>OX392462.1:155200373-156400373 GCA_947623515.1 Neoascia interrupta
ATAAAGCCTCGTTCGACAAGGCACAGGAACAGAAACAGAATTTCATACATTAGCAACGCAAAAAGCATTCAGCGAATTTAGGTTTCAGTTGCTAATGTATGGGATTCTGTTTCTGTTCCTGTTTTACGTTGCTTGTGACAACGCGGCTTAAGGAAAAAATGTTGGGAATTATTGAAAACATATTTCCAAATGGAGTTCTGTGGGAATCTTCATGTTGAGCAGCTACTTCGCCGAGTGGAACGATCGATTTTCGATGGTTTGGACACGTTGTTCGCATGCCCCTGACAGACTTCCCATACAGGTCATGCTAGCCGAGATGCGAGCTCGTCGCCGGCTTGGTTATAGTGTGCTGCGGAGTGGATTGTGATGGCGGTATCATTGGAAAATTTTTCTCGGAAAATGGGGCTGGGATGGGAACAACATTTCATTCAACGGTGAGCATTACAGAGCCATGTTACAGAGCCATTTTTTTTCTGAATTTGAAGAAATTAATTTTAACGATCTCTAGTGTTAAACGCCAAATCGAAGCATTTTTATTTGTTTCGAATTAATGTGCGGACGTGTCTGTTGATTGCCAGCCCATTGTGATTGATTTTGTCGCCAAACGGGGAAACATGTTTTATTGAAACGGGCAGTTCTCAATTTTGAGAGCAATTCTTTCAAGTTAAAAAAAAAACGCTGTAATTGAATCGAAAGATGGTAATAAATATTCGTTTTTAAGCTAGAGTTAGAGCCCATTTCTTTCCATTCCTTACACCAAAAAAAGTAGGTTCATCTCTATATTTTTGGAACTAAAATAGAATTTAAATCTTTCTATTCAAAATAAAAACTTTTAAGTACTTAATTTTTTTTTCATCCTTCCTAAAATTTAGGTCGACTTTGTTTTTTTAAACTTGTTTGTCATTTTTTGACTTTGTTTCATTTAATTCGACCACTGTCGAATAACATTTAATATTTTTGGTGCAGTGTACAGCTAACAAAAGCTTAAGGTATTTGGTAGGACGATCGAGCTTGATAGTATAAATTACTGAATAACTAGATATTCAACTTCGGGCATGTGCTTTGCCAACAAATGGAAATTGATTAATTTACCCATACTCTGACATTAGTTTAGAAAGGTGAGTAAATTCATCAATTGGTCAGTTCCATGCAATTCCGTTCGGTGCTTTTATATCAGCTGGCATAAATTTACCTGAGGGCCAAGTGAAATTTGATGGATATATTTTTATCTTAATATATGGATTGGGGTGTCCTGATTCCGACACATGTTATTATAAAGTGTCGATCGCCATTAATATCGCGGTAAGTTCCGAAAAGTTCTTGACATTTATTAATACCCGTAAATGGTCACAGGCACCTGGGTAAAAATAATAAAGAGATTCCACTTGGACCTACGGTAAACTTGTACCCATCAGCTGATCGCGTAAGGTATTAAATTGTTGTTGCATCTTCTCACGAGTATTGGACCTACGGAAATCTCACGAGTATTGGACCTACACACGGAAATTTAAAGCTTTTTAAATTGAAGGCATAGTAAGAAACGCGAACAAATGGATGTTGGAGGGCAAGAGGGGCGCAAGTTGAACATCAAGTTGTTGAGTAATTTATGTTGATGGTCATATTCTTGACACTAGTGAACCTGAATAAAATAAAACAAAACAATAATTATTAAGAACTGTTATAAACAGATGTAAAATCAGCATTTATTAAATTAAATACCATAGAAGAAAGTTAAGTTTTTAATGGGCGACTCAAAGGAGTCGCATTTATTAAAATGTCGCATAAGCTCCGTCGCCGCATGACAATTTTTAATATTTGAAATATTTTTCAATAGAATTTTGAATTCTACTGAAAAGTGGTCTAACCAGACAAATAAGGATTAATTTGACACGAGCGCTCTTTTTCTGTTATTTTGCCTCGTTTTCCTATTTGGCGATTTGTGAAAAGGGTGAATGAAATTTATGAGAGCATTTGTTTTTAATTGCTTGCCAAGCGAATTTTAATTCGTAGGGTAAATCGTTTGATATGTAAGAGGATTTATTATGGTAGTTCCCGGTGGAGACATGGTATAATGGGTCCCGAATGGGTCACCTGGTCGCAACCATTAGAACTAATCGACAATAATACGATTTACCATCCAAACAGAACTAGGAAATGATTTCAATTTTAAAAAAACAAAGCAAACAGTACTTTCTTTGTGAAACAGTCAAAAACGGACCAAAAGAACAGAACAAATAATCAATACACCTCCAGCTTGCCGGATTAACTTAATACAATTCCGATAAAAGTTTAATTATTTTGATAAACAATTCGCCGTAACCAGTCTAAAACCTTTTATATTGATTTACTGTAAAAAGTGTTAAATTTACTGTGAAAAACATTACGAAAATCCCCTCAAATCTGTCATTCATCGTTGGGCGCTAGACAAGGCAGGCTATATTCAATTTTCACAAGGTACCTACCAACCTGAGAAAACAAAAAAGTATTCCAATTTCACGGGACAGGTAAAATGAGATAGCCCTAGGATCTGTCGCTGCAAATCAAAACAAAAGACAGAGACAGTAGGCAAGAAAGAAACATCAAATGTGTTCCATTCCCAGCCGTTCGCCGACATCTCACTACTCTTGAAGTGCTTGTGGGCTGTGCAGTGTGAAAAGAAAGCCAAAGTTTCGGCTGCTGTGGAAGGGCATTTTTTTCTTCAATTTTCTCAATGAATATACCCCAAAGAAATTAAAACAAAACTCCAAACTTTTTACCATGTAATTCGAGATTGTTTGTCTAATTTCGCGAACCGAGTTTGAACTGAGTATCACACTAATCGTGCAGCCCATTAGTCGGTGCAATACAAGTGACTGAAAAGAAGGAAAATTCATAAAATGTGTACCCAATGCAAAAAACCAATAAATCCATAGGTACGAACGGTGGAAACCAACTCAAAAACCTTAAAAACTGCACTCAAGTTTTCGAATTCTGCATTTGATGGTGTTTTTTCGTCATCTGAGCATTTCTTATAACTAGAAAAAACTGAAATGAAAAAACCCCACCATGTCTACACCTTTGAAAAAGCGAAAGAAAAAAAGTTCACGTCAGGGGAAATATTTTTAAAATGGGGGAAGACGTGAAAAAGAGAATACATTAAAATAGACTTGTTTTTGGCTTTTGTGTGGATTCTAATTTTTTTTTTCGCTATCTTCCAGAGACTGCGACGAGACTTTTGGAGACGGCTGATGTGTAAGGAAATTTAATTTCGTCAAGCAGCCAACAGACTTGGAATGGGGAAGCGCATCGCACCGGAGCCACATACGGCAGCGGCCGGGAACAGCATAAGGAAGCGTAAACGCGTATGTAATGACTATCAGGAGACTAAGAACGACGAGAAATGGGAGGAAGAGGACAAATCGCCAGACCGCTCGGGACACTTTGCCAAACGTCAGGCCTTGAACATCTCGTTTGACGATAACAACTCGCCGAAGCCAGTCTACCACTTGAGGCCGAGTGTGGTCAATGGCATCATCATGGAAGACCTTACTGAAAAGCAATGGCGAATTGGCAAACCCATGGGTGAGTAAAATTAATTATCTTTTTTCGCTTCAGAGGGTGTTTGTTGCTTTGTTTTATGTAAGATTGAACAGTGTGTGCAGGTGCATGCTGCGAGTTCTCTTGATTGGTTGCTTGTAGTGCGAATAAGGTCTTGCAGTTGCGTGTGCATTTACGCATTCTAAATAAATTGCAACTGTTTGATTTGGACTTCTTTTGTTTTAAATTCTAAGCAAAACTGGTCAAGCAGGAAACTCCCGCGACTCAATCCTAGGAAATAAACCAAAAAGTAGTTTGGGAGTGAGCGACGAAAACGGGGTTAGATCAGAGTTTATTTTTGCTTTGACTAGGTTGATGTGTGCATTGTTTTCCTAAATTGGGAATTAGAAATCTCAACCTTTACTGAGCGCCGAATGCAAAGTTTACCGGTTTAGCCTCATCAGGTACCGGCGCGCGTCCCCTCCGACTGCATAATCCATTGTTCCTTCGTAATCTAGTCGGCTTCTGATATACTCTTCGAGAGTTGTAGTGAGCTGACTTGAGAGCTAACTTAATTGAAAATGATAACATAAGCTCTGTTGGCCTTCGGTGTCTCAACGTGCATGTTTACCTTGTAAGAACTAAAAATATAGACTTATCGACAGAAGAGCGCCAACTTAGTTTTCAAGGAAAAGACAGTTAAAAAAAAAAAAAATGGTCAAGGCATTGTGCAGTCAGAACCGGGTGAGATTGTGCTGGGTGCCAGGACACTGCGGTATACAGGGTATCCAATAAGCGGATGAGCTTGCAAGAAAAGTAGGGCTCCTTGGAAACAGTGTGGTTTCTAACATCAAATCACCCCTCTGCGTAGTTAGAGGTACTATTGAGGAGAAAATTGTAATGACGGCCAACCAAAGTTGGTCTCGTCTGGCTGGACACAGGGTATCTAGGTCCCTCTGGCCACGACTAGAAGAAAAAGGATCGAAGGCACTTTTAAAACTGAGCAGGGACAAGCTAAGGGCTTTGGTGGGAGTTCTGACGTGACATTGTCTCCTGAGGAAACACGCAAGGAGGCTCGGGCTTTCTGACACTGACATTTGTCGATTCTGCAGTGATCTGCAGGCAGTTGAGGATATAGCACACATACTGTGCGAGTGCGAGGCGATTTCGCGAGATCGCAGAAAATAATATGGGGAATATTTCTTTGGAAGATTGGAAGAGGTACACGGCACAAACTTCAAAGGCCTTTTTGGCTTTTACATGGAAATTTGCTGTTTCACGGTGAATGTTTAGGTTGTTTTTGCCTTTTGAATGTTATTTTCAACTGGTTCCCCAGGGATCGCGATGGTCCCGCTTTGGTGTCTAGTGTCTGTGTGGTCCTTATCACCACACCCCTGTTTAACCTAACCTAATCTTCAAGGAAGATATTGCGGAAAATGTTTGTGGCTATAAACTTGGCAAACGGAGAGCTCTGATCGTATACTAAAGAAAAATTACTGTAAATATGCGATGGCAAAAATGTTGTCAGATTCGCGAAGGCACAGCGACTTCGATTGGCGCAACATGTAATCCGCATGTCTGAAAGCAAGCCGCTGGAAGAAATGCTCCCTACTAGAGTTACTGGAAAAAGATACCTAAGACGGCTTGACGACGTCAGTGCTGGCGTTAAGGAGCTAGGCATCAGGACCTGGATTGAGACTGCTAAGAAGAAAGCGGAATTGAGATACATAATTGGTTGAAAGAGCTAAAGCGCACTGCGAGCTGTGACGCTAATGATGTTGATGCCAAAGAAAGGGCCTTACTACTTGGCTGCCTTCTCAGTCAAAGAAACTTCAAAGTTGTTCAAAAGATGTTACCCAAGCTTAAGTAGCAATGCGTTACAGAAAGTCCCTTCTAAAATTATATATCGTCCACCTTATGCCAGGAACATGAACGTGCAAAAATGAAAGTGTTGGGAAATCAAGTTTGAATATGCTTCCTCGTTACTTCACAAACGTAGAAGAATGCTATGATCTCTGCTCGCATCGCAAAATCTCATAATAATTGCCTAACCTGAAGTCTAGCGATTTAGATTAGAATAGATCTAGACTAGACTTTAGGCGAATTATCTAGCCTAAAGTCTAGCGAAAAAAAAGTGTTCGATTAGGTTAACAGAAGCGACAGCGAATGAGATGGGTTAAAAAAAAATTGCAACGGAACGCAATACTTAAAACTCTGACGGAAGATTGGATGTTTTTAGGAATTATAAATCATGCTGCTATCATTACGTACGACCTGCACTTGGAGAGCATGTGAAAGTTTTTTTTACCTGCTTTAAGGGTTCTAGAGTCCGGGGTGCTACTGGGCCTCAGTCAAAAATCTTCCCCAGCAGGCTATTCGCTAGTTAACTGCCTTCGGTTTTGTACCCAAAGTTGACTTAGGAAACCTTTTTACTTGTGTGCGCCACTTGAGTCTCGGTGCTTTTTTACTGACCCGTCATTGCGTGGTGGATCGAAGATTTTCTTTAAGAAAATTTCGCAGATCGAAGACATTAGGTGACGCAGCCATCGCAGTGGTTTCATTCTAACTCTTCTGACGAGGTCGGTGTCGCTGCACAACATATTGTTTTAATATCCAGTTAGGGATGTTTTATATGAGGGAGCTGTACAGAATGATGGATTCTTTATAAGAAACTCAATGTTTAAGGCGAATGCGTAAAACTGTTCATAGGCACATACTAATTGGTCTGATTTTATCCAGTTTTTGTACCTACTTTTTTAAGTGTGGGTACAATTATTATTGATCTTTTAAATTTTGCGAAAACTCGCCACTAATAAACGATCCCTTTACAATCCGTTTTGATGTTGCACCAAAAATCTCGAAATGATCGAGAATAAGGGTCGATTTCACAGTGGCAACTTTAGTAAAACTAAAGTTGAGAACGCTTCAATATTCAGCCTCCGTTCCGATTCCGCTGACGGTTTTGTATGTTAGCTCCAAGAAATTGCAGTCAAAACAATTTTGTTTTAAAAATTTTGAAATATTTAATAAAAATTTTCATTGTTTCGTGTTGGCTTTTCTATTCGTTATTGTTACATTGATTTGATTTTATCAAAGTTAAAATTATTTGCATTATTTGTTGTGAAAAAAATTATTTTTTAATAATTTTTTTTTATGCACACAACGGTTTAATGGCTTACAGTTTGAAGTCTCATGGGAAAATCATCATCATAATTTTTCGTGACCGCTTATCCTTGGAAGGTTCGCGGAGAGAGTGCGGCTAAATGGTCCCTCCATCGTACCCTATCCTCTGCCACCAACTCAAGAGACACAGGCGCGGTCCCCAGACGGGTTTCGGAGATGTTCTTTACCTGATCCCAGCACCTGTTTCTTGGTCCACCAGGCGGGCGACGCGCTAGCATCTCGGCTGACATAACCTGTCTAGGAAGTCTGTCGGGGGGCATGCGAACAACGTGTCCAAATCTTCGAAGAATTGATCGTTCCACTCGGAGAAGCAGCTGCTCAACTCTATCCCTAAGAGAAAGACCAGCAACGCACCTCAGTAATCTCATTTCGGCAGCTTGTACCCGCGATCTAATTCTTTCGGTCATTACCCAAATCTCATGACCATTGATGAGGGTTGGAACGAACACTAAATTAAAAACTGAGATCTTTGCCTTGAGTCCTAGCTCAGCTTTCCTGATGACCGACTGGCGCAGTTCTTTTACTATTGCCCCTGCTTGGCCAATCCTACAGGATAACTCAGTATGATCCCACCCCATCTTTCGCGAAAAGGACCCCGCGATACCTTAACTTCTTTACCTGTTTCAATGGGACTCCATTAATGTGCAGGGTACACTGCACAGAAGTTCGGAAAACAATTATCACTTCGGATTTGCTCACGTTTACTTTCATCCTAGCTTCACCACATATGTCATACGGACGATGCCAGGATAGCTTAATCATCGGCGAAAAGCAGATGACTTATCCTGACGCCAGCCATTTCGTGAGATTCCTCACCAAGACTGCGGTTCACCATCCAGTCCATATTTGCTATGAAAAGGAGGGGCGATAGAATACAGCCCTGGCGAAGTCCAACGCACACATCAAAAGGTTGGGATTTGCCGCCATTTATCCAAACACAGCTTGATCAGTGAAGCCTTCGTGAGTATTGGGGCGGAAGCGGCGAATATGGGAAAACCAAGTATATGCTGTCATCAAGAAAAGACACCCAACACCGACGTCTTGGACAAAACATCACCATCGACAGCTATAATTTTGAAGTAGTTAGGGACTTTGTCTACCTGGGTTCCGCTATCAATTCAGACAATGACACCAGCGCTGAAATCAAACGAAGGATAACTCTTGCCAATCGCTGTTTCTTTGGGCTAAGGAGGCAATTGAGTAGCAAAGCCCTCTCTCGAGCAACTAAAGTGTCCATGTATAAGACCCTCATCATCCCAGTCCTGCTTTACGGTGCAGAAGGATGGACCCTGTCAAAGGCGGATGAAAACACTTTAGGCTGTTTCGAGAGGAAAATTCTTCGGACGATTTACGGTCCCGTCTGCATAGACGGAGAGTGGAGGAGGAGATATAACATCGAACTGTACGGGCTGTACAGCGATACCGACCTAGCTAAAAGAGTCAAAACACAACGTCTACGATGGCTGGGTCATCTAGAGCGGATGGACACCAACGCCCCGGCCCGGAAAATCTTCGAATCCACACCGCAGGGACGGCGCGGTAGAGGAGCACCGAGACTCAGGTGGCGCACGCAGGTGGAAGAGGACCTCAGCCAACTTCGCGTGCGAAACTGGAGACGGCTAGCTAGAGACAGAGCTGGCCGGCGAAGCTTGTTGGCTGAGGCACAGGTCCACCCCGGACTGTAGCGCCACCTTAAGTAAAGCTTCATCAGTTCCCATACAAAGACTGCAAGGTAGGGCTCCGAATAGCCTTGAGGTAAGGTATGCCTGTCGTAAGAGCCGACTAAACTCCACTGCTGTCAGGAGTATATGCTCATGGTGAGGCCACCCTTGTCAGTAAAGTTAAAACTGAGGGATGAACCTGAAGGTCTAATTAAAACCCATTAGCGTCTGATACAATAGTGTGCGGCAAACTGATCAGTGTCTGATCCCAGAGGAGCGGCTGAACTCTAAACAGTTAAACTCCAAAAGCGTCTGTCTCGGGATGAGCGGCTCCTTGGTCGGCGTCTGGTGTCCATGTTAAGATCGGCCGGATAGAAACCTGGCAGCTAGGTATAATAACTTTTTTTTAAAGTGTTTGAGGCTAGAACTTTTATGTGCACAAAGCTGGTGTATAACACACGTATAACGAAAAGCAAACCAGGTGCTTAATTCATATTGTTCCCAAAGATTTCTAACAAACTGCCGTTTTCACGCTTTTTCGATAAAAATGCATGTAAATACGTGTGAGTTTACAGAAATCACATGGGAAAAAACACACGTATCAGAAATCCAAGACTTTAAGGAAAACTATAGCGAATTTAATGATTCAAAAACCTCTGAGATTTAACTCGGAAACATAAAGCATTTTCAAAAACGATTTTTAAATCTTCTAGTACCTTAACGGTAACAACGGCCTTGCTTAGATTTGGTTAAACTACAAAACGTACAGAAAGAAAGTAAGGTGCGTTAACAAAATTTAAATTGTCGTTTCCAAAGTTAGTTTTTCTAGGCCTTATAAAAAAACCAAATTAAAAATAACTTGTTTTACCATTTCTTCAAAGATCCTGTGCACATAAAATTTAAAAAAAAAAAACAGCTAAAAAAAGTCTAAGGACTATACATAGTTGGTTTATGGATTTGAAATTTAAAAAATGCGAATATAGGTCAAAAGAACGATGTTAAGAAGAACGATTGGTTAAGAAGTTATAGGCATAAAAAAGTTCAAAGTGTGTAACTTTAACCTACCCATACATGGTCACAGGCGCCTGTCAGACAACTGGCAGCTACCCTTAGAGGAGCGACGAAGTTAATCTAGTTTTTAAAGACGCAACATGGTTGATTGTGTGGGCGGTTCAATTTATGTCCAGTTGGAAGTTTTCTGGCCAATTTTCCTACTCACCAAAATTATCCTATTTGACCGAAAGGCCTTTTGGAAAAAAATTTTTTTTTTTTTTCCGTGGGTAGGTAAAAACCTTCATAGGCACTATGAGAATCGAGCGCGCGTGCTCATAGTAGTGTGAGATTCTTACTCACTAAAAAACCTCCCAATCTTTGTAAGACTACGACTAAGTTTCCTTAACAAGTAGTTCATGCTTCTGTATAGTAATCGCGTTTGGCAGGCTACCTTCCAACGAAAGCACCTGCAATACCGTCATTATGTGCGGTTTCCTCTTACGACGCTAGATCCAACGGTCTTGTTCGTTGTAGTCGGCGTGCAAGATTTGTCTGATCCAGAGTTTGGATTATTTCGTGGTTGCAATGGCCGTGAAGGCGAGTGTGAAGTTTGCGAGCAAAGTTTCTTACTTCGTCGGTCACGGTTGCGATGCCTAGATAAAAAAAAATATAAATTTGATTTATTTTTAGTCTTACATTTAAGTTATTGGTGTGCGTGGCTTTTGACGCACTTTATCAACTTTCATGCTTAGTCTGTACAATACGAGAACCCAGCTACTCTGCGAGCTTTAGCTCTCTAGTTTGATTTTAAAAACCGTGACTTTGTCATTCCTCCAAGTAACTTACATCGGCTTGTGATAGGTGGGCAATAGCCTTTTAAGGATAAATGTTATATCTCTGGTATAAGATTTCGTTTTGGTAACCTTGAAAAAAATCTAAGCTCTTAACTTATTTATATGTAAACTAACTTGCAACTCAAGGAACCTATAAAACTTAACAAAACCCCGCAATTTGTTTTTTTTTTTTTTTTTAGGAAAAGGAAACTTTGGGGAGATATTTTTAGCTTCAGACAACGTAAACGTGCCCGTGACTAATGAGAACGCAAAGTACGTGGTAAAAATCGAACCGCACTCAAATGGCCCACTATTTGTAGAGATTCATTGTTTACTTAACACAGCTAAACACAATGGTAAGAGTGATGAAAAAAAGCATTCTTACACAAACAAGATAACAATTAATCTACTTTTACTTGAAGATGAATCTCCTCTGCCGCCAGGAATGCCTGAATACATAGCTTCGGGCTCGCACTATTTTGGCGACACTCGCTACAGATTTTTGGTTCTGAAGCGTTTCGATCGCGACCTACACTCGCTGATCAAGAACAGACGCGTAAGCCAAAAGTCAGTCTTGACGTTGGCACTTCAGATTATCGATGTTCTGCAGCATTTACATGACAAGGGTTACTGCCACAATGACATTAAAGCACAGAACCTCATGATTTCAAAGTGCACTTTTCGCAAGAGCCAATTGCAGCGCAATACTATTGGGCACAGCGAACACGATGACGATGACGACCAAAAGGAATCAAGCGAGGGAAACAACAGCGACAGTGAAAGTGGAAACAGTGACTCTGACAGTGGGAATAGCTCAGACGACGGCGAAGAGGACGAGGACGAACAAGATGACGAACAAAATATTTACAAGACTCCAGCGAGCAAGAGGCTGCGCACAAAATCCACGATTCAATACAGTGGATCCAACCCAGTAAGTTTTTGTGCTTATGATATTATTATGATATTCTTTACTAAAGTTTCCTTTCCTCGACTAGGTACGTTCGTGCAGACGGGATAAGCGTAACTCCATCTACGATGAAATGGTGAAATCTCATTATTTACGACCGGCAAAGCGAGTCAGCTACTCCGAGTTCTTCAACGAGGACAATTCCAAAGACGGAGAGGACGGGCACTCCCATTATCGTGACTCAGCTCGTGTGTGTAGGACTTCTGCTCGTCAGGCCGCATCAGCTGTTAAGCAGAGACCTCGCAGGCTTATATCTGCGACCTCAGAGTCGAGCGAGTCATCCGAGGAAGACGAAGAGGATACAACAACCGAGGAACGCGTGTTCTTAATTGACTTTGGTCTGGCGTCCAAATTCATGGACAAGGACGGAGTGCATCGGCCATTTGTTATGGATCAGCGAAGAGCCCATGACGGTACACTAGAGTTTACATCGCGCGACGCCCACATGGGGGCGCATTCGCGTCGCAGTGACCTCGAGTGCTTGGGATTCAATTTACTTTTCTGGTCACAAGGCTATCTGCCTTGGAAAGATGCTGCTGCTCACCATCAAAACGAGAGGGTTCATTGGGTAAAGGAGTACCTGATGAAGGATGTAAAGGACATGTTGAAGCACATCTACGGCAAACAAGTTCCTAAATACTTGGGCGAGTTTTTGCAATATGTTGGCCAGTTGGCGTACCACGAACGGCCCGACTACAACAAGTGCCGTCGCATTTTCGAGCGCGAATACGTTGCCCTCGGCTATGACCTAAAGAAAATGCAACTCAGCACCGAAGAGTTGGTCAAAACGTCGGTTCGAATCAAAGAAGAAATCGAGAACAACAATGTTCTCGAAATGAAAAATATTAAGAGTATTATGAAGAAACTTAGCGTCATCATGCCATTCCATGAGAGCACCCTGTCCAATCGGGTGTCGCCGAAGAACCTGCGCTCGAAATCTTCCAAAAAGAAATCGCTGCGCAAAAAGTTCTCATGGACAGAGATTCTGTCGCAGGATCCTGACCAAATAGCCAGGGAACGAGCTGAAAAAGAGTTCGACCGCGAGCCGGCCACTGAAACGCCACTAATCCGCTACAAGGGCAATCCGACGTATGCAATTCTAGAGATACAAAACCGACTGAAACTAAAAGACCGTATCGATGCTTACGCTGCTGATGAAGCCAGTTCCGACGACGAAGCCGCCGCGGTTGTAAACACTAAGGCATGCGCTGTTAAAAAGCGTTCCATGCTGCCTGCCGCTAACAACGAGGTGGCCGCCACACAATTTAACATAACTCCTAACTATACTAACAATAAGGCTGGTGCAGGAGCGCCGTCTAGGTCCACCCGAACAAAAGCTGGTCTAAAATCATTTATCACCACAACAACCATTGCGAACTCCAGTAACAAACGGGCAGCACTGGACCAGGCAACGCGCCTCACCCCAAACACAACCATAACAGAGAAGCAGCAGCGTCGCACTAGGCGCTGTCTCATCAAGACTGGCAGCACGGGCGACTTCACCACATCGGATGAGTCCTCGTGCAGTAGCATCAACTCGAACCCCATTACGGCAATCGCGTTGAAAAAAGACGCCAAGCCAAATAGCCGGAGGAAGGTCAACCGCAGCGATCGCAGCTCGAGCACCGAACGCAGTTCAAATAACTCTTCCAACGTCACCAGCGAGGAGGACGACAACAGCAACTGCAGCGACAATGCGCTGCTCTTTAGTCCCAAGCGAACGCGCAAGGCTACCGAAAAGCTTAAAATGAAAATCCTCGACACCAAGACTGCGATTTCCACATGCATTTCGGTCAGCAGTGAGGGCATCGTAGGCGCCAAGCGAAGGAAGCGAAGTATACCCAAGAAACGGAAGTCCTCCACCAAGGGTGAGTTAATCATTGTTCGTTAGGGCTACGTCACGACTCTGGTTGATTAAAATTTTACAAATTGGATTATTGTGTATGTATACATCTTTGTTGTTGTATTTGTTTACCTCCCCTCCATCCCCTAAATGATTTTTTCCAAGAAAGAAAAAAATAAACGAAAAACAAACTAATTCGATGTCCTTTCGGTCAAGCGGTGGTGATTGAATGATCGCAATGTTAAAAAAAAGCTGTGTTGCACTATTCCCTTAACAGCTCTCTTCGGTTGAATGTCTTTGTAAAAAGGAAACCACGCAAAATGTGTCTCTATGCATTTTATTTTGTGCTTTGCAGACGACTGTTCCGAGGGCGAGATGATAGACGAAAGAGATTTGCGAACATTCAAGAAACGGGCTTGCCGGGGCTGATTCGAATTCACATAAAACAAACCCACACGTATATAAATATTATTATATCTTGCTAAACTACTGTTTCTACGTACTAGTGATAGTTAAAATTATTAAATATAAAAGCCGCTTGCGTTTTACAGAGCGACGCACAATCGTGCGTGTCTGTGTTTATGCTGGTATTTACTATACTTTATGCTATTCTTAAGAATCTAATTATAAGTTGAGTACTTTCAAGTCGGTTCATCATCCAATTAAGTTTGCCGATTGAAAGCCCATTAAAGAAAATTTTAAACAGTGTCTAAATAAGTACACAAAAACACATAAAATTAATAAAAAAAATATATAAATTTAGTTTCTTTGAACTTGGAAAAATTTGATTCGTTGCGAAGAAGGTAAACTCATTTAAAGCACTCAAAACCATTTGATCTCGACAGCACAGGTTCCATTCGAAATCTGGTAAGAAATTCAAGGAAGACAAACTGGGAAGCTTTCAAGGAAAATCTTGAAAGCAATCTGGAGCAAATTGACGTGAGACAAGCTACATCCCACTGTCTTAAATCTAGAAAACGCAGTAGAGGGCATCACAAGAGCCATCACTAAGGCGTTTGAAAGTAGTTGTCCTCTATAGCGTTTTTCATTGAAACTTAAAAGAATTGCTCTCAAAATCGAGAACTGCGCGTTTCAATAAAACATGCTTCCTCGTTTGGTGGCAAAATAAATCACACACACGGGCTGGCAACCAACAAACACGTCCGCACATTAATTCGAAACAAATAAAATTGCTTCGATTTGGCGTTTGACAGTAGAAATATTTCCATGTGTAGGTGAGTTCAGATCAAATCTCCCAAGATCGGGAGATCGCATTTTTCGTGTTGAAAATTGATCTAGAATTGCTCTTTTATTTTCAATGAAACATGCAAAATCAAAAAAGATCAAATCTTTTGACAGAAAGAGCAAATCTTTTCTTCAATGAAAAACGCTATAAGTATGAAGCGGAGAGCCAAAGAAGTGCCATGGTTGAGCAATAACCTGTCAAAACTAAGATCTGAGACGCGGAAGCTGTTCAACATGGCTAAGCGAGTCGAAGACTGGCAGAGTTACAGAGAGGCACTAACAAACTACAATAAAGAAATAAGGAAAGCTAAAAGAAATAGCTTCAGGAATTTCCGTGAGACAATAACTAGCACTCCCTGTGCAGCAAGACTACATAAGGGTCTTGCAAAATCGGGTGGAGTGCCTACGTCTCTAAAGAAAGTGGATGGAAGCTATACAGAGAATGAGGAACAGGGAGCACTGCTGCTCTTAGATACTCATTTTCCTGGAAGCTCTCCTAACACTTATGTCTGGAGCAGGACCAACACGTCGAGACCTCGGAGGGAAGACTGGCATATAGCAAAAGCCATTTGCTCTAGAGTGGACAATAAGCTCCTTTCAACTTTTCAAGTCACCAGGTGTAGAAGGCATCTCACCAGCCCTAATACAAAACGGGCAAGAAATGCTTCGCCCACACTTGGTAAGAATAGCAAACAGGAGTCTTGCCCTGGGATACATACCGAACCATTGGAGACGGGCAAAGGTTGTATTTATTCCAAAAGTGGGGAAAAAAGACCCAACGCAACCTACGTCCTATAGACGGATCAGCTTAATACCATTTCTTCACCGAGCACTAATCATCGATTAATATAAATCTTTATTAAATCCTCTACAAATCACGCGATTTACCATACAAATTTTAATCTTCTCGGCAAGCGATTAAATTTAGGATTTATTTTTAATCGTCTCCCGCTGACTTACTTACTTAAGGTGGCGCTACAGTCCGGGGTGGACCTGGGCCTCAGCCAACAAGCTTCGCCAGCCAGCTCTGCTTCGTGACTGGTAATTGTCGGTGGAGACATAGTAACGGGTGATTTTTTAAGAGGTTGAGAACTTTTTAAAAAAAAAAAACACAAAAAATTCGAAAAAATTAATGAAATATTTATTTGAATCGATAGTTTGAACCTTGCAATTTAATGTTTAAAGATAATTTCATGCAAATGTTGACCGCGGCTGCGTCTCGGGTAGCCCATCCGCTGAGTCCAATTTTGGCATACTCTTTCACACACATCGGCCGGTATCTCACGAATGAATGCATGGATGTTGGCTTCCAGTGCGTCAATCGAAGCGGGCTTGTCCCTATAGACATTAGCCTTGACATACCCCCACAAAAAATAATCTAATGGTGTCAAATCGCACGATCTAGGCGGCCAATTGACCGGCCCGAAACGTGAAATTAACTGTTCACCAAACTCGCCTCGCAATTGCGCCATTGTTTCGCGTGCTGTGTGGCATGTGGCACCGTCTTGTTGAAACCACATATCATGCAAGTCAAGAACTTCCATTTCGGGCAAAAAAAAGTTTGTTATCATCGCTCGGTAGCGTTCACCATTGACAGTAGCGCTGCGATTCGCATCATCTTTGAAGAAATATGGCCCAATAATGCCGCCGGCCCATAAACCGCACCAAACAGTGGCTTTTTCGGGATGCATTGGTAGCTGTTGCAATGCTTCTGGCTGATCTTCACTCAAAATGCGGCAATTTTGCTTATTTACGTACCCAATTAACCAAAAATGAGCCTCATCGCTGAACACAATTTTTCGATAAAAAAGCGGATCCTCGTCCAGCTTTCCAAGAGCCCATTCACCAAAAATTCGGCGTTGTGGTAGGTCGGCTGGCTTTAGTTCTTGCAGTCACACTAGCTGATACGGCCGCAATATTTTCTTCACTACGCACAGTACGTAAACGTGTTGGTGGTTTAATGTCCAACAAAGTAAATTTGGTGCGAAATTTGGTCACAATCTTCCGAATAGACTGCTCAGAAGGTCGAGAATGCCGACCATAAAATGGAAGCAGCGCGCGATGAACATTTCGAACCGAGCACGAATTTTGATAGTAAAATTCAATAATTTGCAAGCGTTGTTCATTTGTAAGACGATCCATGGTTAAATTGCAAACCAAACTGAAGTTGTTTGACAGTGACACAAGGTACTAAACACACGTCAGCTGTCAAAACCAGTGTTGCCAAAACCAAACCAGCTAAAAAATCACCCGTTATAACATCGTTTCTTTTAAAAACAATAAATCCTCAAATAAATCCCATTCACCCTATTCACAAACCTATTTTCTGCACCTTTGTAACAGTTTGCGAATCAAAAAAGGAAACTGAAACTGTCCCTGTGCGAGAGATCAGTCACAAGTACGTTTTTGATTGTGACTTTTACTGAGGAAATCGTTTTTCGCTCCTGGGAAATGACATCGCCACTCTCTTTTGAGAGCCAAAATGACAGAAACATATTTTTCGTGTCAGATGAATCCTATTTGTCTGATGGAGCCACTTTAGAATTTATTATTAATCGTCTCCCGCTAATCTTCTGTTAATTGTCGGTGGAGACATAGTATAACATCGTTTCTTTAAAAAACAATGGAAAAAGCAGTGGACAATTACCTAGGAGAAGAAGTAGAGAGCGGGCAGATCTACCGAGACTGCTCTATATCAGTTGACGGAAATTATCCAAAATGCTCTTGACACCAAAGATACAGTAATCTGTGCCTTTCTAGATATCAAGGGGGCATTTCACAATACGTCACACAAAGCCATCAGGCAAGCCCTAGATGCCGGATGGATGCAGGATCTGCTGAGCACAAGATCAGTGGAGACGCATACATCGCAGGAAATCATCAAGGTCAGCACAACAAGAGGGAGAGGGAGCACAAAGAGGAGTTTTGTCACCACTCATGTGGAGCCTAGTTGTGGATGAACTACTTGATACATTAACCAACCTAGGCATCAGCTGTCAGGCATATGCTGATGATATTGTTATCTGGCGACAAGAAATAAAACAACACGCAGGAGTCGCTGAATGCACCCATCGATTTACTCTACAAACGCACCCGCTCGATTCACTAAACGAACATACCCAACTGTCATTCAATTCATCTGACAGCAGCTGTCATATTCGAAGCTCGAATTTCGATTTCCCCCCCTTGGAATTCAGCGGAGGAGTACCAGTGGGAAGTTGCCAAAGGGGAAGTATGGAACGTACTAGAAGGTGCTTAGTTTTGTATAAATACACGGGTGACAGGCTCGTACAGACAGTGATATTTTAAACGTGGACTTGTGAAAATCGGTAATAAAGTAAAAAGTGATTGAGTTGAAATAAAGTGTTGAATTCTAAATAGTAAAGTTGAATAACAGTGTGATCTGAGTTTAAATAAGTTTGTTTGATAAATAAAGTGTTTCATTGTGTGATTACAAAAGTGAAATTGAGTTTTATTCTATATTTATTCTTTCTTAAATATTCTATATTTATATTTATATAGTATTAATTGCCAGGGGAAAGTTTGAAGGAACGCTCTGTGAAATTATTCAAGGAGCAGTCAAAACAGTCCAAAAATGGTGCACCACAGCCGGGCCCAATTTAACCCGGCAAAGACAACCATAGTACCATTTACAAGGAAAAGAAATACTCAAATGAAACCTATGAGACTATCGGCCACGACACTGATACCAGTCAAAGAGGTAAAGTATTTAGGTTTAACCCTAGACAGTAAACTCATCTGGAAAACGCACACAGAAGAGATCTCCAGAAAAGCTACTCGTGCTTTTATGATATTCCGGAACCTTGCGGGTAAATCTTGGGGACGCAGCCCGAACATCATAAGATGGATGTACACTGCCATAGTGAGACCAATGATCATTTACGGAGCAGTAGCATGGGCAAAACGAACAAGCCTGAGTACAACGAGAGAAACACTTAACAGAGTGCAAGGACTGGCATGCCACTGCATAACCGGGGCTATGCCAACGTGTCCGACCGCAGCCATTGCAGTGCTTTTGGAATTGACACCACTACACATCGTGGTTGATGGCTAAAGAGGGGACTGGGAGGGAGCGCTGCATTGGGTTGAAGGAATTTGACGCACTTTTTGATAAACTCTGCTTGCTGGCTATCCGTAAGGATGACAGTTTGACTTAGTTAAGCTTCGAAAAGAACTTCATCGTGAAGCTCAGCACCAAAAATAGCTGGAGCAATGAATCCACAACATATACACTGAGCAACAGCACCATCAAATGGTATTCAAATGGGTCGAAAACTGATGATGGAACTGGTGCAGGACTATTTGGACCAAGAACAAAATACTTCGAATCCATGGGTAAATACACCAGCATCTTCCAGGCGGAAATATACGCTATAGACAGATTTGTTCAATTCAGTCTTGACAGCAATTACAGGAATTGCGACATAGCAATAATGTCCGACAGCCAGGCAGCCATCAAGGCGTTAAAGGCCCAGATAGACAGGTCCAAACTTGTATGGGACTACCTACACAAGCTTAATGATCTGGGTAAGGTCAATAAAGTGACCCTATGTTGGGTACCTGGCCATGTTGGAATAGAGGGGAATGAAGCAGCGGACTCCTTGGCAAGAAGAGGAGCAGCAGAACCCCTCATAGAACCTGAACCTTTCTGCGGGATAGGGGAACACACCCTCAAGGAAGAACACAGGAAAACAGAGAAGGTAAACCGAGCTAAGATTTGGGGATGCCTTCAATGCCTTATACAAGCAAAGAAACTTCTAGGGAACTATAACCAGAAAAGATTCAAGGCATGCATCGGCCTTAGTAAAAATAATCTACGCATTCTCACAGGTTCCCTAACGGGGCATTGTAAACTTCGGAAACACTTAAGGAAAATTGGTGTAACGGAGGAACCCTCTTGCAGATTTTGTGTTGAGGCTAGTGAAACTCCGGAACACATTTTGCAAACCTGTGGGGCTTTGAACCACAAGAGAATGAAATGTCTGGGCAAATACCAGATAGCAGACAGAGAGATACCCACCTTGGACGTACTTCTTATTCTCAGATTCCTACGTAAAACTGGACTAGACAATGTGCTATGAGGATGATTTCCTTCAGCCAAGGCCAAACAGGAGCACATACCCTTGATATAATTTAGTAATGAATTATAGTGTGAGGGGAGTTCCTTTGAGCGAATTAACCTTTCCAATGTTTAGTAGGGGGTACAACAGACCAACAGGTCGCAGTGCAAAACCCAACTTAATAATAATAATAACACTCAAAGCCATCACCCTTGACCATCATGGTCCAAACAAGGCAGAGGAAAGATTACCTATTCCAGAGAAAGGAAAAGCTAAAGACGCCATATTCCGCATATTACGAGCATAGAACCCCCAAATTCTGGTCCAGGATTGGGAAATTATCAGCCAGAAAGGGCCGAGTCACAGTGCAAAAGGCTAAATTTTCGCCTCTTCCGAGATGTCCGGAAAGCAAGCTGGAAAGTTACTCAGTCAGTCTACATTTCTCATGACGGCGTAACAGCATCCTCTAACAAGGAACGAAAAACTTAGTCTTAGGCTGTGATGTCAATTCCAATTATTATATCACCTGGACCCGTTCAGACATTAACGATAGAGATGAAGTTGTATTCGATATGGTTCTATCTGTCTCCAACCACACCTTTGTTACATCGAATTGGAAGCTGCGCATGTAACAGACGTAACTTTTATGTCTCAAAACTGTTTGTTCAAGTAACAAATTAGAGGTAATCCAAGCAGGCATCGCTATCAGACCACTACAGGCTTTTGAGAAACAGGTAGGCTCTCAGGTTAGGAAAGTTTTCAAAACCCCACGAAGAGCAAACTTGGAGACATTCAATAGGGAACTACAGAGGAGGGTTATCCCCTGCCTAGACGGAGATGCTATCACCCAACAAGAGCCTAGCTTATACGCAATATCCGTGTGCATTTCCGTGTTAGTTTATTGACATCAGCTGACGCATAAGGCCAATTGTCGTTGCATGATCTCACACGTATTCACCTATCTATAAAGAACGTTAATAAATGGGTGTTGGAGGGCAAGAGGGACGCAAGTTGAATATCTAGATATTCAGTAATTTATGCCAATATGAGCAACGATACGTTCGGTTAGATTTTTAATTAATTAACATAAATTCTCAACTAATCTCTGCCAAATCTCTAGGCTTAGACTATGTCTCTACCGAACAATAATCTATGATAAACAAAATCTCAACTAATCTCCTTTAAATCTCTAAATTTACAATACAAATTTAGATCTTCTCTGCTAGCGCTTGAGGTCATTAATCAAATCTTAAAATTTTTATTAATCACATTCATTCTATTCAGAAACCTCTTTTATGCCCTTTTCGCATACTTTTCAAGCAGTTTGAGAATCGAAAAAGGAAACTGAAAATGCCCACGTATGACAAATCTGGAAATTGTTTTTCGCTCCTCGGACATAGCATCGCCACTCTCTTTTTTAAGAGGCAAAATAAAGAGTCCTCGTGTCAAATTAATCCTTTTTTTTGCCCGGAGGAGCCACTTTGGGATTTATTTTTGTCTCCCCCTAATCGAAGTTTAATGGACGGTGAAGACATGGTATAAGGTGGACATCGAAACAGGCGCAGGTAGAACTAAGCAAATCTTTCAGGATCATCGACGTCTGTAATGTTTTGTGTAGTGCTGTGAAACTGCAGGGGCATGGGTTTGAGATCATCCACTTCCATCAATTTCATTAAACGAGATCACCAAATTCTACTCTGACAGCCAAGAACAATTCTTGCTTTTATAATTATGCTTCCTTATTTCTTCAATTTAAACTATTCAAGAGATTAGGAAATGGTGTTTTGGAAAAAAATTTAAGCATCTATTTAGGTGGTGTGAGTGAGGACCTTCATTTCATTAAAATAGGCATGAGGTTCATGCGCCTCAGGGGGCTGAGTTTGTTTAACATGCCTGATTTGAAGTAACAATTGCTGAACCCTGGCTTCGTATGCTATGTCTTATGTTTTAAACTAAACTAAATGACGCTTGTAGATCAGGCGAATCCTCGCCTAACCTCCGACAACCATATATGCTGATTAATGAATTAATTAAGCAACAACCATTTACCCTACGCGATCAGCTGACTTCACCGCGAAAAAAGGGTGATTGGAGGGGGTGAACTGACGAATTTATTTGCGTTTGCAAACAAAATAAACCCAAAACCAAAATAAACAAAAAAGGCCCAACTAACCAAAAAGCTAGAAAACTGGTACCAGATGATTTTGGCGGTGATTGATCGAGAGCTGTCACAAGAAAATTGCGATGATCACAGTTTACTTGCGATTTGCCGATTCCACCCCAGGTTTCCAGCTGATTTGGTAGCAGGTTGATCTACACCTTTCATGACGAATAAAGTAGAGAGAGTTGTATGACAATCCTCAACGCGTTGTTGCAATTTTAAATCGGCGAAGCTGACAGCTCACCGTAAAAATCAGCTGGTCGGAGCAATACGATTCAGCAACGATTCGGAGCAATATTTGTGTGATCACCTTAAGCCACGTAATCACAAGGAACAGAAACAGAATGTATGAAACGTTAGCAATGCAAAAAGCATTCAGCGAATTTAGGTTTCAGTTGCTAATGTATGAGATTCTTGTTCTGTTCCTGTTTTACGTTGCTTGTGGCAACGCGGCTTAAGCTGTGATCATCACAATTTTCTTGTGACAGCTCTGGATCATTCACCGTAAAAATCAGCTGGTCGGAGTCATACGATTCAGCAACGATTCGGAGCAATATTTGTGTGATCACCTTACGCAGACAGATTATTTTGTTTGATCACATTGAATGTCACAAAATGAGATAATTACAGATCACCTCAGCCCGATTTCACCCCAGGACTTTTCCAACCTTCCGTGGCTATTGCGGATTTCTACACGATTTTCTCCGCTGAATCCCTTCCAAAATTTTACTCTCTAGCACTGTGTGCTTCCACTTCGTTCAGGCGATACAAACCCAGTATCCGTTTTCTCTTTTACTCACCGGCTTTCTGCAAACTTTGTCAAAGTGTGATAGAAATAGTTGGAAAGAGCTCTTTTTCTTTTCTACACATTTGGTTGAGTTCGTCGTCTAGTGGACAAGAGGAATTGGAATGCAGCTGGTGGCGAAACCCTTTTTCAAGCAGCTGATTAGCTGCTAAAAATTAATGTTTTGTGTTCATTGTGTCTAAATAATTGTTTTTTTTTTTACAATATTTTTAAACCGAAAAACGCTAGTTGCAATATTTACAATGCTTAACGCAAATTGACTGAGTTTAGCCAAGAGTTATCTCCAACAGCGATGTGGGACAATATCTGTCGTCTTTGTTCGAGTAGAGGCGATTATGACATTTTTTCTATTATCCCGACCTATTTGCATGCAAGCCCAAATGAATTTCTCCTCTGGCAGAAACCCATCAATAAACTTCTGGAGGAGACCACGGGCCTTATGGTAAGTTTATTGATTCGGTGCTGATGTTTCCATATCGATGGTGAATCCTTTCAGATCGACGTGGACGATGGGCTGCCGCAGAAAATGTGTGCCCTGTGCATTTCGTATCTCAAGCATGCGGCAACGTTTCGCCAGCAGGCGATTAGTAACGCCATCAGTCTCAAGGCAGTCTCGGTATTAGCGAGCAGGGGAAAACCATCCGTTCTGGATAGAGCAGCAAAGAGTTTGGGCGATTCTAATGATGACAAAGCAAGTGTTTTGTTCACCGCCAACGATCTTATCTTTAGTGAAGACCGAAAGACTGACACAAACAGGCTTGTGAATATTCTAAACAACCAAAGCTCAAAGATCACTAAGAACGACGATTACATGAAGAAGCTCTTGCTTATCAACGAGAACAAGGGAAACAATCGAAGTGCCAATCGCTCTGATGCCATTTCGGCCGGGGTTGAGAACGAGGACGTATTGGCTATGACCTATTTAAACCTGCTGTTCGACAAAGACACAAATGCGTCAGCTCGAAAGGCTAAACGCCATAGCCATCAGCAGCCAGTCCATAGGCGCACCCCAGGTGATAATAATTTGGCAGCTATTTTTGACGAAATCAACACCACAAGCGACCCCCTTGGGGAGGAGTTCCAGACGGCATCAAGTGACGAGAACGAAGCCTTTGAGCAGAAGAAGAACTTCTTCTCGTACAAGGAGAAAAATTTCGAAGAGGACGACGTTATGGACCTGGACGAGCTAAAGGAAGCCAACATTACAATCAACATCCCCGAGACGTGCAAGGAGCGCAAGTGCCGTGCGTGCTTCCGCCGATTCATGTTTGAAGAGTCTTACAAGGAGCACATGGACGTATGCATCGAGTACAAGTTTCTTCTGTTCATAGAAGAGGTCAACCGGTTGCTGGATATTCGCCGCAGTAAGGCGGTTTCCCCGCACGAATTTATACGGCGAATGATATTTTGCCTCCGCAAGACGTGCCAGTGGCTCAAGTCGTCTTGTGGAGAAATTTTACTCCCAGATCTGCTGGTCAACGGTGAGGCGAAGAAGCGCCTTGAGAGCGACGGTAAGAACTCCACAGCCGAGATATCATCGGGAGGAAATTCCGACGAAACAACCGAAAAGTTCGCACAAGAAGGCAACAAAACCGTTGTCGAGAGGAAAAAATCACTTCAGGACATTCTAAAGCAAGACACCGAATCTTTGATGATGCGAGATAGCAGCTGCCAAAATGATCCCTTTTTGGATAACTTTAAAGTGACGAATCGATTTAGCGAAAGTACTCCAGAACGAAGTACAACCATAGGGCACAGGACATCATTTGAAGATTCCAAAAGGCTGACAAAGCCAGCGAAATTCGAAAATATCCTCACACTGATTGATGGTCCCATTGGCTGTAGAAAGGATACAGATCTAAACGCTCTGCTGTTGCAAGATCTAGAGGAAGTAGGTCTCAAACAGGAGGGCCCACAGAGCAGCAATGACCAACGATCAGATTTCTTCGAAAAGCTGAAGAACGCCTCAATGCCTCAACCGCATGCAGCGCAGAAAAAAGATCCATTCACCAAAGTTGCTTCTAACAATGCATTCCCTTCCATTTATAGTGCTATGAAATTCAGCGCACGATGCAACACCTGCAATACAGTATTCGAATCAGTAGCATCTCTAGAGGAGCACAACGCAAATTTCCACAACAACCATCACGCTGCGAAGATCTACGACGAACGCAAGAAGATTATTTCGCTGTTCGAAGATGACAACGCTGACGAGGAGAACGCTACGAAAAATTGCTTTTAAATTGGCTGTACATATACGTACAGGTACATAATTTATCATGATTTTATTTTACATTCATTGACGTAATCTCTGTAGGTGTTTAAACAAGACGACAAATAGTCGCGAGAATAAATAAAATTTATAAAATGCTTAAACTTGAGGATTCTCTTTAATGCCAAGGAATGACCTGTAGTTTTAGAGAAGCAGTTAGAACCAGTAAGAACAATTTGTTCTCAGGTTTCTCCGCAATTGTGTATAATCAACCTACACACACTGTTTGCCAGGCATTCGCTTTCGGCTAGTTAGCAGCGAAGCTCCTCGGCAACAGCATTTGGGGTATATGACATCAGCCAGATGGCGACAGCTGTCTTTCGTGGAAAAGTTTTAATAAGAGGCAATGTACCCAACAACTGTTACGTCGTTCGTGGGAGGCTTGTGGATCTCCCAGAAAAAAACGGAAAAAATGTTTCAACAAATGGACGAAAATGAAGGGAGTGGGGAATATTACTATCCAGATCTGGGACAGACTATCTACTTTCGACATTCGCTTTTAGCAGAAGAGTTGATAGCAGAATACTTGCAAGAAGTTTTTTTTTTTTTTTTTGAATACTAGGATGGACGGAGGCTAAAACTTCAAAATCTTTCAAAGATACCAATACGCCCTCTATAGCAGGTACATAATACCGAAGTAGCCGATATTGGTTATGCCCGATTTCCACGTGCTAAAAAACCACCCATTTATGAGAGACACTATGAAACTGCCAGAACGCACTTCATAGTAGTAAATTTTCGCTCTCTCATAATACTTCTTGACTACAACTAAGTTAACTTAACAAATAGTTTACGCTTCCGTAGTGTTAATCGCATTGGATAGGTTGCTTTCCAGTGAATGCACCTACTAAGCCGTTCATTCATGCGGCTTCACCCTACGTCGCTAGATCGAAGGGACTTGTTCTTTGTAGTCGTCGCTCGTTGTTAACATCGTTAAGAGTCTCGTTTAGAATACGGATCATTTCATTGTTGCAATGAACATGAAGGCGAGCATTTAGCTTTCGAGCGAAGTTTGTTACTTCTTCGACCACGGTAGCTATTCCTAAATCTCTGTGAATATCGCTATTCCTTATATACCATGGAGCAATTGCTCTTGGTGTCTTGTTTTGGAAAGTCTGCAACATGGACATGTTGCTCGGTTTGGTACAACCCCAAAGTTGTATACCGTATGTCCAGTACGGCTTTAACACCTGCCTGTACAGGAGCAGTTTGTTATATATGCTTAATTTCGAAAATCTTCCAATAAGCGAATACATTTCCCTGAGCCTAATCTCGAGCTCGTCACGCTTCTTCTTTACGTGTGGTTTCCACCTTAGTTTATCGTCCAGTGTCATCCCTAGATACTTCGCTTCATTTGCACAAAATATTTGTGCAGAATTTATGAACAGAGGCAAATTGTTAACCCTTCTGTAAGTGAAATTCACATGCGTAGACTTGTTCTCGTTAAGAGCGATTCGCCAAGTCTTCGTCCAGACATAAATTCTGTCCAATGCTCGTTGGAGGTTTCTCGTTGATGACTCCACTGATTCACCTGTTGCCAGGATGGCCGTATCGTCCGCAAACGTGGCCACGACTGACTCGTCATCTAGAGGTATGTCTCTTGTGTAGAGCAGGAACAGGGTCGGACCGAGGACGCTTCCCTGGGGTACGCCAGCCCGAATTTGCTTGAAACTCGAGTATTCACTACTACACCTAACACGAAAGAGTCTGCTTTCAAGATAGTTTTCCAATATTTAAAGCATGTCTTCCGGCAAGTTTTGCCGTAGCTTATATTTCAAGCCTTCGTGCCATACCTTGTCGAAGGCTTGCGATACGTTGAGGAAAGCACTTGAACATATTTTTTTCTCTTCTAAGGCTTTTTCAATTTCATGCGTTATTCTGTAGACTTGATCTATTGTGAAATGGTTAGGTCTGAAACCGAATTGATGATCCGGAATCAAGCGTCTTTCTGCAATTATTGGTTGTAATCGCTTCAGCAGAAGTTTCTCGAACACTTTCGATATTATCGGCAGAAGCGATATGGGCCTATAAGGTTTTTTATCATTTGCGCATTTCCCCGGTTTCGGAACCATAATGACTTCAGCAACTTTCCATTGTCTTGAAACGTATAGAAGTCTAAGAGAAGCGTTTATCATATAAAGAAGCTTGACTAATGCCTTTTTTGGTAGCTCTTTCAATATTTCGCCAGTGATCAGGTCGTAACCCGGAGCCTTATTATTTTTAAGTTTGCTTATTGTCTGTCGGAGTTCAACTAACGAAACTTTTTTCATTCTAAAGCTATCAGGTTCCGCGTTGTTGTTTAGAACGTCAGCCAACGGCGGACCGTCGAAAGGCTTGAATGTTTCTTCTAAATGTTCAGCAAACAAATTCGCTTTCTCTTTGTCTTCTCTTGCCCATTCGCCGTTAGTTTTTTTCATTGGTGCCGAGTGGATTATAGGTTTCTTGATAGACTTAACTGCTTTCCACAGCGAGTAGTTTGAGTTCCTATCCGCCGACAAGCCTTTAAGGTATTCAGTGGTCTCACGATTTTTAAGATCTTGCAACATTCCTTTCAGTTTGTTAGAGAGGTGGTTCAAGAGGGTTTTGTCTGGGGGAGCCCTCGTGCCTTGCCATCTCCTACGCGCTCTTCTCTTTTCACGAATCAATTCTTCGATTTTGAGCGGATATGTTTTACGTACATGCCCGTCGGCGCTAACTGCGTTCTTTTGGGACGAATTGTTGTTCCAAGCAGCGCTCTGAATTGCTTCAATGAATTTGTCAACTGCGGTTTCTAACTCGAAAGGAGTTTTCAATGGCACATTCAAGCCAACACCCTCCTTACAGTCCTTTCTGAAGGCGTCCCAGTTCATGTTTTTGCTAGCTAATCTAGGAGCTCTTTCTATTTTCGCTAGTCTTCCGCCCATCTTCAAGATTACTCCTGAGTGGTCTGAGCAAAGATCATAACACTCTTCAATTCGCGTAAGGTATTTGGGGTACCCTTTAGCGATGAAAAAATCGACAAGGTCAGGCTTTTTATTCCTATCGGTTGGCCAATATGTTGGCTTACCCGTGGAGAAAAAGTCCACCCCACGCTTCATACTATTTTTGTACAGTAATCTGCCTCTTGTTGAATTGCATCGTGAGCCCCAAAAAGTATGCTTAGCGTTAAAGTCACCCCCAATGATAAAATTGGACCCAATGAAGTCATACATACGATCAAGATCGTCTTCCACCAGTCTATATCCTGGCGGGAAATAACAAGATGCAATGTTATAATCTAAGCAGTCAATTTTTACAGAAACTGAACTGATCTGCATAGAGTCTAGCTCAACTTCTGTGCTCTTGAAGTGTTTTATGCAGTTCTTAATGTAGAGGGAGGAACCTCCTCTCGAATTTTGCGAAGGGTGATGTGCGTGATAGTCATTGTAACCTTTGAGTTTGGGGGTAGACCCGTTTTTAAGGTGAGTTTCCGTTATAATGCAAATATCAATATTATTTTTCTGTAGAAATACTTCTAGTTCGTCTATTTTATTCAGAAGGCCATTTGCATTCCATGTTAGTATTTTAAATAACTGTTTCATATTCATGTTCTCTTGTAATTTTTTCGAGGCTTAAACTCGAGCTTGCTCAGTTTGTCAAATATAACTTTGTTGATTTTAGTCTGATCCTCAAGTTTCTCCAAGATTACAGCGAGGATCTGAGACACTGCATCTGTTGTGGGCGATCTTGCCTTGTTTTCGTTTGCCGCAACCTGTGCGTATGATTTCGGTCCGATCAGTGGTGGTTTCTCCGCTGCACTTGAACTGGCGCCGCTATTTTGTGGAGCTTTTACGCCTTTTGTCGACGCCTCCTTTGCCAATCTCGCACTTTTGATCGGCTTTGGCGTCTTTGGAGTCTTTGGCTTAGGAGTTTCAGCAGTTTTTGGGCGTCCTAGGCTTTGATTCTGACTTCTAGTATTTTCCTTAAGAGGTTCTCGTCCCTTTTGTAGCTCTATGACTACTTCGCATCCTCGAAAGTTTGCGGGGTGGTTTCCGTGGCAATTGGCACAAACTGCTGGAGCCTTTATGTCAACTTTGCACTCTATTGACAGGTGTTTTCCGGCACATTTCACGCAACGTGGTTCTTTTTGGTAGTAGGCACTTGTGTGCCTGAATTCTTGGCATCGCTTATACTGTGGTATCAGTCTATTGCCCTTTCGCATGGGTTCGATTTTAACCCTGATGTTAAGTATCATTTTTATTTTATAAATATCGTTTATGCTCTCAGTTCTTTCAAAGGAGAGTATAAAAATTGGAAGGCCGCGTCTGATCACAGTGTCTCTTTCTCCATCCGTGCGTTGCTTTTCCTTTTTAATGATATTGACGGCATCAATAATTTTAAGGCCTTTAGTTTTTAGGTCTTTTACAACGTCTTCTTTTGTGCATGATGGATGGAGCCCCCTTACAATGACTCGCAGTGGTTTTTCGTACTTATTTTGATAAGTATACCACTCGATTCTTTCTGCATTCAGTCTTAGAGACAGTGCGCAATAGGAATCTGCGTTGTCAACATTTACTTTCCACACGTTATTTCGGTGCGAAGTAAGCTTATAGTTTTCTGTTCTCACCGTGTTTGCAAGAAGGTTGCGCAATCTCCCGAAGTCTGCCATCCCGACGATGTTTATTGCGGGAGGTGGACGAATTTTCGCCTCTGGTTTAGCCTTGTTTGAGCCAGAGGGCTTATCTTCTTTTTGTATTACTTCGGGAGAGGAATTCGCCTTTCGCTTCTTGCTAGACCTTTTCCTTGAGACTGAATCGGTCTCAAGTGCAAGTTCCTCCTCGTCCGTGAAGTATTCGACTGCTGGTCGGTTCGGTGTTACACACTCTTTCGTTACCTCACAGTCTTTCGTTAAACAAGTATTTTTAATATCCTCGTTTTCTTTTCGCAGAGAGTCAACTTCCATTTTTAGATCTTAGAAGAGCCGCTCCATTTCAGTAAGCTTAGCTCGGAGTTCATTATTCTCCTTTTCTAAGCTCTTAATTTTCACAGAGTCCTGGTTTACCGGTGGACTGCTTTTTCCGGATATGTTCGACCTAGGTGGTGGTGATCGATTTAGTTTTGTCCTTTTCTCAAAAGGATTTATAAGCAATAAAAGGCTCTCCCCAGAATCCGTAGAGCCTGCCTCCGAAGAGGGTGGATTTTCCAGCATAGCTGGGCTGCCACCTGGGGTAATCAAATCTTTCGTTTTGTTCATTGCCATTTTTTTTTAACTTTTCGTTTTTATGAGAAATAGGTAAGTCACTTCTATTTTCATTTTTAAATACAGCCGCCCCTTTGGAGACAGACGCCGACCAGTGAGCCGCACAATGTGTGACAGACGCTTCTGGATTTTAATTTAACCTTCAGATTCATCTATAAGTTAAAAGCTTACTGCCAAAAGTTGCCCGAAATGGAGCAGCATCGACAGCATCCGTTGAAACATTAAAGAATATTTCTTCCGGTGGATTTTAGTCGGCTCTTACGACAGGCATACCTTACCTCAAGGCTATTCTAACGACCTTGCAGGGGATACTTGCAAGAAGTGAATCTTTATTTGATGGCTCTAAAAACAACGTCGGGACATCTTCTGTAAAATTTTTGTGATTTTAAGCAAATAATTCAACGACGATTGCAGTGGTTTTCAGCCAGTGGCCATAATCCAAGCCAAGGTTCGTTTCAGGGCACACTGAAATCCCGGAAAATGAAGAAGCAGACAAGCAGAATCAGAGATGAAATTTGCAGATCACTGAGAACTGACAAATATCCCTGTCTGGGCGTCTGGGCTTCTTTGCGTGTTTCAACAGAAGACATCAGTGTGTTGGTCAGGATTCTTTGGTTGGCAGTTTTTGTGTTCTTTTCCTCGATTATACCCCTTAGATACTTGCAAGCGGGTGGTCTGATACACAACTTCACTGTTTTCAAGAAGCCTTCATCTTCTTGCAAGCTCACCTGCTAGTGACTTCCTTCCATACAGAAGAAATCTGGCTCCCAGTATGGTCTCACCGTGTTCTGGCTGCATAATGCCGTCAAACTGTCCGATAGCCCTGACTAATATATCAGATTTGATGAACATAAATCGATTCCATTGCCTTAAGCCTAGCCATCGATGCACAAAGATGTCTCTCCCGGACATAGATCGTATCTGCATTAGCCAGGCTGAGGCCGGTTTTAGTTCGAGGCCTTTGGAGAAGATCGCGAAACCTGTTCCTTTTATTGTTTTTGAACCATCTGCAAAAATTTCAAATTTCATAAGGCCTGACGGTTGCACTCTACCCAGTACTTCCTCTCCGGACAAATTATATCATACGGTCGAAGCCGACCAAGAAAAGAATTTCATCCATAAGAATTGGATTGCCTCGTAGTAATGGCGTCAGGACCATGCCATGTCCCAAGCTAATGCCCAAAGCGAATGCTCCCATACGGGTGGTATGGAGTGCACTGGTTCCGGTTTAATTGCAATGAAGACAGCTATTGCAAACTCACCAAAGGGTATACCCTCTTCTATTTTCCGCACCAACTCGTGCAAGGCAATTTTACAGACTTGCATTTCATCTTGTGACTCAATCAAAAAGCCATTACTAGATTAACAGTCTTCACATTTTATGTTTCTAATTAAGCAGGAATAAAATACATATATATTTTCAACGATTTTGTAACTACACTCCATTGGTTCTAAAACTTTTAAGCCCGCACTTGCACTAGTTCCACAATCTGAAAGAAACAGAAAGTTCCGATCTCGGTTGTTGGTTGCTTATTTTATTCAGTTTGAGTTTAACCGTTATAATTGATGGTAACATACACGCTGCATGACCGACATGGTGTTGTAACTGGAGAAGTGATGCCAAATCTTCTATTACCCATCAAAGGCTGAATTAATTGCTGAATCAAATAGAATAATATCGGTAAGATTTACAAAATAGGCACTTGCCCTATTCTTAAGTAGCTCAAATAGATAAATAATTTTATTTGGCTGATACATGATTAAGTTATACACTCCGGTTTATTTAGATAAAGGCATTACTAATAGGCAAACGACCCATAATTTAATAAGTGAATGGGAGAAAAACTTCGAATTTCCTCTATTAAAAACACAAACGTAAGCTTGTAAGAATGCAAGCAATTAAATTGCTTCATTTGAATAGAAGCAGTTGTGAAGTAAGTTGCCTCCGTGGTTATTTAGTAAGTAAATCAGAGATTAATTAAATTTTTTTCAAAGTTTTAAGTAAATTGAAGCATTTTTTGGACAGAAATGGGCAAAAGAAGTTTTTTTTCTCCATCTTAGAAAGCGAAAATTAATGTTTTCCACCCAGAAGGTTAAAAAAATTAGTAATTACCTTTTGAACCGTTTAATTTAAGTTCTTTTGGATAACTTCCAGTCTGCGGTTTACAAGACAACAAACGCTGGGGTTCCCCAGGGCTCTGTTTTGTCTCCGACTTTCTTCCTCTGTTTCATAAATAGTATCTTTAGTCTGTAACTACTTATCCAATCCACTTCTTTGCCGATAACAGAAGGTACCCTCAGTTTTAAAATCATCAAACTCCGACCTTAACAGCATTGTGTCATGAGGAGACTCAACTTAACAGAGTGGAGTCTAGTGCTTCCAAAACTCAATGCTGTCTTCTGTCAAAACTGCAACATTCAGCCATTATCCATGAATGGCACTTGCATTGCTGAAACCGACAGGCTTTTTATCCAACAGCTATCCTCGAGAATTGATACGCAACCTAATAAATCACAGACGTCGAGTACAGTCGGACAACGGTGAGGATGAAAGGAAACCACGATTTTTTAAAAGCATTGCCCTTCATCCAAAAATTGGCCGAAAGTTTCAAGAAAGCGATTGCGAGCAACATAAAGGACGTTCATTCTAGCCTTCAAATCCCAACACAACGCTTTCACGGTGTTCACCAAGCTGATTGCAAAAATAGAAACATATAGACGCACGGACTTGTCTATAAGATTGACTGCCGGGGCAACGAAGAGGAGAACTGCAACCTATATGCTACGTTGTCACCACGAAACAAGTCCTAAAGCAGCGGATTTCTAACTACAAATCGAATATACTGTTATGTGGCGACAAGAAAAAAAAACAACACGCAGGAGTCGCTGAATGCACCCATCGATTCACTCTACAAACGCACCCGCTCGATTCACTAAACAAATATACCCAACTGTCATTCCAGTCATCTGACAGCAGCTGTCATATTCGAAGCTCGAATTTCGATTTCCCCTCCTTGGAAGTCAGCGGAGGAGTACCAGTGGGAAGTTGCCAAAGGGGAAGTATGGAACGTACTAGAAGGTGCTAAGTTTTGTATAAATACACGGGGGACAGGCTCGTACGGGACAGTTATATTTTAAACGTGGACTTGTGAAAATCGGTAATAAAGTAAAAAGTGATTGAATTGAAATAAAGTGTTGAATTCTAAATAGTAAAGTTGAATAACAGTGTGATCTGAATTTAAATTAGTTTATTTGATAAATTTAAATAAACTAACTAACTTCACTTTTAAATTCATTGTGTGATTATAAAAGTGAAATTGAGTTTTATTCGACGAATCCCAGGCCCAAAATTTTACAATACGATTAAAAAATCCAAACAAAACGGCGTTGGTGAGCCATTTTCTGCAACCGAAGCACACACCGGAGTTCAACAATGTGAGGATCCTGCAAATTGAGAAACACCCTTCGAAAAGATATACTTTGTAGACCCTGCATATATTCAGCAATAGAAACCACATGACTCGGAAACAGGACACACAGAACATCTCCTTTATATTTATTATACTGCTCACTCATCAGAAGCAAAACTTGAACAGCGAAGTAACAGTTTATTTAACTTCTGACAAAAGTGCACCAGCACAAATAAAAATAGGAGCTCCAAAACTCCTTCTCATGCACATTAGGGGGGAGCGCAATTTTTTTTTTCCCTGTTTGAATAGCACTTAAAAAAATAGGAAGAAAAAGGGGTTTGCTCTTTTTTAAGCCCTCTTAAAGTGTTGATCATTGTGTTTAAATTCTTCCAGGCCCAAAGTTCGGAAAATATAAAAAAATGGTCTTAACTTAACTAGTCACTTTATTAATTTATCTATTGAAATTAGTATTTGGGAGCTTAAAACTATTTTTGATCCTATTCGAGTCCATTCTGGATAAATTTGTGTCTGAAAAATTGTTTTAATGAAAAAAATTACTTTAAAAAACGACATTTGTTCCGAACATTAAAAACTTTGAGCTTAGGTAAGCTCTAAAGGCCCAAACATTATAGACTTGAGCTGGATTAATCTTATGTCGAAATACAACGAAAATCCCACTCAAGTTCTTCCAAAAGATTGTGTTGCCCATAATAGACTCAAGCAAATGATTTGAAAATCTTATGAGACTTCACTGTGAACGTCTCGGGTATCAAATTGCCTTGAAAATTTAAAATCAAATTTGAAAATTATGACACTTTTCCTTAAACTTTGGATGTTAATATCTCCGAAACCGGTTGTCAGATCTAAAATGTGTTTAAACTTTTGAAGTCAGCGTTCAATTCTTTGTATATTCCCTTCTTTCAAGGGTTTTTTTGAAGCACGTCTTAAAATAAATATGGGTTTAAATATGACAATGAGTGAACTAATGACAAGAAAAAACAAAACTTTAAGCCAACACAAGTTAACGAAAACATTACGACACCCAGCATAAGGCTATTATGGTCGTGGCAAACGAATCGCGTGTAATGGGGCATTTCGGAAAGCCGACTTAAGCTCATCAAAGTCTATTATGGTTTTATTTAACTTCAGTATGTTCTACTCAAAAAAAAAAAACAAAAACCAAATTGCGGGTATTCGAGGTCAATGCAAAATTTTATATTTGCAGAACATTGACGCTCCACTCTAACACACGTCCCTTGGTCTGCATGGTCAAAAACTACATCTACCTATAGTCCTTATAATCGTTATATTATAGTCCCTACCGATTATAGTACCTGGGTCTGCATTTATTTTAGGAATTGGTTGAAACCTTTTCACTGCTGTTTATAGTAGTGAGAAATTAGTATTCATGTCCAAGACTGATATGGCTTCCGACGAACCCCTAATAGTTTGTTAATTAAAAAGCTAACCGAACGTATCGTTGCTTATATTGAGGAGCGGCCCCTATGGCAAAGCCATATAAAATTAATTTTAACATTGAAAAGTGAAAAATTACAACATTTTACAATTCTACAAACATTATAATAATAGCTAGTCTTGTAAAATTGTTGTAAATTGTTGTCATTTTTCACTTTTCAACCCTAATAGGTTGGATCATCCCTAAATGCTGTACAGAACAAGAACCTTGTATAATGTTTTCCTGGCTTGCTATAACAGAAGCTGCATTCTAATACTGAACCTAAGTTCGGTTCACAAAATGTTTGCTGCAAGATCAGCTAATACTTAAAGGCAGACTTATCTATACTAAGCTGGGGTGCTGCTTCACTAAAAGGTTCGTGTCTATACCGGTCCTAGATGAAGACTTATATAGATGATATAAGAGCTCGCAAAGTGAACTAGGACTGTTTACACGACTGAGCTAGGACTGTTAACACGAATGCATGAATGAAATATTATTTACAGCTCTTCAATTGTTTTGAAGAATTGTAACTGATGGAATTTTTTAGGGTAGGGCATTTGCTTTTCAAGGTAGGGCATTGCCCTCAAATGCCCCCCCTATAATTCTCGTCAAAGATCGACTGTACGTACGGTAAAGTTCAGAGGTTCTTTCATAAGCCCTAGTGACCGTTGGATGTTGAGTATTGGTACCGGCCTTGTACAATATTTGACTTTTTTTTTATCTGAGACGGTGAATAGTCTGTCAAAACTGTTATGGCTGTTCCTTCTGGCGGCGAGTTTTTCGCCTCATATTGTACCGGGCTTGGGACGCAAAATGTAGGTTCTATTTTTCTCTCTGATGACTTCTTGAAATTGTGGAATTTAAAACCACCCAGTTTTTATTTCTCACAGCAGCCACTAGCCCAAGCCGCTTTACTTCACAAACATTTCTTGCAGAGGCATTGACACGCCTTATGAAAATAGCTGCCATTCTTCGTCCACATTTAAAGGGTCAGTTGTAATTCGTTCAAACTACTGAGAAACTTAGTGGTGTTCTGTAACCTTTTCCAGCATATGCGGGAGCCGGTCACATACAGACTTGGTTTCCGTCTGGTTGGCAAAGGAATATTTGCGCTGAAATGTAATTTGCACAATATTAGGTGGTGATCAGTTGACAGCTCAGCTCCACTCGAAACCCGAACAAAGAATTTTTTACAACAATTCGTTTCGCCATCACAGTCACTTCTGTGCCAAACCCACTAAAAATATGTAGGCATAGCTACAGCAAAAATAAGCAAACAATTTTTAAGGTCACGACCTTACGCTAAAAATTCTGACTTTAGCTCTAATGCACGTTTACATTGAATGTGGAAGTTGACATTTTTATGGGTCAAACATTATGGCATTCTATCACATTTTGACAGGTTGGCATTAAGAAAATTGCAAATTTGTAGCATGATGTTATATGCAGCAAAATTGTGCTGTCAAGAGGAAGTCAATAAGGCGCTGGGCTTATCTGTTCCTTCCTAGTCAGACGACTGAAATAATTGGCGATTAAAGACAACCCCCCGGTGTAGAATAGAGGAATATGAATAGACCTGCAACAACGTCAGCTTTCAAAAAATCTCTAAATTTATCAACCGGCTTGGACTTACTTATCAAAACTGGGTGAAAAAGTAAATAAAAGCTGGCCAAAAAAACTAAAGCGGGAAAAGCTTTTGTCAGTCAACAAACAGTCAACATTTCAGTTTGGTGTTGTTGCATGTCTCTACATACTTACTACCAGGTATCGCATTTCGACATTTCCATTCGTCAATGGAGTATAATTTTGACACTATATTTTTTTCTGGAAGTCAAGTTAACTGTTGTTAGTCCCACACAATAAAGTAACAATATCGTAAAATTCTGTTGATAACAGCAATAAAGCTTCATTTATTTACTTATTATTATCATTACTATAATGCATGTAACAAAATTGATCATAATTACAATATGTGTATAATATCATCGATAAATTCTGTACATCAAATGTATCTATGTACATTGTTTTAACTACATTTAAAGTTACAAAAAAAAAATTGTTCGTCTATACATTTGTATAAATAAAATCTTAAATCTTTAGTTTTACGCTTATATTTTATTCTATAAATTGTTTACTAAAATAGATTTTCTAAATTTGCGTCTAATTAAAATTGATATTATATTAAAATTATTAAAAAAACGAGCAAATAACAATAACAATATTTTTTTTCGAATAGAAAATACAAACAAACTAATAAAAAACGAATAACAGATGTATAAAAAAAGAAAAACTACTACAGTTATTTTTGTTTATTTTTCTTTTTTTTGTGTATTGACTAGGGCTTATTTATAATCAATTTATTATCTTTAAGAAAGAAAAAATTTAGTAAGCAGTTCTTTTTTTTAGTTTTAAGCGACTTGAATTGGTGACTTATTGCACTTTTAAGTTTTTCTGTTTTTTCAACTAGGGACTTTATGAATTCATTTGTTTTTGTTTTTTTTTAAGTGTTGTCAACTAGTATAGTTTACACTTTACACAATTCGAGATTCTTAATAGTTTTATGAAAGATGAAATTTTCGTTGTTTAAAACTAATTACATAAGAATATAAATATTATGCACTTCTTATAGCTGTTGCGACGAAATATGCTTTAATATCATTTGGATAGATATGGTGAATTTATTTTTACGTGCCTACCTACATAAGGCAAGAACTCAAGTTTGGTTTTTTGTTAAGAAAAAAAAAAAACTTATGGTTGGATATTTTTTCTTTTGCGTAAGACTAACTTTGATATATGCGTATGCGTGCGTACTACTTAAAATAAGATTGTATTATTGACCAGCAATAAATTATTATATAAAGTTGAACTGTGAAGTACAAAGCTATTAGCTAAAAAATGTTTGTTTTATTTGGCTTACGACATGAAAAGCTCCACGTACTGGTTAGCGACTGGAGGACCATTGCCATTGGGCGCACTCGTGGGATTCCCCTGGGTAATTGGTGATGAAATCGGTGTCAGAGCATAGGCAGGTGGCGCTGCTGCTGTTACAATCGTAGTCGGTTTCAGAACCCTAGTGGGCGCAAGGGATCTTTCATGGTTTGTGTCTATGGTGAGTAGCTGCGGTGACCCGGGCTGGATTTGCTGGGGAATGCCTTTGGGGTGATATGGTTGCTTTGAAGGATTGGCAACTTTCACATTTTGTGGCGGTGAGCTGGGCAAGGGCGCCGGACCCGGCACTGGTGATTGTTGCATATGATTTTGCGGGTGAAATGTGGGTGTGGCGGGTAAACTCTGAGCTGTTACATAGTCTACAGGGTACTTTTATTTAAAAAAGCACGTTACTTAATCAGTTTTGTCCACAAATATGTGTCAGATCCTTACCAAATGTTGATGCTGGGGGGAGAGTGGTGTTGTTGCCATGTGTGGAGGCGGGTGTGCTGGACCAAAGTAAGTTGTTGGGGACACCGGAGGACTTGGGTAAGGCCACAACACCAACGGAGGACTGTAGAAAGCTCGATGTGGTGGTGGTGGTATAATAGCAGTTGCCCCTGGTCCAAAGTGTGGAAATGGTCCAAATGGAGGTGGACCTATCAGTGTACCGCCTAGGACAAAGAAATGTAGAAAAAAATATCTATTTTAGAAAATTAATCTTCAAGTCTTTTCGTCGTCTTTATATAAATAAAAGTTTTCTATTTAATATTTCACTGATTTTACATGCGAGAGGATTTTCTGATTTTTGAATTTATATAAGAATAAAAAAAAAAAATATTGAACATTACATTGTCACCAAAAACAGCACATTTAGTTAAAAAGTGTATAAAAAAACGCCATAAACTGATCGTAATTGTTAGAAATGATCAAAGTGTAAAAATAAATAAATAAAAATAAAACACTCACCGTTTAGCCATTTAAATATTTTAAGTACAAAAATATTTACCACTGCCCAACCATACAAGAGTAAAAAAAATACACACAACCACCATGGAAATGTAGTTTTTTTTTTGCTAGAATATCCTTGATTCGATTCCGTCGATGAAGGACAACAAAACAAAGTTTTTTTTTTTTTTTTTGCATTTAAGATCCAGGAAAGTATACCACATTATAATGTTTAAATAGAAGGAATATTTTTATGCGTTTAAGTTTATAAGACAAAAGGATGAATGCAACGTCATATAGGTAGTGTGTTGTTATTTTGCGCGCTGATTTGCTTGAACCGTTACATAAAATATTAAATATTCAATAAAATAAAGATAACGTCCACAAAGGTGAAATTAGTTGCGATGCCGCACCATAAGATGTATGCATTTTCGTTGGCCATACTATGTTAACTGCAGGGTATTCCAAGGAAACATACAAAACCCACCAACCACAGTTTATAATTTTATAGAAGAAAAAAAATATATAACTCCAAACAAATTTAATGCTTTTTTCTATGCAGAAGTGGTATCCAGCTGTAGAGACGACACATAACTATGAATTAAATAAAAAACCATTGTTAAATTTAAATGCTATACAAAAACGAAACACACAATAGTAGAGAAGAGAGGAAGTAAAGCTTGCGTATTCGCCATCGTAAAAAATTTAAACTAACGCCTTATTTCCAAAAAAAAAAAACATGAAGGAGCTTAAAAAATTGATCCCGTTAATGCATTTTAAGATCCCTTTTTTTGAAACACCTCAATTTTTTAACTTCCAAAAGTGCCACTAAAAGCTTAAATATTAATTTAGAGAAACCATACTAAATCTTTATTAGCAAATAATTTTATTTAATGGATATAAGAGCAAATTTTTTTTTAAATTATTGTTATCAAAAAATAATTATCATTGCATATTTTTTTATGTATATAAAAGTACGTAAAAAATAAATGTGTAAATAGTGTTATCTCTCAGATACCTATTTATTATCCTGTGACTACTTCATTGAATTATGCTTAAAATGTGTGCAAAAGCCCTTACCGCACAGTCTTTTCAACAACAAAAAATCATGATCAAATAATAAATGAAATAGCCAGCCAGATGATAATTTTGTCATAATTAAATTAAGTGTTAATTTACATTGGAATGTAATTTAAAAATCAATTTTTATCTATGCTTTTTTTTGCTTGTCTTTTTGAAAAATATAACATGTAAAATTTAAAATGATTACCAAACACCTTTTTAGGATACACTAAGACACAAACAATGTAAATAATTATGTATAAAAAAATTACTACTTATTAAAGCTAGTTAAAAAAGTATAAAATTATGTTTTTTTTTTTTGCATATATTTTTTATTTTCGCTGATTTTAACTAGTTATACTAGTGACAAACTCAATGAATGTTATGATGCTGTAAGTCACAGGGCCATTTATAGTTAAAATGATTTCTGTGTTTTTTTTCCCCCCGTTTTATACTTCCTTTGTATAGCAATGGTTCTGGTGACTTAATGTACCTTACATGCATTGAATTTAAATAAATTTAACAACCCGGAACTTAAGCTTTATATGTTATTAGGGAAAGCATATTATTGTGTGGAAAATGCCGTTGCTTTTTAACTAAAAAAGAACATCTTTTAACTAAAAGAACGTTTGGTATAAAAAAAAACCACTACGCTGGGATTTTTTCTACTCAAATAAAGAAAATGAGTATCTGAGTTCCAAATTAATAAATTCTTTGTTTAAAATACTTCAATACTCAACTTGACTGTATGTGCTGTATTCTTCGCATAAAAAGTGACCTAAATTTTTACCGTTTATTCAAGTGTTTTTTAGAAGTGTTTCGAGACAAATGTTACTCTGGGAGGAAAAAAGAACGAGTCTTTTCAGGTGAATATGTCACGGCACACGCATCCTAGAAAGATGCGAACCTAGTTATTAAACTCCGATCATATATTAACTTATAATGTGTCTCCACCGGCAAATAAAAGAGGATTAGCGGCAGACGATTAAAAATAAATCCCAAAGTGGCTCCACCGGACAAATATAGGATTAATTTTACACGAACACTCTGATTCTGTCATTTGGACTCTCAAAAGACAGTGGCGATGTAAGTTCGCAGGAGCGAAAAACGATTTTCGCTGTAATAATCACCACAGAAAACGTACTCGTGACAGATCTGTCGTACATGGACAGTATCAGTTTCCTTTTTTAATTCTCAAACTGTTACAAAGGTGCAGAAAATAAGGAAAGAATGGAGTTTATGAAAGGATTTATTTTTAATCGCTGGCCGAGAGGATTTAAATTTTAATGGCAAATCGCGTGATTTGTAGAGGATTTAATAAAGATTTATATTGATCGCAGGTTAGTGCCGGGCTAAGACATGGTGTACTAGTATAATCATCAAGTTACCATTACTCTGGATATTAACATTACTCTGATCCTTATCACCAAAGAAATGGCATGTCTATGAAGTCTTGATCAGTCTCATGTGTTACACCTTCAATGCTTGTAGGTGTCAATAACCAAATCGATCAACAATTCAATGCATAACTAATGTCAATAAGTTTTGTGTTTAAAAGTCGCTTGTTACTGCGCCAAAAAGTCGTACGACAAAATGTTGTTCCTAGGGCCCTGATGGCTGCAAACCTGAGTTGTAAAAGACTTAATTTCATGACTAAGACTTCAGCATTGAAATTTCGCATTCCTTGACTGAATTTCGCAAGTCTTGATTGGATTAGGCTTTTTGACCAATCTTATGATTGAAGTCGATTGCATTCAACTGCATTCTTTGAAGTCCCTTTGAAGTCTTTACCATTCACTTGAAGTCACTCGCATTCAGTTGACGTCTTTGGGACTTCAAACATTTTCGATGAAGACCTTGGGACACACGAAGACTAAATAGGCTCGGTCACATCAAGCAAATGGACAAAAACGCTCCAGACAAGAAGGTTTTCGAATCCTAGCCCCTTGGCTCGTGACGACCACGAAGACCGAATTGGAAGCAGCGTGTCCAGGATCGCAGATGATGGAAGGCTACTGTAAATTAAGTAGAGACACTCCATTGATTGGGAACCCGGTTGGGAAGGGCCGGTTTTTCAGTGCTGAGTTAAGCCCAGCTTAAGCCAAGATCTGTTAATCTCGGAACAAAAAGAATCTGGAGTTAATCCAATCAGCTGTTTTTCAGTGCAGAGTTAGCTCCCTCAGTAAAGTTGTCTAATGTCCGGTTTCACAATGCAAGTTTAAACCCCGTTTAGCGACATTCAAAGTTTAAACTAAGGTTCAAAACAAAAATGTGTTTTATAGTGCTAGTTTAAACCTAAACGAGAGTTTATACGGCGCAGTTTAACTTGAACGCCCGCCGTTGGTGGTTTAAACTGCCGATTAAAGTTTAAACAGACGTTTGAAACGACATTTGATGAAAATGGGAATCATCATATGACAATTGATGTTTAAAATAGCCTACAAAACTAACGAAAAACAATAACCGGAAGTTCAGCTAAACATTCAATCAATTTCTACTGTGGAACAACAACGGTTTAAGCACTAAGTTTAAACTTTCGTGAAAGTTTAACTAATCCTAAGTTTAAACGTTCACAGTGAAACCGGGCATAGCAGAAGTTCGAGTTTTTCACAAATGTAATTTTTCACAAAAACACGCAAGGAAACTGCCATTCCACATAGCAAAAACAATCAAAGAAGTTTACACTTTTCTTCAGGGTTAATCTCTCGAAATTTCGTGAGCTAAGCCGAGATTAACCCTATTTCTAGAAACACCGAAAAACTAATTTCTGATGGGGTTAATCTCTCAGCTTCAACCTGAAACTCGAATGATCTGGCACTGAAAAACCGGCCCTAAGAAAGTCAGTTTATCGGTGCCATCTCGGATCATCCAAATGACAAATTTTAGGTCCATAAATGAGTTTTTTCGCAATTGAATCACTTATTTTCAAAACGGGACATGTCCAGGTACACTCATGAGCTAAGCCTAATTTAAGGCCTAAGTTGCCGCTTTTAACACGTTTCTTCATAGTTCTAACAAAATATGGTTACAAAATCAGAGATGGCAGAAATGTGATAAAAAATCAGAGATGGCTGTAATGTGACTTTTTTTGATTTTCTACGTTTTTTACGTCTGCTTCATAAATGAAGTAGTTAATTTATGGCCTTTTCGGTTGGTCGTCCGGGAGACTTCTGGACTCTCCTGAAACTGTTTTCTTGGTCTCGTTTGACATTTCCTCTTCTGGATAAAAGAGAAATTTGCTTCTGGTTTTGAATCCAGAATCAAAACCAAAAGCACGCACACAATTATACATGTGTCAATGTCAAGTTGGATAAATGTCACTTGCCTCCTGTAGAATAGCTTTTGCTTCACAAATACAACGCTAGACAAACTTCAAAATCAATAAAAACGTGTTTGGCTGTTCGGAGAGAAACCCCAATCCGGGAGAGGAACGCCCTGATCCGGAATCGCCAACCGAAAAGGCCAGTAGTTAAATGTAAGTAGTTAAAGTAGTTAAACGTAGCAGACGTAGCAATTAAACGTCAAAATGACGTTTGCAATGTCAACACAACCACCGAATATTCAATTCAAGATGCTTTTTCAGATTGCTAGATGAGGACGCATTGCCATTTGTCCTTTATTAAATTTCGAACTGATTGATTTTCGTCATACGCTACACATTCGGCTCTTTTCACGACCTTCAGTGTTTTCACCCCTTTTTTATTATTTAATTCTTTTAACATTTTGACGTGTAACAAATGTAGGTAGTTATGAAATGAACTACGCGTAGTTAATCGAGGAGATTACCTGGGGAATTTTACTCTGCCATCTCTGCGTACAATGTATAAATTCAGGCAAACAAAAAATTGAGATTTCGTGTTGCTGGCTAAATAGAGCTAGGGAAGGTTATTAACAGGTACGTTAAAGACTAAATCTTGCACTTACTCACTTGTTATATGTAAATCGACTGTTTTTTTGAGTGTTTCTGAAAAAATGACGTTTGAGAAAAATTTGTAAAACAACTCTAACTTCGAGATCCGAAGATTGATTTGGAGAGTGAAATCTTCGTGATTTCGATTACTTTATCGTCGGAACTAATCCTGCACTGAAAATTTTCTCCACCGTGTGGCCTCTCAAACCCACATACCATGTACCACGTTGTGTGCGTGTGGTTAAACTTACTACATACAACACACACTCCGATTCCGAACGGCGAATCGAGAGGCCTTACCAAACTTTCGCAGAGATGTGGTCGTGAAAAAACCTTTAGAACTCCGGTCAGATCTTGAAACTCGAACCCGGGACCTCGTGTACAGGAGACCACATACCAACCACGGCGACCGAAAAAAACGAGTTAGTCCCCAATCGAAATTGATTCGATTAATTAAACTGAATAAATCGTTTCTGGGCCTAACCTCAATTTGAACCAGTGAGTAAGTGCTACAGTGTGTAGGCAGAAGTTACAGTCCGTAAAACGGACCGTTGAATACCCCTCCTATCGACATTGTAAAATGCTGACGGCAAAGTTATTTTTTTACATTTTATAAGTAATGCAAACTTCGAAAAGGGGTGTGGTCCAACCGCCCCTAATTACAAACTATCAATTATAAGATACTTCCACAGATATTTCCAAGTTACACTTAAATGTACGTAAAAATGCAATTTTTTGGTTCAAAAACAATATTTTTGAAAAATCGACCCCTAAAAGGGGGCGTGACTAAAAACTTTATGCAAACGAAACCTGGACTGAAGTCTCGTTTACCTAACCTGCTACTTTTTTTTAACCTAACCTGCTACTTTAAGTTTTTCTGGAAAGTTTTAGGTTTTTCTTCAATTCTGCCTCCAAATGTGAGCGTGGCACAAAGTCTTGTATTAACAAAATGTGGAACTAAGCGTTTTCTAAATAAAATATTAAGCAAATTTTTTTCAATTTCGAGCAAAAATATTGAGTAAACTGCATTTGAAAATTTACCCTCAAAATACATGCCACGCCCACTAGAAGAGGTTTACTATTTAAATTTGTCTTTTTTGTGTCTTACATTTATTAGGAGATGCTTAATGTCAAATTTCAGCCTTTTAGAACGTCTTACAGTTTTGAAAACTCTGGAGGTAGTTGCACATTTAGACCGATTGTGGGCGTGTCTTTGGGCGGATTTCAAAAATTTTTACACTTGTACTGCTACGCATGATGTGGACCTTACGTACGAAGTTTCAGCACCCTAGCTCAAAATTTAAGGCCTAAAAATGTGACATACAGACGGACGGACGGACGGACGGACGGACGGACATGGCTCATTCGATTCAGAATTCGGTCTCGATCATATGCCCTTAAGGCCTTGGGGGTCTACCATTATTATTTTAACGTGTTACAAACTATGTGACAAACTTAATATACCTCCTATCCTATGGCATGGGGTATAAAAAGTGGGTTTTGGTTCAGTTGCCGGTTTGTTGATGCTAATTCCTGGTTCACTTAGGAACTTTTTTTTGCACTACCTTTCGCGAGTCTGTGTTGAAAAAAGGCAAGTACTATTTGAGTCTGGTTCAGAGTCTTATCAAACTCAAAAGTATCAATTCTCAACTCAAGAATAAAAAATTTACCGCAATAAATCCACATTTCACAGTCTATACCAAATTTCTCTTTTTTTCAGAAGAGGAACTGTCAAGCAAGGGCAAAAAAGTATTAGGAGAGTCCAGACTACTTCTGGATGCTTCTTGGTGGCCATCTGAAGAGACTAATTTATGATGGGTGTCAGAAGTCAGAATCTAACGAGCTTTCCAAAAAGAAAAACGTAACGAGTTCCCCTGTTGGTAATCCGAAAGAACTCTCCGCCTGGGCCTACTGAACAATTAATTACCCCTGCCTTGATTTTAAAGCTTATGTCGTTGGGTTTGTGAAGTTGAATCGTTCTGTTGTTTCAAGGCTTCTTTGTGAATTCCACTTAAACGTTAACAAAATAAGATTTCTGATTTCACTAAGATTAGTGAAAGAAGATTAAAAATAGATCCCAAAGTGTTTTCACCGGCATTATGAAAAAACTTGTCCCAAAAAACCACTCTCTTCGTGCCATTTCAAACGAGTGCTATCGAGGGAGAACGACAACAACATTCAAATGCTTTAATTTTCTCAATCTATTGTAATTGTTACTTCAAAAACAGGTTGTTTCCCTTTTGTACTTCTCAAACTGTGAAGGCGTGTGTATACAAAACATTGCTTTTCGAAGTGCAATTTTCCTAAAGTTCTCTTTTGGCGAAGCGTTCTTATTATATAATTGGGAAAAAGAAGTGTTGATGAAAAATATCAGCCTTGGAGTTAACACCACCATAAATATGACAGATCACAATAATTAAAACACGAGGCCAGATACATAAAATATTACTAAAAATATTTAAAACGATTTGGTAAATATTGAAAAAATTAATAAAAAAAATCCTATGGAAAATAATAAAAATAGATTTATCTCATAAATAAAACAAAATAAATACTTAGTAAAAATAAACAATGCTTTCCCAATTGGCTTATCCAAATAATATTTTTTGAAATAATCAATAATTTAAATATGGAAGACTAAAAAATGCGTAAACCTTAACAATCCGAACCATTGCCATCACAAAAGTTAACCACTCACCCAGTTTGTTTTTTAAGTTGTTTTTTTTTCTTAAACAATCACATTTCACAAATTAAGTACAAAATAAACGTTACGCTTACCACGGCAAATGCGGCTACGCTAAAGCAGTAAAGCGTTGCGCTCACTTTAAGTACAAGAACAAAAGCGTATAGGTGCGTTACAGTACAGAAAGGACAACAGTTTGGTAGTTTTTTTGATTTTAAAAGACTTTTGCGACTTACACCACCAATTACAAATATAGTTGTAAAAAAAATATTATGTATTGTATTATGCATTTATTTATAATGTAAGTATTAAAAAATTTATTATTCTAATGAAAGTTAAGAGGAATACACGATGATTTTGATATATTTGTTTTTTTTTTTTTTTAATATTCATGATTGCTATAAGGTATTCGTTATTGAAATTGTATTTTTTGATTTAGTTTTAATTTGAAATTTTGTATTCATTTATCGAAAATCCAGTTATATATAACCCAAGATTTTAAAAACAAAAACTCAACAAAATTAGCCCAACACCTGACAAAATTAATTTCAGAAATCATGCAACTTTTTCTTTTTAAACTTCTCGATTGTTGGGTGAATTTCTGAATTTAACTTTGTTAGCCTCATTTGATTTGTAAACCCAGTTTAGCTTAAATATAATGTTCCCAAAAAAATCATTGTAAATTTGCTTTCTCCTCTAATAAACTCCTCCCCCCTTGGTTACTCTTTCAGTGTTAGTGAAGCAGAAACCAATAGGAGGAATAGAACGAATCCTTTGAAAAGGCATTTGATGGTGAACCTGAACATAATGTGTATAGTAACTAATACTATTGCTTTACTTAAGGAGTAAAATTTTAAGTAGACGATAAAAAAATATATGAGAGACTAAACTAAGGCCCGCTTAAAGCTATGGTATGCATGATATCGGGGTAAACGTTATTTTAAGTAAAACAAAAGAGTTTTCTAAAATTAATATTGCCATAAAACTTTCAATTTGCAATAGGAATGGGGTAGGGATATGGACGAGTAAGGACTATCGATCAAACCCCGGGATTGTAGAAGGTGTACATGCTGCCAGCTGGAGGACGAGTGAGTGTACGTTTCGCAGCGTTATTTACCTGGTTAGGGTCATGTTGGAATGCATTATCGTACGATCGTTTCATAGATTGTGCGATGCCGGCCGGTGTCACTCCAGGACCGGCTGAAGTGGCATGGGCCGCAAATTGAAAAGCGGACGGATCGTAGCTCAGCTGGAAGGGTTGAAACATTGGGTGCCGCTGTGGCATAAGTACATACTGAGGCTGGCCAGTGGATGGATTTGCCGCGACAGCCTGCCCGGGCGTTGGTAGAAGATAAGGATTTGAATAGAGGTTGGAATAGAGAGGAGCTGCCTGCTCGGCGGCCATTGCAGCAGCTTGACGAGCAAGCAAATTTTGCTGGGCAATGAAATGAGCCTGCTGCTGGGCGATCAGAGCTGAATTCGCCGTCAGTGGAGGAGGTATTGATAAATTGAAAGGCATTGATGGAGCTCCAGCCATGTTCGAATGATGCTGATTGTGAAGAGCAGCGGCTGCTGTTAGATTTGTGGCAGCCGTGCCTGGATGCCCATTATGCATGGACAGAGCGGATGTCATCGGGGCCGCGGAATGATGAGAAAGGGAATGATGCCGAGCAATGAAGGGATTTAGGCTTGCAGCATTGGCAGCAGCAGCAACAGCAGCTGCTTGCGAATTGGCGGCGGCCGCCGCCGACAAATGCTGCTGGTTCTGTTGCTGTGCCATGGCTGCTGCTGCCACGGCTGCGGCTACAGGTGCATTGGACTGAATTGCGGGATGGGCACTATTTGATTGTGCTGATGGCTGCTGTGGTTGTGATAACATACCCGGTGATAGCAGGGACGGTTTCGTTGCGTGATGATGATTTACCGGCGACTGCAAGCCTCCGTTTAACACCATGTTCATGTCGTCACCGGAACATTGGAAAACTTCAATGTAACGGTATTTTTTGCCAAACACCATGAATTGGTTGTGCTTGCGTTGGGCGCACTGTCGTGCAGCTTCTTCCGAGTCCATTTGAATGAAAGCCTCTCCGCTGGGTTGGCCCTGTGGATGATGGAAAGAAGCAAACAAACAGGAATAGATTTTTATGAGCATTTTCCGGTTTAGTAAGAGTTCAGTTCTATCTAGGTTTGTGGAATTATTTTAACCTGTGCATTGATGACCATATGTACTCCCTGGAACATAATGTTTTTGGCAAAGTCATCGAGGAAATGCAAAATGTGCTCAACCATCGCCTCGTAGGGGAGTCCTCGAAGGCGTATACAACTCTTGGTTGTTCCCGATGTAATCATGTGCTGAGGAAGAGAAAATAAGAAATAAATTAGAGAATATTAAGTTTTATTAATTTTAACTCAAAACAATAAAAAAAGCTTAGTTTTTCATAGAAAATAGACCTTAAAGCAAGCTACCTGGCAAAGCAAGTTACCTAGGGACTCAGGCAAGGATTGGAATCATTTAGTCTTCTGATTCGGAGGATTGAAATACAACAATTGTAGAGGCGCCTGAACCAACTAGCGATAATGCATCGGTTTGTACAGACTCTGTTAACCTTCCGCTCCACCTACAAGAAAGTGGAGGAGTAGGTTAACAGATTATCTCCACCTGAATCCTGACAAATAGAAGCCTGAATATATTTTCTTGCACCTGAATTTGGCTACTAGGACCTATGCAGCCAGCATAAAATGTTGATAACCAGTGGCTTCTGCCGGGTTTCACACGGCCACCACAACAAAACCCCTGGCTAGGCCCCCCATTCGTGAGCTCTACGAGTGGAGGAGAAAGGAACATCGGTTCTCCAAAAAAAAGAGAGAGCGCCGAGAAGCACCCGGTTGAAGAGATAGAGAGGTGCTACAACAGTAATGAGGTTCAAAAGTTTTACCAAAGGATCAGGAAGCTCTGCCAAGGATATAAATTTTAAACTGAAGCATGTAAGGACGATGAAGGGAACATCGTAGTAGAATCGTAGTTGGTCCTGAGGATATGATAAAATCACTTCTGTCTAGGCTAAACAGCGACACAGCAGTCGGAGCTGAGAACCTAGTAAACTTTTTAAATCCACTGAGCTGGTAGGGAGCATGCACCAGCTAATCTGCAAGACGTGTTTGCCCAATCCTCAAGAAAGAAAACCCTCTAAATTGTGCCAACTAAAGCCAAGAGCCGATTGTCAGCAACCCAAGGTTCATATCAGCGAGACTTTAGGACAGAAAAGTCCACCATCGATCAAATGTCGCAGTGTGAACTGCGGCAGATCTTGGAGAAAACCCAGGAATTTTCAATCGATTCCAAGGCAGCGTATGACTGGATCTATATAGAGACGAGCTATATAGCGCAACATCTAGTTTTGGAGGACGATGGAAAAATAACTCTGTTCCGCCAAGGCCGATAAAAACCTCACTGTCAACAACGGATTAAGACGCGCTGTCGGAGGCACAATCTTGAAAAAGTCCGTAAACTTATACGATTGTGCCTCCGGGCGGACATGTGCCTTCGGACGCAGGCGAAACATAAAAGGAAAAACACACAGCTTGGTGTCAGTGAAGCCTTCGTTAGTATTGCAACGGAAGCGGCGAGTACGGGCTTAGGCGTCAACGAAGGCAATTCCAAGTATACGCTGTCGCTGTCAACAAAAAGAGACACCCAGCACTGAGGCGACTCACGTTTTCAAGAAAATATCATAACCTATAATTTCGATCTAGTTAGGGACTTGTCTACCTGCGTTCCGCTAAAAATTCAGACAACGGCACCAGCGCTGAAATCAAACGAAGGTTAATTCTTTTTAATCGCTGTTTTTTTTTGTGGGCTTAGAAGGCAATCGAGCAGCAGAGCCCTCTCTCGAGCAACTAAAGTGTCCATTTATATAAGAACCTCATCTTGCCAGTCCTGCTTTACAGTGCAGAAGTATATGGACCCTGTCAAAGGCGAATGAAAACAGACCCGACTAACCTTTTCTTAGTGGCAAGACTGCCACTTATCATTTTATCATGCAGAGGCGAACCTATGGCTTCAAAGGCATGGAAACGGGGTTTAAGTCAAAACTGGAGCCGAGTCGAAATTGTGCATGCTAACGCGAGTAAAGGAGTCGACTAGTCGAGAAGTTGAATATTCGGATCTCCGCGCACACCGTAAACACAGTAAATTTTTAATCTAGGTCTTCTCAGTAAGGTACTAGGCAGGAAACATTACAGTACTTGGATGTTTCGAGTTCCAACAGCAAACGTCTGCACGTGCGCGTGGTGATTACATTTACAGCCTATGTTGCCATTGACATAATGCCTCACCTTATTCAATGCTCGGCTGTGACAATTGTATTCTGGAGCTACAAAGCCACCTTGAATTTTATGTCAAACTATAGGTGGTTGGAGATGAGGATAAGGTTTTGTTTTTATACCCCATCCCATAGGATAGGAGGTATGTTAAGTTTGATTCATAGTTTGTAACATAGAGAAATAATCACCGTAGACCCCCAAGACCTTAAGGGCATATGATCGAGACCGAATTGTTAGTCGAATGAGCCATGTCCGTCCGTCCGTCCGTGTGTCGGTAGTTTTCAGGCCTTACATTTTGAGCTCGGAACTTGAAACTTAATATCTGTTCTTTCTAGGTCCCGAAACAGTACAAGTGTAAACATTTTTAAAATCCGCCCACTTTACTTATTAGCATGAAAATTCAAAATAGGAAGCTGAAATTTGGTACGCGTTATCGTCGCTTAAGAGTATGACGTTTCAAAAAAAGGCAAAACCACCCCCTTTTGGGCGTGGTCATATTTCATTTGCATTTTATTAAGCATTTTTTATTCGATATATTTTCTTTGAATCCAAAAAACTTGCGCCATAAAATGTTCAGATATGTGTGAAAGCTATCAACGGAAATAAATAAAATTTTGCCACGCCCACTTTTGGGGGCGTTTTTAAGTATTAACCAAATTTTTAATGTGAAAATGCAATCAACACGTTTATATCACTTCTGATAAAAAAAAAACAAAAAAAACGATGTAATTGAAAAAAGGTGGATGCCACGCCCCTTTTTATGGGAGAAGATTCTTTAACTGATAAATTCTATATACAGTTGAAGTTAATAGAAACTGAAATTTAACAACCAAGATTTATGACACAATTCGGAGCTTGAAAGTGGTCAATTGGGATGGGGTATCCAGCTATTCGTCTAAGCGGATTGGAACCCTCCCATTAGTTCTTAGATGAATTGAGTAAGGTACTAGGCTTATTTCATCAGGCCATAATGCTCTTTACAGTCCTTGCCTGCAAATTTCTCAATCAAAGTTAATTAGATACTAAAACCCGCATTAACTGATGAGTCAGCGTAAACAATTGTTTTTGTTTGACAATTGTAGTCTTTTGTTTGACAATTGTCGACTGTTAATTGATTTAAGCTCTTTAAATTTACATGTACAAGGAAAATACGAGAAGAGGATCTGGTGAACTACATTTGAAACCTCTTCTCTAAAGTATGAAAAAGGTGAATCTCTAGTTCAAATGTACTGAACATTTGCTTTGCCTTACAGATGAAAAAATATTAATATTTCTAATGTATGCGAGCTTATGACAGTAATTTTTAGTAGTGGTACGCATAAAATCAAAAAAGCAATCAGAAGACGAAGAAAAAACAATTTTTTCCACACAACAATTTATTTTCTTAGGAAATGTCAGTTCAAAGCAGATTCAAAGCTGACGCAGCGTAACGGTGCGAGGATGAATCTGAAGCCTGTTTGTGAAACTGTCTTTATGTTCTTTCAGTCATGCCCAAATTCAAAATCGTGCAAGTATGTAAAACGTTTCACAACTGCCAAAAAATAACGTAAAAATTAAGTAACATTAGGACCCAGGATTTTCATTTCCGGCATTTCGAGGACGGGAATTTGTAGTTTGGCCCCGTCGCAACACCACTGGATCGAATTCCGCCAGGCGCTTTGTGCTTGCAATAATTTATGTTCTTCGTAAGCATACATGCGGCGGAGCCGTCTTTTCGATCTTCGATCTTGGAAACAGGATTTGAACGGGGTTTCAGTTTGAAATAAGATTCTCCCATCAGGATAGGCATAGTTTTATGCCCATTGTACGCGAATATAACATCATCACTCAAAGGCACAGTCGAAATGGTTTGGTGCTCGTCAAGATTCTGATCACTACTTTGCTCCATGCCACTCTTTCTTATCATTGCAATTATTTCCATTTCGATTGACTTCGTGTCTTTCAAGTCATCCTGTTCGGGCAACTCTTCAATCGTTTTGAAGTGCATAACACCATTTATACTGCGAAATCTCTGCTGAGCGGTTTGATTTGGCTGGGTAGACGTTTTGAAGATGATTTCGTCACTTTTTTGGAAAATCATGTCGTAACCCGGCTCAATTTTATACATTTCGCTCTCGAATGATGTCGAAAAATTCATTGGACGGTGGTGTCTTTGCTCAAATTTAATAGATAATCTCCGGAGTCACGGTGACTTGAAAATGCAGATACTATAACGATCTACTAAAAAAATTTCAAAATGCTTCAACAAATATTAACTAACTGTTAAAACGGATCATAAACCTTTTGGTAATAATTATAAATAAAAGATAAATAAATACAATTATTTGAAATAATTGTCTTTTCACAAACTGAGTTCAAGTTATAACTTATGTATTTTTTGAATATTTTTCTATAGGTTAAGTGTCAGTCAGTCGAAACTGATTTTTCCCGTAAAACTACTCGATTCAAATCAAAAAAGTTCAGTGAAATCCACTTCAAAGTTCAAATGAATTTCCAATACATACTGGAAACATGAGTAGGTTTTTAAACCATTTGTTTGACAGGCACACGGTATAGTTTGTACAGCCAGTTATGGCTGCCTAAAAAGAACTAGTGACGTTTGTCTCAAAAACCGGCTTTCCGGTCGGATTCTTATTTACGGCCGATAATGTTGATAACCTATACGTAATATTTTGTTTAAAAATTTGGTATGAAAGGTGGACGCAAAGACGGCGCAATTATTGGTTTAAAATATGGAAAAATTTTAACGAAACCATTGACCCTGATTTTACAAGGGTCTACGCCATTTTGCTCTTACTTTTGACGTCGTGCCACACGACTTAACCCTACTCAAATGTTTTTTGGAAACGATTTCGCATTTGCATGACCTAGTACGGACAATTACCAAACCATTGAAATAGGATAGAAGAATTAAATCGACATGGAGAAAATCAGAAAATTTAGGAAGTTGTTCAAAGGGTATGTGTACTCAGAGGATACAAGCATCCCAAGGTTTCTTAAACCAATCTCTGTCTATCAACTCCTAGTCAACCTCACCGTGGAAAATACCGTGTGCCTAGAACCTCAACTGCAGATTGGGTTCCAACCCCCTGGAGAGATGTTGGTGGTAGCAGACAAGATCGGGGAGAGGATTTCCCCAGATAAAATCACTCGTGGCGTCTACAGTACCAGACAGGTGCTGTAGACAGCTTATAAGGGCTTCTTCGACGTATTCGGAGCATAGGCCTGTAAGGAGCGGGTTTATACGGCTCTTCGCCCTTAGTGTCATTAAAAGAATCTATGGCGGAGTGACTTCCCGTCCACGACAGGTAACCTCGTAAGAACCCTCGGATTCGGTCCGATTTACTGTTGACGTAAATTGCAAACGCAATTAGGACAACGAGCTTCGCCTCAGCACATGGAGGAAGCCCTTAAAAACTGAAAGGCATATATGACTGTCATCCAAGATACAAGGCATAGGATGGGCTAGGCAAGAGGTGGATGAAAAAATGTCACTTTTAAATATGTGAGCGAGCGACGCACAACGAATCGCATCAAGGCTTCGCCAACATTAGCCTCATTAACGTGCCGCGCATGCCCCCACAGCGGAGAAAGATACCGACGCTTAAGATATGTTCTACGAGCTCTTGGACAAAGAATGTGAGCGCACCTCCAATAACGGATTCAGCCTGATCTTTTCTGCTAGTATACATAGTTCCCGCATCTCAACATCCACAAATGCATATCCGACACCAACTGTCAACCAGATTGAACATATTGTGATCGACGCAAGAGACTGCTCTAGTATTATGGTCGTCCGAACTTTGCGAGGGGCAAGCATTGACTGGGATGACTTCTTTTTTGTATTCAAAAAATCAAAATGCTGAGAGGAAGATTGTAGTCGGAAGGCTTTTAAGCGCAAGAGATCGTCAGGTCCTTCTTCAACCGAATCTCTGAAAAACTGCTACGAAGTCCTGTGCAGCCAGCATCAAGTGTTGATAGTGGCAATTTTGCCAAAATGTCATCAGAAATACCGCCTCTGACACTCCTTATACACGGCAATTGTTAGGCCCATACTGATGTACGAAGTATTAGTCTGATGCAGTAAAGCAATGCCTCGAATCTCTTAACGAGATTGCTGTCAGGTGCGACGTATCCGGTGCTGGGTTCCAGGCTACAGGGATATTCGCGGCGACTGCAGATTCATGTAACGGAACCGGCAGCACCTTTAAATTTAATTAAGTTTCACTTGGACACCGAAGCCATGACAATGGCAAACAATAGGTGTGATAACATCAGTGCATGTCTCTCTTCCAGACAGATCTGGCCAGTGCTCGATCGTAGGAAAACAAAGAGACTCATCTCCATTTAGGCTTAATCTCAAAAAGATAACTGGGGGCTCTCTCTCACAGGCCACTGTCTGGTAGGACGACATACCTGAAGACTTGGTGCTCCCTTCAACGATTTTTGTAGAAGCTGCATAGACGAAGAGAAAGAAGAGATTGGGTGTAACTATCCCGCCCTATCTACCTTGAGAAGGAAAACATTAGGTGGATACTTATTCGATGATCTAAATGATCTAGCACGACTCGACTTAAAAAGGATAATAACAAACTTTATCTCCGGGTCAAACTGGCTATTCGCCTGATTAGTGAACCACACAACCCATCCCTCTACCACCTAGGAACTCAATCGTAGAGCATCTACAAGAGCAGAACTACTAGTCACTAACCTCCCACCGCCTTGTTGATGCGGGCTCACATGGAAAACATAACCCTCGACCTCAAGTCACTTCCCCCAATTCGTACCAACCCTGGAGGGTAACAGTTACAAAATCCCATTCACTGGCTCCCTCAACCTTGCTGACAGCCTTTTTTACCTTCTTTGGGTAAGACACCATCTAATCAACCATTGATTGGAGACCTTCGCCACTGGCATATACCGACACTGGCTGCCTATCGCTCTTCAGAAGCAAAAAGGGTAGTTAAAAGGGTAAACAAAATATTCGAGTCTCGGATTCATCGGCTTCTTAACCCATAACCCTTTTTAACCCTTAACCCTTAAACTGAAGTTAGAGTAAGTGAAAAAACGGAATGATATAGCACAAAAAATGTGTGTTCAATATTTAAACTTGGGCTAACATAGAGATAGACCAGGAATTGACATAAAAATATGTTATTTTGGGGTAAACTTCAGTTTAACCTGGTAACACACAAAAAGTGGACTGAAAAAGTCTAAGTTTTGAATAAAATCTCGGTTACGTTTTGGTATAATTTAACTTATTTAAATTGTTGCTGAGTTATCCTTCTTAATCCTGAACCTGAGTTTAAGTACAAAACTTGATTTGTCTTCAATATTTAAACTCGAGTTGACATTTAGTCTATGCTTACTCGAGTTTTAATATCGAATTGACTAAAAATTATGTTATTTTGGGGTTAACTCGAGTTTAACCTGGCAAATCAGATAAATCAAGCCTGGGCCTAATGGGCTTTAGTTTTGAAGTCCGGGCTAGGCCATAACCACGATTATTTCTTGTTCAAATATTTATAACTTATTAAAATTCTTGCTGAGCTCTTCTAAGAGAAACCTAAGGGCTAAAATTTGCTGAAAAAGCTTGTTCCTTGTACTAAAAATTATTCTATGTGCTAAGTTAAAGCAAATCTATGGCGGAGTTATTTGTACTGGAGCTGGACTAAAATAGATCTGGAGTTAGCACATGAAGCAGTCCCTTATTGCGGGTGCTAGTTTGAGTGCTCGACAAATGTCTTGTGTTACAAATGAAACGGGAAAGGCAGTTTGAATTAGTCTTCGCGGCATTTTATTAGTGAAGACTTAAGCCCGAGTAAAACCATCTGTTAATCCCGGAAGAGAACAAATCTGGCATCTGTAAGTAGTTTTTTTTAGGGCAGAGCTAACTCCGTCAAAACAGTATAATTGAAATATTTGAGTCTCGAAATTATTGCCTTTTCGAAGTTCCAACTGTTATTTCTGGGGTCCCGTGGCGTAATGGTTAATATATGGGTGCGAGTCCTACCATTGTCACCTGACAAAACACTCGTTCTTTATCACGGTTGCCACCTCCGCGAGTGTCTGGCAAACCTTCCGAGAGTACATAACATTTGTCTTAAAAAACTTCTCAAAGTGCCGTTCGAATTCGGCAAAAAATTGTAGGTTCCCTTGTAGATATGTTAGGAAATCAACAGAAACAGCATACATTGTTGAGAAGTTGGCCCTGGCCACCTAGAGCAGTTGCGCCACTCTATTTATTTATTGGACTGACGTTTCTCATATCAAAACAGGCAAAGCAGTTCGAATTGTTCTCCAGATTAAGTCATTTTCCACAGAAAAACGTAAAGAAACTGTCATTGCAGAAAGAACAAATTGACAAAGAAGCTCGTCAGATTTTGATCTGGGGCTCACCAATTTGAGTGAGTTAAACTAAGATTTACCCAATATCAAAATGACTTAAGGACTAACTTCTGGGGTCAACCTCAGTCTAAATTCGAAACTCAGTTGATGTCGCAATGAAAAACTGAAATTTAAGAGATGATCAAGAGCTGAACCACAGCATTTGCTGAGTTTACTGAAGTTTATATTGATCAAAATGTACAGAAAAGCATATCCAGGCTTAGGTGGAAACAGGGACATTACCTATACCATAAGTATAAGAAAAACAACTTAAAAGCTGACTGTAAACCCTGAGCTAAACTAAGCTTTATCAATTTGATCCTTTTAACAATATTGAATTAGGGCTGACTTTCACTCAGCAAAAAATTAATTTAAGCCTAGACAAAAACCTTTTTTATATAAAAAAGATCAACCAAAAACATCTTAAACTACATAACTGGTATTTAAATAATATTTACCTGAGGCAACAGCGATAACTGCATCGGTGGCAATTGAGCAATAAGAGGAGGTTGCGGTGGCTCATATGTCTTCGGGTCCATTGATCTGTTCAACACTTGTTGCACTTCGGCTGTCGTCGATCGAAACAACTCTATGTAGCGCTGCCCAATCGACTCTCGGTGCCGTGACAAGGCTTTCGGCGAATCCGCTTCCGATGCAAAAAGTACAAACGCATCACCTGTAGCTCTGCCGTCCGGCTTTTTCACAAACAGCACGCCTTCTGTGCCATCCAAAACGTGGCATGGATCAACGCCAGTCGTAAAGAAGTCCAACTAAAAAATATAGATCCATAATATTAGGTTCTCTTATCGGGGTTGTATCAATAACTTACCACTTGTTTCGCTGTACAGTCATAGGGTAAGCCCCGCATTCTGATGATAACCTGAGCACCTTTCGACAGAAAGGCTTGAGCTTCATTCGATGCACCACCAGCAATCGAAAGAAAGTCCTCCCCGGTGGCTCGGTACACCTCGATGTATCGATTGCCAATATGATGCTTGTGTCGTTTGAGCGCCATATCTCGATGTTCTTGTGAAACGAATCTGACTAAGGCTTCGCCGTTTCGGCGTCCCAACGGCGATAAACAGAGAGCAACGCCGCCTCTGCAAAAAATAGTCACAAAAACAAACAACTCATCAAGTACGGAACAACATAAACATGATGGATCCACTAAAACTCTCCAAACATTTACCACGATCGCAACAATCGATTGCAGCTTGAAAGTACAGAAAAGCACAATGAAATTGGTCAAAAATCGGATTTTTAAAAAGTTTTTTTTTTTGGAATTCGCAATGGAAAAATTAAAACGGGCCTAGGAAATAAAATATCGTTTGTCATCTTCAAAAAAAAAAGATTCTCTCTATCGAAATTTTTTCCTACATCGACTCGAAGCCTCTCTCTGTTGTCTATAATCTAAAGACCTTTGGCCTGTTATCGTTATGGAGGAAAAACGAAATAAAACTAATCGATGGTGATGTCTAGGAGTATGCCTAGAGCGCAAACAATATCGATAATAGAGGAAGTATCTTATTTGAATATGAGTTGTGTTACCTTAGATAGACTTACTTTGCAACGTTGAGTCCTCGAAAGAATTTGGCAATGTCCTGATCGCTACTCTGCCACGGTAATCCTCTGGCTCGTACTATGCAGGCACCATCGATTTCGTCGTCAATTGAACTAAAAAAAAAATAAAAAAAAAATATTATTAATAAATAAATGAGAACACCGAGCTAAAGCGACATAAGCAAGCATTGAACTGTGTGCACTTTTGCATTCGCTTATCGCGATTTTTATACTTTTGAGGGATTATTGCGGATTGCAGTGTGGGTCTGGGTAGGTATAGTACATACCTACAGCTCACTTAAAGGTCTTTCAAATAAATGCCAACACCTTTGTTTCTGTTCGTCAGGTATACTCGGTATTTTTTTTTTTGTTGTCTGGACTCACACTGTAAAATGATAAACAGCTCAACACTTTTTCCAGTCTTTTTGGCGTGAAATGCAAGATAAGCACAATTTTGCAGAGACCTCGTTTTATCGATGTTAATCTTTCTTAGATCAAATGGAATCGAGATTGGAAGGTTTTACGACTAAGACTAGCTTCTTGGATTAGCATGAGTTGTATTACTTGAACTATTTGCAATCTATTCACATGTCTCACTTCAACTTGAACCTAGGCAGGTGGGCATCTAGCTATGCAGTCACAAGCACAGAAAAACTAATGAGAACAAAACTTATTACTAAGTTCGTCTTTGTACAAGTATACAGAACAATTTTTATGATCGATTTATCTAATTTACTTTATCGTGACACTAAACCGATCGTAACACATCGATAACCACTCACAGTTTAATATGGTGGCGATAACGATCGACAGCGGATAAGGTTCGGATTGAAACTGTTTTGAGTTTCTATTTGGAGGGATACACCATACCATACACGATCACTGAGTAGAGCAGCGAGACAAGCAAACAGTGAAACAGTTCCCACTCAAAATATAGACGATTGTCGTACGTGTATAAATAGATTCTTCGATCGGCAGAAAGATGATAAGGGAGCTCCATAAAGTAACTCAAAGAAAATCGAAAAAAATGCATACCTTATTTTATTATGCATGCCATGGGCAAGAAGGTATACTTGCCAACTGTTCTTCATTCAGTGGAGACTATACTAGCACGTAATATAGTCGTATGAGTCAGTACGAGTTTAGCCAGTAATGAGTTTTGTGAAACATAGATAAATAAATCTCCGTATATTCCCATGACTTCAAGGGCATGTGCTCAAGACTAATGACGTATTCTTTTGAACACCGAACTGCCACACCGAGCTGTCAAATAATACTCGATGTTCGCGACAATTTCAGCGTGTTGTACACTCGGTTTCATTGTGTACAGAACGACAAATACTGCACCGGTGCAATCATCACGTTAAGTGACGAATTTTTTTTGACTTCATTTTGTTTACTTTTTTTTCATTTCGTATAGCGTGATTTTCTTGGCGTCTGTTTTTTTTGTACTTTTAACTTAAAATTAATTTTGAAAGCTCTAAATTTAAGTTTTTAACATTTCATACAATTTCAGTGTTGTAAATAATCACGAATGAAAGTTGAGTCGAAACGTCACTTCACACACACAATCAAAGCTACACCCAGCCTCCACCGTCAAATACGACGGTGGCGTTATTTCGAGTTCGGTGTCGACACTGAACTAATTTGGAGTTCAAAAGAGCATTTACATGAGCACGATTCCGTTCAGGTGTACGAGAAAAGAACAATTTTTTTCTGTGTTCCACACCAGTTTCACGATTCGGTGTTAAAAAGAATACGCCATAAATTATAAGTCGAATGAGCCATGTCCGTTCATCAGTCTGTATGTCGGTAGTATTTAGGCCTCACATTTTGAGGTAGGGACCTCAAATATCTTTGCTTTATAGGTCCCGAAGTAGTACAAGTAAACCAATTTTTGAAGTCCGCCTCTTAAAACACGCCCACTTTATTTATTAGCGTGAAAAATGAAAGAAGTCGTAGGACGCTCAAATTTGGTCTTCAGAATACTCGCTAAAGCGCATTATGTTTCGGATTTAAGAACAGGCAACAACACCCTCATGTGGGCGTGGTGGCATTACAGTAGACTCCGGATAACGTGAACAATTAAAAACCAGTGGATTTTCGAAAAACTTTTGCACCAGCTAGAGTAAGTAGCCAACCGTGTCGCGTCGCTTTCAGGAACTCAAGAGGAAGTATATTTCAAGTAAGATAACGCATTATAATTACAGATCTTAAAGTGATTAGGTAAATAGAAAAACAGAATAAATCAGAGTTAAGTAAGTATGTAAGCAAAGGAAGTGTCCTCTTTTAAACGGCATTTTAAAACCATAAGAAAATTAACTTAACAAAAACGCCACGATTATGGGCGTGGTCGCATTTCATTTGCGAGCAGGACTCAGGAAAATCTTGCATTGTATGTTAAAATATTTCTGTATACTAAAAACTTATTCCAAAAAACAAATTTCAACACGCCCACTTTTGGGGATGTATCTACTTGAATAAAAACCTTATTTTAGACATAAGAATGCACTTAACACCATGCAAACTACATTTTTGGATAATCAATTCGAGCAAGGACTCGATGCAACATTCGATGCGAAATGTTCGGGGTGCGTTTAAAAAAAAACCGGCTTATCCGAAAATTTTGCGAAATGTTATCAAACAACCACGGGAGACTTAAAAGTTATATTTGGCTATTCGTTTGATAGAGGTCAGTTGGGATAGTGTATCCAACGGTTCGCCTAAGCGGCCTTTACTGCTGAAGGTGTCCATTTTATTAATCGTCGCTGTTCAGATATCCTTAGAGCTAAAGATCAGATTAGGTTGATGGACGGCCCTGATGGGACGCTTGTCACGGCCTTGTACCAACCTTGCTCCATTGTGTCCATGTGGAAACCTTCTAGATGAGATTAATCTACTAAGGCCCGGTTTTTCAGTGCTGGGTTAAGCCCATCTTTAAACAAGATCTGTAATCCCGTAGCAATACGAAACATCAGTTAATCCAGCGAGCAGTTTTTCGGTGCTGAATTAGCTCCGTCGGCTAAGTTGTCAAAATCATCGACTCTCGAAATTATTGACTCTCCCAACTCTCACTTCACATAAAAAAGCAGGGGAGAAGAAGCTCTAATTGTTCTCAGATATCATTTTTCATAAAAACTCGCAAATCAACTGCCATTCTAAACAGAAAAAACATTCAAAGAAGTTCATACTGTCCTCCAGAATTGATCCGGGATAAACTCATCAAATTTAGCGAGTTAAGCCGAGATTAACCCCGGATCTAGATTCTCTGAAAAACTCATTTATGGAGTTTATCTCAGTTTGACTTCGAAACTGGGATGATCTAGCACTGAAAATCTGGCCCTAAGTCCAAATTTGTTTTTAGGTGCTTAAACTTGTTCTAAGCGACAGCATCTTTTGGATGACGACAAAATTCTCCGCAGGTGGCGGCAGTATTGTGAAGGCCTTTTGAATGAACAGTTTCCCAGGTACCACTTTCCAGAAGAAACTACTTCTAACCGAGAAGAAGTACCAGACATCACAGTCGAAGAGGTTGGGAAGGCGGTTAACTCTACTCCAAAAAGCGAAACGCGGTTTTTGCCGGATCAGATACCCTCAGAGTTCTAGAACAAAAAAGGAGACAAGGGTCCAGATGGCTCATGACCTTAATCTCCAAACTAACAAGAGGGGATTCAATGCCTAATCAGTTGAGGGAAAGTTATCTTCTTCCTTTGTGCAAAGGAAAAGGTGATACAAGAAGCTGTGACAACTACCGTTCTATAAAGCTGATATAACTCACAATGAAGATCGGCGACCGCTAGTACCCGATAGTCGACTGCGGAAAAATAATAAGGCTATCTGAGGACCAGTGTGGGTTTGTCGCGGGTATATCAACCACTGATGCAATCCAGAGTATAGGATCATAATGGAAAAACATCGTGAAGCCCTTAAAGATCTGCATATGTTGTTAGTTGATTTTGAAAAAGCTTTCGATAGACTTCTACGTGATCTGATATCAGTGGCGCTAAGAAAACGAGGAGTTCCAAAAGCCTATGTGCGGATGATCATGCACATGTATGATATGGAGCAAAGACAAGAGTAAGATTTCCTTCCGGAGCCGCTGATGAGTTCCCAATTAAAGTCAGTCTACACCTTGGATGCGCCCTATGTCCTTTGCTATTTTAAGAAGATCCGAGAAAGCCTCAATGTAAAAGAACCTATCTCCAGAAAAATGGAGCGCGACGGGCTCAGTTGGTATTGCCGCGTTCAAAGGAAAGATCCTACGAGCCCCATCAAAAAGGCAGCGAAAGAGAGGGAGCCCTAAAATTTCATGGATCACACAAATGCCCTGTGTGCGTTGCTGGTGTTACTAAGGGATAGAGTGAGAAACGTCAGTATTCGTGGGAATCTTTATGTTGAGCAGCTACTCCTCCGAGTGGAGTGATCGATTCTTCGATGGTTTGGACACGTTGTTCGCATGCCCCCTGACAGACTTCCTAGACAGGTCATGCTAGCCGAGATGCGAGCGCGTCGCCCCCTGGTAGGCCAAGAAACAGGTGGTGGGATCAGGTAAAGAACCTCTCTGAGTCCCGCCCGGGGATTGCGCCGGAGTCTCTTGAGTTGGTGGTGGAGGAACGAGAAAGATGGAAGGACCATTTAGCCACCCTCGCTCCGCGACCCTTTTAAAGGATAAGCGGCATCCGAAAATGATGATGATGATGACACAAATGCAACGACAACAGCTTTTATTTGGCCTCAGTGAGAGAGCTCCGAAGAGATCCAAAACCGGGTGGCCTGCCGGTATATTCTAGGGTCAAATAGGCGTACACCACAAGCGGACGATTAGGAATGCAGTAGAGTGTGTGGGTTATGATCGACCACTTCAGATCATAACCACGGGCCTAAATAAAAAGAAGAAGAAGTTTTTCTAAGCCTTTTGAAGCTGCAATAGTGTACAAGAACAAATTCACTCTCGTATTATTCTGGAACGACACAATTGCTCTGTTGGTACACCCAAAGATGTTTAAGAGTACACAGATCTTACAATGGTTTCTTTCCTTTCCAGTAAAGAACCTTTTAGTATCTTGCGTCCAAACACTGCGCTTTTAAACAGAACCTAATTAATAAACACGAAGGTTCATAAATATTTTTTAGTAATCGATCGATAAAATACTTAAAACCAGCCTTATTCTAAGCTGGGGTTCTGCCTCATCAAGAGGTGGGTGCACAGGTGCATCTCCCAAAGAGTAATTGATGAGGTATGATTCAACCAAACTTGGAAAGTGGGCAGAAAGTTTCGGTCAAACTATATCACAAACTTTACAAGCCAACTCCATATCACCAACTTCAAAACTAAAAAATCAATTTTTTAAAACTGCTTAATTTTAAGCATCTCTCACGTCCAATTCAGTATGCCATGCCATTATTCATAGACGAGCTACTTGATGCTCCGTTCATCAGTAGCAAGGTTAGCCAGGCCACTACTAAGCACAAAAATTTGTTAAGTCCGAAAGATGGCCGGGATTCCTTTTGGGTTCGACCTATACAAAAATTGTTCATGGGAATTTGTAGCTGCTCTCACAATGCAATATAATAAAACCGTTGAGACAACTGTGATGGTTCCGATTCCGATCCGAATAGCTTTAAGGAATCAATTATTTTCCACAACACAAAATGAAAATCTCGAGGAGTCTTTGAACTATAGAAAAATATCTTTCCTTAACCTCGGCAAAGTTATTTGGCACCACTCAGTCTTTCAACAGTCTTTCATGGTGGTTTGAGAATGAGAAGCTCAAAACAAGCTTCATATGGGCTTAAGAAGGAGGTTCTAAACCATCGACCAGGTATTTGCCTTCGTCAATATCGTCAACTCGCAAAACTGAAAAAAAAAAATTGCCTTCATCGTAGATTTCTCGGCAGCATTTAACACCATTGGTCATGAGTCTGCAAACTATGCTGCAATGGAATCTCGACAAAATTCATTATTATGCTTGGGGCTCTAAGCAAACAACACGAATTATACTTGGGAGCGCTCTGTTCTTTGTCTTATTTATCAATGACATCCTTTACACTGATCGAACTAAGATCCCTGGGCTAAAACAGGGATATGAATTGGTAATCAAATCAATATGCTTAACAAAAGGTAAAAGTTAGGAGCATGCACGGCCGGCTTATGAAGAGATAAAGAGAATATTAGAGGAATGATGCTCTAAAGTTCAAACAAAGGCTTAAAAGAACCTATCAAGTGCACAAACTTCGAGCTGTAGCCTACAAGGATGACCAACGGACAACTTTTGCAGACTATATATAGCCGTGGCGGCTATCGACATGGATAAAGGGAAATTTTCCAGATGATTGGAAGCTCAAGATTATTCACTCGATCTCATAGAAGAAGTCACTCTGAGCAGCCTCAGCTACAAAGGCTCTAGTCTTTGCAGTAGCTTAGGCAGTTCTGAAATTGTTTCCCAGACTCGCAAACTTTGCTTACTAGCCATTTACACACGCTTTCTTTTATATTGATGTAGGTTGAGTTATGCCGGAGGCTGTTTTAAGCTGACATTTTGACACTTAATACCCGCGCAGTGTGGATCGGTGCATAGTCGTGTTGAAAATGCCACGGAAAATTACCAAATAAGTTTTGGAAATGGGGTAAAGCAGATTGAGAGTACGTTTTTGCGAGTTTGCGTTTATATGTGTTGTCAGGAACTGTAACTCGCGGCAAAAATAATGGAGATGGATCCTCTTACCCATAAGACCCAACACCCAACAAGGAAGGCGATCCAACTGATGGTAATTTTTGCGAAGATCAAATAAAAGTTGCAATAAAAGTTTGAAAAATTTAGCTTTTTTGGTTCGGCTAGAATTGACTCAAAAGCTCTTACGCGGGAGGTGCGCTAGCCTAATGACTCGCAGTGTTTATGTACCTCCTACCCTATGGAATGGGGTATGAGAACTCAGAAATGCCAAATCAATAGCCTCCATATTTTCATCGATTTCATGGCAGCACTTGAAAGCATCTTTAGAGACAAGCTATATACAAACTGTATACATCCTTGAAAACTCACGTTGTTACATCAAGCTCGGTCAAAAGCTAACTAACCTAGCGACATAAACTTAAAATCAGTCTTAGCAGTTTTTTTAAGTTGCTGATACTCGTAAACTTGTTAAAAACAGACTTGAAAGTAATAAGTTAATTAAAAGCTACATTTCACTTACCAAATTCCTGGTTCCAGCGTCAAATTAACTACTTCGTTGTTCTCAAACTTGTGTCCTTAAAAAAAAGGAGTTTAAGAAACTATGAAAGTCTGTTCTATTAAAGTTATGTACAAAATTACCTTCTGCCAGCAGTGATTGAATAACTGACACCATATCTCGAGATTCCTTTACGTAAAATTCAGTATCATCACAAACAGCTATGTTGAGTTCTGCAAAGGAAAATAAAAAAGATTAGTTTTATTATGTATTTAAAGAATCAATTTTTGTTAATATTAAGCGATTGGGAGAAATGATTTGAAAAACATAAGAAACCACGATCCTGTTCATATACCCTATTCCACAGGAATGGAGTATATTAAGTTTGACACAGGCGAAAATGTAACATAGAGAAATAATAACGATAGACCCCCAAGACCTTAAGGAGCATATGATCGAGACCGCATTCTGAGTTGAATGAGCCATGTCCGTCCGTCCGTCCGTCCGTCTGTCACCAATTTTTAAGCCTTAAATTTTAAGCTAGTAAGCTGAAATTGTATACGTAGGCTTTCTATCAATCGTAGCAATACAAGTGTTAACATTTTTTAGATCCGCCCACAAACACGCCCACAATCGGTCTACATGTGCAACTACCTCCAGTGCTTTCAAAACTATAAGAAATAAATTTATCTTAATCTTAAAGGGCGGATCTTAAAATTTTTTAGATCGACCGTCGCGTCGGTCCGTCCGTCTGTCACCAATTTTCAGGCTTTAAATTTTGAGCTAGAAGGCTGAAATTTTGTACGTAGGCCGAAGCAATACAAGTGACATTTTTTAGATCCGCCCACAAACACGCCCACAATCGGTCTATATGCGCAACTACCTCCAGTGCTTTTAAAACTACAAGACGTCGTGAAAAGCTGAAATTTGACATTAAGCATCTCCTAATGATTATAAGATATAAAAAGTAAAAACGAGATAGCCACTTAGATTACCACCTAGTGGGCGTGGCATTGATTCAAATGCAATTGATTCAATATTTTTGTTCCAAAACGGAAAATTTTTGGTTCTACATAAATTTTTAAACAAAATACTTGATTCTACATTTGGTTCACACAAATTTTTGAGCCACGCCCATATTTTGAGGTAGAATTCAAGAAAAACCTATAATTTTCTAGAAATATCATGTAACATGGATTTCAACTGTTTTTTAGCTTAACAAGGGAGAGAATAAGAAATAAAGTTCAGCATATTTCGCAAAATGTTTGAATTTGAACCAAAAAGTTACATTTTTGCATACATTTTAGGCGCAAACTTGGATATTTCTATGCTAATATTGATTTTTGGTTAAAAAAGTTGGACATGCCACGACCTTTTTAAAAAATAAATTAAACAAAACCTGCATCATTTTATACATATTTCTTTTTCTATTTAAAATGATACATGGAATGGTTACGGGAGGGGGGAAAATATAAGAATGGAAAGGAAAACGGAATGGAAAGAAGAATAGGAAAAGGGGAACCCGCGATCCGTTACAGACGGACCGAAGCTACTACACACGCACTGTTACACTTAGGTTCCGGGTATTGCCATATGTCACCGTCACCCTATAAAGGAGTAGCGAATATTTGAAAACCAGAAGCTAACACGAAGTTTTAATTAATGCAATAATGGTTGTGGAGAGATATTTTAATTGAGGGTTGAGGCCCAGCACAGGAGCGGTGCTTTATAGTGCCAGCGAAGATGAAGGAAAATTGTTCAGGCCGTGATCGACAACCTTTAAAGGCCCAGATCGAGGTTTGATTTTAAAGCTTTAGCGTGGCCTTCCACGAGCGATGTAATAGTTTTTGGGTACATTCAGCAGAAATTTATGCAACCTCAATTCGCAAGCAACGCTAAACAAGGAAACGCGATTTATCTGCAAGGAATAATAAGGACACATTCCGTTCTTTAAAGCTGGTTATTTTACAGAGGTGACGTAAACACAACCTAAGTACATGATTAACACTGTGTTGTTGTTGTTGACACCCAACAGGAATTTCAATTGCAACTGACACAAATCGATTGTAAAAGATTTATAAATTTCCATTCAAATTAATCAAATCTCGAATGCCAACCCTGTTTATTGTTTCGTCGGTGGGGTTTTGTACAACGTATATACATAGATATAAGTAGCTATAGCATTCTGATTTATATAGGCACCCTATGTCAAAGGATATACGGAATATTAAATTTTGATTTATTAGTTTACAACACAAAGAAATAATGAAAGCAGGACAAAGCTCCGAAGACCTTCGTTGCATATAATCGAGACCAATTGGTGAATTGAATAAGCGTATACAGGGTGTTTCCAAATTCGATGCAAATATTTTGACACAAGATTCTTGGGTATATTTGAAGAATAAAATTGTTCTACAGTATGGGCCTATCTCAAATTTTGATACCACTTATTGGGAATTTAAGAAAACACCGACTTTAAGGTACCTTGACCCATACTAACACAAATATCTCCGCTAACACTTACAACAGGTACTTCATTTAGAACTTAAATTTTAGAAGAAATAGTACTTCTCTTAACTGCATTAAAATAAAATTGATAGCTTTTTCAACTTTCGAGATATTTGCTTTTAAGTCGGATCCTTTTTCCCTGCCCATGACATTTTTTTGACTTTCAAGACACATTTCTGCGAAAAATGTGTAATAAACATATCGGTAATTTTTTTTTTCTAGTGCACCTAACAATACTTAATAAAAATTCTTAAGACAAGTTACCCGAAAAACCCACAGATTTTATGATACTTGGAAAATTCCATAGCAGGTAAAATTATGAAAAACTCGATTCATAGTGTTCAATTCCTATTATTCTGAATAAAAATGTTTGTGTTTGGTTTATGTTTTTTTTTATTTCATTAAGTTAACTTTACAATCAAATAAGGTGTTCAAAGTGTCCTCCTCCATTTTGTATGCATGCTAGAGCCCGTTTTTGGATTGCGCTGTCAACGTTTATTGAGGATAACTCCTGCCTCACTTGTGACGAGGCTTGGAGAATACGATCTTCTAAATCATTTAGAGTTGATATTTCTGTAGAATTAACAAGTTCTTTCATTCTCCCCCATACAAAAAAAATCCATAATTGTAAGGTCTGGAGATCTTGCAGGCCTGTGAACTGGTCCATTTCTTCCTATTCAACGACCAGCGTACTTTTCATCCAGCCAATTCTTAACCTCGCGACCAAAGTGGGCTGGGGCTCCATTCTGTTGAAAATATGACGAAGCTCGTTGAGTTACCGGAACATCCTCCAGTAGATCTGTTAAATCATTGCGCAAAAATTCCAGATAGTTTGCAGAATTCAGTGTGGGAGGCAGTTTGAAGGGACCGATTAAGTTGTTTCCAATAACACCTGCCCACAAATTGACGCTAAATCTGTGTTGAAATGATGACTCTCTCCTTGTGTGTGGGTTTTCCGCAGCCCATGTGTGTAGATTGTGAAAATTTGTAATCCCATCTCTAGTAAATTGAGATTCGTCCGTCCATAGGATTCTGCTTATAAAACCGTTGTCATCCAAGTTCCGCTCTAACAACCAGTAGCAAAACTCAAGTCTCGGCTCCAAATCACTCGGAAGCAGTTCCTGCACAGGTGTATGGTGGTATGGATACAAGTTTTCCGTATGCAGGAGACGAACAATTTTATGTGTTGAAACTTTAAATCGCAAGGATAAGCGCCTGATGCTGATTGATGGATCATTTGCAACCGCTTCCAGTATTCTTTCATCAACTGCAATTCTTCCTGGTGAAGCTCCTGCGTTAGGTCGTCTTGTTGAAACAGATCCCGTTTCCCGAAGTCTTCGAAACGAATTTGTAAATACGCGGGGATTAGGTACTCTTCGGTTAGGATAAAGCTGATAGTATCTTTGTTGTGCTCTAATAGAACTTCCGTTGCACATCCCATAAACGTAGATAATATCGGCGTATTCTTCGTTTGTAAAAGATGCCATTTCAAGTAGGGTTTCTTAACAACTGTTGTGTCACCTCGGCTTCAAAAATGACTTTGATGGATTAAATTTTGTTTTCTAACCTTTTATACAATTTACATTAGGTAAATTTTCCAACTAGGCGACCAACCTCAAACTTAGTCCTTTTTGGGATTTAACAGAAAAATGATAGGGAAATCACCTTTTTATCAGGTAGTCTAATAAAAAATGCATGCTCTAAAACCTACGCAAATTATTAATACATAGTCAAAAAATCGTTCTTGTTGTCAATTGCGGTTAAAAAAGTAGGTAACAAATCATATTTCCACCTTATACCTGTCGCGGCTTCGTGAAAAGAGTTTTTCATAATTTTACCTGCTATGGAATTTCCCAAGTATCATAAAATCTGTGGGTTTTTCGGGTAACTTGTCTTAGCAATTTTTATTAAGTATTGTTAGGTGTACTAGAAAAAAAAAATTACCGATATGTTTATTACGCATTTTTCGCAGAAATGTGTCTTGAAAGTCAAAAAAATGTCATGGGCAGGGAAAAAGGATCCGACTTAAAAGCAAATATCTCGAAAGTTAAAAAAGTCATTAATTTTATTTTAATGCAGTTAAAAGGAGTACTATTTCTTCTAAAATTTAAGTCCTAAATGAAGTACCTGTTGTAAGTGTTAGCGGAGATATTTGTGTTAGTATGGGTCAAGGTACCTCAAAGTAGGTGTTTTCTTAAATTCCCAATAAGTGGTATCAAAATTTGAGATAGGCCCATACTGTAGAACAATTTTTTTCTTCAATTATACCCAAGAATCTTGTGTCAAAATATTTGCATCGAATTTGGAAACACCCTGTATAACGTCTGTCTGTTTTTTTGGCTTAAGTTTTTACTTAGGAGCTGTAAATTTCATAAGTGTGTCTTTCTAGTTTCCTATTACGAAGCAGTATATGCATACTTTAGGACTTACAAGTGCAAAACATTTGTTAAATTACTGCCCCGTCGATGCATTTAATGATATGCCGGGCCAGGTCGTTCTATTAGTATTTATCCGATCTAGAATATGACCCAACCATCATCTCGCAACCGTTCAATTCTGATTTTGCTGAATGGTTCGGTGTTTCCGTAGTGTACAGCCCTAACAGATCGATGTTATATCTCCTCCCCAACTCTCATTGCACACGGGCCAAGAGTCACTAGAAGGATTTTCCTCTCGAAACAGACTATAAAGGCTTTCACCCGCCGCCACCCGTTGACAGGCTCCATTAAGCGCTGACCCACATTTATAGTGAAATATTCTACTCAATTGCCTTCTTAGTCCGAAGAAGCAGCGATTGACCTTTGTTTTGATGTCAGCGCCAGTGCTGCCACCCTAAAGATGATTGAGCGCAGTGTATATTATAAAAAAGTGCAGTAGATTACAATTTACCGCAGTAGATCTTACAATACGTTAATTTAAAGACGTAAGCTCACGAAAGAAGAGACACAACCGAGCATATTGAAACTGCTTTAAACAGTTCAACCTCTACGGTATTTTCAAGCTCGAGATGCCAAACAAAGCTCCTTTTTATATGAAAAACTAACAAAAATTACACTTAAACGTAAATAACTATTTAAAAAATGCAACCCTGTGTTTCGATGAATGAGAAAGTTGTTAACTTGATCAGCCTTCCTAGGTAAGGCCAAAAATTTTTTAATTATAAAACACGGAAAAGATTAAAAAAGGAAATCACATCTTCGGAAAATAATTTTTGGGTCAATTTAAAAAATTTCCGTTTTTTAAATGCGGAAATTTTAAAAATCCGTTTTTTAAATTACCTTATCGGAAAACTCAAGGCTGAGTAATTAATAGTTCGCACTTCTACAGAAACTATTGATTTTTTTCATATAAATTCGCGAATTGCTTGGCATCCTTGGATCGAAAAATGAAAGACGCCAGATTTTGAAAGCCTTGCGAAAAGGTCTATTGATTCAAATTGCAAACAAATGACAGAATGTGTCAGTTTCATGCTTTTGAGCCCATAGTGAGCCCGCAAGTGAATAGTCGATAGGCAGTGGTTGAGATCAGAGTGAACTTTGTTGCGCGTTTTAGATGTGTGTGTTTAGAGTTTTCTTTGGTCAACGAGAAAAGTTTTTAAACGAGGAGTAGATTCATTTTACTGCGCAGTAGATTTTTGTTTGGGGCTTAGCGCAGTAGATCAACGGTTATAGGAGTAAGGTGGCAGCACTGGTCAGCGCTGGTGTCGTTGTCTGAATTTATAGCGGAACACAGGTAGACAATTTTTCTTACTAACCCAAAGTTATGGCTGTCTGTGATTATGTTTTGTCTTAGGCATCGATGGTGTCTGTCTCTCATAATGATGACAGTCCTCTTTGCCTGCTGGTCCCATGATCACCGTTTCCGTCCGAATACTATCATTGTACGAACTTTTGATAGATTTTGTCACTTGTGTTGGCACGGGAGTTCTGCATATCTCTCTAGGATGATGTTAAAGAAGTCACATTGCCTTTTCTAATTCCTTTTTCAACATCAAAGGGGTCGGTGATGGTTTCCAGATCTTGACGGGAAAACGTAAGTTTTCCATCACTATTCTACACAAGCAGACAAATTTGGCAGAGGCGTTGTCATACGAGGTATTTAAATCGATGCCTCTGATCTATGGTGAACTTTCTTGGCCTTAAGCCACACCTATATGGACCTATCGGATTGCTAACAAACTGCTTAAGGCGTTCACAAAGTACGGCTGAAAAGATCTTTTATGCGATATTAAGAAGATTTATACAGTGACGCGAGAACTCTTGAAGATCTTTCCTTCGACCATGTTGTAAAGTGGCGACAACACGTATACAGAAATGCACAAGTCGCTGAATGTACGCATCGATTCACTTTACAAACACGCCTGCTCGATTCATTGACGAACCCACAATTGTTATTCTAGGCAGCTGACAGCAAACTGACATTCGAAGTTCGAATTTCGATACCGAATTTCCCCTTCGATACCGAAAATGGAGTAGTACAAGTCGAAAAATACCAATGAAAAATCACCAATTATAGAAACTACTGAATTTGTATAAATAGACGAATGACAGGATCGGATGAGATTGTTATATTTGAAATGTTGACTAGTGATAATCGAGAGTATAGCAAAAAGCGATCGAATTGAAGTAAAGTGTTGAACCCTAAGTAGAGAAGTTGAATGAAGTGTGGTTTGAATTTAAATAAATTTTGTTTGATAAATAAAATGTTTCATTGTGTAATTATAAAATTGAAATTTAATTTTATTCGACGAGCCTGAGGCAAAAATAGTACAACAGCTCTTGCAGTGAAGCTTGTGCTTGTGCATGCTCCTATAACCGGATTATCCTCAGCTTCGGCTGGTAGACGGCCAAAGGCCAAATCCATTAAGACTTAGACCTTTTTTTAATTGAAAAGTTTATATGGAAATGAAAGTCAATTTAACTAACTTAATGCATGCTGAAGATGCTGTGTTTCAATCAAGCATACAACTGTACTTTTAGTTCATACAGGTAGGGAAGGAGGTATCGTTCATATAAATACTTCGTCGCCTCGTCAGTAACATCTTTGCCCTGGTGGAATGTTTTTTTCTGCCTGATAGCGGGCAGGCATTCTTATTACAATGCGCTACAGAGTCTACAGAAATGGTCATTCCAAATCCTAAGTTCCATTGGACGTCCTTGCAGGCTTCTATTCGATCTTTATGATCCTGACAGGACCCCTCGTGCCTTTAGTTGAACCTCCGAACATTTTGTGCCCCTTTTGTAGCATTTCTCTATCTCTTCACACGCGCACTTATCGTGCTCTCTCGTTTTTTCTTCTAATAACCCGGTGTTCCCATCTCCTTCTCTCTCCTATTGATTGATTTAAATGCTCTCTTCAGGCAGCAGATATGTTGGGCACCGCTACCGGTACTGACGTCAAAATAGACCGGGCGAACCAAAACCAGAAACAATCAGTGAGTGAATCCAATACTTAGTTTGTGTTAATTTTATAGCTAACGGTGCATCTGTAACAGACCGCGATATACCAATAAAATCGATTTCTATCCTTTTTACCTTTCCATTCCCATATCTTATTTTCTTCTATATACCCTTCCCTGCTAACGAGAGATCTTACATCTGCGCCGGGCGTCAAAACTCATCGACCCGGCCCTGCTTCTAGGCCATATTCGCCGCTTCCGTTCCAATACTCACTGACATCACGCTGTGATCTTACGATCGATTCAATGTCGTTTGCGTATGCGACAAATTTTACGGATTTCTCTGGTGTTGGCGCGAGAGTTCTGCACAATTCCCTTAAGTATGATTTTAAAGAAGTCACATCCACATGACAGCTCATTACTCGATATTCTTGAGTTTTCTTTAAACCTCGTTTGAAATCGAGTGAAGGTTGTGTTTTGGGTAGGGCGTGATAGCAAAACACAACGCAAATGATGTAACCATCACGCCTGTATTGAAATTGAAACACGTGGGGTAGAGACTTAAATTTTTAGATACCTTCAAAGGCCCCACATACATTATTCCAGGGCTTTTACTAGCAATTTGCTATTTTCCTTATTTTAATGTTAATTTTTGAAACTAAGATAAACTTTTTTGACATCAAAGGGGTCGATGAGAATACTAGTCCAAGGTTAGGTTAGGTACAGGGTTGCTAGCAGCCAAAGCCACCAGCTCGCATAGGCCTACGAGGGCCCTTAGCGTCACCCTTTGGGGACAACCTGTAAGGAATCAAAAATCTTAGTATATATATGATACTTAGTTAGTTGAATCTTAGTTAGTATCCAGCTTCGAAGAGAAAATTGGCCCAGCCGGAGTCCCTGCTGAACTTCACGATATTTGCCACCGGTATTTTTGCAAGTTCGTCCAGCTTCTCAAAGAAGAATTGTCCTAGAAGTTTAAAACGTTGCCTGCTGTCACTTGGACATTTGCAGAGGAGGTGTTTTACATCTTCTTCCGCTTCGGGATCATGACAGCTCCTGAAAATGAAGTTGGTGTTAATGATTCTTAATTTTGTCGAGTGCTTTCCCAAGAGGTTGTAGCCTGTTATCGCACTCTTGTGGCTATGGCCAGTGATGGCCTTTTTAGTGCTATAAGCTTTTTTGACGTGTTGCTGTCTATGGATGGTCATAACGCCTTTGTACGGCCGCAACTCCGCATATTATTCCACCTATTTTGAGTTATATTTTGAATAGTTGTTGATATTTTGCCTGTTTCATAAGAGGGCGGAGGGGGAGCCCTTTTGTCTGCTGTAGTGATACATAGATGTGAGCCAATTGTTTCCCTAACTCGTCAGCCTTTTCATTTCCGATGAAGTCACTATGGCATGGTACCCAAACAATGCGGACATTATTCTGTGTGCTAAGAGCCCTTATTTCTAAACGACAGAGTCCTACTACACGAGATTTTACTGTTGGTTTTTGCCAGGGCCTTAATGGCTGCTTGGCTGTCTTCGTAAATGGAAATATCCTCCTACTGTGATAGTTCCAATACTCTGGCCTTTTCGGCGGCTATAAGTATGGCCAGAATTACTGCTTGGAAGATACTGCAGGTGCTCAGCAGTCTTCTGCTTGTTAGGATACCGAGTTTCTCAGAGCATACACCTGCTCTAGTACCCTCACTCGATTTAGAGCCATCTGTGTAGATTGCAATCTCGGAGTGGATTGCAACGTTATCCAGCCTCTAGTCTTCGCTGCTCGGAATGTGAATGGTGTAGTGTTGATTAAAGTCAAGATAAGGAGCTATGTGGTCTGTTGTACCCGCATAGCAACCCAGTGTGTTGTAACGAAGTGATTCGTTACACAATCAATTCATTAAATAGCCGACCACCCGCCGACCGTATCACAAGAACCATGGCAATCCCACACCCAAGCACAGACCAACACAGTTGTTCCATAGCCACCGTTGATTATATAAATCAAGCAGCACTGGTCATATTTCACTCGTTTATAGACTTCACATTTCCGTTTCGCCAGAAAGTTATAAAGTACTACTTCACCAGTGGGAAAAGTTGGACTTTCGATTGGTGTGAACACTAGTATAGTCAGTAAGCCACTTTGAAAATATACATTCAGAGAGCACTCCCGACTCTTATTTAAAGGGTTTGCCTGATAAAGGCATATTTTTTATTTTTTTAAAAACCCAGACGTCCATTGGACGTTCGCCTGATAAAGGCAAGCTAATCCGTTCTTTCCTATCTAGCACCGAAATCAATCGACCGCCGACATCGACCGACCGAGGATTAAAGTACTACTTTAATCCGAGGACTAAAGTACTACTTTAATCCAATAGGAGCTCCGACGCCGTTTTCCTATCATACGATAGAGTTCTTTCCGGTTCTCAAAACCGAGTCCACTTTCCAGTCATCCGACTGAGTCCTTCAATACTTTTCCTATCATACAATACAGTCCTTTCCGGTTCTCAAAACCTAGTCCACTTTCCAGTCATCCGACTGAGTCCTTCAATACTTTTCCTATCATACGATAGAGTCCTTTCCGGTTTTCAAGACTGAGTCCACTTTCCAGTCATCCGACTGAATCCTTTCCGGTTTTCAAGACCGAGTCCACTTTCCAGTCCCCCGACTGAGTCCTTCACAATCTAGTTAAAATATCTATAAGCTTGCTAATGTATAGTTGTTAAGTTAGTAACATAAATAAAACAATAAAGTGTAGTAGAATAAGAAAAACTGGTGTATTGACTTCGCAAACACAGAGTTATCGTCTTCTCTGTGGACACCCTGGAACCGACGAGCGAAACCTCAGCTATAGACAATAAAAAGACCCTTACAGTGTGTATGATTGAACTGTGGATGTTGTACTCCAGGTACCTGTCCCTTGAAGTCTTATTGCGCTTTTTGCAGCGCTTTCTTTAATAAACAGATCTATAGGCGTTAGCTTTTGAATTGTCTCTAGCCCCATGGTAGGACTGGATCTCAGAGCACCTGTGGTGACGAGACAAGCCATTCTTTGGACCTTAGTAAAGGCTTTTAGATTTTATTGTTTAATTATAGCTGGCCACCAGACACAGCATCCCTACGTAAGTATGGTTCTTACTTAAGCTGTGTGGAGCCAGTTTGTTATGTAAGTGAATTAATACTAGCCCGAATTCGCTTTGAAATTACAGTCCTGAAAATTCAATTTTTTATCGATCGCAATATGGCGCACCGGACTGCGAAACTAGGAAACCCTACTGTGAAGCTGACATAAAACTAAAAGACATTTTTGCAGCACCGAACTTTCAGCAGCGGATGGGTTTTTGCCTCCGCTTCACCGAAAAGCGAAACGTATTATCGTTTTTAAAGTAAACGTATTGCGAAAATAATCCAAAGTTTTTCTCTTTGATGGACATTTATTATGAGCACATAAGTACAAAATTCTAAAAAAATTGATTCACGTTTTCAAAATAAATTTTGACAATCAGCAAGTGTTGCTTCAGCATGCTGGAATCGATTCATGGTAAGTTGTCGGGCTAAACCTCAAAGAACTAGAGCTGTCAAAGAAAACCGTATTGAAAAAATACCCCGTAGCTACATATTAGATCCTTTTACAGGAGCAACATAACAGTCGCTTTCGACAGTTGAGATAAGCTCAAATAACAGTGGCTCATATGGGAGCGACAGCCGACGACAATTGTTGCCCGTTTAAGCTCAAATAAGACTCAATGTACCCGTAAACTATTTTGCTACTTGTGTGGGGCATATTGGATTATGTAACAGTGGCTACAACACTAAAATTATATTGACAACCTTTTAGCGTGTTTTAAAATATTTTCTGAAGTTTAGGGTCACAAAAGGAAAACACTAGCCTTATATTTGGCTATTGATAAGCAAATCATGTCATGTAAGCCATTAGGCTATTAAACAATGTCACGAAATTTCAAATATCGAAAAACTTCGGTTAAAACTTTAGTAAAATGTTTCACGCGACGAATAAAAAATGCTTATAATTACTTACCCTTAACCATATCAGCAATGCACTGAGGTGTAGTTGCGGTTGGCATTTGTAGAATCTTTTTAATATCTTTCACTGGTACAAGTGCTTTGGATAAATCTCCAGACTTGTGTTTAACGTATTCTTTGCGTAAATCACTAAATCTACAATAGTATGAGGGTAGGTCTAAGTCTTTGGCACAAGCTTCTGGATGCAAACATTGCCGTATGGGAAATTGTCCATCGGTGACGAGTTTAAAGTTTGCTATCGATTCTGGATCGATGGATAGAGAGCGTAGATAATCGTCAAACTGTAAAGAAAAACAAACATAAACATATATAAATAATTATAGAAAAGAAAACTTAAGATAGTTTTTACTATATAGAAAACGAATTGCACTGTGTGAACTGGAACAAGATTCCATTTCCTTTTACTATAAGTAATCAAAAGAAAATAAGCGTGTTGCTATAGTGGATTTAATAAGCGTCCAATTAAAGTCTATATCCTGTGTGTCAGAGCTGAGGTTGTTATTAAAATCTGATACGCTGATCAAGTTTTTGCTTGTCATATATTGAAGAAATCATTTAACGCGAAAGAAAAACGTTTGAACTTAAGTACATTCGCGCCAATCCAATATGCAATGTCTATGTAGATCAACTAATCTTTTTTAAGCATTTGGCATAGAGTAGTAATTTGTAAAATTAATTTAGTTTTAATTACTTTAACGTCATTATGTATTACAGTAGAGGTTGATTCGATACTGAGAATACTAAACAGATCATGGTCGATGTTTGAAATAGTCTCGTTTAGCAACAATAGTGAAACTAAAATTCCAAAAAGATCTTTTCTCGCTTAAAAAACAAAATTAGCAAACACCTATGGCAGCACTTAAGTTTAAACTTGATGATCGTGGTTGTTGCGCTCAAACCTAAAGCCACAACCAGGCATTTGGTTGCCTATTTGAGCCCCTGTTATTACACACTTGTCAATATCCGTATTCAACCCTTCCAACAAGGTTTTAAAGAACAGTTTCGAAGGATTTATCGTGCATTGGTGTTGCGTCTTGGAAAGAGGATACGTTAGAAGAACAATATTGCTCTTGTGCAGTTCAACCCAGTCTCTCCAATTTTCAAGCAAGAAGGAGAAGATAAACTTATTAGATCGAAGATTTTGGCTAGAGCATAGTCGAACTTGTCAATAGTTGGTACGAACACGACTTTAACCATACATCAGAAGAAGGCATTTTAGCTAAGCCCATGATCGCAGCCAAAAATTTTTACAATTTGTCGATAGTCTTCTTTGTCAGTCAGCACTACAACGCCCAATAGCAGTAACACTGAGATTAACCGGGGAGTCTATCTCCTACCCAACGCTTTCTTTGGTTGAGCTCATCAGTTTCATGAGATAAGATTTGCACCGACTTTTCTCCTTTTATAGATACGGCCGCGAGCCGTTTGCACTTGGCTAATCGATCAGCTTCTTTGTTTTCTTCATCCGCCACCACTTTGTAAGGCACAATACAATAAAGGTTTCGCCTCTTCTTGAGCCCGTTTAACAAGATGTCCTGACCCGTATCGGCAGCAGCAGTGCAGAGAGTAGAAGATTCACAGCTCACACTAGCTCAGTTTGCGAGTTGTTTTTCCACGGATTGTTGGAGCACCTAGAATGATGCACAACCAACTTGCAAAAAATCTCGATAGACTCCTTAACCCCGCCCCCCTGCTTGGGCTCACTTTAGTTATTTGAGTATAGTTGCTATGCGAGTTTGGGTATTACTATTTTTGGAGTAAAATCAACTTTTAAGGTTGTTTCCGTTCATAACACCCTAAGATCGAAATTTATGTCGCAAATGCGACAAGATGTTGACCATTATAGACTATAGAAGATGACCATTATAGACTTAATTCGTTCGATAAAACGGGGTGATTCCATTCATAACGTACATACATACTCACAATATTTTTCCGATTCCGAACGGCACTTTGAGAAGCATTGGCGGACTGATTTTCTCTCACAAGGTTCCTAAGTCGTACCAAAGGATGCAGGGCTAGGGGTTTTACCATCAGCTTCGAACGATCCTTACAACTTGACAAGGCAAAGACCCGCCGGATACAAAAATAACTTAGATACCTCAGTATGCCAAGTGCCAACAACACGGACGACACGCTACCGGTATTAACTACCAAGGCACTTAGAGACATAATTAAATAATGTCACGACGGACAAAGCCCCCTGAACACTCCGATGATTCCGAAGCGGTATCTGGTTACAAAACAGCGGGCAAGCCGCATCAAACAAACTTCTAGCGCGTTAAGAAGGAGGCTGTTTTAGAATGCCGAGTATACATTTTTGGCATTCTTACAACCAAAAACAAGTGAGTAAGTGCAAGAGTTCGTCTGTGACAAACTTCTATATACCCGACCATATATACGGTGTAACACATAATCTTAATTTTTTTATTTTATTCATATATTATTTTTATAGGCCATGCCCTCGGGCTAAAAATTAAAATCAATTAATTGTAATTTCGTTAGAATCATGACAAAATGCGCTGAACCCGAAAATTATTGCAAAAAAACCCGTTTTTTCCTAAACACGCCCCTTTAAAGTGGGCGGAGCTTAAAACTTTGTATGGAGCAAACCTAGCAAATAGTAATATCTTGAATATTTGTCATAGAATTTTTTTTAAATTTGGAGTAAATTTTCCGATAAATCGGGTTTTTAAAGATCTAACATGGTAAAAGTGGGCATGGTCGATATTGTGGGCGGTCCAATTTTTGCCCTCTTAGAGGTTTTGGGCCATTATTGCTCTTTACCAAAAATTGAGCTCCTACGCCTTGTCTAACTTGACCAAAAGGCATTTTGAAAGAAAATTTGAAATAGAGGTTGTCTTATATTGAAGCCAGTAGTGGGCGTGGCCGTCGGCAGATTTAACACTTACACTTAACACTAACTTTTGAACTTTTTCTGTACAAAATAAGAGCCAAGATATGCTCCAAGTTTAAACGTCCTTCAAGTTTGAGCGTCCTATAGCTCAATTTTAAAGACCTAAAAACTTCACACATACGAACAGACGGACAGAAGTACAGACGGACGGACGGAGGGATGGACGGACGGACATGACTTAATCGACTCACCTGTTGGTATCGATCATATCTCTAAGAGGTCTTAGGGGTCTACGGTGATTATTTAAATTACGCATTAAAATTAATAAAACTCTCGATCGGAACAATCTACCTAAAGGTGGACCAGAGAGACCATAGCTGGCTGAATCGCTAAGATCTGCGACGAAATATTCATCTAGTGATTTCCTTCTCAAGGTAGATAGGGCAGGGCAGTTAAATCAGAAGTTGATCCATAGTTTCTTCCTTTTCTTCATCTCTGCAAATGCCGCAGAAAACGTTGAAGTGAACAACAACTCCTTTATTATCTTCCAAAGATTCAAAGGATATGTCGCATCTGACAAAATGCACGTTAAGAAAATTACCACATTGCTATTAACAAGGATCGTGTGGTTGGCAATTCCAATTCAAGGCTTTTATTGCAGCTTGGCTGTCTATAAAGAGTAAGTTGAAAACCAGGCTTCTCGAAGTGCTGTGATTCCAGTTTAAATTACACTGCAGTGATCCGCCCGTGGTTTGAAGATGCATACGTCAACTTAGAAGACATTGGCGCACCCGTTTTTAACTAGCCATCTCCAGTTTTGAGCGTGAAGTTAGCTAAGGTGTCCTTCCAATCGCGCCACTTGATTCTAAGTGCTTCTCTACTGCGCCGTCCCTCCAGGGTGGATTCAAATAACGGGTGATTTTTTAAGAGGTTGAGAACTTTTTTAAAAAAAAAAACACAAAAAATTCGAAAAAATTAATGAAATATTTATTTAAATCAATAGTTTGAACCTTGCAATTTAATGTTTTAAGATAATTTCATGCAAATGTTGACGTCTCAGGTAGCCCATCCGCTGACTCCAATTTTGGCATACTCTTTCACACATATCGGCCGGTATCTCACGAATGAATGCATGGATGTTGGCTGTCAGTGCGTCAATCGAAGCGGGCTTGTCCCTATAGACATTAGCCTTGACATACCCCCACAAAAAATAATCTAATGGTGTCAAATCGCACGATCTAGGCGGCCAATTGACCGGCCCGAAACGTGAAATTAACTGTTCACCAAACTCGCCTCGCATAAAATGGAAGCAGCGCGCGATGAACATTTCGAACCGAGCACGAATTCCGATAGTAAAATTCAATAATTTGCAAGCGTTGTTCATTTGTAAGACGATCCATGGTTAAATTGCAAACCAAACTGAAGCTGTTTGACAGTGACACAAGGTACTAAACACACGTCAGCTGTCAAAACCAGTGTTGCCAAAACCAAACCAGCTAAAAAATCAGCCGTTACTTTCTGTGCCAGAGAATTGATGCTTATCAGTCAAACTTAATATTTAAGAAAAACAAAAGGGGAAAGGGAAAGTGCAATACAAAAGTTCGTATGTATAAGCTTCAGTCCGTCTGCGACGGATTGACAAAAACCCTACCCTACAAAAAAAAAGAATTTCCACGCCTCCAATAAGTGGGCGGGATAAAAATATTACCTTTAAGCGCTCTATGCAATGGGGTTACATCAATTTTGAAGCGAAAACCCTGCCTTTTGATTTAATATTCCTTTTTAACCACGCTCACAAAGTAGGCGCAGACATATTGTGTGTATATAAATGCAGCTCCCAAATTTGTGGCTTTGAAACTACTTCAAAGCAGGGAAACCGTACTTAGTTAAACGGGCCCCAAACTCACCAGACAAAGAAGGGATCAAAAATCACTTGTGGGATTTTCCTTTTGAAGCTTAAGAATCCTCATCGCCTTTAATAGGGCTCATGCTTCTGCATCGTAGGGCATACAGCTGATGTAAATGGGATGAGGTAAATGGGATGATGAGTGTATCATAAATGGACACTTTTATTCTTCGAGAAAGAACTTTGCTACTCAAATCTCTTCTTAGCCCAAAAACCAACGATTGCCAAAAGTTACCCTTCTTCTTTATAGAGGAACATATAGGTAGGCAAAGTGCCCATGTAACCAAGTCACATAAAATGACAGAAATATGCTTGGCCTAAGATTTTTTTCGACATCAAAAAAATCGGCGAAATCTTGACCGACAAAGGATGCATTTGTCGTGGTCACGACTCACGAGCTGACCCTTGTCGAAACGTCGGGCATTTTCATTTGATTGTGAAAATTGAAAAACGTCGCGGTAAGTCCGTTTAGAATAATAAATTTACAAAGTTGAATAACTGCGAAAACAACAGTTTAAAATGTATGGTGTATTCTATTAACTTAAAAAAAAAGAATATTCAAACGCGTGTGACAACACACAACAGCAAATGAGGCGAGGGTTTCTTAATTTTTCGAAAAGACCGGCATGCGAGACAGCGATAACGCGGGTATTCTTGCATTGTAGACTGCAATTTGAGAGCTTTGACAACTCGCCCGAGACTCTCGCTCGCTCTCTCGCTCTTGTTGTGAAACAGGAAACAGCCATTAAGGTTCTGTTTGTCGCTTTGGAGAAGACTTTTTTCAGCCAAAACGCTTCAGTTGTAGTTTGGGGGATTCATAGAAGCTTACGTTTTTGTTAGAGTTTGCTACTATCCAATGGAGCACTCAGACACAACTACTGGTCCATTGTACTACCATGCAGACACCTTACATTAATGTATTTAGTTTGCCCGTCTTTCGAGGAAAGATGAGAAGGAGCTTCAGTGATGAAGAGCTTAGGTGTTCGGCACTCACCACGTCAGCCCCAAAGATCCGCCACCTGATGCGAGCAAAGGCAGGGCACTACAAAGGAAGTGTTCCGCTGTATCGTCGTCCTCTCCACAGGCAGGACAGGTGGTGGTTTCGCTTAAGCTTAACACATTCAAGTGTCTAGCAAAAGTTTGGTGGCCGGTAAGGACGCCTACAAGAAGTCTGCAATCGATTCTCCTAAGAGATAGAAGAAAAGACGCTGACCCCTCGCAGATGGCAGGTTCAGGTCCTGGGGAAACCTCTTCTAAGCCTAGCCTGGCAAGCTAATCAGAGATCTCATTTCCCTGGATACCAGTGTGACCTGGAACCCAAACAAGATTCACTGCATTTAGCCTTCCGACTAAGTTTAACGAATTCTTGAGTTCAAGCACTATCTTGGACAAGGTAAGAAAGTTGAGCAACGCATTTAGAGCGGCTTGGCTGTCACTGCAAACGCATTTGCTTCTTGCCCTCCACCTATTAGTCACAATATAGCGCATAGCGAAATCTTCGCTTGGAAGACATATATACCTAAGGGGCAGTGGAGTCTAATGCTCTCGCTTTCCACAAAGACTCCAGCACCAGACCGCTGTCCGGTTTGGAGCCATCCGTGAAAATACGATGGCATTCTTTCCCTGGCTCAAAGTCTGGAAAGTTCCTCCTCATAGTGAGGAAAGTTGACTTGGTAGTTTTGTCGCAAAAGGGTTTCTGGGGTCGTTGCGTCAGGGGGCATGTCCATGAGACATGGGTCGAAGGACAATTCTCGAACAAGTTCTTCAAAATTCCAATGCGTTTGGTTCAAAAAACCACCTGTATTTAAGCGAAAGATTGTTTTCAGCGTACACCCCATGAAGCTAGCTTATCATCGGCCCGTAGGTTAAGTCAGGCTAGGTTGTAAGGGTGTTTGCATTTGGTGCAAGTTCACTCGGTGGCCAGGTTGAACCATTGTTTTTACGCTTATAAGACAAACATCTTTTTGCATTATGTCTGACTAACTGAACCAGCCAGATCTTTAAATTAATTTCTTTAGGTTTAGGTTAGGTTAGGTTGGGTAGTTGTCCCCGCTGGGCAGGGACACACTTAGACCAAATGGAGGCCCATTGTGATACCACTTGTAGGACCGGAGTTACCAGCCCAAGGACCTAAATGAAGACTACCCGTTTTGCTGGGAGGGGTATAGGCAACCAGTGACGGTATAAATCTGTACCGAAGGTCACCAATCAAAGTTTGATTGGTTGAGACATACCCGTGGGTAATGAAGGCTTTGGGTAACCGTTTCGGTGTGAACCGCTGTCATCAGAGCTGAGGGGGGCCAATTAAAGACTTCCTGAAGAAAGGGTGGTCTCGTAACTGTTGGACTCCAAATGGGAATTTGCCTTGTTGATACGGATTGGGGGAGAGAGTTGCTTTAAGTCGAGGAGGAGATGGGGACTCAGTGAGGAATAATTCTTATATGAGAGAAAGCCCGGCAGTGGCAACCAATTTCGGTATAAGTCCGAACCTGTTGCTTTTCTGCTAAGAATTATCCTCAGGGATGGGAAGGCGCAGGGGTAGCCGATTCGGTGTGAACCCTTGCAGGGGGGAATTCAGAGGCAAGAAGCTGATGTTGGGTAACCGTCTTCGGTGTAAATCCGTACTACAGGCGACTCGCGTTAGAATTGGGGGAAGGTAGGGGTAACCAAAGCAGTATAAACCCGTGAGAATTATGTGCTGGTGATCCCTTGGGGATGGAGAGGTAAGGGAAAAACACTGGGATATGGTTGGGAGAGGAGAGATGATGAGAAGGTTTAGTTGTGATAGTCCTGCCAAATCGTCCAGGCTATCAAAGAACCTGACACCTAAACAGGTTAGTTGTCATTCTTGGAGAGTTGGACAGTGGCAGAGGAGGTGTTCTATAGACTCTATTCTACATTTTGATGTAAGAGGTTCAGTGTGCTTGAGTGTCCTACTACTTTTAGTTGTCCGACTACTTTTATTAACAAGAGATTTTAGAATTTCTTTGAGTGAGTTCTATAGAAGGAGTGAGAGAACTCCTCATTAGGGGTTCTCCTTGCATAGTATAGCCCCCTAGGTAAGAGCTTACCTAGGGTCAGGTAAGCTAAGGTTCAAGCGCCTTGTCAAACAGCATATTCGCAGACCCCATTTAAAATTGCTGAGGTGTTAAACAAGATTCTACGAACTTTGATCGCATCAATTATCACAACCAATATCACTAAAATGGAAAGCTTTGTACTCCAACCACATGGAATGTGGCCGCTTGAGCTGGCGCTTAAAGATTAAAACCCATGTGCTTGGAGCACAGACCATAAGCCTATCCTCATTAAATAATTACTAAAAAATTTTTCTTGCACTAAGTCCGCACGCACAGTCGATAAAAACTTAGAATTGCAACAATTCACCCCAAACGTCCATGGAGCCAACTATAAATAACTTTCCGCCGGTTATGGTGTCGATAAGATATAGAAAACAGTTTTGTTGTCCATCAGAATAACTTTAATTCAACAAGTTGTTCTGGTGCTTAATCTTATCGTACTTTTACCTGCCTAGAAATTTTCAGCTCTTTAGTTCGACTGAAACAAGAAAGATTACCAAGTGGGCATGTACTTTGGCCTTTAATCAGATTTACAGAAGCGATATGACAGGGCAATTTTTTTCCACGCCAAATAAACTAGAAAAAATCCACTCGATGTGATCCAAGGGAATATCGTCGGGGGTACTGGAATGATAAAAGCAATCAGTGACGGAAATGGAAGCCGTTTTAGCAAAATTTACATCTACTGGAGGGAAATTTTCTATGAACGACAAAACTGTTCTCTGCCATACTCGTACGACACGAGTATGGCAGCGTTTACAAAACTGCCTCACTTTTCGGATCTGATAGGGTAAAGCAGTTCTGTTGGCCGTAGAGAGAAGGCCTAACCGCCCGAACTATTTTCATAGTACAAGTCATCCTCAGCCATAGCAGCCGGTATTGCATCTTTCAATTGCGCAAAGCATTAGCGAGATGTGCGGCTATTAATTGCTATACCAATATTTGTGCAGTACTTATGACAGGCAAATGAATTGAAAACCCTCAAGCTGGCTCCAACGCTGGATCGTTAAATATAAGTTCAGCTCTACGCTGAACCTAGTTTCTTCTGAGAAATATTGTGTTCACTTTGTGTTCAATAGTCGTAACGCTACCAAGAAAAGTTAATTAAAATAGTTGCCAGTGACGACCTAAATTAAGAACCCTCTCAGCAAACAGTCCTAAATAGTAGGTACAGAACTTGTTGTAATGACAGCCAGCAATTTACAAGACCTTAATCTAACTTCAGTCTGTCCAACATGACATGATTTTATGATTTTATCGTTGATGTAATCAATCAAATTCATCAATTCCAACCCGAAAAAGAGTAAAGCCAAAACGCCCTGATATCAAGTCCACTTATCTTACTCCAATAACGCCAAGTAGGTTCTATAAAGTGCCAAATTAAAATCTTATGGGATTAAGTTGGTTCATGTTTATTGTGTTGTATATGTTACCAAATCGTTGTCGAATATAAGCAAGACCATAGCTATCTGCGATAAGATATTTTTACAACACCTTAGATAAGCTGTTTTGCTTTCGAATCTAAGTTTTGTTCGCTCTCGATTTGAAAGTTTGTCGTGTGATGTCAAAGTGACTTTTCAGATGAAAATTGTTGAATTTTTTTTTCTCCAAGATCGCATAGATCGTGTGGCTTAGCTATTGAACAGGAAATGCTATCATATGCCGATTTAAGAAATGCATTTTAGAGTAAATATTTGCAGAATATATAAGGTTCTGAGCAGGCTTTAAGTTTGACAGAGTCAATAGCAAAATAGACGTGTTTGTTGACATAACTCGTTAAGAACCTTCACTTCGAAGCGTTTCGTTTTGTTTTTTTTTTTGCTGTCAGTATGTAGGGAAAAGTATTTGTGTCCATAATGCATCTGTGATTTCCGGTATGGATCTTGGTTAAGTTCAGTTTTACTGGCGAGTTGGGGAGGCCTTTATGGGTACGTCTTAATTAACTATTCCTCATAAAAAATTCAAATACTACATCTTAAACAGCTACATTGAATTGAAATCCAATCGAAGTAAAGCCTTTACGAACAGCACAACTGTTCTGTCGTAATCCGGATCTACAAGTGGACCTTGCGTGCGCCACCTGAATCTCGGTGCTCCTCTACTGCGCCGTCCCTGCGGGGTGTATTCGTAGATTTTCCGAGCCGGAGCGTTGGTGATTATCCCCTCTAGATGACCCGCCCATCTTAGCCGTTGTATTTTGACTCTTCTGGTTAGGTCTGTGGCGGTTAACAGCCTGTTAACGTTCGATGTTATATCTCCTCCTCCACTCTCCGTCTATATGCAGACGGGAATTTAACTAGCCAAAAGCCCGCCTTTGACAAGGTCCATGCTTCTGCACCGTAAAGCAGGGCTGGATGGTGAGGTTCTTATAAATGGACACTTTAGTTGTTCGGGGGAGGGCTTTGCTACACAAATCCCTTCTTAGCACAATTCTTAAGCATGATGTTAAAGTATAGCCACCACATGACAGCGCGTCACCTTGTCTTATGGCTGTTTCACATAAAGAGCGAGAGAGCGAGCGAGGGTCTCTGGCGAGCTGTCAATTGAATTTCAATCAATGGCAATGTATGGAGTGCTACATAATACCGGCGTGATCGCTGTCTCGCTCGCCGGGCTTTTCGCAAAATTGAAAATCCCTCGCCGAGGTCGACGATTATTCTGTCATTCGCTGTTATGAGTTATGCGGTGAATATGTGAATAGACATTTCTTCCACTGAAACTAATACTTGTTATGAAATATAAACTATTTATGTGAAATAAAGTCGAAAAATTTTAGAAATATGTTATGTGTTTTCACTGTGCAGTCAAACAGATTTCTCCCTCTCATTGTGTATTAACAAAAGATTTTTCTGGTCTCGTGTTGTCGCTGTCGCTCTGGTATGACGCTCTCGTGCTGAATGTAAAACGGCCATAATCCTTTTTGACATCAAAGGGGTCGACGAAGTCTTTACTGATTTTGAGGGAACGGCGTGAATCCACATTCTTTACGAACTGACGAGTTTGGCAGGTATGCCAAACTTGACGTTGCGCAATATAGCTCGTCTCGATAGATGTCATTCACGGCCTTGAAATCGATGAAAAGGTGGTGGGTATTGATTTAGAATTCCTATGGGTTTTTTCCAAGATCTGCCGCAGTGTGAATAATTGATCAATGGTGGACAGTGGCCTTCCCTGGCCCAAAGCTACACTGATATGTACTGTGATGTGGCGACAAGACGTGGAAATACATGCAGGAGTCGCTAAATGCACCCATCGATTCACTTCACGAACACATTCGCTCGATTCACTTAACGAACACACCTAACAGTCATGAATAAAAGAATATAAAGATTACCACACTCGTTTGTTACGAAATTTGTTTGACAGACCCCTTTTTAACAGAAGTGACGTAATCTTATGTTCTGTGATTTGTGCCTTACTGTCATTCCAGTCAGCTGACAGCAAACTAACATTCGAAGTTCGAATTTTGATATCGTATTTCCCCTGTAATTGGAAAGTACCAGTGGAAAAATACCATTGGAAAATAACCAACGGAGAAAGTGCTGAATTAGTATATAAATAAACGGTTGACAGGCTCGGACAGGACAGTTTTATTTGAAACCTTGACTTGTGAAAATCGACAGTGATGGCGCATTATTTTCAACGCCGAATCGTGAAACTGGTGTGGAATACAGGAAAAAAATTTTCTTTTCTCGTCCACCTGAGCGGAATCGTGCTCATGTAAATGTTCTTTTGAACTCCGAATTAGTTCGGTGTCGACACCCAACTCGAAATTACGCCACCGTCGTATTTAACGGTGGAGGCTGCAGTGACGTTTCGATCCAATTTTCATTCGTGATTATTTACAACACGACTGAAATTGTATGAAATCATTAAAAACCCAAATTTAGAACTTTTAAAATTCGTTTTAAGTAAAAAGTACAAAAAACTGACACCAACAAAATCACGCTACGAAATGAAAAAAAAGTAAACAAAATGAAGTCAAAGCAATTCGTCACTTAACGTGATGATTGCACCGGTGCAGTATATTTCGTTCTGTACACAATGAAACTGAGTGTACACCACGCTGGAATTGTCGCGAACACCGAGTATTATTTGACAGCTCGGTGTGGCAGTTCGGTGTTCAAAAGAATACGCCATAAGAAAAAAACGATTGAATTGAAATAAAGTGTTTAATTCTAAGTAGTGAAATTGAATTAAGTGTGATTTAAATTTAAATAAGTTGCGTTTGTAAGTAAAGTATTTTATTTTGTAGTTATAAAAGCTTAAATTGCGTTTTGTTCGACGAACCCCCGGTAAAAATATTGCAGTTCCTATCAGATTGATGACAATATGGTAGTAGGCGATCATACAGTACAGGCTGTACTTATAAACGGATAAAAAAGAAACTGCCACTCGCGACGAACTCAGGCATACGTCAACGTTTAGTAGAACTGAACTACATCGAAACACTACCCATATGCCCGAGCTGCCATTGGCAGTTGTTTGTTACTGACTTAAAAACGTAGTGAGACGTAAGAGGAAAATATTGGCATCGAAAATCGTTTATATACTGTACAGCAGAAAAGATCTTATATGTGATGAAGAAGACTGATGCCTCTGTGGTTGGCCCAATTGAAAGTTAAAAGAGAGTCCCTTCTCGGGCAAACAATGCTGAGGTTCTTTCTATTCGCCGAGGATGCTTTCCGCCGACCATATCTTGCAGACAAGCTGGTACATTCTCCTAAGCAGCTCATCGCCAGACGATTTGAAAAGTTCGGCAGCTAGGGCGTCAGCTCTGGCTGCTTTTTTTGCTAAGCTTGTTGCTTAAGCTCGAATGGGCTCGAGGTCGAATGGGCGGTATCGTTCGTATGCTTCGTCGGTAAAGTCTTGGCCTGGTTGAATGGTTCTGCTTGAAAGTGGGATCTGGTTCGTCTTCGCCGTTATACAGTCTGCAGAAATGTTTTTTCCGAAACCACAGTACCAACTGCGATTCCACTTAGATGGTCCTTAAAGGCTTCAATTGGAACTTTATTCCCTTGGCAGGACCTTTTGATCCCTTTGCTAAAATTTTCGAACCTCATTGCTGTTGTAACATCTCTCTATCTCTTCTCGTCTGCTCTCTTTTTTGCTTCAGAGAAGCCGGTGTTCGTCTCTTCTTCTCTGCTCGTAGACCTCGCGAGCAGCTCTGATCCTTAGTGCAGCACTCATCGTGAAACCAGTGGTTTCGTTGTGTTGGACGTGTGAAACCTAGCACTTCAGGTAAAACTTACTCGCAGTATGTCCACTTCTTGGCGTTGTTCGGGATATCTGAAGATGAACTACCTGCAACGCAGCTAAGCCGATCAGCTTGAATCTTTTACCGGTCGCGTCGTGTAGGGCTTTTCGACTTACGACCAAAGATGCCCTCCCCTCCCTTATTTCATCATGGTTAAAATCGAGTTAATGTGTGTACTGAGACCTCAGTCAGTCCTCAGAGTAAGTGATGCCAAGAATTCCGGAACAAATACTATAAATTCGTTGTTTTGGTGTATGTTTATGTATACTGACACATAAAATAATGGACCTCTATCAAATGACAGCAAACGTAAAAAGAGAGAGAGAGAGGCAAATCTAGTTGGGTTGAATATTAATGTGACAAAGAGCAAAGTGATAGGTTCATCAACAACATTGACATGAGCTCAAATAAGTTTGTCTGGACAACCGGTATGGAGACACTCGAAAGCTTTCAATAAATTGGAAGCATAGTATCGACTGTTGGAGAAACTGAACGTGACGTTGCCATGCCGTTGGATTGGCTAAGACTTGGCTTTGGTTTAGTGTTTAAGCGTTTAGTTTGTATGGAAAAACAACGTCAATATATAAATCTTGGACTGTTCCGCTCGAATGTTGAGTATGTACGGTAAGCGGATGCAGTATCTGAAAAGGACCGCCAATATCATACACCATATCATCATATCACCCCAGATAACAGGTGCCTCTGGAATATATTAAGGACCTAGAATGCCGACCAATCATCCAACGATGGAAATGGCAGTAGATTGATCACACCCTAAGGTAGGGTGACAGTTTCACTGTAAGATACGCGTTTTTTTATTTTTGGCTCTTTCTTCAATGAGCTCAAAGAAAATCATAAAATTTTCATAACGCAGCGATCCGAACTTTTTACCTTTGCCTTTAAAAGACAATCCTCGAGAGAATCATTTTCTTACCACCGCAACAACTCTCTTAGTGGGGTGCCTTGGCGTAGTGGTTAGTGTGTGTACTTACTACGCCGGAGGTATGGGTTCGGATCCTGCCATTGTCACCTGAAAAAAAAAGACTTGTTCTTTTTCACGGTCCCCACCTCCGCGAGGGTTTGACAAACCCTCCGAGAGTATCAATTGTCTTAAAAAACTTCTCAAACTGCCGTTCGGATTCGGCAAAAAATTGTAGGTCCCCTTGTATGTGAAGAAATATACACACACAGCATACATTGTTGAGAAGTTGGCCCTGGTTCACATCGAGCTGTTGCGCCACTCTATTTATTTTTCTATTTAACAACTCTCAGAAGTACATTTTTACAATACTTTTCCAACAACCTTTCGTGGGTTTGAACCCTTTCTTAAGCATATTTCCAAACAGAAAACTCTGCAAACTCTTGGCCTGGAGAGGAGACATGGGGCATAGTAGACTGCCCCCATTTTGTGAATAAATCAAATATAGGCGGTCTTATTTGTCTCCATTTACCATTGTCCACGCTGCCAACAGTCATTTTTTGGCAAACAGTCATTTGCCAAAAAGTGACTGTTGGCAGCGCTGCACCGGTTGTGGCAGAATTCGGCCCAAAATTTGCCGCTCTGGTCCCGGGCCCCACTCCCTAGGGCTAATGTGTCCCTGGTTATCAATATATTTCCTTTCCTAAATTTATTCACTTTTGCAAATTAATTTAATCCACTGAAATATAAATAGCACTCTTGAAGTGTCAACGCTGGTATTGCAGGTTATACGCGAAGAGAAAATCAACAAAGTTCAAATTTCTCTTGAAAATAAGAGAAACGAGCTAAATCCCAACCAAGAATATTATTTTTCATAATGATCGCGATTTTATTCCATCTTTAGTGTCTATCAGCACCAAAATTATGCCGCTTAACGCCAATGCAACGCTAAACTAAATATAGACCAAAACGCTCACCTCTTTGATGGCCTCACTCAGAGGCTTCCCAGCAGCTTGTGCAATAGCTATTGGAAGATCGACAAGCGTTGGTGGTCCGTTCACGATCTGTGGACCATCCCCCAGCAGAGGCGACGATGGAACCTGTGCTATTGGATTCGTTGTTGTGGGTGTAGTTGCAGTCGCTGCCGCAGCCGTATTAGAGTTATCCGAGCTAGTCGACACAGATCTGTCTTTGCCAAACTGTCCAATTGGTCGCACGAGAATCTGCTTAACGCCAACGATCTGAAATTGTAAAAATAAACCGAAAATATGTATACAAGAAGAATGTATCTGGGTTTTCATTGTAGTGGTTCTGTTTTTAGCGTTTTTTTTTGTGTGTTGTATGTAAAATTCAAATTAAAAATACGAAGACAAAATGAAAATTAAAATAATAGGCTGGAAGTACGCATGTGTTCAAAAGTGGAGTATCATTGGGCACGATAGGTACATAAATGCATGCACTTCGAAGGGGGAGCGCGATCGCTTGTTTTATACATCGCCACACGAAAATTTTAATATTTATTAGTTCATGGTTAATTCAGAATACGTGAACGCTTACTGTAATAAAGGGTCACAATTTGGGGTTATAACCTGCGCGTTCTCATTATTCATACTACAGTGGCTTGGGGTTTCAATAAAATCTGAATGGCAAATGAGAACTCGGTCGGAAGACACGCTTATGCGGCTAAGCGGCGCGGCTTTTGGTCGCCAAAAAACGTAACCATCGATACATTTGAAAGTTTCGATTTAAAAGGTTATTGCTGAAACCACAAATGATTTCTATGAAATGGAATCAATATTGGTATACATTTGGAGTTTAGGAATGAATAAGGTCACAGCTTAATAGGTAGGAGTTTTAGAAGGAACTTCCCACGAAAAGTGCACCTAAAGCGGTATTATTTTAAATATCAGCAGCTGTATGTAGTTTTGAGTTTTCGAAAAAAAAAAACATTTTGGTTACAAATCGCTAGTGCACTTAGGTTGCCGTCTATGATAATTTCGAATATCAAAAGAAAAGCCTCTACCCCAAGAGGTGTTTCACATGGGACGTGACAGTATGATCCCCATGTGAAACACCTATTCGGGTAGTTTTGATCCGTTTTGATTTTGTTCGAAATCTTTGTAATTTTTTTCAAGTATTTTTATTTATTTTATTTTTATTTTTAAGTTTTATTTTGGTGTTTTGAAAGAAGGAATTGATTTATTAAAAACATTGAACTTGAACTTATCTGTAAACTATTTCCATTACGCTTGTTTTGTTTTTCAACAGAACTGTGGTGTCACAAGTAATAATCTGAGTCAAATGTCACAGTTGATTTCGAAATTTCGAACATAATTCCGCTCTCAACTTAAGAGTGGCTATAAAAACTACTCGAAAGGTTTATGAGCGCTCATTAGCTGACGCTAAAAACCATATATTTACGAAGCGCCTATAGTTTGTGTTGTGAATTCCGCGCTTAATGACTATCGTAAAATAGTAGAATCTACGATCACTTTTTAAGATGTTTTTCAATTATTAAACATATAAAAGGTGATTTGTAGAAAGTTACCTTTTGATATCGGCAATAAAACACGCATTTCGAGTATTTAACTTTGAAATCTTTATTCTGGCACTTAGATTGGCTCGTGCCTCGTGGTATTTTTATTTTTCGCCTCAGACACCCATTTTGAAAGCCCGTTTTCAGCACACTCTATTTCAGCACTATTTTCACTGGTCGACCTAATCCAGTGGTGGCTGGTGACACAGAAAACGCCGAGGGATGCATACCTTAGAAGGTAAATGGTAAGTTACTAGCTTACAAACTTCGGACAGGCAACCTCCGATTTCAAGTTTAATCCTCAATATCAAAACAGATGCTACTCCAAATCAAAAAGTAAAGAATGATGCCTATATAATTGCACCTTCCAACAAGGCTGTTGCAGAACAACCTGTCGAGGAGACCTTGTCTCCTATTGATCAGAGATGTAAAAGACTGCATCTCGGATTTTTGAATTCCTGAATTAGCTTTGGAATAAAGACTTCAATATTTAAATCACAATTCCTTTTGAAGTCTTTGATTGGATCAATCCTTTGCAACATTCTTTAGATTGCATTCAATTGAATTCAATTCTTAAGAATTAAACTGCATTCTTTGAAGTCCCTTTGAAGTCTTTACCATTCACTTGAAGTCACCCGCATTCAGTTGAAGTCTTTGGGACTTCAAACGTTTTCAATGAAGTCTTTGAGACGAATTTTCGATTAAGTCTTTGGGATTTCAGGAATTTTAGATGAAGTTTTTGGAACTTCAAACATTTTCGTTGATGGGCTTTTAGGTTTTGAGGTTATAGGGTATGATTTATAGAATCGAAGGGAGATAATGGATGGATACGGTATTCAGTAGGGGGTGCTGTTCTACGAGAGGGCAGGACTGTAAAAGAATTCGATCATTTGCCACCTGAAGTTTTATGTATTTTCTCGAAAATCATTACGATTATTGACTGCAGGTGTAGATTGTGACTGCATACATCTGCATAATCTTACAAAATTTCATCAAAACCTAAAAGTGCACCATACTCCATACAAAAGTAGGTAATTTTTTCAGACTTGGTCAAACTTACTCATTAGCTGAGATCCAAAAAACTTCATCAAAAATGTTTGAAGTCCCAAAGACTACATAAAAATTCTTGAAGTCCCAAAGACTTCATCGAAAATTCGTTAAGTCCCAAAGATTTCATCGAAAATGTTTGAAGCCCCAAAGACTTCAACTGAATGCGGGTGACTTCAAGTGAATGGTAAAGATTTCAAAGGATGCAGTGCAATTCTAAAGAATAGAATTCAATCATAAGATCGGTCGAAAAGAGATTTCAATGCTGAAGTCTTAGTCATGAAATGAAGTCAATTGAATGAATCCCAAAACATGAAATACTATCCAAGAATTCAGGAATTGCATAACAAAAGATTGCATCCTTTTACAACTCTGCTATTGATGCATCCGATTTCAGAAATTACGAGGCTAGGCAACTACACTGTTAAAAAAAAGGAAGGAGACAAACTTCCTCGCGACCTCGAGCAATGTGGAGCCTCTTACAGCAATAAATTGGGCCCAGACATAATCAAGGACTTAAGACGTTATACGTGAGTTACGTGACAAGGAATTAAAGCCAGAGTTCTGCCGTGCAACTTTGAAACGCAGTTTTCTAATGATTGCTGCGCGAACCATTTTAATAAAGAATGGATAATAACAAACTTCGCTAAGTTAAAGAAGAAATGTAACCTAGAGGTGAGATCATGCGATCAGGGTTGATCCAAAATCGAATTTACCAAAATCGAAAAGAATTGCCCAGATGGAATCAACGGTGGCATTCACAGTTCCAGTCAGGCCGAACTACTTCGTGAAAACCTTATATGGTCGGTCTACTTAGACTTATTTGGAGCTTAGCCCTATAAGGAACTGGTTATTCGGCTCTACGTCCTTGGAGTCATCAAAGGGATATGGTCCTCCAGGTTGGGGGTTATATCCTGTAAAGAAAACCTAGTTACGAACCAGCGACAAGACTCGGAATCAGATGGATTTACTGTTGATGGCCAATGCAAATGAAATAAGGACAACAAGCTTTGGATCTGCACATGGAGTGCTAGGTCGCTTAACAGACGCGTGCGGCCGTGCAATAAGCGTAGGCCCTTAAATACTACAAAGCAGTTATCACTGTCATCCAAGAAATGCGGTGGGGAATGGGCAAAAGGAAAATGAAAAACTGTGACTACTATAGAACAGACATCGAAAGCAGAGCATATTTGGATGTGGTTACCTTATTGGAGGCAAAAAGTCTTGAGCTTCAACTCTATGAGCGAGCGCCTCACGACACGTTCAAGACATCACGACACACATCAAGGCTAGATTCCCCACATTAAGATTGTCCTCGGCGATTTTAATGCCAAGCTATGGAGGAAGGACATCTTTGGTAGTCGAAGAATACAGCCTGCCCGACACAACCCCCGATAATGGATTCAGGCTGATCGACTTTGCAACAGGGTGAAACGTTGTGGTAGCTAGTACACAGTTCCCGCATCGTACCTTCCACAAAGGTACATGGCTCTCCCGATCAATCAACCCTCAACCAGATTGACCATATTGCGATCGACGCAAGCTACTCCTCCAGCATGATGGACGTTTGAACTTTCCGAGGTGCCAACATTGACTCGTATCACTACACTTCGTCGACGCCAAGAAATGGAAATGCGGTGAGGAAGTTTGACTTCGGCCGGCTACAATCGCAAAGAATCAAAAGGTCCTGCAAAGTGTATAAAGTTCGAACTTACCCATGTAAGGACCAACAAGAGAACATAGTAGTGGAATTGTCTCAGTGTAGTTGGTGCTGAAGATTCGCAAAAATGATTTCTGTATAGGCTGTCTAACGGCGAAGACGAACCAAATCCCGCTGTCAGGCTGAACGAACCATTGAACCCGGGCGAAGACGTTAAAAGCGAAGCATACGAACGAAACCACCCCGACCTGGAGTATGTGTGTTACTTTAGGCCAGGAAAGACCAATCTATCAAATATTACTACTGCGTTAAATCTTGGAGAAAACCCAGGGATTCCAAATCGATACCCATTACCTTCTTATCGATTTCAAGGCCGCGTATGAGAACATCTGTAGAAGAGATGAGCTATATAGCGCAATGTCTAGTTTTGGCACCCCTGCCAAACTCGTCAGTCTGTGCAGAAGACGATGGAAAAGAGAAAACTCACGCTATTTTCTCAAGGTCCGTCAAGGCCTCACCGACCCCTTTAATGTCAAACAAGTATTGAGAAAAGCGACGCGCTGTCATGAAATGAATGCAACCCAATGAATGAACACACAACTGACAACTAAGTTCAATACACACGTTCTTATGGGAAGCGGCCCATAAAAGAACTTCGTGACGTACGTCGCTTCCCATAAGAACGTGTGTATTGCACTGAGTTGTCAGTTGTGTACTTCGACGTGACGGACGCAACGGATTCACTGGGCTGAAGGCTTAAGCCCGTGCAATTAATCGCATACGAAGATGACAGTTATACAAACCGAATGATACACAGCGTGATGTCAATGAAGCCTTCTTGATTATCGGGAAGGAAGAAGCGAGTGCAGGCTAAGCAGTTAATGAGGGCAAAACCAAGTATATGCTGTCATCAAGAAGAGACTTCGAACCCGAACTTCTTGGACAAAACAAATAAATTTGGACAAAACAACGATACCAGCGTCAAAATCAAACGATGGTTGGCTCTTGTCAGTCGCTTCTTCTTTGAGCTAACAAGACAGTTGAGTAGCGAAGTCAAAGTCAGACGACAATGCTTTGAGCTGCTTCGATAGGAAATTTCTTCGAATGCTCTAAGGTCCCGTCTACATAGACAGAGAGTGGGGAAGGAGACAGATAACATCGAAATGTACGCGATGTACAGCGACACCGACCTAGCCATCAGAAGAATTAAAATACAACGATTGCGATGGCTGGCTCATCTACAATGGATGAACACCAAGGTCCCTGCTTGGAAAATCTTTGTGTCCACCTCGCATGTAGGGCACGGTAGAGTAGAGGAGGACCACGACTCAGATGGCGCGCGCAAGTGGAAGGGAACCTAAGCCAACTTGACTTGCAAAACTGGATGGCTGAAGAGGCTTGTTCGTTGAGACCTAGGTCCATTCCTTGAGTAAGAAAGTAGTACTGTATAGAGTACCGGCCCACACCGATATCCCGCAAAAAAAAGAAGCGGACAAGCTTGCAAGTTCCGGGTCATAAAATACATCTCTTAAATCAATTCACTATTTGCGATCATATTTGCCCGTAACGGGAGTCCTTACGGGGCATTAGTGATTTATTGCAAAAGTTGCAGGGCAGGGACATTGAAGGTAAGGTTAGGTTAGGTTGGCAGGGTTGTTTGCATTTGGTGCAACTTCTTCCGGTGGCCAGATTGACCCATTGTGATTACCCCCGTGTGATAGACAAACAAGGTTGGGAACCAGCCAGATCCTTTAATAAATTTTTTTAGGCCTAGTCATATTCCTGACAGGTTGTCCAGGCTTTCAAAGAACCTGACTCCAAAAAAAGGTCGTCGTTCTTGGAGAGCTGGAAAGTGGCTGAGAAAGTGTTCTATAGACTCTCTTTATTCTCGATCTTTACAGCTTCTACAGAAGTCGTTCGCAAAGATTCCCATTCGTGTAGTCATGACACCAAAATGGTGCAGTGTCCTGTGACTACACCAACGACGTGTTCTTATCAAGCTTCTTCTGAGAGATAGAAAGGTTGTTGCTCTTTTTAGGACGAGCACTGGCCCGAAACAGAGAGTTATGTACAATCCTCACTGTTTCCATCGTTCACCGGCTGGTTTGACCGTGGCTTGAATCTTTTGGCTGAGTTGAAAGGAGAAAATGCCGTCGTCAGTCAACCAACGTTATGTGGCAGACCCTTTCCTGGACAGTTCGTCCGCCATTTCATTTCAGGCTACGCCAACGTGCCGATGAACCCAGCAAAGTAGAACTGTGTGAAGGCTTATTTCTCTTAGTTCCATATGGGGCAGTCCTTGACGTACTTGAAGCACACGAGGTTGGAGTCCAGGGCCTTAAGTGGTGCTTGACGGCTTGGCTTTAAGTGCTGCATATGTGTTGAATATATTGTGATTTCCACTGCCAAAATTTCCATAGATTGAACTGCCTTTGCAGCTCTCTTCACCGCATTAACCTCAGCTTGAAAAACACTGCAGTAGTTATTTGGTCGATATGACTGGTTAATATGCAGAGCTTCCGAGAAGACTGCTGAACTGCGTCGGCATAGATAGCGATACCTTTGAAGTCACAGTTCGTCTCTACCCAGTCTTGTCTACTTGGTATAATGACTTTGAATCTTTCATCGAAGTCAAATAATCGGTTTCAAAAGAGGTTGTTCTTTCTTAATATTAGGCCCATTTCACACATACCGGGCAGCCGGCTAACCGGCACCGGCTACCCGTGCCGTATGGGAAACCGGGTTTGCATGTGTGAAGGCGTCCATAAGAACGTATTCCCAACGACCGGGTAGCCGGTGCCGGTTAGCCAGCTGCCGGGTATGTGTGAAATGGGCCTTAGTGCTGGCTTTGCCACCACATTTCTTGTGAAAAGCTCCAGAGGTTGGAGGTGCAGCATTGTTTCCAGACCTGTTTCAGATGTGGATCTTAATGAACCTGTGATACCTAAACAAGCTAATCTTTGTATACCTTCTTCAGATTGTTAAGGTAAGAACTCGTTTTACAGGCCTCCCACCATGCCAATGATCGATGGGTAAGAATGGTACAGTTTGCTATTTTGAGTTGAAGTCCCCATTTTTCCCCCTTGGCTTGTTTACATGTGTGACAAACAATGAGACCTTTCTTCATTCTCTCATATCAGTGCCCCGTTTCCAATTTAGTTTGGAGTCAAACAAAACGCCAAGACATTTGGCTTCCAGAGGAAGTTTAAGATTTGTTCCATTTAATTAGGGGCTATCCACCCATCCAATTTGCACTTCCTTGTTACCAGGACCCTCTCTGTCTTATACTCGTTGATTCTAAGTCTACTGTTCTCTGCCCATTTTGATAATTCTGTTGTTCACACAGATTTCAGGGACGTTTGAGATGTTGAATATTTTCGTCACCATGCTATGCAAATGCTGAGCATCACCGGCCCCAAAGAGCATTAGGCGAGTTACATCTTCAATGAGCTCGAAGAATGCAATATGTGACGCTAAAGGACCTTGTAAGATTTGTATACAATCCGGATGGTTTCAATTAAGCTCCTAACAGCGGTTTTCTTTTTGCACCCTGTTAAGAAGGTTCCCAAATGGACACAATGGACAAAACTGCTCTGGTCTAAAAGTGATCCGTGATTTTGCTCTTTGCTCTTACATCACCTTACATAAGACTTTGAAAGTTCACAAGAACTTTATTAAACTGGGGCGTTTAGCTTGCCCCTTTGGCCTGAGCGTGATTGATGTATGAACTCAACTTCTAAGAACTTAAGACCCTCTCAGGCATTACTTGAAGTCTTTGCAATAGTAATATCGTTGCACAAGACGGTAATAAGCCGAAGCCAAAGCGGTGTTTTGACACCGACATTCTACTTTTTATCACCACAGTTCGCTCTAGTCGCCGAGTGAATATCACTCCACTCTGACGCCAAACGAGCGTCACATCCAGCTAATAGGCAAATTATAAGAAACCATTACCATATACAAAAAGCCTCGAACTATTCAAACTCGATTACTTCAAAAAAAAAAGCGGCACAATTACTATTTGTCTTGCACTATAGTCGCATTCGAGGTGGCCGGCACGTTAGGACCTTTGGCCGCCGCAAATTAACTCTGCATCATTCGAATGTATATTTGCACTGATCTCAAGTGACAGGTTCAGTTTTTATGCACATATTGTCACTTTGATGCAAATTAAGAGGCTTGTGTACACATACAAGTGTACGCAAAATGTCCTATATATTTGTGTCGAAGCGAATCTCTTTCAAATCACGTCCGACGACCACGACGACGACGAGTGCAATTAACATCCGTAATTGCCACTAGACAGGTCATAATGGAAGGTAATTAAGCGCCAATTACCCTCCAGCTAATTATGCCTCTCTATCGCTAATAAAGGACCAAGAGGTTACCATTATGTGATACTCGTTAAGAGGTGATCGATAAAGAGCTGAGATCAACAAGATCCTTGCGCCACACAATACAATCCTTCCATCGTTGACGTTTGTGGGGATGAGCCATGACCCGACCGCACTAAACGCTCGAAACACTTCACAACCCACCGAATCTGACCCCGCTGAATTTGATTTTTTCGAAGCGGAAAATGATCATCGCCAAGCACCAGCATTATAAGTATCTAAAGTGCCTTATCGGTTTCGTGATTTCAAATTGCCATTTGAGCATATTGTACAATAGGCTGACGATGGATATCTTGTATATATGGTAAAATTATTATCATTGGGCGTCACAGATTGTCAAGGCTCATTAAATACAGGTCAAACCTTGAGAGTTAGCTATACTTTCTTGCCCCGTGTCGTCGACGGTTGTCGGTTGTCGGTCGCCGCGTAGGTATAGCATTCTTTGTAACAACAGGCCCCAATTAAACGTTACATTTGATCTGTGCAATTTCATATCTGAATGCCTCGAAAACATCTAATCATACTGCACGTAAATCGGTGTGTTCGGCTACAGCCAGCGATAATATCACTCATACGCGAGTCGACGTTTTCTAATATTTTGCTACTATTTATTTGCATGCAAGTCAGGGCAGCGGGCTTGACTGTTAGCCCCGCTTGGACGGACCCCAATACTATAGTATAACTTCTTCCACAAGTTACATTATGGCCAAGATAATGTGAATTTAATAGCCCCGCGCAGTATAGCACATGTGACGAGTGACGACCATCGCCGGTGTCACTGATGGAAAATTACACTTTCGGCCATAGTATCTGTAAGATACTTTACTAAGGAATCACCTCTCGCCAGTGTTGATCCGAACAATATTGAAATTTGTGCTGGCCAAATGGATTTGATTGCATGACGATGATTGTCAGCAATTAACAAGAATATTTCTCAAGTAAATCTTTTGATTATGCTGACATGCGTTTTGTATATTCAGAAGCTGCATTCGTGTACTCAGATGCATTGAATACTGATTTGCCCAATCATGCATCGGTGTAATAGTTCAAACAGGTGGGGCTAATAAAATTCTCATTTTGCCTGGTGTACCTACATATTATATCTCTCTAGATTGGGCCTCTTAATGACTTCATGCGAAACGTAAGAGAATGAGAAAGCAGCGATGGAATAAGTAATTAAATATTGTATCTACATGTTTTCACGTGCTTCCGTTGTGATTCGTTTTCGTTTTTCGATGCTTTCGAAAGAACAACAATTTTGGCGCAACCAAAACTTAAAGCGGCAATGAAAGTAAAACTCCGAAAGATTCAGAAAAAAAAAACTACAGCAAACTTGTTTTCTTTTAGATTGTATATTGCCAAAGACAATGGACTTAGGATTTATATATGTATAAAAAAAATGATTATCTTCTTCAACATCTTTATTAGTGGTGAATAAAAATGAAACACAACATGATGGACTACCGGCTTTAATTGCGGTTTTCTCAAAAATTTCAATCTTTAAATCTTATGATTTGCAAAAAGCAAATGCGGTAACAACTGAAAAAGTAGTTAAATGTACATAATGACTTTTAGGGATGGTATAAAGGTAATTTAGCATTTAGATTGCCGAACAGTATGAGTGATGTGAATTCAGTCCGCTGTCGATCTCGTTGAGACTCGCGATCATTCTTTCCGAATTTCGATTCACATTTAGTTAGTGTGTCGGCCTTCTGTGTTAGAGGTCCCGGCTTCGAATTTCGACCAGGAAAATAAAAGGTTTTATTTTTTTAACGGCGCCAACTCCGCGAGGGTCTGACAAACCCTCCAAAGAGAATCATTTGCCATGAGAGGACTCTCAATTTGCCGTTGGGGATCGGCAAAAAAATAGTGTTTTCTTCAATGTTTTAACAGAATCAATGGCTTTACAAGTTAAGGTGATAGGGGGCTTTTGAGGCTATTAAGTTTTTTTTATCTTGAACATTATCAACATTATTTTTGACTCGCTTTCTCAATGCAATGTTTATGCAGGGTAAGATCAAGATCGCGAGACTTCCCTTTCAATATACCCGTTGAGTGCCTCAATACTTCATTGAACTAATAGATTTATAGCAGAAGTCTGTAACCAAGCTTATTAGATGGGCATAGTTGTGGTAGAACCCCACAAAATAGAACTCTTCGGTTTCACTAAAGGAAACACGATGTTCTACAGATCATCCACCACTTAATAAGGCGGGAAACAAGCTTAATAATCTCTGAAGAAGTAAGATGTAATCTTGGGTAGAAAGCTTAGCTGGAATTCGATCATAAATACAAAACAGTTTGGAAAGCTACGGTCGCATTTAGCACCCTTTACTTGCAAAAAAGATCATCATTATCATCACCATTTTCGGTGACCGCTTAGAAGGATCGCGGAGCGAGGGCGGCTAAATAGTCCTTCCATTGTTTCCGATCCTCCGCCACCAACTCAAGAGACTCAGGCGCAAGCCCCAGGCAGGAATCGGAATGGTTCTTTACCTGATCCCACCAGCTGGTTATTGGCCTAACAGGGGGCGACGTGCTCGCATCTCGGCTAGCATGACCTGTCTAGGAAGTCTGTCAAGGGTCATGCGAACAAAGTGTCCAAACCATCGAAGAATTGATCGTTCCACTCGGAGAAATAGCTGCTCAACATTAAGACTCCCACGAATACTCACGTTTCTCAGTTTGTCCCTAAGAGTAACACCAGCAACGCACCTCAAAAATCTCATTTCCGCAGCTTTTACCCGCGATCTAAATGATTCGGCCATTACCCAAATTTCATGACCATAGATGAGGGTTGGAACGAAAACTGAATACAAAACTGAGGTCTTTGCTTTCACACAAAGCTCAGCTTTCCTGATGACCGGTTGGCACAGTTCCTTTACTATTGTTCCAGCTTGGCCAATCCTACACGATAATTCAGTATCACTCCTTCCATCTTTCGTGAGAAAGACCCCGAGGTACTTAAACTTCTCAACCCGTTTCAATAGGTTGTTCAATAAGTTATTATTCAAAATTCTCCGGGTTCTTGCAAGCGTCGCACTCGCAGCGTGGAATTGTCTGCCTCGGATTCTCCTGCATGTTGGACATTTTCCTACAACTACTATGCCTTGGCAACTTCGGCAGTCAAATAGCTACAACCAGGGCTATTCGCCTCAAGTAACCTCTCAAGTTTGAGAAAAGGTCGCAGACAGCCACCTTACCTAGACCCTCTTGCGACGATCATGCCTTTATAGAAAATGAACCGATCACCGATAGATCACAAGCATGTTTTTGGGTAGGTTGGGGCTTTTCTCAGACAGATAAGAGCTTAAAGTCTCTCCATTTAAGCGAAAAATGTAGGCTAAAGAATAATGTGAGCCACCAACGATATACAAATCTTTTCGGACAGTCAGGCGGCCATCAAGTGCATGGAATCAGTCTTTATAAACATTGAAAGTAGCCCAAGACGACGCCAGAGCAGTTTAACATTCACCTGTAGTGGGTGCCATGGGCATAGTGACATTCCAGAAGAGTGTAATAAAAAAAGAGCTCGCCAAACTAGTAACTACTCTATCAATCTTGCCTGAAAAAGGGTCTTTGGTAGGTATAACATTCTCCATATGTAAACTCATGATTAAATCAAACCTTCGATGGACATGTGGCAATACTCTTGTCAACGGAGTAAGTTTGGCCATGGCTGGGTCTTTAACTGTCAAAGACTTTGATGGCTTTTAATAGATCGCACATTAGCTTTGCAAACGCAGTTTCTACAGTCCAGGCAAGCATGGACAGTGATAAGCTAGCATGCCACAAGACGTATTGCTAATTCTAATGATTTTTGCATAAACTTCATGGATGGGTCTTGAGGTTACACCCCCGAACTGTAGCATACCCCTCAAATACATAAGTAAAATGTTCCTAGCGGAGTGTGGATCCTATTTTCGACTGATGCTTGTAGAGCTGTGCCCTGCCTGGTCAGCTCATCTACAAGTTTCTTTCCTATGTCACGATGCCCTAGATCCTACAGAAGTGTGACCCTCAAACGCACGGATAGTGTGAGACGTTGAGAGAGGGTAAAATCGGGTAGTTTGGTTTTACTATTGCGAACAAGAACAGTTCAGATTTGCTCGAGTTAACGTCGAGGCCACATCTTACAGCCCAGGTGCTTACCTTGTCTACAGCGCGGCCATAATTTAATTAATCACCAATCTCTAGCCGTCTGTAAGAGTGGGACGAGTGGCTTAAGCCTTCAGCACAATGAATCCGTTGCATTCGTCACGTTGAAGTACACAACTGACAACTGAGTTAAATATACATGTTCTTATGGGAAGCGGCCCATAGAAGAACTTCGTGACGTACATCGCTTCCCATCCAACACGTGTATTTCACTGGTTGTTAACTAGATTTAGATCTTTGGTTTACTGTTGCCCAAAGATGTGGGCTAAGTGAGAGTTAGCCTTTAGGATCGGAGAATGCAGGTGGGGTAACCGATTTCGGTAAAGACCGTTGCCCGAGTATGATTCTTCGTTCAGACGCTCAAGTAGGGTAACCGTTTTGCTGTAAACGCGTACCTCAGGTGACTCTAGTCAGAATTAACCTTGGGGAAAGGGGGGGCTAGGATAGGGTAGTGGTATGAATAGTGGTATGAATAGGATAGTGGTATGAACCCGTACCGGGGAATGGGAGAGGAAGGGTAACCGAAGCGGTATGAGCCCGTACCAGGGGGAATATGTACCAGTGTTCACACAAGAGCGGAGAGATGAGGGCAACTAAATCGTTATGAGTCCTTACCAGGCCGGTCCTGTAAGGAGCGAGGAGGGTTGTGTGGGTTGTGTGATCACAGTTAGGCGTTTAGCCAGTTTGACCCGGAGATAAAGTTCAATAGCTCATAAAGTTCATTAGCATAGTTCAAGGAAGTATTTACCTAAAGTTTTCCTTCTCAATGTCGATAGGGCGGGACAGTAGCACAGAAGATGAACCATGGTCTCTTCTTTGTCCTCATCCCTACAACTTCTACAGAAGTCGTTGAAGGGAGCACCAAGTCTTCTGGCATGTCGCCCTACCAGACAGTGGCCTGTGAGGGCCCCAATTATCTTTCTAAGATTCGTTCTATTGAAGGAGATCTCTTTGTTTTCCTATGATCGAGCTTTGTCCAGACTGGTTTGGAAGAGAGACATGTGCTAATGTTATTCCACCTATTGTTTGCCATTGCGATGGCTTCGATGTCCAGGTGAAACTTTATCGAGTTTATGGGTGCTGCCGGTTTCGTTGTATGAATCGGATTAGCATTACTTTAGCTGCTTCGTCAGCTCTGCAGTTGCCTGGGATATCCCTGTGGCCTAGAACTCAGCACAGGTATACGTATAACAGCTGACAGCAATCTCGTTTAGAGATTCGCGGCATTGCTAAACCAAATTGGATCGTATCGTTGGCGATGCCAAGGCTTTTTTTGCAGCTTAGCTGTATATAGAAAACAATAGCGTTGCAGTCTATTGAGTTAATCGAAAACCAGGCCACGGCTTAACGAATGCCGGGAGCTGTAATTTCTGCTTGAAAAACACTACATCCAGCAGGCGCTTCGAGATACATAGGTCAAGAGTACTGGAAAAGACTCCTGATCCTACTCCAAGTGCTGTTTTCGATCCGTCTGTGTAGATTTCTATTGCAGATGTATTTAAGACTTCACCTGACTTCCAAGCGGTTCTGCTTGGAAATTTGGTCTTGAGTTTGACATTGAAGTATAGATATGGGCCAACATAGTCCGAGTTACCAAGGATGGGGTCGTGGAAATTCAGGATGCTAGCATGTCCCATGTTGTCACGAGACAACTGCAAGGATTCCCTAAGCCTAAGTGCTGCTTTCGCAGCCATCACTTTGCCGAAGATGCCAACGGGAAGGAGATGGAGCATTATGCAAAGCGCAGCCAGGGCCATGTTCTAAGAGCACCCGTGATGTAAATACTGGAAAGACTTTGAACTTTCTCTAAAATAGCAATGTTGCTACTCTTGTCTAATGCCTTCCAGCATTAGTATGGGCCTAACGACTGCCTTGTATATCCAGTGCACAATCCTGGGTTGGAGTCCCCAGTTTGGGCCTAGGATTTTCCTGCAGGAGTACAGGGCAATAGAGGCCTTCCTTACACGGTCTTGTATATTCAGTTTCCAACTGAGCTCCTTATCTAACATAACCTTCAGCCTTTCAGTGTTGGTGCAGTTATGGGAGGTTTTTTTTATATTTTCTTGTGAACAATTTGAACAGTTTTTGCCGCGTTCACTCCGAGACCGACACTATCCGTCCACCTAGCTAATTTGTTTAGACCAAATTGCATTAAATCCCTAATAGTAGGGAGTAACTTGCCTGTTACCGCTATCCAATATCGTCAGCATAAGCTATGACTTTCAGGCCGTTTTTCTCTGGGACTTAACTACGAGAAGCCATAGTAGTGGCGATAATACCCCGTCCTGTGGGGTGCCTCTGCACACGGACCTGTGGGCTAGACAACTCCCCAACTCGGTATGGACGAGCCTGCTTTTAAGCGTTTCCTCGATCCAATTGCAAAGATTGTTGTTAACCTCAAGCTTCAGGAGTGCAGCTGTAATGGCTTATTTGTTCTGACATTGTTGAAGGCCCCTTCAATGTCAAGGAATGATACTAGAGTGAAATCCATGTTCTCAAAGGATTTCTCAGTGGTACCAACCAACGAGTGTAGGGCCGTCTCTACCGATTTTCACTTGTGGTACGCATGTTGGGAGCTCGGGAGAAGACTGCTGTCTATGTTGGTTCTGAAGTGGGCGTCGGTCAGTCTTTAATAAAAAAGAAGAAAGGCTTATTGGACGAAAGTCTTTAGGAGTTGCATGGGAGATCTTACGAGCTTTTGGTATAAACAACACTTTGGCTTTCCTCCAGGATTTGGGTATATAGCCAAGGTTTAAACAACTTCTATAAATAGTATCTAGCCAAGGACTCAGTATTCCGAGACCTTGTTGGAGTTCCAGCAAGGTCCAGGTGATTTGTACGGGAGGAAACTATGCACTGTGTGTCAAAATCCTCGGGTACAGTGTATTGAACTCTATCGTGGTTTATTGCAGAGGGCATTGTCCCTGCTTTGCTGCCAGGAAAGTAGGTGTCCATGAGCAGGTCCAGAGTTTCCTTGCTGGACATGGTCCAGTTTCCATCCGGCTTTTTAATGTAGCTATGAGTGACTGGAGATTTGGATAGACTCTCTTCCTGATCCGGGATAAATCACTAGTTTTCTCTTTATTTTCACAGAAAAGATGCCAAGAGGAACGTTGTGATTTCCTGATCTCTGTCTTAAATTTCCTGGTGCCTGGGATAATACTTATAACAAACGATGATGGTTCCTTAGAGCGTTTTGTTTGCTTAAAGAGTTTCCTGCTCTCTCTTCGAAGCTTACTGATTTCAGCGTTCCACCATGGGGGCTTGCCCTCATTTCTGAGTCTGCTGATAGGGCAGTCTTTGTGGAAGTCTACATTCATTGCCTCCGAAAGCCCTTTCCACCATCAGGTCTAATTCCGGTGGTGATTGCGGCTGAGTGGGAGTAAGGTTTTCAAGATAACTTTTCAGCTTTGTGTTGTAGGATTTCCAGTCTATTCTTCTATAGGCTTTCTGAAGACGGAGTTTTTGTGAACTTTCGGGAAGTGAGAAGCTGTTAATAGCACAGCAAATCATTTTCTTAGAAAATTTTGCAATAATATCGTTGTGTGGTGCAGGTTGTACGTACCGAGAGCGAGACCTCTCAGGCCCCGTAATTCTATCACTGCAATCGGAGAAGTGTGTGTTTAATAGGACAAGTGCGTCCAAGTTGTCCGCACACAATTCTGTCCATCTAATGAAGGGTTGAAGTGTTCCTTGGACAGAATGTTGCTTATAGTCTATGGCGGAGCCCTTGAGAGTTTCTCATTAAGAAGAAAACAATATTGGAAAGCGCAATACTTTTAGAAAGATTATTATAGTGGTTCAAGCACCAACACCTAATGGCCAAAGGAGTCTTTTTACATGGCGTAAGAAAAACTTCTTTAGCCATAAGTTTCTTAATGACAATAAAACAATTTCTATTCTTCAGATAACCATGGCCCTGTACTTTAATGTAAAATTCAAAACCCCTTCTTCTAGCAGCTTAGGCATAGAAATACTTTTTAAACGAATGACAAAAGACAGCTTCAACACAGCTCAACGCCAGCGTGTTAAACAGGTTCAGGAATGTACTTCATTCATGAACCAAAATTTGCACTTAAAAAGATTATCTGAAGGAACCACACGGTCGTCAGACTACCTTTTTCTGATAGCGCGCACTCTTCACCCCAGCAAAATTGCTGATGAATACCGTATAAAGCTTGCGAAAATGAGCAAAAATGGCATTTCACTACTTCATTTGCGGCTGGCTCTTCAGTGGACTTCCCCCAATTACAATGTCCGTATGCAATGTTTGTCCGCTGAAGAACCAGCCGCTAATACACTTTTGGCTCTTACTCTTCTTTTCTTGTAGGACTATAAAACCTGATAAAGCGTTTGCATTTTTTGAAGACTGTTACGAGCCTCCATTGATTTCGACGACGCTGTTCTTCTCAGTCGTTAAGCCGTCAGCCCAATGAATCCATTTCGCCGTGACGTCGGAGTACACAACTGACAACTTAGTTAAATACACGCGTTATTGTGGGACGGACGTGACGTATGTCACTCCCCAAACCATAAGAACGTGTATATTTATAGAGTTGCCAGTTGTCTACTTGAAAGTGTGTGAGGTATAACATATGCCATTCCCCATAAGAACGTGAATATTTCAATGAGTTGTTACTTGTGTACTTCGACAGGACGGACGCAACGCATTTATTGGGCCGAGGCCTTAGCCAGTGTGTCGGCAGCAGCTCAATGACTTTGCAATAATGTTCTGGTCCTCTAGACGAAGATTAAAAATCAGCCTTAGTTTATGACAAGATGCACATATCCAGGTTTAATATTGTTGTGTGCTTGGATAGGATTTTAAGGGCATAACGGCTCCTTTTGACGGGAGTTGTAGATGTCATGAATAGACGAACCTGATGGGTCAGTTTATGTCACCCAAAGGAGTTATAATGGTTATAATTTGTGCAGAAAGGTCACGAATGTGTGCAAATATTTTTAACAATAGGATTAACGGACTGAGGAATCAAGTTAAACACCTAACCTACTTTAAAGTTATAGAAGAGATTAGAACCAATTATAATCCATTAATTTAACTATTGCCAATAAATTTCAATGCATATAAAATTACCATTTTCCTTTAGCTATAAGCCGAGCGTTGGCAAAAAAAAATTTGCATACAAAATTTTTGCCACATTTCAGCAGAAATCACTGCAACGCAACGGTTTGCGAATTTGCTAGTTTCAATCTTATACGAAACGGATTTGTTTATTTTTTCTTTTTTTTAAGATGTCAGATTGTGGTCAGGCCAGGGTATCCCCCGAAACTTTTTAGGATACGAAAGTTAACTTTTTTTTTGCGATTTTGTATATTTCTTCTTTCACTATTCTATTAACATAATTCATTAATGAGCATCACCCTGGAGGTTGGAAACCGTTGACTGACAATCAAGCATTTTAGGAAAAAAAAACTTTTATAAATGTAAAATGCATGTTTTAATTTTTTTTTCGGAGAAAAATTAAATAATATACAATATTATCTCACACCGCTATATACAAACGGATTAGTGAGTGGCAAAGTCCAGAGTTTGGGGGGCGTTCACATCAGAGCTGAGCTTTTGTTATACAATTAGAAACCATAGAACCGTGTGTGAGTATAGGGGATATAAGTTTGAGCTTATCTATTGCGATGGAGATTTGCTTGCTCTGTTTTTATTTTTCTTGAATTCCAGAGCACAAAAACCTGTCTTAGAACACAAATTGTGCAACGTAGCACCTTAGACTGCGTCCTCATCGAATCGTTGGCGAGCAAACTGCCATTTGAAACGCGTGCCGGTGAAATATTAATCTTGGATTAAGAAATGAACTTAAAAATGGCGATGTGGGCGTTTCTTAAAAAAACATTCGTGGCACTAGAATAATGAATCAAGGGCGCGAGTATGCATATGCAATTCGATAAGAACGTTGCGCTTTTTCAATATATTTTGTATTTTAAAGAATAAGCTTAATGTTTTATAATTTTCAATAAATAAAGTATTTACCTGATTGGACACCGCGTCTATAATCACATAAACCAGGAGAATAATCTCCTTTTCATCGGAGCCAAGACCTTGTCCATTTTGGCCACACGTGGCTACGTACATTGATACTACGTATTCGGGTCCTTGCATTTTGTAATGAGTGTAAAATTTTTTAAATATAAAATATTAAGCTAAATTTCTTGGGGCACTAATATTAAAACGAAGCGGGAAGTTTGCATATCAACATGATATGTGTGATGATGATTAATGCAGTTTCTTTAAGATCTGAAAAAAAAGAAAATTTTTGTTTATTTAAATAAGTGTGAATAAAAATTATGTATATTAATATACTTAAACTATAAGAATGTATATAGTAAAGTAATTATAATCATAACCACGGGATACTGGTCTGGTCCGTTTGATAAGTTCGAGTCTTGAGCGAGACGACAGTAGCAGAATTTAAAAAATATTACCTTGAAATTTGAGGTTTGTGTGGGGACTAATAATCTACCGTAGGATCTTAACTGCCAGCTTACGGACTAAAAAAGTAGACGAAGCGTCACTTTAATACATTGCTACGCGCCTGCCAAAACGGGGATTTACTGCCAAACGGGGATCTTACTGATCAGGCTGATGGGGGCCATCAAAGCGAAGGCAGGAAATGTCAACGAGGAGCTTCTACAGGAATTGGTAAAATGCCGACGGGCAACCGGAATGACAATGGCAAAAAGTTTGTCTGCTATTCTAATCGATTTGTCATATGTTTGACGACGCTTCAAAGTCAGTTGGCCGTCTTATCTAACGCAGAATAGGCAAAGGCCACTGGACGGTAACAAAGGCCATTTGCCAAGCGTTGCAGTTCAAATTGTTGGTCGATCACAGAGAAGGTATACGGCGTGGCTGAAAAAAAGTACCCGACAGTGGGTCAACGATTGAAGAAAACTGAAAGCTCGCATAGTATAGCATCTTGGGGAGCAGAAATAAATGAGGTTAGTTAGTTAGTTAGTTATTCGACTTTTATTTCATGAAATGTAGGTTTTTTACAATTTAACATATTGTTTTAAAGTCTATTTAAGTTTGGTCATTGTTGACTGTCTACCAGATTGACAATTTGGGATCCTACATAAAATGTGCGAGAACTTATATAATTCAATTATAACTTCGAATATTTACAAAAGTATATAGAACATTTTGCAATTAAGAGAACTAGCTACAGCTTCTGTTTTAAAAATTTTCCTCCATAACACATTTCCTATAAGCGAGAGCTCTTCTAGTGTAGTGATACAACGCGTTCCACCCGGAATTTCCATTTGAAATGCTTAGCATTGTCGCCTCACCCAGTACAGCCGCACCAAAGTACATCAAACGAAATTCCTTAAGTATGGGACAAGTCGCTAAGAAGTGGAAGACATCCTCCCTCGTCCTGTGGTTACACAGTTCGCAAAGGATTGGTAAGTCGGGCCGATGCGGAATGAATCAGCTCGCCTCTAACTCTCAGTAAAATGCTTATTTTGTCAGTTGTGTTGCTGTTTAGAAAATATGTCTCATTTCCTAGATCGTATCTAAGTTGCGAGTAGTAGGTTCTGTGTTGCGAACTCCGAGCATCGTTTACGTATTTCACGTACTTTTCTTGACTCATTGAAGATAGCAGTGCGCAAAATTTAGATCTTAAAGCAGTTCCTTGATCCGCCAAAGTTAAACTTAAATTGTAGCCGCGTTCAGACACTAAATGTTCCCAATTTTGAACAAGATGACCTATTCTTACGATTACTTGATTAAGCACCAACTCAGGTAGTCTGCCTTGCTCCATTTCAGTTACCTTAACTATATAGTTCAAGTGAAGTCGCAGAGTCAAATAAATGAGCCAAAAAAACGACCAAATAAATGAGGTCGAGTCCCTGTACCGCATAAAATTAAAGAAGTTAAACATATAGTGTCAGTGTTAGATGTTATTTGCTGTTGCAGAGCAGAAGATGCCGTCAGTAGGTGTGTTACCAGGACTGTTTACAGAATCACGAATGAGCTGAGATAGATGGCCATAACTCTCTTTAGAATCCTGGTGAAAGGCTCTGCTTGTTAAGGATGAGGATCAACTTAAGTGGCGGAGGGAATTTAACATGATTTCCTCATTTCATGAAATTGGCACAAAATCATGTTTTATAAGTGATGTGATCCCAAGCCGAAAACATGTGTCCTTATGGTTAATATTGATAGAGAAATTGTTAGCGATTTTAGACTGAATGACGAGAAAGGTCGGATAAGTGCGTATTTTCCCAGGCATTCCGTAGCACTGCCTGGTCTTACCCAATCTAGCACCACCGACCTTTAAAGAAGGATGCGCTATGCTTTTGATTTGCAGCGACAATACCTAAGCTGACTATACCAAGTCCTTTAGTGGGCAGTCTCACAGATCGGCGCTTCATGACTCGGTGTGAAGCTAAAAGTCATACAGAAAGCCGTCATTCCAGTTACGCCTAGAGCCAGAGTCTGGATTTTTGGGTCCCAGCAACCCGAAAGACATTCTTCGGCATATAGGAGAGTAGAGAATCCCGACCTAATAAAAAACCAGTGAGTAAGTGCAAAAGTTCATCTAGGACAAACTTCTATGTACCCGATCCTATATACCGTGTAACACCAAATCTTAAAGTTATTTTGGCCCGAATTCATATATTTTTGGTATAGGCCACGCCCCGAAAAGTGGCCCTGATCAAATCCACAGTAAGTTTGTGGATTACATTTTTGCTTGTCTTTATTTTCTGTAATGTTTTGGTTAGATGTCACTTTTAAGTAAGGATTCGGTCTCAAGGTGCGGTATCTCGGTAAAGTTGTTACCCAGATTTTTTCTGGTGACTTTTTACCTTACCATCAAAAATAGCACTCTCCGGCACTTTGGTATTATCCGTTACTATGATGTAGAAACTACAGATCTATGTTTTAACCGCTCTCCGTTGAAGTCGTCAGTTTCTGTGAAATTCTGACCGATCGTTTATCACCATCGTCATCATTTTCTGTGACCTTCTATTCCTAGAAGGGTCGCGGAGCGAGGGCGGCTAAATGGTTCTTCCAACGTTCTCACCAACTCAAGAGATCAGGTGCGGTCCCCAGACGGGTCCCGGAGATATTCTTTACCTGATCCCACCACCTGTTTCTTGGCCTACCACGCGCTCGCATCTCGACTAACATAGCCTGTCTAGGAAGTCTGTTGGGGGCCATGCGAACAATGTGTCCAAACCATCGGAGAATTGATCGTTCCACTCGGAGAAGTAGCTGGCTAAACATTAATATTCCCACGAATACTGACGTTTCTCACTCTATCCCTAAGAGTAACACCAGCAACACACCTGAGAAATCTCATTTCGGCAGCTTGTTGCAGGGTTGGAACGAACACTGAATTACAAACTGAGATCTTTGCTTTCACTCCAAGCACAGCTTTCCTGATGGCCGGCTGGCGCTGTTCCTTTACTATTGCTCCAGTTTAGCCAATCCTACAGGATCACTCAGTACCACTCCTTCCATCTTTCGTGAAAAAGACCTAAGTTACCTGAACTTCTCTATTCTGTTCTCTATCTGGACTCCATTTATGTGCAAGGTAACCTGCACAGGAGTTCGGGAAACAACCATCACTTCGGATTCGCTACCGTTTACCTTTATCCCAGCTTCACCACATATGGCTGCAAACCCATCCAGTGTTCGCCGAAGTTCCTCCTCGGACGATGCCAGGATAGCTAAATCATCTGCAAAAATAAGATGGCTTATTCTGACGCCAGCCATTTCGAAAGATTCCTCAGCAAGACTCCGGTTCACCATCCAGTCCATTATGCTACGAAAAGGAGAGGCGATAGAACACAGCCCTGGCGAAGTCCAACGCACACATAAAAAGGTTGGGATTTGACGCCATTTGTCCGAACACAGTTTCAGTGCATAGTTCCGCAAAACTGTCCAGAGATTATCTCAAGCAACCCGGTCATAGGCCTTTCCGAAATCTACAAAAAACGCGTAGACCGGTTTGGAATATTCCCAGGCCTTCTCAAGAATAACCTTCAGTAGAAAGCTGGTCGGTTGTGCCTCTATGCCAGGCCGAAAGCTGCATGGCTCTTCCCACAACAAAGGCTCGATTACAGCTCTGGAACGCGCTACCAACACCTTCGCGAATACTTTTCCCAGAAGATTTAAGACAGATAGACCCCTATAGTTAAAGCGATTTCTCTGTCCCCTTATTTGGAGATATGGGCACTATAAATCCTGTATGCCAATCATTAGGTGCTTTCCCGCTTTCCCAGGCCACCTTAATTACACGTGTTAGCCATTTACAATTTTCGTCACCCATTGCCTTGAGCATTTCTGGCCGGATTTCATCAACTCCAGCAGACTTGCGAACTTTTAGCGATTTAATCGCGGCAGGTGACTTCATCCTGCCATCGTCCACCTGAAAAAAAAGACTTGTTCTTTATCACGGTCCCCACCTCCGCGAGGGTCTGACAAGCCCTCGAGAGTATCATTTGTCTTGAAAAACTTCTCAAAGTGCCGTTCGGGACCTACAAAAAATTGTAGGTCCCTTTGTATGTAAAAGAAATCAACACACCAGCATACATTGTTGAGAAGTTGGCCCTGGTTCACCTCGAGCTGTTGCGCCACTGACTTCATCTATTGTAGGTGAAGTTACTGCCGCCCTAATCTCGTCGGCAATGACAATGCCATCTTCAGTGCCCTGCTGGGGATTGAGCAGCTCCGAAAAGTGCTCGCTCCATCTGCGTAAGACTTCGTTCTCATTTGAAAGAAGTGTACCGTCTTTGGATTTAGCCCCTCGAACGATATTCAACTTCCTTCCTCTCAGCCGGCGAATACTCTGCCAAAATGTCTTGTTTGCAGGTCTGTTATCATGCTCCAACCTCTCGCCAAATTTTTTCCGAAGATCCATGCCTGTTCTTTGGCTGTTTTGGCCGCCATATTGGAAGTTATTCGCGCCTCAGTCTACCGGGCTTGAGAAATAGAGTTCCTACATTGATTCCACACAATATAGGCTCTCTTCTTCTCTCTGATGGCTTCTTGAACTCCAGGAGTATTAAACCACGCAGTTCTCTTCTCACCACCAGCCGCCACACCAAGCCGCTTCACTCCACAAACATTTCTTGCAGAGCTAATGACAGCTGCCATTTTTCCTCTTCATTTAAAAGGTCAGTTGGAATTTGTACGTGCCGTGCAAATCGCTGCCTGTAATCAAATTCAGCATCCTGTAACCTCTCCCACCGTATGTGGGTCACCCGTCATAGATTTCGTCTCGAAGGCAAAGGAATACTGTCGCTCAAGCGCATTTTGCACATATCGTTCATCACTGTCAAAACTGTTTTTCTGACAGAATCTGAAACAACGAACTTTATCGAAATATTAGTCAAATCTTACAAAAGTGACTATCACTGAGTTGGGCAATTGTGCCTTGTGTAGATGGCTTTTGTCGACGGCTCGTGATGAGGAAAGGTACAACAAAAAAGCTCAATTTAAGGCGCACCCTATCTAATGGTAAGCGGTCAATAGATGGCGGAAGAAAGGTGAGTTACGTCGATTTAAGTAGAGTTCCTTCCGACATTTATATGCACACACAGATTAGGTCTTCAGTCTCTCTCTAAAAATGTTATGTGCAGCTGACAGCGCTCTTTAGTTGTTGACAGTGAATCAGGTGATTGCAATTAGTGTTCGACACTGCCAAAGAGCTGCTCACCAAAATGTCACATCAAACACACCTGTTCCTGTCTTTACAGTTTGCACTTTGAACAATTCGTTTCAACAATTTTACTGTTTTCATACCAAGTGAACGCTTTTACCAAAGGTTAGTTAAAACGAGATTAAAGAAAGAGATGATTCGGTGAAGAGCTTAAATTGCAGTTTAAGCATAAATGACAAAACAGAAGACTACGCCAATTCGCGAAACATATAACTTAAGGTGAATTAAGTACCGAGTAAAATTGGGCTTTTCAATTTCAAGCCACTGGCAATCAAACACCACGGATTTGCCATACACTGGTGTTGTGAAATCAGGGATTTTAAAACGAAAGTTGACAGTATGCAATGTTCTCCACTAAACTGCTTCAATGACTTTTCATATTTTAGTCGCTCTTATTAATTTTTCTATATACACAAATTTTACTAGTTATGCAAATGTATCCTACAACAACTATGACAATACGAGTACATAATGTTACTTCTTTAAAGACGTAGATACATTTTAACAGCACCATTTAATACTGCAACCTCTTGCTCTTTTAGGCAACAACAGTGCATACATTTCACAGCTAAATTTTCATAAAAGAAAAGAGGAAAGCATTAAAAAAATGTGTAGTTAAATTTTTTTTGTTTTGAGAAATCATGGACAACAATGTGATGAGTTCACGTGCGCTTGACATCATCATTTTTAATGCATTGCGTACACAACAAAATATAATTAATGTCCAAGTAATTGTATATTAAGTTCAAAGAGTAGTAACATTAAGTGCGGACACTACTTCGGTGTATGTATGTACCTACATCTATTAAAAAAGATTTCTGACTGATGACTGCTATACGTTTATTTACGTTACATATAAAATGGTTAAATACTTTACTACTTGTACCCTACACAAGCTACAAGGTTTAAGTTATAAAATAACCTTTAGGCAAAAGGTTATAGTATTTTTATAATTATGTAATTAAATGAAAGCGAATAACTCACTTTAGTAGATGAATTATGCAGACTTAAAATATAAGCAAAACTGTTTAGGCAAAAAAAAACTTTATCTAAAACGCTTTTCACAGTAATTCCTATATAAAAAATAAGGCATACTTGACGCATTAACCGTCACCCTGATCTTAATCACCCTAGACTAGACTTTTGTATGACGTTTCAGTATAAGCTTTAATCAAACTGGCAGATTTTTGCACAAAACTAAAAATCTTTGTGTTGCTAATAAAATTGGTTTATTTATTTATAATATTTGTTAGCAAATATTTGGTGTGCCTAGATTTGATAACTTTGAAGTTTTGCAGCCATTTCTGGCATACCTACAAGATATCCAAGATTATTTTTCTTGCCCCAGTTTCTAACGATTCTAACGCATCTTTTAAACTACTTGAACCCTCATCAAAACAAAAAAAGCAAAACTCTTCTTGAGTCTTGACTGAGGGAAGGGTTCACAGTTTATTAAAAAGTGTCATGCTAAAAGAAATAACGTCCGTCGAGTGTCAAAGTGCACAACGGAAACCGGAAATGGTGTGATTCCCATAGAAAAAAGTTCTGACGAACGCAAGAGCACCGGGTGTCACAAAGTAAAGGGTGCACTGCAATGTATTTTATAGATTTGTCGCCACAATATCACTTTCGTCACTTGGTAGGAAAACAAACTTATCCATCTCGCTCGCACGCAGAACTACCCTGAGCAAGCATTTCATTGTGTTCATACCAAATGAACGGATTTCGCGAAAAGCTAGAACGAGAGGTACGGTTGATACGGTTGTGTTTAATTTTCCATCGAGATGAGAAGGGAACAAGTTTCAGGTTCCTAATTTGCCTGACTTATAGCAATTCAGCTGGTAGAATATTTTCCGTTTAGGCACAGGCAAAGTCAAAGTCAAGGCCCTATTGTATTTCTCCTCTGAAAAGTTCAAGTAAGTAAGAGTGAAGAAAAATGGCTTCAGCGAACTATAAAACTGGCCTTATCATTAAATAATGAGACAAGGAATAGCTTTTTAACATATAAAGTGCGTGTGAGTGAAGCATTTATTTTGACGTTAGTCCCCTGAAATCGGGTATCGACATGTGAGTTGTGCGTCATGAATTTTGGTACTAATGCCACTTTAGCTCAGGAATGTTAAACAAAAGTATAGACAGTTCCCAGAAAGGCATAAACGTCTCTCATGACATGCCTGGTGGAACACATAGGTAGTCCCCACTCACACAACTTAAACAGATGCTTCACTTTTCTCCCAAAACACCACTTCCTTGTCTCTTTATTCATTGGGCCTTATACGAGTGGAAAACAATTTTTGGAGAGGTATTGATGTTGAGACTTATCAGAACTCTTACACGAGCAATAACTGTCATCGTTTACTGTCGCTCTTATAGGACCCAATGGTTGTTTTTCTTTTTTAGTTCAGAGCAGAGCTTGAACTGTCAAACAAAAATTTGTGCTTCTTTTTGTGCTCAGAGTAATCAGCCCAAGATTTGTATTTCTTTTTTCGCTCAGAGCATGATCGGAGCGCGTTCAATGTGCTCGGAATAATTTGACCGAGCATTCTGAGCTAATTGCTGAGCACAGCTAAATTACAGATGAATGTTAAAAAAAATTAAAGAGGATGTTTGTTGTTCTAAGGCCGAGTAAAAGCGTTTGATGAATTATTGTTTGGTGAAATTATATTTATTTTTCATCAATTTCGGCTCGTAACAAATATTTTGCCAATTTTTTCAAGTTTTCTTTTCTTTCATTTTGCATTCTGACAGATAACCAAAAAATGTGCTCAAGTGCGTTACAAAATCAGAACAGAGTACTCTGAACGCACTCGGTTTAGAGCACGCTTAGAGTGCTCGAGCTCTGTTCAGTGCTCTACTCTGAACTAAAAAAGAAAAACCCCCAATGTTACTCGAGGGCTTCAGGCTTTTTCCAATACTAACTGGACAATCAGACTATGTATTGTTTTGTCAATCGTTGTATTATCGTTGTCACTAAACTTGGCAACGAGCGACAAAGCAGCTATGTGACAAGCGACTAAAATGCAGCTGTGAGCGTACAATATATCCGATGAAGTATAGATTATCAAACGCTCTTCTCAACACATGATGAAGTGTCAAATCAACATAAAGAATTATGGCCTTCAATAACATTTTGTGCGAGTAAATAAATTAGTTTATGATATTGAGTTTCCTGATCAAGTTACACTTCGATCTTTTTTCGGTCCTTCCAGAAGAAGACTACGCAAAAAATGAAATTCCACCAATTCAATGATATAACCGCTATCCGTGAAAGCATGCAGTGCAACAGAATCCGAAGCAGTCAATTTCACTCCGCTTGGAAGATGTCGGTCTTTCGAAAGCCTTCAGCCCAATGAATCCGTTGCGTCCTTCACGCCGAAGTACACAAGTGACAACTCGGTGAAATATACACGTTCTTATTGAAAGCGACGTACGTCGCGCAGTGGGCAGCTTCTCATAAAAACGTTTATATTTAACTGAGCCGTCAGTTATGTACTTCGACGTAACGGTTGCATTGGGCTGAGGGCTGAAGACCGAATTTCGTATCATAAGTTGGGCTTACCATATGTTGGTAAGTAATTTGCTGATGACCTCTCTGAGTCGAAAAATCATGCTCAGCGACGAGTAGCATTTCTGGTTAAAAGGGTTTCTCAAAAACCAAAATTATCAAATTTAGGACGATCACAATCTTCGAGTAACGAGGATGCATTGCGGTTTCTTAGCTGCATACAGAGAAAAGCACTGATGTTAGGGTTCTATGGGTTTTGAGACTTGATACATGATATCCATAAATCTTTAACAAGGGTATTTACCAGGCCATGTCGAATAGCCATAGCGAGAGTTATTCGTCAATAATTACACCAATTACTTTGGGCACGAATTCGAAAACACAATTCCGACATCATGTAGCTTTAACAGAACAGCTGGTGTTGCATGCCATACCGAGCATGGTTATCTAAGGCGGAGGCCGTTTTGCTTCTTGTTGCCAATGCAATGTAGGCTCAACAATGGGTCTGAAATAGCTAACCTATTCAGCCGGATTTATGCGCTGGAGCCATAGAAAATTTTATCGGATGTGCCCCCGAATAAATTTCGAATAGAATGCCCGACGATATACCAGAAGGTTTGCTGATACCCGTTTAATCTTTAACGAGCATTATTAGAAAATCACATAAGAGCTTCAGTTCTCTTAAGCCACTTTAAAAAGCGATTTTTTTTAATTCACACAAAGGTTTTATAAGACCCTACCCCGAGTATATTAAGTTAAATGTATAGTTTTTAACGCAGTGAAATAATCCAAGACTTTTAAGAGATATTATCGAGACCAACAGGAGAATCGATTAAGTCATGTCCGTTCGTCTGTATGTATAAAACTTTCAGGTCTTTATTTTTGAGCTAGGGAATTCTTAAACTTGACAGTTGAGCAGGAAATGCTGCTCTTCAGTTAAAGTTTGAAAATTATTATTATTTCTATTTTTTTAATTTTAAATATTAACAATAAATTTAAATCTTCTATTAATATACACAATGGAGCGCTAGCAGCAGTGGCTTTCAGCTCGAAATTATTTCTAAATAAATTAATTAGTTTAGAAAATTAAGTTTAATAATAAACTTAATTTTCTAAACTAATTTTGATGTGAATAAGAGCAAACCCCAAATTTCCCGGGTCCAAGTGTCCCGTCATCTTGCATACGTCAACCTTATACGATCCGGAGCTCCAAAAACAATATTTCTTGGGCCAGTTTTTCTTTTTGATAAGTCATGGATGAAAAGAATATCTGCAACCTTCCGGCGGTCTTCAAGGTATTGTAAACTGATTGATTTTAGGGGCGAAACGAACAATCCTAAGTTTAACTGCCTCTGTGAGATGTGGGTGTTGTAGAAAGGAGACCAGAGTTAGCTAGCGTACTCAAGTAGGGGCCGAACGAAGATAATAAAAAGGGATCTTGTAACGTAGGGATTAGGGAATACCCTAGACCAGTGCTTCAAAAAGCCGAGCGCCAAGTTGGCGCGTTTGATGATGTTATCGATTTGAAGATGAAATTTAAGTTCCCGGTCGCTGAATACTGCTAAGTCGACGAAGGAGTCAACTTGGGAACAACTTCCTCACCAGTAGCATAGGATCTGACAGGTAAGGAAAACCACTTACAATAAAAAGGGAATAGATTATAGGTTGGCGTTTGCTGACATTGAGCTCGAGGAATTTCTTCTGACACCAAATAACGCAGTTGTTGAGGTCAGATTGGAGAGAGAGAGAACCGACCAAACCATATGCCACCTTGAAAACTCCTGTGGTGGCATAGATTGCGTTAAAAAAAAAAGATCTGAGGATACACTAAATTGTCGATCTTCAAGATAGGATTTGAGCCATAAGGATAATATAAAACCTGGGGGGACGTGAAGTTGAGGATAACAATATGGTGTGAGATTTTGTCGAAGGGGTCGCTGAAGTCGGTGTGGCAACAACGTTGTCGTTTACTTCCATGCTGTCCCTAAGAGAACACAAACTTATTTTACTCATTTTTAAAACTGCAAACTTTTAAAAATAAAGTAGATAAGTATATCTCCTTACATCTCGGGGCACTGTTTGACTGTTATTGGTTCGCCTTTCCTGCGAGAAGACATCAAAAAAAAAAACAAGGAGTGCAAAACAAACTCGACTAGATTTGTGGTAGTCGAAGTCGACCTTTCGGAAAACATGTTGACTTGTAGAGAAGATTGGTCTGCAGTGAAAAGATATTTCATCAAAGATGATGCGATGCCCTTAAAAAGTTTGGGTACACATGACAGTTTGGCGATTGGGTGACAGTTTGGCGATAATTAGAGACCTCATTCTTGCATCCTTTTTTATCGATCGGGATGATGGAGGTAGCTTTTCAGAGCTGCGGAAAGACCCATTGTGAAATTGAGCAATTAAATAAGGTAGTAAGAGAGAGAGAGAGTGTTGGATCAGATGGTTTGAGTCACTTTTTCAAAGCTGTGGCTTGCCGAAAGTCAGGACAGGAGGTGAAGACATCCTTAAAGCTACGTATTTTATCCGTGAGTAAGGCGGTAGTTATGTTTAGAGGGACAAGAGACGTTTGAGGCGAATCTTCTAAATATCCAAAAAAAAAAAAAAACGTTTTCTTGTTATAGGCGTCAAAAAATTTATCGACTACTTTGAGTTCTTTGAAGAAAGTATTGAGAAAATTAAAAAATGAAGGGCAGCTGTCGGAATTTCTTTTTGCATTAACGAACGTCACGAAGTTCTTCTATCGGCCGCTTTACATAAGAACGTGTATATTTAACTCACGTGACGGACGCAACGGATTCATTCGGCTGAAGGCTTTAAACTATCTCAATCCCTAATATGTGTTTTTCAGACAATTTCGATCCCTTGCTAATGTCGGTTAACCTCGCTAAATTTGGTGAGTTCTTAACTTCTTTGCTTGTTTTTTCTATGTGAAATGGAAGTTGGTTTGTGTGTGAAAAATGAAACTTGGGAACTTATTTCTCAAGTCTTTGCCTGCTATTTCTATACTTGTGATGTTGGGTCGAACATTTAGGAGAACTTTATTGCAAAAGTTAACCTGCTCGCTGCGGTAAATCCAGTTTCGTTTGTGCTTTTAGATCGAATCTGGAACTTTGGTTTAAGCTGGGTTTAGTTTTTGCACTGAAAGACCAACCCTTAAGCTATAAAATATTTTGAGAAACTAAACAACGTTACAAACGCACCAGTGGCCAATATGACAAAGTTCAGCAAGAACTTCGGCTGGGTCGTTTCTTTTTTATGCTCTGAATATATTAGCAAGCAAAGTTTAATATCTTGCAGTAATTTAAAGCATTTTGCACGCGTCCGAAAAAGAATTGGTCCCTACAAAGTGATGTCGGAAGCATGATAATATTTTTCAATATTTTTTTTTTAAGTAACACCTTTAAGTTTGCGCCTTAAAGGATCGTTTTTTTGCGAGAAATCTAACAGTTGGCCCTGATTCACCTCGAAGTTGAAGTTGGCCCTGATGAGAGAAGTTGGCCCTGGTTCACCTCGAGCTGTTGCGCCAGTCTATTTATTTATTTATATCACCCGTTTCTTTGTCAACACGTCGCCACCTGTTGGACCTATTTTTATGGGGTTTCCTAAGAGCTGCATGAACAGAAACACACCGGAAGCAATAGATCAGTTCAAACCAGCTCCCGCCAAGTTATAGCCGTAAAAATCACCGAAACTTGCGAAAAATGAATCGAAAACTAAAGGGTCCGCCAAATAACTTTTTTTTTTTTAATTGCTACAAGAAAACTTCAATATTTTCTCAAATTTCTTTTTTTATTTGAAAATGCATTCCTTCCGGTTAGTAATGGAAAATAATTTCATTCAAATGGCTGCCTCGGCTGGCCATGCAGTAACCTACACGATCGGTCAAATTTTTAAGCACACCAATGGCTTCACTAATATTGTCCTTTAAAGCGTCAATTGCCTCTGGCTTGTCGGCGTAACACTTATCTTTTACGGCACAAATAATAGTCCAACAGGGTCAAATCGCAGCTCCGAGGTGGCCAAACGACATCAGCTCTGCGGCTGATAATGCGATCTTCAAAAATAGGGCGCAAAACTTCGAGTGTAGCTTCGGCTGTGTTGCACGTAGCGCCGTCCTGTTGAAACCAAATGTTGCCAATATCCTCCTCTTCAATTTTTGTGAACTAAAATCCGTTCAACATGGCCCGGTATCGATCGCCATTGACTGTAACGGCCACTCCTTGCTCATTTTCAAAGAAAAATAGCCCAATTATGCCTCTGGACTAATATCCGCACCAAACAGTGATGGTGAATGCGTGCGGGTTTTCTGTGCCCCAAATACGACAATTTTACTTGTTTACATACCCGCCAAGATCAAAATGCGCTTCATCTGAAAAGATGATTTTTTTTTTGCCAAATCGGCATCTTCTCTAAGTCGATTGCAGGCCCACTTAGCGAAGCGAAAACGCACGTTTCCCAGTGTTGTTCAAGCGTATACACAACCATATTCGTTGAGTGGAAGAATAAAACTAATAACCTGTCAAATCAGACATGAGCTAAATGTTACCATTCACGAAATAAGCACTAGTTGAAAAAAAAACGTCAGATAGCGGACCCTTTACCTCGAACCAACCCAGTACTGCAAAGGGATAACAAACCGACAAATGTACATATGTCTGAAATAATATAATGTAAGAAGTGTTTAAAACAATAGGTTGGGAAGGGTTTAACAATTAAATAAATTAAAAAGATTTCACAGCATTATTTATTGGACCATCCTTTATTTTATATGTCAAACATCTGCAGCTACATTAACGGCCTCGCCCGCAAACTAAAGTTCATCACTGGGTGTAGGGCCTTTTGAATTTTAAGATAGACAAACATTTTAAGCTTAAATCGGATGAATAAACTTTAACAAAAACAGGCCACTGACATTCGCGTTCGTAGCCTGAAATAACAACAGTTCAAAACAATTGGGCGGGAAAACAATAGCCAAGTAAATATTCGAATCATAAAAAGACCGTCGCTTCTGTCGGTCGCTCAAATAAGAACTTGAATGTATTTTTTAAAGGTACCTACACGCCTTCATAACGCGGAAAATTTAAATGAGGTAGGTAGGGCCTAGCGGTTAAGTAACAACACTCTAACTGCTTTATAAGAAAAAAACTCAACTAAAGTTAGTAAACATCTTATAGGTAAGCCACCTAAATTCCTGTTCTATGGGTAGGTCGGCATCCGACCAATTTGTCAAAGACAAACAAATCGAAGAAGATGTTCCAACCAAACATTCTTGTGGAAATCTAACCTCTCAAAGTCAAAACAGGTACAAGACAACTACAGTCTTCCCAGCCGAACCTGTTCTCATTCCCAGTTATGTGCTTAAGTATGTATCCCAGTGGAATTTCCACAATATTCACGTTTCGTGCGTGCAACAACATTGGGAACATGTCTTTCCTTCACATCACACCGGTCGGACCGATCATATTGGATTTGAATGGAAATCTGTCCGATTGTGAAGGACAGCATACGTGCTCGGCAAAAAGACAAGGACGCCTGTAGGATATGAACCGTAACACGTGTCACAAGGGATCAAGCTTCAAGCATCAAGAACGCACTGCAACAGGTTGCAATCTCGGCAGGGAGGGAGATAGAGAGAGAAAAATGAGGAAAAACGTTACGTTGCCTTGCAACGGGAGGACCACAATACAATTTGAAGCAAGTGCGCGGATGGAGCAACAACTGGATATTTTCTTGCACCAACAAAAACACACACAATACTAGTTAAACTCGAGTGTACGTACGGATGTTGCGCTACCTACGTACAATCATAATAAAAACAGCGCTACATCTCTTTCTGGCACATGGGAGAGAAAACACCTCTTCTCAGGTGTTCAACCGTGCTTTTTTTTTTACCCTCTTACGATGATCTATGTCGGTTGGATTGTTTTCGGAAACAAAAATTTTCGGTTTTTTTTTTGCTCATTACCCGAGTGTACAAAGTTTTCTGGCTTTGAACAAAATTAATTACGGCTTTTACGGTTTTTTCTCTTAACGGCCGCAGAAAAACACAAGAAAGTTGCGTAGGCCATAACCGACCACGGAAAAAAAGGTTTATTACTAAACAGGTACAAATCGCTCAGAGAGAATTAACACAAACTCACCGTGCGTCGTCGTTGTGTAGAAAAATTGACAAAAAAAATTTCTTTTCTTTTTTCTGTGAATTTTTTCCAGAGCCAGATTTTGAAGATTTTGGGGCCACTAACAAGCCATGTTTTGTTCGTGGATTAAAGCTTGAATTGGACACTTTTTCAGAAAAAAAAAACTTCACTTGTTTGTGAAACACCTTATTGCACTTTTCAATTTCGAGTGGAAACAATAACTTTTTCGAAAGGAATTCCGAAACTTGTTACTCGTTTTGTGTTGTCAAGAGAGAGAGAAGTTAAAATAAAAAAAACTTACGGGCCACTCTACCGTGTTGACCTTTTGGTATTATTTATAATTTTTTTTTTGAATAAAATTTATGGACTTTTTTTTGTTTTCGAAAGGATGTTGAATGGAAAATGTATGTATATTTGTGCTACCGACAGAAATACCAACGGTTTATGTGTGGCGAGTGCAAAGTTAAATGTACACGAACGTAACGGAACGATGGTAAAACGTCGACTGATGTTCCAGCTCGAGTAAATAACTTTTCTTCTCGTATAATTCCATTAATCGAGTTCATTGCTGCTTATTACCTACGAATACATTCGCACCATCACAAGTCATAACACACCTGGGCTAAAGTTTTGTTGTTGGAGTTGCACTGGCGGCACAAGGCAGAGAGAGAACGAGCGAGTATTTTCACCATTATGGCGGTTATCGTTTTACCTGTGTAATCACACACGAATGGATTCGTTTGTATGACACGGAACATGGAAGGCCAGGTGTAATTACTTTTTTTTACCTTTACCACAAAGGTATGAACAGTGTTTATCTCTTTTCCTCGTGTTGCTGGTGTTGGGGATGAGTGGGTATGATAAAAGGTGCAAGTGGAGGATCTTGGGCTCAACAGTTGTTTCGCTTTGGATATTGTTGCTTTCTCAGTTTTTGGCTTTTCTAAGGTTGACAGTTTTTCTTTCCCACTTTTATAGTTTGGGGGGGAAAATTAGAGTTGGCAACGGTGTACGAGTACGAACGATGAGTGCGATCATCTGTTTCGATTTAATCAACAGGGCCGACTTGAGGGTGTAGAGCGCCTGTGGCGATGCTTGCATTATCTACATTTTAGGAGTCCGTCGTGCTAAAATGAAGGGATTAATATCCTGTCCTTCAACGCGATAGAACAGAGCTCTTAAATTTTAATATTTATGATTATTGCCATATACCTACAAGAAGAGAAAAACTTACTTACTTACTTAAGGTGGCGCTACAGTCCGGGGTGGACCTGGGCCTCAGCCAACAAGCTTCGCCAGCCAGCTCTGTCTCTAGCTAGCCGTCTCCAGTTTCGCACGCGAAGTTGCGGCTGAGGTCCCCTTCCACTTGCGTGCGCCACCTGAGTCTCGGTGCTCCTCTACCGCGTCGTCCCTGCGGTGTGGATTCGAAGATTTTCCGGGCCGGGGCGTTGGTGTCCATCCGCTCTAGATGACCCAGCCATCGTAGACGTTGTGTTTTGACTCTTTTGGCTAGGTCGGTATCGCTGTACAGCCCGTACAGTTCGATGTTACAGCTCCTCCTCCACTCTCCGTCTATGCAGACGGGACCGTAAATCGTCCGAAGAATTTTCCTCTCGAAGCAGCCTAAAGTGTTTTCATCCGCCTTTGACAGGGTCCATGCTTCTGCACCGTAAAGCAGGACTGGGATGATGAGGGTCTTATACATGGACACTTTAGTTGCTCGAGAGAGGGCTTTGCTACTCAATTGCCTTCTTAGCCCAAAGAAACAGCGATTGGCAAGAGTTATCCTTCGTTTGATTTCAGCGCTGGTGTCATTGTCTGAATTGATAGCGGAACCCAGGTAGACAAAGTCCCTAACTACCTCAAAGTTATAGCTGTCGATGGTGATGTTTTGTCCAAGACGTCGGTGTTGGGTGTCTTTTCTTGATGACAGCATATACTTTGTTTTGCCCTCATTGACTGCTAAACCCATATTCGCCGCTTCCGTCCCAATACTCACGAAGGCTTCACTGACTTCACGCTTTGTTCTACCGATTATGTCAATGTCGTCTGCATATGCAAGTAGTTGAACGGACTTTTGAAAGATTGTACCTCTGGTGTTGGCGCGAGAGTTCTGCACAATTCTCTCAAGTATGATGTTAAAGAAGTCGCATGACAGCGCGTCGCCTTGTCTAAATCCTTTTTTGACATCAAAGGGGTCGGTGAGGTCTTTGCCGACCTTGACGGAACAGCGTGAGTTTTCCATCGTCATCCTGCACAGACTGACGAGTTTTGCAGGGATGCCAAAACTAGACATTGCGCTATATAGCTCGTCTCTATAGATGCTGTCATACGCGGCCTTGAAATCGATGAAGAGGTGGTGTGTATCGATTTGGAATTCCTGGGTTTTCTCCAAAATCTGCCGCAGTGTGAATATTTGATCGATGGTTGACTTTCCTGGCCTTAAGCCACACTGATATGTGCCTATCAGATTATTGACGAACGGCTTCAGGCGTTCACACAGTACAGCAGAAAAGATCTTGTATGCGATGTTAAGAAGACTTATGCCTCTGTAGTTGGCACAACTCAGAGGGTCTCCTTTCTTCAGGATCGGGCAAACAATGCTGAGGTTCCATTCGTCGGGCATGCTTTCTTCTGACCATATCTTGCAGATGAGCTGGTGCATGCTCCTAACCAGCTCATCGCCAGCGGATTTAAAAAGTTCGGCAGCTAGGCCGTCTGCTCCGGCTGCTTTGTTGCACTTGAGCTTAGACACAGCTACTTTCACCTCCTCCAGGTCGGGTGGGCGGTATCGTTCGTATGCTTCGTCGGTAACGTCTTCACCCGGGTTGAATGGTTCGTTCTGCCTGACAGCGGTATTTGGTTCGTCCTCGCCGTTATACAGTCTGCAGAAATGGTCTTTCCAAATCCTCAGCACCGACTGCGATTCTACAACGATGTTCCCTTGATGGTCCTTACAGGCTTCAGTTCGAAGTTTATACCCTTGGCAGGACCTTTTGATCCTTTGGTAAAACTTTCTAACCTCATTCCTGTTGTAACATCTCTCTATCTCTTCAACCGCGCGCTTCTCGTGCTCTCTCTTTTTCGTGCTCTCTCCTCCTCTGCTCGTAGAGCTCGCGAGCAGCTCTAGTCCTTCTGTGCAGCGCCGCTTTGTATGCTTCCTGTTTAGCTGCATGTGCTTGCCGGCATTCATCGTCAAACCAGGGGTTTCGTTGTGGTCGCCTTGTGAAACCCAGCACTTCAGAGGCGGCGTCTCTGATGGCGTTTTGGCAATGTTGCCACTGGCTATCAATACTAGATGCTGGTTGCATAGGACTTCGTAGAAGGTTTTGAGAGACTCGGTTGGAGAAGGACCTGGTGATCTCTTACGATTGTAGTCGGCCGACGTCAAACTTCCTCACAGTATTTCCATTACTTGGCGCTGGTCGGGATATCCGCAGCCGTACCTTGGCTACAACAAGGTAGTGATTCGAGTCAATGTTGGCCCCTCGGAAAGTTCGGACATCCATGATACTGGAGGAGTGCCTTGCGTCGATCGCAATATGGTCAATCTGGTTTACGTTTGATTGATCGGGAGATCTCCATGTCCCTTTGTGGATATTGAGATGCGGGAACTGTGTACTAGCTACCACAACGTGTCGCCCCGCAGCAAAGTCGATCAGCCTGAATCCGTTATCGGAGGTCGTGTCGTGCAGGCTATGCTTTCCGACAGTACGACCAAAGATGCCCTCCCTTCCTAGCTTGACATTATAATCGCCTAGGACAATCTTAATGTCGTAGCTAGGGCACTGCTCATAAGTTTTGTCCAGGAGCTCGTAGAACATGTGGGGGCATGTGCGCATATCAGGCTAATGTTGGCGAATTTAGCCTTAATGCGGATCGTCGCGAAGCGCTCGCTTAGAAGAAGAAAAAAACAAGAAGAGAAAAACCGCGTGGAAAATTAAATTGCCAGAAATAGACTGGGCCTTTTGGAAAAATTCCCGAAAGTCAAAATTTCAAAGCAAGTCTTGACGTTGTCGTTCTCAACGAAATGTCAAAAGTCCCCATCGATCCGAGCGTCGGTAACTCTTTTATCGGGGTTCAAGGTAACAAAAACAGCTTTCCGTGAGTAGGAGAAACTCCCATCGACCGCAAAACTAAGCATTGCAAATTTCCTACAAAAAGGGTCAAACAATAATTTGTCTTGAGAGTAAGAGTTTTCGAGATACTTTCCTCTACAAAGTGGTGCCATTGTATTTTTTTTTAAACTCATATGTCAGTAGAGTAGTGATGCATAAAACTAAAGGCCCAAACATAATAGACATGAGCGGGATTAATCTAAAGTCGAAATACAACGAAAATCCCACTCAAGCTCTGTCAAAAGATTGTGTTGCCCATAATAGACTTAAGCAAACGATTTGAAAATCTTATAAAATTTCACTGTGAACGTCTCGAGTATCACATTGCCTTGAAAATTTAAAATCAAATTTGAAAATGATGTCACTTTTTCTTCAACTTTGGATGTTAATATCTCCAAAATCGATTGTCTGATCTTAAATGTGTTTAAACTTTTGAGGTCAGCGTACAATTCTTGGTATATTTCCATCTTTCACGGATTTTTTGAACCACGTTTAAAAATAAATATGGGCTTAAATACATATGACAATGAGTGAACTAATGACAAGCAAAAACAAAACTTTTACGTTAACGAAAACATTACGAAACCCAGCACAAGGCTATTATGGTCGCATACGAATCGCGTGTAATGGGACATTTCGGAAAGCCGACTTAAGCTCATCAAAGTCTATCATGGTTGGGCCTTAACATCACATCGGCATCGGCTGGCCCGCGTGCCGGTTTGACATCGTTGGGTAGAAATATCTCCAAAACGGCTACATACTCATAGGACAGCTCCGTGAAATAACCCCCCAACGACAAAATTAAATTGAAATAACTCCCCAAAATTTGTATGGAGGTCGGTATTGATTTCATATGAAATAAACCCCCAGACTTCTTTCATGGGCTTTTATGGGCTTATCTCATACTTCAAATTGGGGGGTTTTTCATTATGAAAAAGGTCCCCAAATTCTGCTATGAAAGAAATCCTCAAAATTTTTCTTTTTGACTCCTAGTCAAGCAACACAGTGAGATATGTATGCAACCTTGCAACCTAAGGTGACTGAATAGAGGTGAATTAAAAGAGAGCACTATTATATTTATTGGATTTTATCAATATAACACTTATGCGTAATAAAAATTGATTATACTATTTATTCGATAGTACCCGAGGCTTATAATAAAATAACGGAATGCAGCCTTTTGACCTAAAACTGCGCCGCATTACTTTAAAGCAAGACGTACAAAGTATGTGTCGAAGCAAGCACACCATTGTTTTAATGTGGTCCTACGGTTTAAACAGTTAACAATGTAATCGTACCAATATTTTCTCTGTTTTTTTTTTTTTTAATGGTAGGTATTTGCTTACCACAAAACCAATTTGAGGTCCTATTAAAAATTATTTAATTCGTAAGTTCGTAAGGAAGAGTTAAATATATTTTCTTTTCAAGCGCAGTGTTCGTCGAGTGCGTGTGGGCATGGCAAGTTGTGTTGTGGGCATGGCTGTGGGGGATCTTATCAATTTTCATACTTTGTCTTTACCAAATGAGAACCAAGCAACAATTCATGTTTCAATGTTCTAGCTCAATCTTAAAAACCTTAAAAGTGTATACATACGGACAGACGGAAAGACGGGCAGACGGACGGACGAACGGCTTGAGCAATTCACCTGTCGGTCTCGATCATATCTCTAAAAAGTCTCATGGGTCTAAGGTCAATATTTTACTGTGTTACTAACTACTCATTAAAATGAATATACCTTACCAGGTTCGGGTGTTTAATGGTTGCCATACCATAAAGTTTCTGAATTTTCAAAGGTTGGTTTTCCATAAAATTTTAGAGATGGGTTATGCCCGTTTTTTATTTCAAAATCATATTGTGTTTGGGAGATAGGGGATCTACTCCACTCGAAACGTGCGTCGAGCAAAAAGGCCTAACCGTGCGACTCGTGGTCATCTGAAGGATTTTTCTTTCCAAACAACCCAAAGCGTTTTCATCCGGCTTTGACAGCATGAGTTATCTTTCGTATAATTTCAGCTCTACTGTCATGAATTTTCAGAAGAACCCAGGTTGACAAAGTACTTAACTACTTTAAAGTTATAGCTGTCTATTGTGTGTGATGTTCTGTCGAAGACCTCGGTGTTGGGTGTTGTGGGTTGGCTTTGCCCTCTTTGACAGCTTAACTCAGATTCGCCGCTTGCGTCCCGATACTCACGAAGGCTTCACTGACATCACGCTTTGTTCTGTCAATTTAATCAAACTCGTCTGTTTGAAAATTTCGGCGTTTGTTTGCGAGGAATTAAACTCTTCATTATTTTCCATTTGGAAATAAAGTGATCTTTTCTCTGCGTACAAAAGCCAAACAATCAAGGATTGAACATAGGCAAGTTCGCTCTAACAGATTTTCGATCGTCTGGGGCATAAAGGCATTTAATTTTTGCTTTCGTAATGGAAGTTTTCACAAAAAAGAGGTGGTTGCTTTTCGGGTTCATATTTTTCCAATAAACAAGAGTTCGTCTGTGACAAACTTCTATATACCCGACCCTATATACGGTGTAACACCGAATTCATATATTATTTGTATAGGCCACACCCCCAAAAGTGGATCAGGGCTAAAAATTAAAATCAATTAATTGTAATTTCGTTAGAATCATGACAAAATGCTCTGAACCCGAAAATTATTGCAAAAAAAAAAACGTTTTTTTCTAAACACGCCCCTTAAAAGTGGGCGGAACTCTAAACTTTGTACGGAGCAAACCTGGCAAATAGTAATATCTTGAATATATGTTATATATATTTTTTTTTCACTTTGGAGTAAACTTTCCGTTTTAGGGATCTAACATGGTAAAAGTGGGCATGGTCGATATTGTTGGCGGTCCAATTTTTGCCCTCTTAGAGGTTTTAGGCCATTATTGCTCCATACCAAAATTTGAGCTCCTACGCCGTGTCTAACTTGACCAAAAGGCATTTTGAAAGAAAATTTCAAATGGAGGTTGTCTTAAATTGAAGGCAGTCGTGGGCGTGGCCGTCGGCGGATTTACCTAATTTTTACACTTTGTCTGTACAAAATAAGAACCAAGATATACTCCAAGTTTGAGCATCCTAGCTCAATTTAAAAGACCTAAGAACTTCACACATACGGACAGACGGGCAGACGGACAGACGGACAGACGGACAGACGGACAGACGTACAGACGGACAGACGGACAGACGGACAGACGGACAGACGGACGGACGGACATGGCTTAATCGACTCACCTGTCGGTCTCGATCATATCTCTAAAAGGTCTTAGGGGTTACGGTGATTATTTCACTGTGTTACAAACTATGCATTAAAATTAATATACCCTCGGTCGGGTATAAAAATGCATATTCTCGGGGGGATGGATTCTAAAAAAATGGTATATTCTTCCTCGTTGTCGGACTCGTCGTTGATTTCGGTTCCCTTATAATCTTAAAACCACGTAATGCAAACTTCGAAAAGGGGTGTGGTCCAACTGCCCCTAATGAGAAACCACATATATATCCAAGTTACACTTAAATGTACGTAAAAATGCAATTTTTGGTCCAAATTAAATATTTTTGAAAAATCGACCCTTAAAAGGGGGCGTGACTAAAAACTTTATATAAATCTGGACTGAAGTCTCGTTTACCTAACCTGCTACTTTTTTTGTTTCATGCTTTCCTAAATTAGGCTCAAGGCTAGTCGAAATTAAGTTTTTCAGGCAAATTTTAGGTTTTTCTTCAATTCTGCCTCCAAAATGTAGAACTAAGCGTTTTCTACATATAATATTAAGGAAATTTTTTTTTTATTTTGAGCAAAAATGTTAAGTAAATATTTAGACCACATTTAAACCGATTCTGGGCGTGTCTTTGGGCGGATTTCAAAAATTTTTACACTTGTACTGCTTCGCATGACGCGGACCTTACGTACGAACTTTCAGCACCCTAGCTCAAAATTTAAGGCCTTAAAACATCTGACATGCAGACGGACGGACGGACGGACGGACATGGCTCATTCGATTCAGAATTCGGTCTCGATCATATGCCCTTAAGGTCTTGGGGGTCTACCAATATTATTTCACCGTGTTACAAACTATGTGACAAACTTAATATACCTCCTATCCTATGGGATGGGGTATAAAAATCCAGGGATCAATGGGTTATGATGACCACCCCCGCAATTGTTATGCCTTTAAGGAAAAAAAAAATAATATAACCAGCAGAGGATTCAGTGAAAATAGTAAAAACATCTGGCATTCATCTTATTGTTGCCCATTCTATTTGCATGCTCGAACGAAAAAAAGGTAATAACGTCTGACACGGTTATATTCTAAACTGTTCTATCAATGTTATTTAAGTTAATTCTTTTTCTTTGCTCTTTGACACGGTAGGCAAAAATATGGATCTGCTTCTGATTTTCTCAGAGCTAGGAAAAAAATATTGAAAAGGTTGTTTTTTAAGAAAAAAGGATGAAGATCCAACAACACGGTCCTGTATCCTTAAACAAGCTCAGATATAAAACTCTCCTAGAAAATATACTCTTTATCCACGTTTTTAAGCGTGGTAATAAGACCTCAGAAGTTTTTAAAGTTGGAAAATAAAGCTTTTAAGCCGTTAAAAACTAAAGCGATATGAACCATATGTAAGCGCTGGAGGCACAGAAGATGGGCAGCACAGGTAATCTGTCTTCTTTTGACTAAAACGATACCCATTCCCCTCTAAAACATCCACCCATACATCAAGTGCTCGCTGCAGGGATATATGATCTTCACTTATGATGGTCCCATCGTCAGCGAAAAATATCTGATGTACTTTCGGGTCCGTCAGTTTTCCTTCAAGCAGATAATCAAGGACTACAATGAAAAGAAAAGGACGCTTCCCTGATATACACCGACTTTAATTGAGAACTCATCAGTGACTTCGGAAGGACATCTTACTCTTGTATTGGCTCCATCATACATGTCCACGATTATTCGCACGTAGGCTTCTGGAACTCCTCGTTTTGTTAGCGCTACCCATATCAGATCTCGTGGTAGTCTATCAAAAGCTTTTTCAAAATCAACCAGCACCATATGCAGATCTTTAAGGGCATCCCAATGTTTTTCCATTATGATCCTAATGCTTTGGATTGCATCAGTGGTTGATTTGATAAACCCACACTGGTCCCCAGATAGCCTTATTATTTTTCGTTGTCGACTATCAGCTTGATAGAACGGTAATTGTCACATCTTCGTGTATCACCTTTTCCTCTAAACAAAGGAGGGAGTTAACCTTCTCTCCACTGATTAGGCATTGGATCATCTCTTATTATTTTGCAGATGAAGGTCGTGAGCCAACTGGACCCGCAGTCTCCTATTTTCTTCCAGAACTCTGAGGGTATCTGATCTGCCCAACCGCTTTTCGCTTTTTAGAGTACTTAACCGCCTTCCCAACCTCGTCGACTGTCTGGTTCTTCTTCTCGGTTAGAAGTAGTTTCTTCTGGAAAGTGGTGCTGAGTTGATGATGAACGTTGTTGATGAACTTTGGCGAACGAATCTCCTGGGCGTTTCTCTTCCTCTAAGCGGCAATTTTGAAGATTTTAGCCCCATTATTCAAGGTGTTTTGTCGAAGATCCTGTGTGGCCTGATGTGTATTAGCAGTGGAAGAAGAAACTTCCTCCTATTCCTGATACAGGCTCTCCTTTCTCTTTGCTTGAACCTGGGCGCACTTCTTCTTAGCAAGACTCTTGAGGTGTCTATATTTCAATTCCAGGCGAAGCATTTCATCTCTGTTGTTCGAGGAGCACTTCTTCCATGCCTTGAAGGCTGCTTTCTTTTCACTGATCACTAGTTTCACCTCACCTGACCACCACCATGTTTCATTGACCTGTTTGCAGTGGCCTTTTGAAGCCAATATTTTTTTAATTATCTCATTTATTAATTTTGGCACCGAGAATTTTTAACACCCGTTTTGTAGATAATTTTAGTGGCTACATACAACTTTGCTGTTGACAATTTTCGTCTAGGTTCTAGGATATCAATTTTTTTTTGTTATACATAATTGAAAAACTAAATAAAAAACATTTTTTAACAATCTATCGGCCATAGATTGTTCGGCCATAAAATCGGCCATTCGTTGTCGGAGTCATCCTCAATTTCGTCTACATTGGAGTTGGAGCAGCTTTTCCGGCAGCAAGTTTTGCATATAGTCGAACATTTTATTCCAGCTTTTCGACAGCTGCACGCTGTGCCGCACTTTTTTTTGCATGTGCAAGATATGATACCGACCAGGGTCGGTGGAATTGTTGCTCCTGACGACATCACGGGTGTAAGTCCTATTGGAATTCGTTTCCAGCCCCACTCCTCTGGTTCTAAAATATTACCCATCCAAGTGTGCACCTGATAAAATGTCCGGAAAGAATGCTGGTCAGCTGCTGACTTCGTAGGTGGCAGGGAAGCGAGATCCGATTTTATTTTGGTACTTGCACGTGAAAACAGCTTAAATCGAAAATCGTCCAACCATGTTTCTTTCCTTCCTCCTCCATACAAAGCTATGAATATTTTACTCCCGGCTGACGAAATATCCTGTCGTCCAGATTTGAATGATCTGAAACATTCTAAACTTTCCAGAAGACTTGGAGTTTTCTTCAAGGCCGATAAAAGCTTCGTTTTTCCAATTTTAAAAATTGCTGATGTCGTATCGCACCCTGTGAACGCATGAATAAAGAGGACGTTATCTGAAGTTGTTTTATGTCTAAAACTCGTTGTAGAATACACCACTGTTTTATTAGACCCTCGTCCTTTAAAAAAAAAAAAACGTTCTGAATATTGTTTCCAAGCTCTGACAAAATCACAAGCAAGCAAATCTATGTCTTCACCTACAATAAAAATTGTGTCAACGTCGAAGGACATTGAGAGAGCAGTTTTGACTATAAGTGTGTCAACATCTTCTAAGGCCTGTGACACAAGGAAACCACTATCTTTTAAATGATTTTGCAACATCGTGATAAACCTTTTTTTATTTTTTTCGTTTGCCAAAAACGTTTCTTCCGTCGTCCCCCGAAAGGTCGTGTTTTCATCGAAGATGCAATCGGCCGGCGGCTTGGTGTATAGTAGCTCGTCGGCTTCTTTCAGCGAACTTTGTCCCTGCTTTAGATGGATCATCTGGGTAGCCGTCAAAAACGACCTTCACCTGCGATACAAAATTGTTGCGTATATTGTTATGCCTGGGTTCGGCTATACACAATAAAAAAAAGATCGCGAAGGAAATTCACCCTTAGGCCAGGTTTTCTATCGGGGTCCAATGATGCTGGCTTTTCCTTTGGGTATGCGAAGCGGAATTCTCAAGAGTAAGCACAACTTCTGATGTTCTCAAGATTCACTGCACAAGTTCTTATGTTCAGAATGACCGATGTCAACAACCGCACAACTTTAGTAGAAAAATAAATCGCACAACAGATCGAAATTGAAAGTCAACACAAGTTTTATAATGCTATGAGTTTTATTTCTACAACCGTCTTGGTTAATGACTGGGAACTAATTACAAAGATTTCGTACCGACTACCTGCCTAAATAACGTGAGACTGCTGACACTGCGGTTTCCTTTTTGTATGTTGTGCTGCTGCCTCTGCTGAGTTTTCTGCTGCTAATTCTGCTGAGTTAGCGTCTGGTCATTTGACCCATTCCGTTGTTGTTTTGTGAGCTGCCGTCGACATCCGTAACAATATACTTAACGTAGTTTTCACAAATATGCCCAAAAGTGATGTCACGTGGCTAAACAACTCGATGAAGAAGAAAACCGCCATCGATGACTTCAGCTATATTTGGCCTAAAAACAGTTTCATCTGGTACCGCAGAAAATTCCTTATAAAAGGAAGACTGTTCCTTTTCGTAGCCCACTTTCATGGAATAAGGATGGAGGATACGACGCGAGCTCATAGCGGAGACAATTGCGTCGAAAGATCGAATGCACATCAGTTTACCCTCAAGTCCACTTTCGGACGTACAGTCAATTTTAGAAGTTCCTTCATAAGCCGCTCAACGCGAATGTGGAATGTTCTCCCACGTTCAGTCTTTCCGTCACATTACAACCCGCAACTGTTCAAAACAAGAGTGCATCGGTACCTCTCCTCCTTTTCCTCTTTTTCTAATCCTTTCCGCTCGTGAGATGTGTAACATTAAAAGGGTAGCCAATCCCTTTATTCGCGAGTAAATTATAAATAAAAGAGGTTATGATTCCCAGCGGATTGACCGTTTCTTTTCTCTTTAATTTCAATTCCTCGAACGAAAGTTCAAATGTTTTTGTCATCATCTCTCTTCCAATGCGCTCAATTCGTGGCAAGATATGAGTTGAGATTTTGGTACGAAAGGTGGATGACTCGCGAGCCATTGATCTAATTTCCCGCAATCAAGATTGTCTCGGGAAACGCGAGACTCCCGGGCATCAATATGTTGCTCTGAAGTGCTGAAATCTCGCCCACAAAATTCCTCTATCAGATCTGAAACATTCGCCATGTACAAAGAGCCGATGGAGAAGCGAGTCATCGTACTTTCCGATATTCCACGCCCTGGCTCGACAAGTCCTGCTCTTCCTTTCGAATTTTTCGAATTCTTTCTGTGGTATTCTTCCAATGAGGTTTATCATATCCTGGGTGTAAGAATGGGCTGATTTTGCATAATTAAAATGTCCGGTTGCGTGAAAGAAAGGTATCATTTCTTGTATGGTGTCCAAGTGTAGGTTCCAGTTTCCGATGCGTTCAGCTTCGAGGAATTGCTTGAGTAATATAACAAGGTTAAAGTAGAGCACCCAGTGTTTTCCCGTAGGCCCTGAGCTTTCGATCTTATCAAGAGTTACCGAGAATCGTTGGAGTAAATTTCGCATAATGTTAAGGTCTAGTTCATTTTCGGGGAAAGTGGTACATGCATCGTATTTATGTATAAGTGCGTTGAATTGCTCACGCTGCAGATAATGTTTGCTTTAAAGGTGCACAGACTTGCCTTTTTTCAATCCTTGATTGCTAGGCTTTTGTAGGCAGTTAGAAGCTCATTTTTTTTAAACTGTTAAGCATAAAAAGCCTTAACGAAGTATATAAAAAAAACTTATGTTTAATTTAAGGTTTTTTTGAAATAATTACGAAAAAGTGTACCACAAAAAAAAAATTAATAAAACTTTCTGTAACTTTTTAACCATTTGTTTGAACAAAGAAATTTTTTGTAGTGAAATGAACGACTTTATGTGGAACAATATACTTTTTTATTTTTGCAGTGTGGCATACTGGAACCGAGATATTCACAAAAAAACGGACAATGCAGAAAAAAACATTTTTACTTATATCTTTGGTAAAAAAAAATCAGGTGGTGCAAATTTGGTTTTAAGCTTTTTTCGCAAGTGCCTATCGATCCATAAAAAAAAAACTGACCATGCCTCTGCGCGCAAGGTAAGCCCCTTTTTCACGACGCGTCGACTGAACTATGCACACAGTTTACTTTCTTAAAATATTATTTTAAGAACAGGTTTCTGGCTTAAAAATCGTTCCCGTGCCCTTTGTCGCTATCCCGCCTTGTAGCCTTGCTGCTCTCTCCTCTAAACTTTTTTCGACTGCATGCTCTGGCTCAGGTTAAGATTCCCTTCTTGCACACATCTTTTTCCATCAAACTCTTAAAGTTAATAATGCATGATTTGGACTAACAGTAGATACTTGTGAATGCTATCATTGAATGTTTTAAAAATGTTAAAATTTCGTTCTTTTCTCAAAATATTCTTTCGGTGAAGGATGGATGAAGAACAGACTGCTTTGGTTGGTTCTCCCGCAACACAAGTAGTATAAAATCCAAGTTCAAGATGAACAACCTCATATTGGTGAGGAGGATCACCATAAAAGGAAAGAAAGGCTTTGTTTTATAGTAAAATACAACCGAGTAGATCGTTTTGCTAAAAATTTAATAAAAGTGTTTTGCAAAAATAACTATAAAATATAAAACAAAAAATAAAGCTGGAATCATCATACAAAAAGTCACTGTATACAGTTAGCAGAAATAATAATTATTTACAATATTATTTCGTTTTTAAAGTTTCTGCTAAGCTCCTTGTGCGGCAAGACTATACAATTAAGGAGAATCCTCTCCGATGGCACGTGCACAAAACAACCTGTTGAGTGTGAAACATGAGAAACAATGCAAATTCATTTAGAGAACTCACCCAATATCGTGATGGATGGATTTAGTTTGCCCTCCTTGTTGAACAGAGGAACATTGTCCATTTTCGCGAATGGCTTATTTGGATCTGGATCGCTGGGTGTGCCCTCCACACGAGCCCAACTTCCAATGGTTGATCCACGGCCAACTGGAAAATCAATTGAATGAATTTCCTACCAATCCGGGATCAAAGGTTGTGTCTTACCGATACTGTAGAGGACTAAAGTGTGATCCTTGATGACAGCATTATCGAGAATTATCGACTCCCGGATACGAACACCGGGTCCAATCGTTACTCCTGGACCTATTGAAACATTTGGACCAAGCTAGAATAGAGTCTCAATTTAAAACAGAAGCCAAAGGCAATTTTTCAAGTCTTTTACAGTAGCTGATGCATGCACAGAGGCTGTAGGGTGAATGTAGACATCTGGTAAGATGGTGCACACCAAGCTGCCATCAGTGTCTTCGGCGGTCTTAACTCCAGCGTTGACAAGGCGCTCTGGGTGCGTATTTTTGTACAGCTCTGTAACAAAAGGTAGTTAAAAGTTACCACAGAACTAGACTAAAAAGAGCACTTCCCAACCTAAGTAGTGACGATTGGCGTAGATCGCCGAACCAGCCGTTTTGATTTGTGACCACCAGTTGGGCACTGGCATCGCGAAAAGCTTGTTTGACCCTGCCAGTGGGGTGAGCACTTCCTGTTCCCACTTGATGTGACCTTGGTCTCTGCCATTGCCGTTCGAACCATTCACTAGAGGCTCGACACCCTGCTCTCGCGAGTAGAAAATTGTGGCCAACTTTGCAAACACATCGGTGGAACACACGTAGACACCACAGTTAATGAAAGTGGACACATACGAGCTGGGCTTCTCTACGTAATGCGAAACCGAACCAGAATCACGATCGAAAACCAAACAACCATAGTGAAGAGACTGTTGCCGGGTCGCCTCGGTACTCATGATCGTAATGAGGGCGTCAGAAGCGCGGCTGGTGTGGAACTCGTACAGCTCTTGCAGTGGAAAATCGGCACATACATCGCCGTTTAGTATGAAGAAAGCCTTCGGGTTGCCAGCACGGATTTGATCCCGAAAATGGTACATGCCACCGGCTGTACCAAGAGCTGTGAACTCTTGCAAATACCTGCAGTTTACACGACACCACTAGTAGCTGGACATTAAAACATGATTCCTGCCAATGTTACCTGATATTAATACTGTACAAGCTCTGCATATCGCCTACGAACTGCTCCATTTGGCCATAGGGATAGTAACCAATGATAAGAATTTCTCTGAGATCTTTCACCTGCAAACATGCTTCGATATGGTGCTGTATGATTGGTCGACCGGCAATCGGGAACAGAGGTTTCGGGGTATCTAGAGATAAGGGCCGAAATCGTGTACCTAAGCAAATAAAACGTCAGCGTTTGGGCGTAGTACTCGGATTTGGAGCAAGTGCAAACCTTTTTGTGGTCCACCAATAAGAATTATGGCTTTAAGCATTGTTCAAACCAATTGCTTTGTTAATATTTAAATAAATTCAGCGACCTTAACAGGTATTTTTATTTTGTTTTTACAAGTTCACATCCAGCTATCAACGTACAAAGCTACAAAAACTTTCAGCGGTTGACGTTTCTCGGTTGGCGACACATCACAATAGCGACGATCTGTTTGTTTTGTATTTTTGGTGGAAAACAGTGAGTCCGACGAATATTCAGTGCGACAAGATGAAAAAAAAAACTGACAACTGCTATAATTCCTTCCGGGACATCTGGGTTTGAGCAGAAAGATTTCAAAATCGAGTTGGAACTTTCACTTCGTCAACATAATAAATGTAAACATTACCATGGCCCTCGAGCATCAGTGTAGCAGTACAAGTGCTACAAATAAAACTAAGTCTGCCAGTGACCACGAAATATACAACTACTTTGAAAAGTCGACAAATCATCAATGAATAAAGACACATGAAAGTGGTGTTTTGGCAGAAAAGTGAAGCATCTGTTTAAGTTGTGTGAGTGGTTACTACCTATGTGCCTGTTTTCATTTGGTTCATCCTAACCTGATGTGTCAGAATTACTATGGTGAGGGGAAGCGTCAGTGTGGTGGCCACTGTTCAACCTCAGTTTTATTTTGAGAAATAAAATTTGGGTAAGGTTAAGATAAACCAAATGAAAACAGGTACTGTGGGTTCCACCAGGCATGTAATGAGAGACGGCCCTACGTTCACACGTTTTTGGTATTTTGCTTAGCATTCCTGAGCTAAAGTGACATTAGTACTCTGACTCGTGACGCGGACACCCACAAATATTGATATCGTTACCTGGTTTCAGGGGAACAATGCCAAATAAATGCTTCACCCACACGCACTGTATATGTGAAAGAGAGCAATTCCCAGTCTCTTTATTCAATGGACATCATAAAATCGATTGTGTTAAGTCCGAATGAAGATTTTTCTCTAAAAAAGCATTTGGCAACTCAGTAAAAGCAAAGTTATAGTGCTCCCGATGAGATGAAGTTGCTTCCGGCAAACAAAATTCAGTTGAGCAATCTAGACAGTTATTAAATGAATACTCTCACTTAGTACCGATCTTAATCATTTAAAAAATAACTGGGAGTCGATCTCTGCATCCAAATCTAGGTATGTGAAACTATCCACAGAGAGTATGATCTAATTGGTAGCTGTGTTGATATATCTGTGTCACAGGACAGAGACTGTGGTTGAAAACTTTGCAGCACCGCAAAGACTGATCTGCCAACTTCCATTGGCGAAACAGGCAAAAATTAAGAAGTTTTTTCAAAACAAACGATACTGTCGGAGGGCTTGTCAAACCCTCGCGGAGGTGGGGACCGTGAAAAAGAACGAGTCCTTTTTCCAGGTGACGATGGTAGGATTCGAAACCCAGACCTCCAGCGTAGTAAGCACACACACTAACCACTACGCCACGGCACCCCACAGTGTTTGGTGAAGCATTGCCGCAAATACGCGCTTCGGAGCGAAATAGTTCTCTTTCCAGGACCTGATAAGTGGCTCTTTGAAGGTACAGATCCAAGCAGAAGTTCCACGCTCCACGGCTATTTCACTTTGAGCCGCTAATCGTAAAGCACCTTGGTTTGTGTAACGGTTCAGTCACTTTTGAGCGTCATATGAAACGTATTTTACATGGTCTGACGCAGAAAATCTTCCTAGCGTACTTGGAGGATGTCATCCTTGTGGGAAAGACTTTTGTTAAACATCGAGACAACTATTCACACGACTCCGAGCAGCACACTTAAAACTCAATCCAAAGAAGTGTGCCCTCTTCATAGCGGGAGCTATAAGTATTTGGGGCAACGATGAAACATCATCGGATGGAGTGATGATGGAACCAGGAGCTGTGTGAAGTGGGCCAGATATCAAAGACATATGTTTAATGATAATAATGTAAAGGATTAACAGGTCTGCACCTGTTGGTGCAGAAGAAAAGACTCTAAATGGTCAGGTGAGTCCGAAAGAAGATTCTGAAATCTGAAGCCATGATTCGACAATGCACCATTATTAACTTAACCCAAACGCTAGTGTTGGAGCCGTTCTGTCACAGACACACGATGGACAGGGTAAAGCGAAAAGGAATTACTGTGTAATAAGGCTGGAGCTTCTAGCTTTAATAAGTAAGGCCACGAAGCTCTTAATTCCTGTTTTTAAATTTGTCAACACGGTTACAAATCCTATGGAACCAATGGCAAGGTGAACAGAAAGATTGCAGATTTACGACTCCGATGTGAGCATCGGAAAATTGAACTACAAATGAAGCATGGTGTGGGGTGAATTTTAATTTGTATAGTAAATCACGAGGGTTGTAGTAGGCTTGTTGAAGTATTTAGTTTTAGTTTTTGTATTTAGTTTTAGTGTTATGGTTTGGTGTAATAAGATAATAGTTTTAGTGCTAATAGTTTTCAGTGGAGACACGTACGAATATCTGAGAAAGCCTCCAAGAAAGAAAAAGAATCTATCTTTAGGAAAATGGAGCACGACCGGCTCAGTTGATATTGCCATGTTCAAAAGAGAGATCATACGAACCCTGTCAAGAAGGCAATGTCAAGGCAATTCGCGAAAGAAAAGAAGGCCTTAACATTCATGGATCACAAAAATGCAACGACAACAGCATTATTATTTGGAATATTTTACGTACCATAGAAGAAAAATGGGGCAAATATTTTTCTTCCTACGTCAAAGATGCCAAAATGGCATGCAGTCTAATCTAAGAGCAAGTAGATTGGATACTTATACTATGTCTCCACCGATAATTAAAAGAAGATTAGACGGAGACGATTAAAATAAATCGCAAAGAGGCTCAATCGGACAAATATAGGATAAATTTGACACGAAAACTCTGTTGCTGTCATTTTGGCTCTCAAAAGAGAGTGGCGATGTCATTTCCAAGGAGCAAAAAACAATTTTCGCTGTAAAAATCACAATAGAAAACGTACTTGTGACAGTACAGGGACAGTCTCAGTTTGCTCTTTTGATTCTCAAACTGTTACAAAGGTGCAGAAAATAGGTTTTTTGAATAGGGTGAATGAGATTTATTAGAGGATTTATTTTTAATCGCTTGTCGAGAGGATTTAGATTTGTATGGTAAAGTGCGTGATTTGAAGAGGATTTAATAAAGATTTATATTAATTGACGATTATTGCTCGGCGGACACATGGTATGAAATATGTTGATTTTTTTCAAGAATCTCGCTTATGAGATTTTGTCTTTTTCATATTTTTTTCCTAATAGATACCCTAGCGTTCGTATGTGATTTTTTAAGGGTGACATTCATTTTTATTTAAGTTTTTTCATTGAGCTTTTTTAAGTGGTGAAAATTTAAGTTATGAAAATGAGATTAGGCTGGCAATCAATGCACAGTGCGTACACAATCAAACTTTTAATTTAGTTCCCTAGAAAACTTTCAAAGTCCATTTCACAGTCTTTGACATTCATCTTAAAAGCACCTTGTATTATAGCAGTTTTTGTCAAACATTCTTTTAAAACAAGAAGAAGAAACACATTAAGTACCATCCATTCTGCCATTGTGACTCATTCATACACCCTTTCGAAAGTCAGCTGATTCGATTCACAATGCTCACTTTGAAATTTGTTTGAAGCATCCGAAAGTCACCACCTAACCCCAAAAAAAAAAGATTCAAGGAAAAATTTCTGACAGCAACTTCGCAATCGGTTTCCTTGTCGATTTTCTTCTTCTCTCCACACCAAATGGTGTTTTTTCCCCCGAAATAAAAATCATCCCACAACTATTCTTTTCGGATTGTGCAACACACGGTGTTATATATCGAATTTATATACTTATCATCAAAGAAGTGGTCACCCAGATATTGCACACACATTCGCAGTAATTACCCTTCGGATTCGTACCAAATGTTCTATAGGTTTGTATAGTGTCTATTTGCTACACTACTGTGTGTCGTCGTACACTTCCATGTCTATGAGAAAACTGCCATATATACTCAATTTTCGTAGCAGATTTTCACACTGAATCAAATGGAGTCGTCACCAGAAATGATGGTTTTGCAAGCGCTCAAAGCGGCCACCGATCCCAATGTCGATGTGGTCAAAAAAGCCGAACAGAAACTCGTCGAATGGGAGCAGCAGCCGGGCTTTTTCCCAACCCTCGTACGAATCCTACAGAATCAGCAGTTTGAGGTGAACGTTCGCTGGATGGCGGCGGTGTACTTGAAGAACGGCGTGAACAGGTACTGGCGCAAGGGCATCAAGAATGAGCTCTCGCCTGGGGATAAACAGCAGATGCGGCGGAGTTTGCTGGAGAACTTTTCGGAACCCATTCCGCAGGTCGCCTCCCAGATTGCGGCGTTGACTGCCAAAATCGCCCGTTTCGACTACCCCAAGGAGTGGCCGGAAATTGTACCGGTGCTGCTGGAAAACGTCAAGACGACCGACCACCTGCAACAGCAGCGGGTGCTGCTGACACTGCACCACGTAATCAAGGCGCTGCTGTCGAGAAGAACGCTCGCCGAGAAGAAACTTTTTGAAGAACTCACCTCGAGCATTTACGAGTACATTTATGACTTGTGGGACGGGTTCACCAATCTGTTCTTTCACAGCCTCGAGAACTCCAACCCGGATTTGTCGCTGGTGCACATGGAGAAGGCGTTGCTCTCGCTGCGGACGCTGCGGAAGCTCACCGTATCGGGTTACTCCAAGCCGCAGCTGTCCGAGCGGTGTATGCAGTTTATCCAGGTGTTGTTTGGGCGGCTGAAGCAGTGCCTGGAGTGGCGCTACCAGCTCCAGCGCTTGAATGCAGATGACAAACTCGTGGGCCTACTGGAGAAGTTTATCCTCAAGCAGATGAAGACGCTCAATGAATTCTTGGAGAACCATCCTATGGCCTTTGTGCGGTTTATCTCGCCTGCGTTGGAGTTCTCGTTTAACTACGTGTTTCACGAGGGCACCGCCCTGATATTCGACGATGGAAACGTCATCAATTTCACCAACTTCACCATTCACTGCGTCAACCTGATGAAAGGCATTCTCATGTGCAGCCTGTGCAAGGAGACCAAGTCAACTTATTCCGCGAGCTCGGATGGCAAGCCAGTGCCTTTGGCGGAGTTCTTCACGCGGGAGCGGATCTCTTATATCTGCGAGAAGATAATCACGCACTACTTCCTCCTCACCCAGGCCGAGCTGGATCTGTGGGTGGAGGACGCCGAGGGTTTCTCCCAGGACGATGCCGGCGGCGACAGCTGGAAGTACTCGCTGCGGCCATCGGTGGAGCGGTTATACTTCGCCGTTTTCAATAAATTCCGTGCCGACATGACCGCTGAAACCCTGAAGTATATAACCAAAGCGCAGCAAATCAATCTCACGCCCAACTCTGAGCTAGAGGACATTCTCCTCAAGGACGCAATATACAACGCCGCTGGACAGGCCGCTTTCAATCTCTTCGATGAAATCGATTTTGACATGTGGTTCACAAACCAGCTGCTGGCCGAGATAAAAATCGATTCCGACAACTTTCGCATCCTGCGGCGACGAGCCATCTGGCTGACGGCACAGTGGGCGACAGTGCGGTTCTCGCGGGACCTACGGCCGTTGGCGTATGAGGCGTGCTTGCACCTGCTGCGACCATCCGAGGACATGTCTATCCGGCTGGAATCGTCGAAAACCCTCGCCGCACTGGTCAACAGCTTTGAGTTCGAACCGGACCCGTTTCACCCTTACTTGGAGCAGACGTTCTCCGCCCTCTTTGTGCTCCTCACCGAGTCCAAGGAATGTGATACCAAAATGAATGTCCTGTCGATTATTACCGGCATCGTGGAGAAGATGGGCGACCACATTCAGTCGCAAGCCGACAACCTTATAGCCTACCTACCCGTGCTGTGGAAGGAGTGCGAGGACCACAATTTGCTGCGGTGTTCCATTATATGCACGCTGCAGCAGCTCATAAAGGCTCTGCACGACACCCCCGAACCAATGAAACCCTTCCTCTACGTTGCGATTGGCCTCAGCACCGATTTGCAGGAACCGTCGCATATCTACATGATGGAAGAGGGACTCAGCCTGTGGTTGTCGGTCCTAGAGAACAGCACGACGATCACGCCGCAGCTGCTGGACCTGTGCAAAAACCTCCACCCGATCATTGAGCGCTCTTCGGAGAACTTTCGTACCATTCTCTTCATCATACAGGCGTACATCCTTCTGTGCCCGCAAGGGTTCCTCGAGCGCTACGGCAAGCAATTTGTTGAGCTGTGCTCACACATGCTGGACGACATCCGCCCCGAAGGCACCGTGGTCATCATGAAGGTGTTCGACACTATGCTAAAGGCCGAGTCCGCCTACGGCTTGGACATACTTGAACCAGTACTTCCGCACATCTTTCGGCGCATCTACGACAACAAGGAGTTCCCCATGGTCATGAGCACCTACTTGACAATAGCCGCTCGAGTGCTTATCATCAATCAGAGTGTGTTCTTCGAAGTGCTGCACAAGCTGAACCTGCCCAATGCTCTGGAGACGGTCATCGACGTCTGGAACACAAAGATGCCGCTGGTCTCCGAGCTGGAGAAGAGGAAACTCCTTAGTCTGGCACTCGCCTCCCTATTCACCGTGAACAACATGGCCATACAAGAGCGCTTCCCGGCCTCAATGCAAAACATTTCCGAAGCTCTGGCCGACGTCATGAAGGAGGAGGACGCGAGCAAGGGTCGCAAGTACTACGACTCGCTCGTCCTACCCGAGGTCAACCTCGGTGCGGACAGCAGCGGCGCCTATTGCTCATGGCTGGACGACTGTGAATACCAGGCGCATCAGTACGATCGCTTCCTGCAGCTGTCACGCAAGGATCCGGTTCACACAATCGTGCTGAACGACTACGTCGGCTGGCAGCTGAACGCGCTGCGCTCGCAACTAGGCGAAATCGGCTATCAATTTCTAATGAGCAAAGTGTACCCGGGCGTGCTCTCCATCATGAGCGACTACGTGGATCCGTCGATCATACCCAAGGCTGTAACTAACTGAAACTAATGTGCATATTAACAGAATCTTGTTTTTATGTTATTTATACTTATATATTTTTAATATTAATATAAAATAATAATAACTGATACTAATTGTATATGGCGCAGAATTGAATTTCTCAATAAATGACTCGTTGAACACCAAGCGGCGGGGTTGTGTGTGTGTTGTCTCTGCGAGATAAGAGCTGAGCAGGCTTGGCTTTCGGTAGCTTGATGGGAGTTTTCGTTCCTGTAAGGATTATGGTTGCAAGAGGAAAAATAAACGAGCAGATCTGCCGCTGGTTAAAATGTGCCGTTGTCATGAGTCATGACCCATAAAAGGCTGAATCACCTTCGCCTTTTAATCATTGGGCAGAATAATAGTCGCGCGTTTCACTGTCGATGACTGTGCTTTGGTGGAGTCTGTAATCAACTCCGAAATGGAGGTAAATTTTGTCGAAGAATTGGTGAAGATTAAAGGATTTTTTACGCAATGAAGCATAATCAAAATGGAGACTACACTTTATTGTTCTATCTTTAGGATCAAAGACATTCATAATTAGAAAAATTATTTATGTTACTTGAACTTTATAGTTTTCTTATTTTAATAGCCACAAGAATAAAGAAAATAGTAAGAATGTACCTACATAGAAGAACAAAAAATTCGCCAGTAAAAGTAAAAGTACAATCAATGTACCAACCATGTTTGACCCCCGGTAAAACTCTCGGATCAATGAGGACTTTTAACAGTTTGTTGAAAACGACAATATCAGCTTCGGTCGAAAATTCAGCTTTGCGAGACTTTTATAACGGTTTAGTCTGTATTTTACTAAACTTTTGACATTTTGTTAAGAAAGACATTACGAAGCTTCATTTCAGCAAAAGGAAAACGAAGGTGTCTTGTCGTGGTCGCGGCTAGCGGTCAAAAATAATTTGAAGGATGAAAAACAATTCTACAAACATTTTAATAATCGCCAGTAGTCCGGCTACCATAGCACTGGAAAATACTTTACAGAAATCCTTTTTCTAAATAGGTGGAAAAGGTAGCGAAACTTGTAAGAAACAAATTGAACATGGCAGACAAATGAATTTTTGTGCATTTGTATTTTTTATGCATTTTTGAAAGCGTCATTTGAGCAATAAAAACCCATACCATGATTTCAAAAATATTGGTCTGCCTAAAAAAATGTTTTTTTTTCTAAGGCCGGCCTCAACTTTTATTGACATAAAATTTTTGTGAAACTACCTGGCAGAACACTTCTTTTTTTTTTTTTAATACACTATCAGAACTGTGATGCAGTTTGTTTAATACAAGCAATATCTGCAGCAGAAATTTGCCAAGCAGAAAACTGCCAACACGGGCTCATCAGTTAGTGCAAGTGTTAGTGGTTAATAAATTAAACATAAACTAGCACCAAACACAAAACACTAAGAATTACAAAAAAGCAAATGATAGAAACATTATTATTATACAACAGATAAAAATTGGTTACGAACACAAGTAAAAAAAAAACATAAAAATAAAAGTATATTTAATATTTAAGACGAACAACACCGAAGCAGCCTCTTAAGTTTGGCTTTGTCCATGTCAAAGTCTAAAATACTGGTATGTGCGTTGTAGGTGGAACACATACGGCTGATAGGCTCATTTTTCCCATAATTTGTTCTGTGCCGTGGAACGTGTAAAAGCTGAATTCTTCGGAGGTTATGAGAGCCTCCACGAAATTTAAAGCTTATACTAGATAGAAGGTCCGGTGCATCTATTAGACCTTGGACCAATTGCTGAATAAAAATCAAGTCATTATTTATCCGTCTTTGGGAGAGACTTTGAATGTTAAGCAATTTAGGCCGGTCGAAGTATGAGGGGAGATTGAGTGGATCTTCCCAGGGAAGTCCCCTGAGCGCGAACCGAATGAACCTCCGCTGGATCGCCTCGATCCTATTCGTATGGCATACTTGCGATGGAGACCACACTTGTGAAGCGTATTCAAGGTGAGTACGAACAAAGCTATTGTAAAGGGAAAGCGTGACGTAACGGTCATTACATTCTTTAGACCAACGCTTAATAAAGCCAAGCATGCAATTGGATTTATTTACAATGTAGTTTATGTGTTTTGAAAAGTCAAGGTTTTGACTAAAGAAAACACCAAGATCCTTAAAATGTTCAACACGGCAAAGAGCATGCTCACTGATGGAGTAAGAGAATGTTGTTACGATACGCTTTTTAGAAAAAGTGATAACTTGACACTTAGCTGGGTTGAGGAAAAGACCGTTTTTGTTGCACCATGTAGCAAAGCTGTTTATATCAGTCTGAAGAAGAACATGGTCATCAGAACTCTTAATAGTTCTAAATATCTTCATATCGTATGCATATGATAGAATTTCGCTATAAGCGACACACGAAGGCGCATCGTTTATAGCAAGAATGAATAAGAGTGGGCCTAGATGACTTACCTGGGGAACGCCGGAAATGGCAGGAAAAGAAACTGAAAAAAGTCCTCTAAATTTAACTTGGTAAGATCTTAAATGAAGATAAGACATAATCCAACAGATGAAATTTGGTGGAAAGCCAAGAGAAGTAAGCTTAAAACCAATTATTTCATGCGAAATCAAATCGAAAGCTTTGGAAAAGTCGGTGTAAACGCAATCAACCTCGAAGCCATTTTCTACTGCATCAGAACATTTTCTATAAAACGATAAAAGGTTAGTTACGGTAGACCTATTTTTAACGAAACCATGCTGTTCTTTGCAAATTATGTTTCGGCAGTAAAATATAAGGCTATCGCAAATTAATTTTTCAAACACTTTTGGAATGGTTGAAAGTTTAGCAATCGGCCTGTAGTTCACAATATCACATTTAACACCTTTTTTAAAGACAGGCATAATAAATGAGAATTTCCACATGGAGGGGAAGTGACCGGACGATAGCGAAAGTTTGAATAAATTTTGTAAAGGAGTGGCAAGAACATCCTTACAGTTTTTTAAAACGATAGGTGGTATACCGTCTGGAGCAGTAGAACAATCGTCTTTAAGGCTAGACAAGAGCTCATATATAGTTTCTAAATGTACTGGTATATCACAAAAATTAACTTGAGCAGATTCTGTGAGATATTTAAAATAATCAGTGTCGACAGTAAATGGAGAATCTCTAAATGATTTGGAAAAGTGATCAGCGAACAAATTGCATATCGTGCCAGGATCGTTGGAAGAACTGCCATTATATTTGAGAGTGGATGGATAGCCATCAACTTTTCTTTTAGAGTTAACAAACTTCCAAAATTCCCTGGGATTAGTTTTAAAATCTGAACCAATTTGAGAAACATAGTTGTAATACAAACGCTCTGCGAGAGCATTGAATTCACTGAAATGAAACATGAAATTATTAAGGTCAAATGTACTCAAATTTGTGATGTACTTTTTCCATGCTTTATTGCGTTTATTACGTAGGACTTTCAGTTCCTTGGTATACCATGGGTGGCTGAAGTTAGAGTTCTTGTTTTTCTTTATAGGTATAGTATTAATGATACAGGTATTGAGTATAGAATAAAATTTTTCTACAGAGTGCTCAAGGTCACTGGAGCAAACTATATTAGAAATACCGGATTTATTCAGTTCGTCAGATAGTGTGCGAAAGTTAGCCTTTCGGAAGTCAAAAGTGTATGAACAGTCAAATGAGTGGACATTCTCATGTATGTGACAGTTCAAGTCAAGAAAAACATCCAACGGGGGATGGTGAGTATCTATCTTAGTAATGCTGCACTTGGATTTACAAGCAACAGTACTAATTGCGTCAGAAGTAAAGACCAAATCGAGTATTCGATTATTTATGTTTTTTATACAGCTTACTTGCTGTAAGTCAAAAGAAATAATTTTATCTAACTTGTTAAGTGCTGCATGTGGTGACGAAATATGAGGAATGAAATGCGAAACATCATCAGATAAGACCCATTTCAAAGAAGGAAGGTTAAAATCCCCAAAGAGCAATACCGTACTTTGTCCACAGGCTAAATGAAATATAAACTCAAGTGCCTTAGCAAGCTCAGAATAAATTTCAACGGGACTATCGGGGGGATGTACACATTAACAACATATACGAATTTGGGTAAAATGTCAAGTTTGACACATACAACTTGACATTTTACCCAATTTAACTTTGTCCGAGGTGATATGATCCCGAACAGCAATTAAAATTCCACCGCCTAACGCTTCGAGATCATCTTTATAACGATCTCTTCTATATACAAGAAACTCTTTGGTGAAGAGTTCTGCATCAGTAGTGCTAACATTAAGCCATGTTTCAGTCAAAATAATGACATCATGGAAAAACCATAGAATTTTTAAATATATCATCTGTTTTATGTTTGCTACGGATGGATCTTACATTTTGATAAAAAAAAAACATAGTCTACTATTTAGTTTTTTGAAATAGGCTTCTATTTAGGCTTCCTTAGGCTTCTATCCTTAATGAGGTATGGTAGGACCGCAATCTATCAAAACTGATCTGCCATCAAAAAACCGTTATTTTCTTTGTCAAACTTCACTTTAAAAATACCTACAAATCGCGGAAAACGTTTCAAAAACTATAAACAGTAGTCGAATCAAAACACCTGTATTTTTCTTTTTTGGAAGCACAGCTTAAACCCCTTCCTATCTAGAAAAAAACAATTGACGTTAGACTTTCGTTAAGTTTCGTCACCACTTCATTTTTCATCCTTCAAATTATTCTTGACCGCGACCGCGACAAGACACTATCGTTTTCCTTTTGTCAGAATTAAGATCGGCTTCTTCTCCGTCAACCTGGAAAGCTGAAATTTGGAAAATTGTTGTAATTTTTCACCTTTTAATGTTAAATTTAAATTTGTATAGTTTTGCCATAGGGACTGCTCCCAAATATAAGCAACGATACGTTCGGTTAACTTTTTGATTAGTTAAGTGTTCACATTTATTCCTATGAACTCACAAAGCTGTTATTGAACTCACGTATAAAGCAACTCAAAGTTGACCAAGCGTTTAATTCCCTTTTTTTATACCCGACCGAGGGTATATTAATTATAATGCATATATGTAGTTTGTAACACAGTAAAATAATCACCGTAGACCCTTAAGACCTTTTAGAGATACGATCGACAACGACAGGTGAATCGATTAAGCAATGTCCGTCCGTCCGTCTGTATGTGTGAAGGTTTTAGGTCTTCAAAATCAAGCTAGAGAGCTGAAACATGGTACACGGCTTGGTTCTTTTGTTGCGCAGCCAAAGTATGAAAATTGGCTCAATCCGGTAACGGCCATGCCCACTACTGGCTTCAATGCGAAACAACCTCTATTTCACTTTTTTTTCCAAAATGCCTTTTGGTCAAGTTAGACAAGGCACAGGAACTTAAATTTTGGTACTGAGCAATATTAGCCTAAGACCTTTAACAAGGCAAAAATTGGACCACTAAAAATTTTTTTTCCAAAAAAAAGCGCTGCAAAAGTGAGCCGAGCACAGCCGAAATCAGGTTTTTAAAAAGTTGGGAAGTCTATGATGTGGGCAAATATTGCTTTCCACCGAAATTTAAGGTCCTACGAACGAATTGTCTAACTTGACAAAGGCAATTTTAAATAAAATGTAAATTTGAGTTGAATAAAAGTTGTCTGACAGCCATATCAGTGGGCGTGGTTGTGGGCGGATCGTATCACTTTTAATACTTTGGCTGTACAAAATAAGAACCAAAATACACTCCAAGTTTCAACATCCCAGCTCAATTTCAAAGATCTAAGAACACACATACAGACAGACGGACGGACATGGCTTAACCGATTCACCTATCGGTCTCGATCATATCTCTAGAAGTCTTATGGTAATGTAGACCCCGGTAATTATTTCACTGTGTTACAAACTATGCATTAAATATGCATAAATATAAACAAAAAATATACCCAGGGTCGGGCATAAAAATGCGAAAATGCATGGAAAAACCTGTGTCCCCTCCCCCCCTTATCACCGGTGTTGTGTAAAATCAAAATCAAACGTATCAGAAATTATCCAAAATTTTAAGAAAAGCTACAGTGATTTTTGAAGTTTCAATAACGTCTGAGATTAAACTCAAAAACATAAAAGCATTTTAAAAAAACTATTTTTTCAAATCTTCTAGTATCTTAACGGTAGCTGCGATCTTGACATGACAATAAACTTTTCGGAATAACCGCGTTAATAACTTTTTTTAATGAGTACAATACTAGACTCACCCCAAACGTTTCGCTCAAGTTGCATTAAGCTAGGTCACCGGGAAACTGCTATGAAAGTGTTATCGCTGAGATCGGCTGCATAGATTGTAGCGGTACGTAGACGGTTCTAACTCATCTTGTTGTTGTAGTTGGGATAAAGGTGGTTGAGAGCAAACTGTACTAACTACATCACCGGGTGTTTCTAGGACGATTGGGAGTGGGCGTGTGATGTTGATCACGGGGTCCCATGTACGCGAAAATTTAAAACTATCATCATGATTGAAGTTTTGGTGGCGTTTTATTTCAATCGCTTCGCGGACCAATCGAGGGATGTAGTGATTTCTCTTGGCTTGTTCAAAATGGATCCAGTGGCAGATTAACGCGGTTAATCCGAAAAGTTTCTTGTCGTGTCAATTAACAACCGCGAAAGCCTTAAAACTTATAGCAGCGATCTTGTTCACATTTGGTTATAGTACAGACTATACAGAAGGAAAGCTACGTTGCGTTAAAAGAATTCGGAATTGTCGTTTCCAACCTAGGTTTTTCCAAGCCTTTCTAAAGTGTGAAGACACACGTGGAGCAGTCCATCGTCTTGTGTTAAAGGTTAAGCTCATCTTTATTGTGCAGTTTGCGTTATTTTGTTTTATTTTAATTTTATTTTATTGGGTGATTTTTTAGTTTCGTTACTTTAAAAAGGGAATGGAAAAAACTTTCCCTTTATTTTTTTTACACATATTTTAGTTAAACTGTATTTCAAACTATTATTTATGTATTTCAAACTTATTTTTCAAATCTCGTGTGTTGGTTAACATTCATCTGGTTGTCCTTGCGTTAAATTTGGTTGATGCAAAATCAAACAACATTTTTAGTTTTTTTTTAATGCGGCTTTGGTTCAAGTAAACCAAATTTGAACAAAACCGATGTTACCGTTAGGATACTGGAAGATTTAAAAAAATTGTTTATGAAAATGCTTTTATGTTTTTGAGTCGAATTTCAGAAGTAACTTCTAAATTCGCTATAATTTTCCTTAAAAATTTTTATAATTTCTACAGGTGGGAGTTTTTCATATGATTTCTCCGAATAACATACCGGATACAAGGGACGTTTTTTATGCATTTTTCCGATTTTTTTTTTTCGAAAATACGTCAAAACGGCAGTATAAAAACTTTTTCAGAAAGTTTTTTTAGTTGCTTTATGCGTGTGTTTAATATCGACTTTTTGCACGAAACGGTTCAAAAATTTGGCCTCAAACACTTGAAAAACGTCATCCATTTTCAACTCTTCATTTCTCAAAAAATTTTCAAAACATATTTTCAAAAAATTTGATTTTTCGTTAAAGTTTAGCATTTACTAGACCAAAGTTTTGTTTTTCTAGTTCTTGTCTGCTAAATTTCTTAAAAAAAATACTGCAAAATTTAATCACTTTTTCCCATAAAATATCAAATTGTAATAAAACCGTTATTTGTGCTTGAAAATTTGCTCTCCTTGTGTTCTCTGACCATTTCTGGCAGTTTAAGAGCACACCAAATTTTGTCTCGAATTACCGCCCATAAGAGGCCCTTTTTCCGGACCAAGCAATAAAAACCTTCTTCAACAAATAATGTTTTTTATAACTTAAATGGTTACTCGAAAAAAAGCCCTCAAAATGTAAGAAATTCGAACTTATCGAACCTTAAAACTGAAAAATTTTTGATTCTTCGGTGTATTATAAGATCCATTTGACTGTTTTGTTGTTTCGTTATAAATTAACTTAAAACTTCGCAACTCTAGTCTCTTTTGTAGCCACGGTAGCCACCCTTTGCCAGCAAGCAGGACATAGTTAAAACAAACAACCCTCGCATTTTTAGGTCAAGTGAACGAGTAACCAGGGAAACGTTTTTCGCTCAAACTTTGTTTACAAATGGCGTCGGGTGACAAAAATTTTCAAAACACAAAACACTACACAAAGAGCAAAGTTCTCTGCAATGAGTGCTGTTAAAAAAGGCAAACAAATTACAGACCTAGACCAATCAGATAGCCAGATACCAATTCTGCTAGAGAAGGCCCATTCAAGCAGAGTCGGCTGCCACGGGAAAAAACACTTGGGCAAGTTTTCGGAGAATTTCCCCGGTCGAAGTCGTAGTGCTGAATGGAATCCAAAGAACATGAAAGCTCCTACTGATTTTCCCACACTGGTAAGCTCTAAATTACAAGTATAGTTACCTACTCACTAGTTGAAGGATGTCCCAGAATTAAGAACGTGTCTTAATAGTTACAGGCAAAAGACAAACAAATGGAGTCCTTGGTGCAGAAGATAATGCTGCTCTACAAATACAACAATCAATTCGCCAAGGAGAACAAGAAACTCCATTCCATGCTACAAAGGACTGGCAACAGTGCAAAGGAGTGTGAAACTTGCCAGCAGCTTGCCTCTGAAAAGGAAGCAATTCTGCAAGTGAACAACAACCTCCAGAACGATGTTTCTATGATGAAAGTCCTTGTCTATCGGTTGAATGTTCAGATTGAAAACTATCAAGACCAGATGAGACATTCAAAATCGAACAACGACGATGAAACACCAAGCAGCGAGTTACAGAAGCCAACAGGGCGCTGGGGTCCAGTGAACAGTGAAACGTTGGGTCCACTTTTGAACTCATACGAGGAGATGATTAAGGACAAGGACGATCTCATACAGCAGCACGAAAAAGAGTTAAAACACTTCACTGGTGAACTGAAAAGAGTTGTCGACGAAAATCTGCACTTGCAGGAGGAATTCGATTCGATAAAGAAGTCTTCCAACGGTTGGTTAGAGAACAAGACCCGGCTTCAGTCGCAAGTGGATTCGTTGAAGGCAAAAGTAGACCTGCAAACGAGACGAGCAGATTTGGCCAAGGAAAAACTTCTAGAAGTGATCCAGTGCTACGAACAGAAAACCCAAACGCTCTCGCTGGATCTGGAACATCTGCAAAATGCCTATTCGCGCTGTAAAGGTGAGCTTGTATCGCTTAAAAGCAACCAGCCAGACGCAGTTGTAGAGTCTCTCAAAGAGTGCAAGCAACTGTTCGAAGAGCTCAAGTCGCAGCATTCTAATGAAAAGGCAGAACTAGTCTTGAAATCAGAGGAGCTTCGCAAGCAAAATGCTGAGCTCTTGTTAAAAAATGAAGAACTTAGGAACTCCCAAGAGACCTTGAAAAACGATTTCAATGCGGAGAGGCAAACTTTCGAAGAACTAAGGCGTAGAACCATTTCGTTGCAGAAAATATCGGAGAAGTTGAAAAAGTCACGCGATAGGTTGAAGGCTCGATTGAAAATCGCCCTGCAGTGGGCAAAAAAGTTGGAGGAAGAACACGCTAGTTTTGAAAACACTTGGGATGCGGTGAAGCGACTTGAAATTGTAGTAAAGCATAAGGAGGCGCAATTAAAAGGACTGCACGCTCGTCACTTAGAGGAAATGGAGAGTGTCAAGCAAAAGCTTATGCAAAAGGAAGAAACCATTAAGAATCTATTGAAGTCTAAGCTAAATTCTTAGCTTTAAAAGTTATTTACATTTTCCGGACCTTGTTATGTTGAATAAATAAAGAATTACCTACATTTTGTTTTTTATTAATTAGTTCTTTGTGTTTTTTTTGTATTTTGAAGTCGTCAGTTGTTTGTTTTTTCGATTAAGCTTTAGTCACGTATAAAGTGAAAACAACCTTCCAACCCAATACACCCTACACTGTGGCGTAGCTATTCCTACGCCCCCTAGGGGTAGGGATAGCCGGGCGCATTTTAATTGAATTTCAATTAAAAATTCTTAATTTATGAAATATTCGGGTTTTATTTATTTTACTCTTTTATGGTTCTGCGGAGTGACATTATAATTACCTCAACGGGTACCACCCATGCTATCTAAGCCATTGGGCCTGCACTGTGTTCGGTGACAGCACCATGGAGAACTGGTTGATCGTTTCCCGAGGATTTTGTCGTATCAGAAAGTTCAGTGCTGTAAAAATTTTACGTTTCAGTCATTTGTCAGCTAGAGTGGTAGGATTTCACAGGGTTCATTCCATAAAACAAGCACCAGAGCGTCCTAAAAATGCACTCGCACTTTTTATTGTTAAAACAAAAAAGCACACCCGACTATGAAAAAATCGCACTGCCGACATAGATTTCAAACTGCAACCTACAAAACGCGATAAATACTAGCAAATAGTGAACTAAGGCAAAAAGTAGGCGAAATTAAGGTCAGGGATGAATAACTTTTGCAATAAGAACTAAGGGCTCATTGTAGTGTAAGTCTCTTATACCATGTCTCCACCGGGTACTCCACCCGCGGTTAACATAAATTCTCTCCTCTAAAACACGACATTTAAATCATCTCGGTAAGCGATAAAAAATAAAATCCCCCATAAATCTCATTCATTCTATGTACAAACCTTTTTTATGCCACGTTCAACCCTTTTCGCACACCTTTGCAATAGTTTAGCGAAAAAGGAAACTGAAACTGTTATTCGCTCTTGGGATATTTCATATCATATGGGAGCCAAAAAAAAATTCGTCACTCACTCTTGGGAGCCAAAATAACAGAAAATGAGTGAGTGGGCTCATATGAAATTAATCCTGTGTTTGTCTGGTGGAGACACTTCGGCATTTCTTTTTAATTGTCTCCCGCTGAGTGCCTGTTTTCATTTGGTTGATCCTAACCTGATGTGTCAGAATTACTATAGTGAGGGAAAGCTCCGGTGTGGTGGCCACCGTTCAACCTCCGTTTTATTTTGAGAAATAAAATTTGGGTAAGGTTAGGATCAACCAAATGAAAACAGGCACTAATGGGAGTTTTATAGCTGGTAGAGATATAGTATTACCTTAGGAACACAATGATGTAGCTGCAGCGGCAGTAGCAGCGGAAGTAAGAGCTGTCAAAAGTTAAAACACATGTATTCAGTGTACTGCGCACACAATGTGTGGCGGTGGCGGCAGCGCGTAGCTGCAGCGGCAGTAAGAGTTGGCCAACTTTTAACTTGTGCAGCGCTAGACGTTTGACAGTGCTGCACGGTTGACAGTTCGCTTGCAGAAAAGTAAACAATGGAGGAAAGGACGTGGACAAATTTCTTAAAATTGTGAAAAATCAACAAATTTTATGGAATTTCTGTTACCGCTTTAAAGTAAATAATAATAAAAAAGTTCGGGAGTGAAAATTCTCAGCCATTGCTTACAAACTAGGTATCTGTCTGACATAAGCGCGCTTCACCATTGTGTCATTGTGTTCGAGATTTTCCTGTGCCCGGCGCACAGGTCCGCGCTTCACACTGCCGTTGCTGCTGCATACTACCGCTGCGGGCATTGTGGCTCTACGGTTAGTCTCTAAAAAAAAAAAAAAACAAATTTCCGTCACATGACGATAAATCAAATGACAAATAGTGCAAGCTCCTATATAGAAATCGTTTTTGGAATGTTTCCTTCCAATGAAATCGTCTACAATTGACAAGCCGGGCACAATGTGTGTCTGTGTCTGTGTCTGTCGCTGTGTCTTGACACATTTTTCACCTAAAATCAGAGACACAGCGAGATACCCATTGTGTCGCTATATACGTGTTCCCGTAAGCTGAACTGCGAGACACAGACACAAACACAGATACTCATTCTGTCCCAGCTATGAATCTTTTAACGTCAGATTCAATGGTTTTGATCGTTGTAACGGGTGATTTTTTAAGAGGTTGAGAACTTAGTTTGAACCTTGCAATTTAATGTTTAAAGATAATTTCATGCAAATGTTGACCGCGGCTGCGTCTCAGGTAGCCCATCCGCTGAGTCCAATTTTGGCATACTCTTTCACACATATCGGCCGGTATCTCACGAATGAATGCATGGATGTTGGCTTCCAATCGACATTTCGCGGTCTTCTGTCACACTAGCTGATACGGCCGCAATATTTTCTTCACTACGCACATTACGTAAACGTGTTGGTGGTTTAATGTCCAACAAAGTAAATTTGGTGCGAAATTTGGTCACAATCTTCCGAATAGACTGCTCAGAAGGTCGAGAATGCCGACCATAAAATGGAAGCAGCGCGCGATGAACATTTCGAACCGAGCACGAATTTTGATAGTAAAATTCAATAATTTGCAAGCGTTGTTCATTTGTAAGACGATCCATGGTTAAATTGCAAACCAAACTGAAGCTGTTTGACAGTGACACAAGGTACTAAACACACGTCAGCTGTCAAAACCAGTGTTGGCAAAACCAAACCAGCTAAAAAATCACCCTTTAGTTAGTGACGCGCAGGGTTTGTCTGATCCAGAGGACGGATTATTTTGTCATTTGTCAATTTTCTTTAAGACAAGTGCGAAGTTTGCGGGCAAAGTTTGTCACTACATTATAATGTATACTATGTCTCCACTGGACACTTCTTCGCAAATAAAATTAACCCTCAACTAAACTACCTTGAATCTCAAGACTTACCATACGAATTTAAATTCTCTCGGCAAGCGATTAAAAAAAAATCCCCTCATAAATGTCATTAACCCTATTCACAAAACTTTTTTAAGGCACATTCAACCCTTTTTGCACAGGTGGAGGTGCAGCTACGCGCTGCAGCTACCGCCACACATTGTGTGCGCAGTACACTGAATACATGTGTTTGAACTTTTGACAGGTTGATTACCTTTTTGAGTCATATGGGCTTGTATGGGAATGCGCACATATGCGCAATCGATCCGAAACCAGTTTAGGGCAATTTTTGAATCTGTGTTTTACCACCGATTTTTTAGTTGCGCTTGTTGTCATAAATAACTTTTTTAGCACAAGCAGATCTATGTTTGAACGCCGCCATGCTTTTTTTTAATATCTGTCACTTTGTCAAAACTTAAACGAGTAAACAGTAAATAATACATCTGCGTTTGTATATTGTTACCTTGCAGAACTACAATATTTGCAGTTCCTTTCAAATTCTTATGGTTCGAGTGAAATTGGTTGAATTTTGTGTTTTGGGTAAGTCGTGACAGTTACCCAACTGATGTTGAATTGATTGTACTGTCCCAGTGACACGTCTGATGTGAAACACCTTATGGGGTGCTGGCTACTCTAATTTTTTCTTTGGAAACATTCAAAGACCCCACAAACATTATTTGCCATGCCACTAACAATTAGTTTGTTGGCTGATAATAATGTAATTTTTGAAAAATAAAATGTTATGTATAAAGAAAATTAAACACATATATTATGTGCACAATGTTATATGTATTTAATATGTAAATATACCTCCTAAGTAGAATGTAATTTGTAAATAATAAAGGGTGGTTAAATTTCAAGGGCCGATGTTGATTATAAATAAAACAAAAATTATTTAGGAAATTATTGTCATTTCCTTCTATTATGATAATATTGGTATGGTTCAATTTTATATGGAACAAAATATCGACCAAATGGCCGGCGCAACCTTGGCGGCACACCTCCATCCGATGGGCCAAATTTTCGATGACGCTGAAGCATAATTGAGGTTCTATGCCTTTAAAGTGCCAAATTATCTTATCCTTTAGCTATTGAATTGTTGCTGGCTTATCGACGTACTTCTTTTCTTTCAAATAACCCCAAAGAAAAAAATCTAACGGTGTCAAATAACATGATCTTGGCGGCCAATCGACAGCGCCACCATGTGAGATAACACGACAATTGAATTGTGGCAAGCGTCACCGTCCTGTTAAAACCACATATCGTCCACATTCATATCTTTCAAATCGGGCCATAAAAAGTTCGTTATCATTTCACGATAGAGGTGCAATTGTTGGGCACAATGACGAGTTGAGGTGGACGGCTGTTCAGCCACAATATCACGAACAGAAGCAATATTTTCTGCAATACGAGCTGTACGAGCAACGAGCATGCATGGGTGTTTTCACATCTCCTACACACCCGGTTTGCTCAAATTTTAGCACGATTTTTCCGATTGTACGCACATTTGGGCGATTAAATTGACCAAAAAAATCACGATATGCATTTTGATTTGAACGCCCATTTTCATAATAAGCCTGAATAACTTTAACGCGTTGCGTAATTGTGTATCTTTCCATGGTACAAATTGAGCTAGCCTGAAATTGAGAAAATGTCAAATGAAATGCAGAAAAAAACTTGAAAAAACCCTGGGGCTGTATAATCCGGATGGTACAAATTTATTTGTACCTGAATATCTATGAAAAATAAAATAAATAAATGAGAATAGTGAACTTTTAAAAAGTTCAATTAACAGTTTTGATAAAAAATAAATAAAATTAAAGAGAAATAACAAAAATTACACTAAACACATCGTAAACTTTCAGTGAGAAAATTATTATGTTTTTAGATGCATATGGAAATGGGTCTTTTAAGTTTAACATTTTTGTCAGCAATTAACTTACTAACTTTCTTAAGGTGGCGCTACAGCCCGGGTTGGACCTGGGCCTGAGCCAACAAGCTTCGCCAGCCAGCTCTGTCTCTAGCTAGCCGTCTCCAGTTTCGCACGCGAAGTTGGCTGAGGTCCCCTTCCGTTTGCGTGCTCCACCTGAGTCTCGGTGCTTCTCTACTCGAAGAATTTCCGGGCCGGGGCGTTGATGTTCATCCGCTCTAGATGACCCAGCCATCGTAGACGTTGTGTTTTGGCTAGGTCGGTGTCGCCTGTACAGTTCGATGTTATATCTCTTTCTCAACTCTCCGTCTATGCAGACGGGACCGTAAATCGCAATGAACTAATAAAAGTAAGGCTCCGAGTATGCCAAACAAAATTTTATCTAAATTAAACCAATATGAAAGGCCTTCAACAAAAGGCGATGGGCCACTTCATGAATGCTTTTAGTGTATTCCTGACTAATTTTTTGTAGCTCTAGCCAGTATGCCTCGAGTATTTTTTCTCGACCATTTATATCAGTTTTGTTTCCATAATTTGCTGGTTAACCCGGGCCTCAACCAAGAAGACAAGCTTCGCTAGCTACCTCTATCCTCAGCTACGAGTGTCAAGTTCTACACTCGAAGGTGGCATATGTGAAATGGCTGTTTCACATAAAGAGCGAGAGAACGAGCGGGAGTCTCGGGCGAGCTGTCAAATGAATTTTAATCAATGGCAATGTATGGGGTGGTTCACAATACCGGCGTGCTTGCTCTCTCACTCGCCGGGCTTTTCGAAAAATTGAAAAACCCTCGCCAAGATCGACGATTATTCTGTCAATGGCTCTTGTGGGTTATGTGACACCAGGGCCACCGAGAGGGGGGGAGGGTAACGGGTAGATTTCCCCCGGGCCCGGGAATTCCCAAGGGCCCGGGAAATCACATACATCCATACCTAAAAAAAAATCCAGAAAACAGCATTACTACAGTTTAGAATTTGCTGATGTTACTCTCGGAAGCAACTCTACCGCCAATCGACTCACACGTAGGTTACTCTGGTCGATCTTATGTGTGGACTGTGGACCGCTATTTGTGAGGGCAGCTATAAGGATGCTCGCTCCCAAAGTTATGGATCAAAATCACGCAGTGGAAAGTCCTGCACACGAATGTTTTAGTATCTAGTTGAACCTATGTTTCGTCCGTCCCATCGGTAGCGCGCCGCGCCACTGTGTCGATGTCGGTCGCGATGGTGAAGGCAGAAAATAAGGGTTGGTGTAAATGCGGGTTTTGTTGTTAGACCCAAGTACAGAGCATAAAAATATGTGAAAAAGCTCCAAAATTGGCATTTTATCACCTACTGATGTTGCGTTTTTGGGCCCAATCGCAAAAATTTGAATTAATTCGAAAATATTAAAAAAAAAAGGGGCCCGTACATGGCTACCCCGGGCCCGGATTTTCTCTCAGCGGCCCTGTGTGACACGCTGTTGAATGGAGGTTTTTTCGAAGCTAATAGGCACTTCTTGTGAAATATAAATTTGTTGAGTTTTGTCACTGTGCTTTCATTGTGTATTAACAAACGATTTCTCTAGTCTCTCGTTGTCGCTGCCGCTCTGGTTTGCCGTTCTCGGGCTGAATGTGAAATCCCTCGCCACCTGAATTTCGGTGCTCCTCTATTGTGTCGTTCCTACGGAGTGGTTTCGAAGATTTTCCGAGCCGGGGTGTTGGAGGTATCAACTTAGGACTCCTTGGTTTTTTTTTCAACATCATCCACAGTGTGAATATTTCAAATCCATACATGGACAGTTGTTGGGCGTGGCTCAAGGGTTTAGGGATCTTTTAAGGCTCAAGTAAGTGACCTTATAGAGATATGTTAACCCATCCTTACGCAGAATATAGTAAGATCGACATTTAAATAGGATAAAATCAAAACTCCAACCTTACCAACATCAACCATACAATTTATTTTCATTTGGAAGTGTTCCACAAGCATAAGGTGAAATTTTTTGAAACGTGTGGAAGTTAAACGCAAGACAGCTTCTTGGGTTGCGGATTATATAAATTGCCTATTTTAATTGATTGTCGCCGGTTAAAGATATAGATTTTGTTTGAATAAAAATAAGTAAAAAAAAAATAAGATTATATAACAACAAATGCTATGATGACTTTAGACACACAAATAACACGGATATAAATTAAGTATTTTTTTTTTGTTTTGCTTTTCAAAGGCTTCCTTTAGTTACCGGGAATGTATCTAATTTTTATTCTTTTACAAACTACATAAAATAACAGTCATTCCGTTCAATGTCTACAATGGAAGAGTTGCCTAGAGCCGTAAAATTTTATTTTTATAGGCATATAGATTTATGTTATGTTTTGTTTCTTTTTTAAGTACATAAATACATAATATTCAATATATAAAATAGCATTAGAAAATTGACAGTTTTTTTTTCTCATATTTCTTTTCGGTTTAAAAAGTCTAACAACAATTAACATTCAATAAATATTTTTTAACAGAGTGAAAGTGTTTAAAGGCAAACTCCGACCTAAATCTCGGTTGATTGCCTAGTATTTCAGTTCACGAGTATAGTTATATAGTTTTGGCTAAAACCCAACAACAATTTTCTTCTTCTTTATTTTTTTTTTTTTTTTTGTATAATGTATATATAATATTGAATAACAGAGATAATAATAATACTTTAGAAGATCCTTCAGTTACTTAAAGTTAATATATTTATAATAATAATAATATATGGTCTACAGCACGTGTAGATTTTCACAGCTCTTAGATTTAGTAATATCGCTAAGGCAAATTTTTTGCAAAATTTCTTTAGCCAAGTGCAGGGATATGTGAGTTCTAGAAGTTTTCATCTTTGATGAGGTAGCTTTCTTTTCACGGTTTTCTTTAAGACGGATCTGTTAAGAAATAGATTTTAGTGTTGTATTAGAGGGTTGTACCAACTGTTTTTGCTTCGCTCACCTGTTTAAGTGTTCCAACTAGAAGCTCATCTACATTGTGTTGTATTCCACTAGATGTTTCAATAAATTTAGCATCTCGGGAAGCCGCTAAAGCTTTGCCTTCTAAGGAGAAAAATAAATTGGAAAGGTTTAGCAGAGAACAAAGGTGGACGGGATTTTTTTGGAGACATTTCGAACGAACTGTACGCCGACCTGACTAGAAGAGTTAGAATAGCTACAACCACTGTACCCTGGCCAACGCCCCGGCCTGCAAAATCTTTGAGCTCATACTGCAGGGGCAGTGTAGTAGAGGATCACCGAGACTCAGGTGGAAGGGAGTAAATACTTCTGCAAAGACTTAACGATCTAAGAAGACTAGATCTAAAAAAAGAATTTTAGAATCATCCTCACTTCAAAGAACAGACTAGAACCATAGATATAGGCACTTGATAAAGGCCAGTATTCAAGGCACTCGAAATGACTCCAAAAATATCTTATCTTGCATACATATTACCTTGAGTTGATATGACTCTGGCACGAGCTAAATCGGCCTTATTACCAACAAGTATGACTGCCTTATCCTTCGTTATATTTTCCTTCCACAGATAGTTAATTATTTCCTCTGCAATTCGAAAAGATGTCTTATCCACCACCGAGAAAACAACCACACACCCATGTGGCTCATAAGTAGTTAGTGAGTTTTCGACCTATGATTTTTTTTAAACAAAGTGTTGGAAATAATAAAACAAATAATTCTTTAAGTTTAGTAGATACTTACACTCATTTCAACACTTGGATGATCGATAAAAACCAATTCGGATTCCTCATCGTCCAATAAAACACTGACAGTTTTTTCACCAAATTCGTCATCTAAAACTCAAATTGAAATTATTAAGTAAAACCCTATAATCTTATCTTTAAGTTGCCTTTTTTGATTTTAATACACACTTAATTCAAAAAGGGTTAAACTTAAGCTTAGAATAGACAGTTATCGAAAACATGTCATTGGATCGGCAGCATCAAGTTGTTAACAGGCTGTCATTGGTAATTTGGCGCCAGTAAATGCAATGACAACTGCCGTGAAAGTCGCATCAAAACGATGAAAAGCAAAGACAGCTGCCTCGATATAGTTACATTGCCAATAAAATGACGGTTTTCAAACACCACCTGCTCCTATCTTTCCAAATTTTGACAGAAAACTTACCTAAGCTTGCATCATAGGTGTGCATGTATTCTGATGTCATAAACTGGGAAACAAGCGCGGTCTTTCCAACTCCTGCATCTCCTAACATAACGATTCTGTACCTGTAATTATGGTCGAAAGTTATGGATAACTGTTTAACTTGTGTTAATTAAAGAACAAACCTTGGTGGGGGTGGAGGCTCACTATCGTCTGTGTCTGGAGATGGTGGAATCGAGTCAACATTGGCATAACCTCCGCCACAACATGATCCGTCAAATGGTGACCTCTCACTGGCTCTAAATTTAAATATTTTGTCAAGAGTTTTAGAAACATACAAAAAAGTATTCTTTCTAAAGGATGAAAAAAAATGTCGATGTTAGTTTGAGGCATAGCGGCCTAGAACACTGCAGTGAAAGACCTGTCAGAAACATATATAATGCACAACCGTTGAACTTATGTCAAAAAGGACCTATATCGCAGCAAAGACATATGACGGCGAAGGCATGCATTTTTCCCTTTGTCGATTACCTGCTTTAAAGTTTCAAAGACCCTCTCGTAAAGAGAGACATTTTGTAGTTCCGTTTTCTAACTTTCTTAATTAATTTCAAAAAAACTTTTTTAATGAGTTAAAGGCACGAGGAGTCTTTAGGGACCTTGACAAATGAGTAGGCAGCTACTTTCAAATCCGGAACGCAGAAATACGACATTGGGGTTTGTACCTGAAACTGCGTATCATCTACAGAGAGCACTCGCACTTGGCAGAGTGCATTTGGTGGGTTTTCTAAATGAGTTAAAAAACATGATTGCGAAATTTGTCTTCAAGCTGCGGAGTGACTAAAAGACAGTAAGACAATGTTTAAAATTGACTTTGCATGTTTATGAATAAAGCATAAATTTTTTGTTTGATCAATTTTAGTTTCAGGGGTTAAACTTGGTTAAATTTCAAACCTCGGATGATCTAGCTGCTAAGTTGTGAGAAACGCGAGTGCGGCTGTTATTTTAAGGATTGATTTGAGGCTGCCCAATTTATTCTTCAAAAAGTATTTTTTTTTTTTTTACCTTTTTAATTTTCATACAATTTTTTTAGAAACTGTTCGACTTTCTTTTTCATAACTGGATGCTTATATCGTTAATTGGAGAGCACAAGGATCATGATATTTATAAAAGCTAGAATTGTAATATTGCATTACTGCCTGCGTCCGATGACAAGCACAGTGGAAACAATGGGCGCGTATGGGGCAAATCGAAAAGCTGCATTACACATTTTATCGTAAATATCGTATACGCGTCTGCAACGCAAAAGTAAATCTACTTTCTAGTTTTGCGTGCGTTGGGCCAACTCATGGCTGTTTCACGATTTCTCTAGCCTCGCGTTGGCGCTGCCGCTCTGGTTTGACGCTCTTGCGCTGAATGTGACACGGCCGTGATGCTCATTCACCGTGCTGTAAATAGGTACAGGTTGTGGTTTAAAGTAGGAACATTAAAACAGGTTTTCTGAGAATAGGGGGGTTTGTGTAGAGAATGTTAAGTTTTTCGATATTATTTCTGTTTTCAGTTGCAAAGACAAAACCAACAAGACTCACCTTGGATATATTTGTGATCAAATTAACAGAAATAATTAAATTTTCATTGCTGGGCAACTTGGCTCGTTTTTAAAAAGCGTCTTTGTGCCATTTCTTTTGAAAACAGAAATTGCACGTATTTTGGTAACCGATTTCCCACCCCAAAACATAAAGCGACATTGCGTTTAGCAAATTTGCTACGAGAGTACTTTGGCGTAAAATATCGTAAAGTTGAAAGTTAAAATATCGAAAAGCATGGCAAAGCACATTAACGTAGGTACTCAGGCGGCAACTCAATATTGCAATTCTAGCTTTAAGCTATTTGTTCACTTCGCACTTGTGACCGGAGGAGAAGTTTAAAGATCTTCGCGCCTTTTTTTATTCTACTCCAGCTAATTTGCGGCTTTGGTTACCCTCCTATAAAAAAAAACCCGAAATTCATTATCAGCAACCCAAAACACCTAAAATAGAGAAAATTCCATCCCGTTAACTCTTAAAATGGCCAAGCTCATATTAAGGGGTGGTACAACAACTCCCTCTTAATGACAGAAAGGTTAGATTTTTTAAAAATTATTGCAAAATGTTTCAACTCAGAGTTAGAATAACAGTTTTTTCGCATGATTTAAGGCAAAAGGTGTTAATGTAGTAGAAAAATCTCTCTTTTAGGGGTACTTTTCACTCCCTTAATTTACCCCGAACGTTGGAATTTTCATATAATGTTATACAATCAATTTTTGATTTATTGTATTTTATGACATCAATTAGTTCAAAGCGCGAATAAAGCTTTGCTAATTTAAGTGTGAGGCCCTAATCTATCTAGTGAAAAAACTCGAAATTCGTGATCAGCAACCCAAAAAAACCTATAATAGAGAAAATTCCATCCCGTTAGCTTTAAAATGACCAAACCCATGTTTAGGGGTAGTTTCAAGACCCACTTATTGACCGAAGGGTTAGATTTTTCTTAAAATTATTATTAAATGTCTCAACTCACAGTCAGAAAAAACAGTTTTTTCTCATTATTTAAGGCAAAATTTGTTAATGTAGAATAATCCCCCTTTTAGGGGTCCTTTCTACCCCCTTAATTTAGCCCGAATGTTAAAATTTTTATGAATATTTAAATTAAAGGTCAAACCATATTTTTTGACATCAATTAACACTCAAAGCGCAAATATAGCAGAAAAACCCTTTTAAGAGTTATTTTTGGCTCATTTTAGGGGGAAGCTTCGCCAGCCAGCTCTGTCTCCAGCTATATCCGTCTCCAATTTCGCTTGCGAACTTGGCTGAGGTCCCCTTCCACCTGCGTGCGCCAAGTGCGTCTTAATTTTCCTCTATTGCGTCGTGGATTGCGGGTGGCTTCCGAGATATTCTGGGCCGGGCGTTGGTGTCCATCCGCACTAGATGACCCAGCCAGCTTAGCCGTTGAATTTGGACTTTTATGGCTAGCTCGGTGTCGCTGTACAGCCCGTACAGTTCTACAGAGACTAGACCATATATCATCCGTACCCTTAAGTCTTTTTGAGCCCCTAGATGCGTGGCGAGCGACATTGTCATCTAAAACTGGAAAAATTACTGAGGGGGGTTTGGCGCTTTGAAATCACAATACAAGAAGGACATTCGCCAGATTCCAAATAGTCTTATTCACAGACTCGGAGAGTAATTTGATCCCAAATTAGCCAAAGTAGTTCCTGCTTGACCACATTGATTGCAAATCTAAGGGAACTCCTATTCTTTCAGCTTAGTCTCTTAATTCTCTACTAGTGACTTCCTTTCTAGCGACGACTTAGAGTTTTGCACCAGGCCAAACTTCAAAGTTTTATGTGACCATGATCCTATTCGGAATCGTCAAGGGTGATAACCCATGAAAAACAGGCAGCTGCGAGAGGGCTTCAGCTTGATCTTTTGCCACATTTCGGGAGAGATCGTTCCTCAATGTCACTAGGATAAATCAATTTTTGAGAGCATCGCTTAAGAGATGAGAAGTATAGCGAACGAGGAGTCCTGATGCTCTTACCTCAGGGCGTTTAGAAACGGAAATGGTTTTTGCTTTCAACGATCTTCTGTTTTCTCTGTTTTCTAAAATCTGTAGAATATCTCTGAAAGACTTTGAGCTCCTAAAAACTCCACGCCATAATTTTAAGTTCACTTTCTCAAGAGAATGCTTTATCCCGAACTTCTTCTGTACTGGTACACCTGGGGCGGATGTTTTACCTGTCGAAATAAACCACTTTTTGGGCGTACTCGCTGTGGGGGGCCCTTAAAGTGCCCCTACTAGAATCTGAAATCGATTTCTTGAGCCTTAGATCACGAGCTACGAAAATAATACAAATATTCGGTATAGCCCCAAGGCATAGGTTGCTTTGAGAGTTAAAACGTTTGGAGGATTTTTGGTACCGTCTTTATAGAGACTGGAGAAGGAGTCGGACTCTACGGGTTGCAAGCGACACCGACACGAAGATAGAAGATTCAGAACAAAACGATGACGCTCGGGTCCAGAAAATCTTTGAGTCCACCCGAAGGATGCACTATAAATGGCGCACGCAAGTGTAATGCGACATCAGCCAAATTTACGTGCAAAACTGGCATCGGCTAGTTAGAACAAGCTGCCGGGCGAAGCTTGTTGGTTGAGAGCCTGTTCCACCCCTAACTGTATCGCCACCTAAAGTAGGTTGACTAAGGAAGCTCGGTACACCAGCTCGAGCTGTGCCAACAGTTGGGTCACCTTCCACTACCTTCCGCCCTTAGGGAGCTACAGACCCTATAATTTTTTTATACTCATAATGGTTCGTGTTGGACGTTCGAGTAGCACAGAAGATTAGCGATGTTGGAATAAGGCTAGTAAATCCATAGGGCAAGGTCTGCGACTGGGCCATTTGCTATAAAAACTGGGCAAAGGCACAAAAGTTTTTATACACGGCCCCAGCCAGACCTATGCACGGGTAGTTTAAAACCTTCGCCTTGACTAGGGGAAGGGAAGAGGTGGAGGGAAAAGGACAAGGAGGGTGGAACATCATTAAGTTTGAATGCTAGAGTAGTATGTTGTATAAGAATCATAAACCTAATACAAGTTCGGTGATTGATATCGTCAATAAAGGTTAGAATGGAGAAAAATTATGACTGCTATAAGGACTTTGCGGTTTTCTACATTCTTACTTACGTAGGCTTAAGGAATTGGCCAAAAAAGTCGCATATTTTGTGTGAGAATTCGTTCGTAGCTCGTTCGTATCTAATAAAGTTGACAATAATAAAAGATGCAACAATCAATTTAGTTTCGCAAACAAGTGCATTCAAGCATAACAATGTTTGCTTACCCGTTATTGTTCTCATTCTAAAAGTGTGGGCGAATGTCTGGAGTCTAGCAAACAATTTTCGGAACCCCTTACAAAACTTTGGTTTTGAAGCTACAGCCTTAACCCCATCAAATATTTACTTAAGCGTTAGTATTTAAGGACTATTTTGTTAACGTATACAAGGGTGTGGTCTTAGCCTTAGCAAAACACTATTAATAAGCAAAGAGCTTAGTTTTTTTTAGCTTATGTAAGTTATTTCATTGCCAAGGCTTACTCAGGCAAGCTTAGTCTTACCTATAGCTTTACTACGCATTTGTGTCTACGGTGACTATTTCACTATGATACAAACTGGAAATTTTTGAAGCGTCAATAGAGTTCGATCTTTGCAAATTATATAAGAAGTGGCAACACTGTTTGATGATCTTACCTGCTATTGGTTGAGTTAACGCTCGTATTACTCCTTGATCTTCTCGAAATTATAGAGTCACCACAGTTGACCACATTACCTTTACTGATGGAGAAATGGCGCAATCTATAAAGGTCATCACTTAAACGGGGATTATAAGCTCGGTCTGGCAGGGAACACACTCTTGGCCTGACATGGTCTGGAACTATTCAAATTCACATTAACCGAAGTCAACTTTAGTGTAATTGGGGTAGAGTTAACCTACCAGGCAACTCTAGGAAATTTGACGTCCTTCGCTGTCGGCCACGCGTCGAGGCTTGAAAGGCCAGTGGGCCGATGTCATCGTTTGAGAAGATTGAAGTATTCGAACAGGCGCTTTTCATGGACTCCCTGGAGTTGCGACGAGACGCCAAATAGGCTAGGCCACCTTTTGAGCTGCCGCGCCGTCGCGGCTTTGGATTGGACACAGCTGCACCGTTGCTGTTACCATGATTTTTCAGGTTGCCTGTCGGTTTACTGTTTGAGCTGGTCATATCGTCCGCATCGTATGTTAAGTCACTAGTGGATTTTCGGCAGCGCAGAGATACCACACTGTCCGAGCAAGTACGGTCCAACGTTGAATGGGAACTGTGCAAAACCTATGGGGAGGCATGCAACTTTTTTAGAGATCAATAAAAAAGAACAAAATCTATTTGTTCATGCCTGGTATCCTGGATTCGAGGTTATGTTGATGGCATGGCGGCGTCCGACACGCATGTGCTGCTGGTCGCCACGATCATAGTGTCCAACAAGCTCATTGAAACCACTGTTTCCAGCACTAGCTGCATTTCTCCGCAGCTCCGTTCCTGATGCTCCACCAGACTTTTCCGAGCTAAGTGTCGTGGCTGTAGTCATTGATGTGTTGTTGGTATCACTAGAATCCATCGATATTTGTGTGGACTCGGTAACACAGGAATCTCGCTTAAGGAACGCATTGTTGCCCGGTCGGTGAGGATCATCTATGAGCAGGTGATCTTTCTGATATGTATACAATTCTTTGACGTTGTCTACTTCCTTGAGGACTTGTATGGGATCCTTGGGACGGGGCCGACCAAAACCCTTCAAAGAATTGTGTCTCCTGTGATTGTACGGAGACGATGTCAGCGACATGGGCAACGAATGAGCAAATTGTCCATGGCCGAAGTTTGAGTCGTCAATGTCGCCGACATCATCGCGATTATCGTCATCATCGTCTGGAGTTTGAGGTTCATAATATTCGAACTTCTTGGCTGAAAAAAAAACACACAATGATGACATTGTTTTTTATAGACAAATGTTAAGGCCACACCCACCTGTTTGCTCCGAGGAAGACGGAGGAGTGTCGAAGACAAATTTTCTGGGTAAATGTGGACTCCTTTGAGGTGATTGGGACATTTGGCCACATAGATAGTAATTGGATTCCGGGGAATCTGTTGGCAGAGCTGGAAGTGCTTTTGGGCTCCTTAGTATTGGCGAGGGTGTCTGATAGTAGCTTGTGCTGGATTCAGTATCATCATTGGCATAGGTGGTAGTAATTTTTGGACTACGTGGGGGATTTTCATATTTGCGAGTAACGGCAGAATCGTAGCTATAGCTGCTGTATGTGCTGATGGATGGACTTCTTGGCTGTTCGTAGCAGTTGAGAGATGACTGATTTTTGAAATGTCTACACAAGAAAAATGGCATATTTCTGCATAAGTCTTTCTAAATTAAGTAAATTTTATCTACCTTGGAGATTTAGGGCCTTTGTAAGACTGTGGTGGCAACGCTGGAATAGTTCTATGTGGGCTTTTGGGTGCTGTAGAGCAACCTGGCGTTTCCCATGTTTGTTGCTGTACCTTTGGCGATCGCGGACTGGCCGGTGAACTCCGGTTGCTTGACATGTTTTTATTGTTTGAATTCTGAAAGGAGCTCACGAAAAGGAAAAATATAATAGATTGGCTAGACTATTTGCGATTTAAGTGTAAGTGTGAAGTTTAAACTGTTTTTATAAGCAAATTTTTGATTGATGAAAGTCTTATCACGTTAAAGTAGTTAGATCCTTGTTCAAGAAGATTTAAAAAAATAAAATGGAAATATGATTCCATCTTTTATATCAGGTTTATATCGGCCTATCATAGCTTGGAGAACATATGCTGATCAGAAAGCCGTTAACCAGAAGATCACCGGTGAGCTGCACTAGATAAATCCAATATATCTTTTTAAGTCTTCATGTTCATGTCTCAGTTGAAACCTTATTCTTAAATGAAGTCCCACAAAGAGAAAATACTTCTTAAAGCACAGCTTATAACATTGTAAGGACTACTTCCAGGTAATTAAAGTCAGTATTTACGAAAGGCACACCTTGCCTATTCCAACTGCAACCTTGCAGGGACAACAGGGTAGACTCTTCTCTCTTGAACAAATTTGAAGGAGGTTTGCGAGACTATCTTCAGACGCTTCAAAGCTTAACCAAGAAAATATTTGCTCCACAGAACGGCGACTATGACCCAACAAGCATAGGTATACATATATGACATCGCGGCATGGACGATAGACAAAGCCGGAGATGGCAGACCGATCCATAAACGGAATAAAGTCCATGTGGAGAATGAGGGCTCTCGAAATGTGCATTTGCTTTGCCAGTTTAACTAGTTGAGCAGGTGGACGTTAGCATTTGATTCTGTGTGTACATTACTGGATCAGTGTTGCCAGGTCGTGGGGACTTCCCCTGTTTCGTGGGGAAATCAGTTAAAAAATTGGGGAAACTGTAAAAGGGGAATCTTTCCTCTGTTCTGAGATAACAAAATAAATATGTAATTTTATGATTGAGAGGAAGTCCAAATCTCCACAAATACAAAAAAAAGACCCTCAAGTATAAGGACATACCCGGGGCGGTGCTTCTGATTTTTTTGAAGGTTAAGCTCATCTTTATTTCGCAGTTTGTATAAAATTATATTTGTTTATTAAATTTCTAGATATATTTTGCATTCTGTTACATGCAGACAGTCAACATTTTTTATTGTGTGATTTTTTAGTTTGGTTACTAGAATATAAGGGTGGCAAAAACCCTTTTGTCTATTTTTTTATATTTTTTCCTTTCAAAAAAAAACTTCTATAAGTTAGTTGTTTTATTTTTCAAATCTGTTGTGTTGGCTAACGTTCATGTGGTTGAGTTTGCGTCAAATTACGTTGAAGTAAAATAGGTTGCCTAGAAGTTACGATATGTATTACGATATGTAAATATTGACATATTTGCTAGCAGCATCATTTTACTCAGTCATCAAAAGTGTTTTGTAATATTTCAAAAAGGTTAAGCTTTAATTTTATTTTCTTCAGATGGACTACAACCGTTATTTATTACCGTTTCGAAAATAAAGGAAAGGACATTTGTTTTCTAAGCTTCTTTACAGTTTTTATACCCGACCCAGGGTATATAAAGTTTGATGTATAGTTTGTAGCGCAGTGAAATAATCACCGTAAACCCCTAAGACCTTTTAGAGATATAAATGAGACCGACAGGAGAATCAATGGCCTTGTCCTCCGTGCGTCTGTGCGTCCGTATGTAAACAACTTTTAGGCCTTAAATTTAAAGCTAGTGCTGAACATTGGTAAGTGGACTGGAAGTCCATTGGACAAGATCAAGTTTTAAAATAAGGAGAATCCGCCCACTTCAGGTCTGTAGGTGCGACCATCTCTAATTTTAAAAAATACTTTTTTTCACACTTAAGCTATGTTAAAATGGTACTAGCACACTGATTTTTAGTATGTGACACTGCTTTGTAATTGACCACGCCCACTTTTTAAGGAATTTTAACTTGTCCACAGTCAAATCTGTTATTCAATAAATGTGTGATATTTGACAAAAAGCTTTTGGATATTCGCAGTATGCTATAGTTTTGTATAGAATTTCAGAAAATGGACTATTCCCGTTACTTATTTAAAAATAACAGTTTATACCGTTTGGGAGTTAGATCTTACGACACACGTTCTTTAAACCTTTTTCCTATTTTTTTTAATTTTAAATTTATAAAACAACTTTTGTTGATTTTTTTTTTTCAATTCCCGTTAGATAGATCCCATAGCACATGTGCTAATAACCACACGCGCTAGCATTGGCTTACTTAACTTACTTTAGGTGGGGCTACAGTCCGGGGTGGACCTGGGCCTCAGCCAACAAGATTCGCAAGCCAGCTCTCTCTCTAGCTAGCCGTCTCCAGTTTTGCACGCGAAGTTGGCTAAGGTCCCCTTCCACTTGCGTGCGCTACCTGTGTCTCGTTGCTCCTCTACTGCGCCGTCCCTGTGGGGTGGATTTGAAGATTTTCCGGGCCGGGGTCTTGGTGTTCATCCGCTCTAGATGACCCAACCACACTAGACGTTGTGTTTTGACTCTTTTGGCTAGCTCGGTGTCGCTGTACAGCCCGTACAGTGCGGTGTTATATCTCCTCCTCCACTCTACGCCTATACACACGGGACCATAAATCGTCCGAAGAATTTTCCTCTCGAAACAGCATAAAGTGTTTTCATCCGCCTTTGACAGGGTCCATCCTTCTGCACCGTAAAGCAGGACCGGGATGATGAGAGTCTTATACATGGACACTTTAGTTGCTCGAGAGAGGGCTTTGCTACTCAATTGCCTTCTTAGCCCAAGGAAACAGCGATTGGCAAGAGTTATCCTTCGTTTGATTTCAGCGCTGGTATCTGAATTGATAGCGGGAACCAGGTAGACAAAGTCCCTAACTATCTCAAAGTAATAGCTGTCGACGGTGATGTTTTGTCCAATACGTCAGTGTTGTTGTCATCTGCGTATGCGAGTAGTTGAACGGACTTTTGGAAAATTGTACCTCTGGTGTCGGCGCGGGAGCTCTGTATAATTCCTTCAAGTATGATGTTAAAGAAGTCGCATGACAGCGCTTCGCCTTGTCTATATACTTTTTTGACTTTAAAGGGGTCGGTGAGGTTCACGCTGTTCCGACCTTGACAGAACAGCGTGAATTTTCCATCGTCATCCTGCACAGAGCACAGACTGACAAGTTTGGCAGGGATGCCAAAACTAGACATTGCGCTATATAGCCCGTCTCTGTAGATGCTGTCATACGCTGACTTGAAATCGATGAAAAGGTGGTGTATAGCGATTTGGAATTCCTGGGTTTTCTCCAAGATCTGCCGCGGTGTGAATATTTGATCGGTGGTGTATTTTCCTGTCCTAAAGCCACACTGTGCCTATCAGATTGTTGGCAAACGACTTCAGGCGTTCACACAGTACAGCAAAAAAGAACTTGTATGTGATGTAAAGAAGACTGACGCCTCTGTAGTTGGCACAACTCAGAGGGTCTCGTTTCTTCAAAATCGGGCAAGCAATGCTGAGGTTCCATGTCGGGCATGCTTTCTTCTGACCATATCTTACAGATGAGCTGATGCATGCTCCAGCTAGCATTGGCTCCATGCAAGCATTGGCCGCTTTTCTTATATTCATGGGCACTGGTTTTTGCTCAAACCGTAAAACAAGCTCCATTTTTTACTTTGTTTTTTAAATAGGCTTAGAAAAACTTAGGTAAAAAACGACAATTTTAAAAAATTTTAACGCAGCTTGCTTAAGTTTTGCATGTTTTTATACGAAATCTGAACAAGATCAGTGTTAACGTCAAGATACTAGAAGATTTAAAAAAATTGTTTTTGATAATCCTTTTATGTTTTTGAGTTAAATCTTAAAAGTTTTTTAAACTTTCAAATTCCCAAGAATTCTTCTGAAAATTTTGAATTATTTCTGATGCGTATAATTATTTCTGGCACATATTTTTTCATGCATTTTTGCGATTTTTTTCTAAAAAGTATCAAAACGGCAATATTAAAACTTTTTCATGATCCAAACTTTTGGTTTACTTTGAGCAATTTTGCAAAGCAATTTTTCTTGTTTTATACGTTTGTTCAATATCGGCTTCGAGGGCTAAGCGGCTCAAAAGTAATGGCCTCAAACACTTTAAAAAAACGTCACACATTTTCAACTCTTCATTTCTTAAAAACTTTTCGATATTTTGAAAAAAACTAGATTTTTTCATTAAAGTTCAATATTTACTAGACCTAATTTTCATTTTTCTAGTTCTTGCCATTCATAAAAAAGTAATGAAAAGTATTTAATCCATTTTCCCTTGAAACTTCAAACTGCAATTAAGCCGTTATTTGGGCTTAAAAAAATTTCCCTCGTCGGGTACTCTGACTATTTCCGCAGTCTAAAAGCACTCCAAATCCGTCTGTCCATCCTGGACATACCAGACGGACAAACGGACAACGTAGGTACTGATACCATAAGAGGTCCTTTTTCCATTTTTGAACGGACCGCCAAAAGGAAAGCAGTGAATAATAAAATTATAGCACTTTTAAGGGTTTTTTTTGTCGAATGACTGCGCGCGTTTGTTTTCAATACTTTACAACCGAAATGTAATTGCAAATAAAAATAAACGACTGGTCGTATATGTCTTTACGCTATTATGATTTGCATGCTCATAAGCTTCAAAACACGGGCTATAGGTATTATATATCTTGAATCAAATCAATCTCTTTTTAATAACGCAATATGCATGAAATGCATCCAAAGCAATATTGAACGTTCCTAAAACGCATATTTTGGGAGTGGTTATAACTACAAAAGTTGAATATCATTGGTCTTTTCAAAATTTTCAACAAGGTATGTCAAATGGCAACCTTTTCTTACAGCCGTGGCCTGACAAGTAGTATTATGTTTGCTTTTGAGGGTGGAAACAATAGAAAGTAGACTTAAGATAAAGACACATTGTCCTGATTGCAACTACATATATAATTATAGACTATAGACGTTTCAGAGCTTTTTGGTTTAGTCTTCGATTTTTTCGAATACTTGGTGAGCACTTTTCGCCCAAGAAGTCTACTTGGTACCCTGGGAACGATTCTCGAACGGATTGAATGTGTACCTACACATGAGCTAATGGTTATACGTGCAAGAGGAAACTGGAGACATTTTAAACCATCCGTACATATTGCATACAAATGCATTTAGAAAAGTGAGTTTAAACAATGAAATGACATGTCAGTAGTTGGCAGAACAACACAAGCATTAAATGGGAACGAGGGCGATGGAGCACAAAGGAGTACGTTCCGATGCATGACATTGAATGTTCCGTTATTTGTTAACAGTGCGCTTATTTGTCTATTAAAGTTTATTATTACTTAAGGACGCGAACTAGTCATCTTTTTAGTCATTCATAGTCAAAAAGAACCAATCCAGGAAAATAATGCACTGAACTCGAAGGGCAATAAAAATACCTAACAAAACAAATTCCTTAAGGGTAGGCACGTGGAGCTTTACTATAGCGCAATATGCTGTATGTAGTATAATTCCTTACATATTATGTATATTACTCGTGCGTTAAGCCGAAAAACTGATTTTTCTGACTGTACCGACTATAACTGATTTTTCAGTATAGGATGATTATTTGCTGATTATATTTTGATTGTGCGGCGGCAAAAAGTGACGATTTTCAGAAGATCCATTGTATTTCAACCTTAAGGCGGAAAACACTGATCTAACCCATCGACTCACTCGCCGAACACACCAACCTATTGAGCTCTCATTTTAGTCAGGTGACAACGAACTAACATTCGATATTTGAATTTGGATATCGAAAATTCTCCGCCAATGAAAAAGTTCCAGTAGAAAATTACCAGTAGGAAAGTTTCTAGAACATTTGGACTTTTATTTCATATAAAGTAGGCTTTAATAGTATTATACATTAAGTCTGTCAAATCATGCATACAATTAAAAAGTGGAAAATGCGATTTTCCTTTTTTTTTTTAATTTTAACACATTTTGGCTTGTCAGTCAAGTAGTTTGTGCTCACGTAAAATTAAGTTGATAGGCATTTTATGGCAATACCATTTTTGGAAAGCATACTTATATGATTTAAGTGTTTAATGGTTTTCCTTTAAAATTTAATGGTTTTCCTTGAAAACCATTAAAACCACGAGATTTCAGAAGGTATGCAACTCTGGCCCTGGTTCACCTCGAGCTGTTGCGCCACTCTATTTTATTGGCGATGCAACTGTTTTGATCGGTATATTGCGGTTTATAAATAAATAAATAAATTTTTCAAACCTGCATTTCGCGGGAGACGCTTAAATAAAAGTCCCGCAGTGTCTCCTAAGATGAAGTTTATACGAACACTCTTTTGTTGACGTTTTGGCTCTCCAAAGACATTGACAATGACATTTCCCAGGAGTAAAAAAGTTATTTCGGAAGGTTTATCCAATAAAATCATGTTTGTGACAGATCTATCATACGTTAGTTTCTGTTTTCTTTCTCTAGTCTTAAACTGGTTCTAAATATGTGCGAAAAAAGTTAAAAGTTGCAAGGGTTAAAAGAGGAGATTTTGGGGGATAATTATTTTTAATTACTCGCCGAGGGTTAAAATTTGTATGGAAAATCTTTATTTGTGTTAATTACGGACTTGTGTCCGGTGGAAACAAAGTATTAATATTTAGTAATCTTACTACAAGAAAGGGCGACCAGTTAAAGTAACATTTGCTATCGAATTTTATATTTACTGATAAAGTAAAATTTTGGAAAGATGTGTACATACCTGCCAATAAGCAAAGTTATCGTTTTTTGAAACTAGTAAACTTATACGAGATTTGCCAAAGAGTCTTAAAGATAACATCCAAATGTCCCCAGAAACGCCAAAATCTGACTCTGGGTTCCTTGAACAAACCCGCGTTTCCATGAATAATATTGTTATGTCGCGACAAAAAATAAAACAACATGCTGGAGTCGCTGAATGCACCCGTCGATTCACTCTACGAACACACTCGCTCGATTCACTAAACGAACACACCCAACTGTCATTCCAGTCAGCTGACATATTCCAAGTTCGAATTTCGACTACCCCTCCATGGAATTCAGCGGATGAGTACCAATGGAAAATTACCAAGGGGGAAGTATGGAACGTACTAGAAGGTGCTTAATTTTGTATAAATACACGGGTGACAGGCTCGTACGGGACAGTTATTTTTTTTAAATGTTGACTTGTGAAAATCGGTAATAAAGTAAAAAGTGATTGAATTGAAATAAAGTGTTGAATTCTAAGTAGTAAAGTTGAATTACAGAATTTAAATAAGTTTGTTTGATAAATAAAGTTTTTCATTGTGAAATTATAAAAGTGAAATTGAGTTTTACTCGACGAACCCCAGGCCGAAAATATTACAATATGTACGACTCGCTTCGCAGAGCATAGTCAAGTCGACTCAAACCGCGTTTCCGTTTGGGTGTTTTGTTTTATCCAACAAAACTTTGGGTTCGGCCCATGGATCCGAAACGATTTCTTTGTTGTGTTCTTCTTGCCTTAATGTCCTCATAAAAAAATCTTTAAGATTTTTATGCTTCTACGATCTAAGTGCCTGTTTTCATTTGGTTTATCCTAACCTAACCCAAAATTTATTTCTCAAAATAAAACTGAGGTTGAACGGTGGCCACCACACTGGCGCTTCCCCTCACCTCAGTAATTCTGACACATCAGGTTAGGATAAACCAAATGAAAACAGACACTACGGGGAACACAACTTTTTTGACGCAACACTTTACAGGTCGGCAGCAGGTTTTAGTTATTTTCTGGCACAACAAGACTTATACAGTTACATTTACAAATATCTACGAGAAACGCTGACAATAAAATCCTTAACATAACTTCTCACACAAAACACAGTATTTATCTATCAGACACGATGTTACCTCAACCCTATTATAAGGCAGCCATCGATTCAAACTTTTGACTTCCTTATTTTTTGATCATTGTTTTTTAATTTTTTTTTTACTTATCTGTTCGCGGAGCACTTGGTCACCGCTCGCGGAGCACCAAATGCTCCGCGGGGCACACTTTGGGAACCGCGGTGCTAGAATATTGAGAATTTTCTTGCTGAAAGTACTCTCATAATCGTGTCATTAAATGTTTGAGGAGGTACTCTACACTTAACTGACCTGGTCTTATCTGGTGCTGCTCATTGCGTATGGTTATATATGCAATTTCATTTTTTCAGTTGCATTCTTAATAGAAAGTGCATTTGTTCGGTGCTAAACACTTTACAAATTTTTTCTTTGCACAACAAACCCATAGCAAGTGCTCTACAAACAGCCAACCTGGTTCTACCCAGTTTTACCCGGTGCCGCTGAGTTTTGCCGATTTTTATACCCCACCGCGAGGGTATTGTAATATTTTCGGCCTGGGGTTCGTCGAATAAAACTCAACTTCACTTTTATGATTTCACAATGAAACACTTTATTTATCAAACAAAACTTATTTAAATTCAAATCACACTGTTATTCAACTTTACTACTTAGAATTCAACACTTTAATTCAATTCAATCACTTTTCACTTTATAACCGATTTTCACAAGTCAACGTTTAAAATATAACTGTCTCGTACGAGCCTGCCACCCTTGTATTTATACAAAATTAAGCACCTTCTAGTACGTTCCATACCCCCTTTGGTAATTTTCCACTGGTACTCCTCCGCTGAATTCCAAGGAGGGGAAATCGAAATTCGAACTTCGAATATGACAGCTGCTGTCAGATGACTGGAATGACAGTTGGGTATGTTCGTTTAGTGAATCGAGCGGGTGCGTCTGTAGAGCGAATCGATGGGTGCATTCAGGGACTCCTGCGAGTTGTTTTATTTCTTGTCGCCACATAACAGTATATTAATTTTAATGCATAGTTTGTAACACAGTGAAACAATCACCGCAGACCCGTAAGACCTTTTAGAGATATGATCGAGACGGACATGTGAATCGAAAAAGCCATGTCCATCCGTGCGTCCGTATATGTGAAGGTCTTATGTCTTCAAAATCACGCTAAAAAGCTGAAACTTGGTACACGGCTTGGTTCTCGGAAAGTTGACTCCAAATCGAAAAAAAAATTATATGACAAAAATTTAAGATATTACTATTTGCTAGGCTTATTTTATACAAAGTTTTGAGCTCCGCCCACTTTTAAGGGGCGTTTTAAGGAAAAAACTGTTTTTTTTTTAAATGACTTTCGGTTTTACCGTATTTTCTCATGATTCTAACGAGATTACAATAAATTGATTTTAATTTTAAGCCCACGTTTACTTTTGGGGGCGTGGCCTAAGCAAATAGTATACGAATTCGGGCCAAAACTTTAAGATTTGGTGTTACATGGTATATAGGGTCGGGTATATAGAAGTTTGTCACAGACAAACCCCTACACTTACTCACTTGTTAGTATGAACCTAATGGACATTGCGATTTCTCGGTATTCATGCACTCTAGAATTTTTTTTTGCACAACCAATTCTCTACAAATATACTCTACAATGATTCCAAGCGGTTTCGCGTGGTGCCGCTAGATGATGTTCGCCAATTTAAATGACCCGCTTGATTTAGAAGAAGAATTTCACTTATATTTCTGGAAAACAAGAATTCTGGATTTTGGTGTTTTTGAATTTTTAATTTATTTTAGAATATTGTGCTACCGTATAGTTTTAACTACATGTTTAGTTTTAACCTCTTCATTATTCTTTTTATACCATATTTCACAGGAATGGTATATTATTAATTTCTATACGGTCGACAATAACAAGGAGAAATAATAACGATAGACCCCCAAGACCTTAAGGGTATATGATCGAGACCGAATTCTGAGTCTAGATCTAGATACATATTCACTGGTTTTATTTCGTCTTTAGAACACGAGATCTGTTTCGCAAATTCTGTTAATATTACGCCATTTTTATTTCCATCGCGAAATAATTCATCCGTAGTCGTCCACAAAAGCCCAACCGACTCATATTTTCCAATAAGTTGATTGGTTTCCTCCAATGTGCACTGCTTTGCCATGTTTAACTCTCGACAGCTACTCGCTAAATACGAACTGTGTTGGAATTCCGCTAGCGACTTCCGCTAGTGTTCACTTGCGACTGCCAGTAACTTTCAAAAAGATCGATTGTCGAGAGTAATTAGTCAACTCTCCGCGAGCTCGTCTTAAGAATGTTGGCTGTTTCACGTAAAGAGCTAGAGAACGAGCGAGGGTCTCGGCCGAGCTGTTAAAAATTATTTCAATCAATGGCAATGTATGCGGTGGTTCACAATACCGGCGTGATCGCTGTCTCGCTCGCCGGGCTTTTCGAAAAATTGAAAAAACCTCGCCGATGTTGACGATTATTCTGTCAATCGGTTTGTGAGTTATGACACGCTGTTGAACAGACATTTTTTTCTCGAAGCTTATATTTCTGGTGTGAAATATAAACAATTTATGTGCAATAAAGTCGACAAATCTTAAAAACATGTATGTTATGTTTTGTCAGTGTGCAGTCAAAACAGTCGTCGCGGTTTCTCGCTCTCATTGTGTATTGGCAAACGATTTCTCTAGTCTCGTGTTGTCCTTGCCGCTCTGGTTTGGCGCTCTCGCGCTGAATGTGAAACGGCCGTGTGTTCACTTGCGGGTTCGCTCTCGAGAGCAGCTTAGGAGTGACTTGCAGCACTTTTACTCTCAAATGAACACCCACCTTAAAACATCGCAGACTTGAAGCCATAAAAAACAACTTGAGTTGAACGGTTTGGAAAATAGTTCCCAATAACCCACTGATTAAAAGATTCGCTGACTTCAAGAAAGCTTGATTCCAAATCCTGCCAAATGATTTTGAAATATCAAGCGTAATAATTTTGCTTTCACTAAGGAGGCGCAGGAATGTTCCACTTTTCGGTGAGGTGATAGCATTACCAGTGAGCCTTTTGTTTTACAAAAACCGTACTGCATGACAAGTGAATGTTCAAGTGCGAAATTGAATCTATCCCTTTCGGCCATCTTAACAACAGGCTGGGACCTCGCAGAATCTGGGAGCTAGCAGCGAAATGCATTGCAACCAAATTTGCTTTCTAAAGAGGTGACAGCTAGAATGTCAATGTAAACGAATGTGGCAATGAATGATGTGGCATATTTATTTCTCATTTTTACTACCCTTGGGACGATCTACAATATTCTTTGTCAGCGTTTATTCGTTGAATTTTTTGGCGGATCCTTACCCGGCAAATTATATGAGTACAAAAATAATTTCTGGCTGGCTTAGGCATTTTTTTTTTGGCTTACCAGCGATGAGTTGGCCTTGCAACACCTAACCCAAAACTCCTTTAACCTCATCGCCTTTTTACAGCTCGAGTCATACCACGAAGTTCGCTCTTTTATACTCTTAAAACTTTCATACCTTAGGAGCATTGTGTTAGTATATATCATTTGGTAATTCTTCAGAAGTGTTTGTTTAAAATCTTACCCGTCAAAGAACGTGGGTGCTGCAAAAGAAAGTCCTACATTCCTTACACAAACCACTTTTCCTCGAATCGAATTAATTGAGTTTGCCGGCAATCTATGAATAAACAAGCTCGGATGGACCGCAAACGTTTTGCATTATAATTGCATTAAGAGAATTGAAAATGAATTTTAGATTTTGCCCTTCACGTCAATGTACAAAGAAGGATTCAACAACCAAACACACCCGTCATGTAAAATTAATTTTACAACCCTTTCGATTCCCAAAAGAACCGTATAGGATTCTCTCGATCAGAATTAGTTATGATTCCTGCCAATCAAATTGTTTCCTGATAGTGTAAATTATATATGATTGGGGTTAACAAGGGACCAAAAAGAAAAAAAAAACTCAGACAAGGATAATATTCTTAGGAAATCACCCATCTACGAAAAAAGGGTTTAATCTATCGTAAAATGGACGATGGACTATTAAAAGGTCATATAGGCAACACTATGAAGTCAATGCTTCGCAACTTTATTTTATGCGAGCTCCGTTTTTATATAAGGACTCGTGTCACAAAAACGTGATTTAGTTGCGGGGAGAAACTCCTCCAACTACATGCCACCCCCTCGGTTAAGCTTAGGTGCAATTAGGCGAAACCACAATCACATTAATAACAATTGTAACGCTCGTCGGCATTAAATACCTACCCCTCCTAGACCTTCGTCTCAATTTGAGGCAATTACCTTAAAGTGGTTGCCAAAAAACCTTGAAAATTGCAATAAAAATAAACAGAACGCGCGCCCATACACACAGCACAGACAGATACATATCCTCGGGTATAGATAACTATTGCAGCGCGAACAGGTATGTATACACGTGAAGGAAAGAAGAAAAAAAAAACTGAAAGAAAAACACTTCACCGCACCACCCCCGCGCGCCGAGTAATAATTAGCTAAATAAGCGGTTCGGCGTACACAAAATTTTAACAAGGAAATCACACACAATCCCCCACAATGTTGTTATCCTGTGTCGTCGCGTGTCCCAACTGTTGAATTGCTGGGATACAAGCCAGACCACCCCATCACCGTGTCGTCGTCATATCCAATGTGTATCTGCCATAATACACCTGTACTTTGGTTAATAATTGGAACTTTTTTTTCACCTCTTCTCCGCTTACATAAACTTCTAGAATGCAGGATCCCCTAACGATGTCAGAATGTGCCTCTGGTGGGCCACAAACGGATATACCGCAAAACACACCACGCACCGGGGAGAAATCAATTTGCACAAATATAAAAATAAAATAGAAATAACGGTATGCAACAGAGTATCTAGATGTTGGAGCAAAAAAGCACTTTTATTAAATTATTGTTGAGATATTGATTTTACCCAATTTGTAAAGTGGTTTCGATTTCTGTTTTCTGTTTTCTGTTTCCTGTTGAGCGCTTGAGCCCTTTTTACGGAATCAAAGTTTTCAACATGCAACAAGTGTGATTATATACGTGCACAGGGATATTAGTACATGGTCTCGGGTTGAATACATACCATTGCCCTTGGAAGGCCTACACAAATGGTGGTTCGCTGATCACAATTAGGTAATAAAACGGATAGTTAGTCCTCAACCGAAAGCACATAGTTTTGCACTTAGTTTAGGGGGTTCGAATGGCCTTTGATGGCCAGGATTATCGCAAGTGAGAGTTCTTTTTCAACTTTTTCAACTTTATGTGTACTGGCAGCATTACAAAGGATGCTGGGGGAAGAAAGAAAAAAGAAAATAATGTAACTCGCTTCCAGCTCTGGCTTGGGGAAGAACTCAACTACTCTACGCTGCGCCGTGTAACGCAGAATGAGAGAACTTGGTAAACTTTTCAGCACCAAAGTCGCACGACTTCGACGACGACGGCGATGAGCTCCAAATCTGCAACCCGATTGCAAAACATACACAAAAGACCATGATAGTCAGCTGTTGCTTCGGGGACTTTTCTGCAAGCACTATGCTCACTCTGCATACAGAGGGTTTGGGGCTGGACGGTGCGGAGTGGTGTTCTTAAGCGTGGTATTCACCCTTATTACGAAACTTTCTGCTTTTCTCTGTTGCGATATGATTTTCCTTACAATTCATGCGCTTTCGCAGCACGACTTTTGTTCTTTGGCTTTGGCTTTTCGCATTTCGAAAAGGCAATGTGCGCGCCAAGGCTGAGTGGTAGGCAGGGGCGGCCGGTGGGGTTTGAGTCTGGGGTATACACGAATGAGCATTATAAGCACCAGGCATGCGGACTTCATCTCACGAGAGATAACACAAATAAAGTGCTTAGGTACGAAGAACTATGATATTGTGTGTGCAGGATATAGTGTGGAACCTTTGACCCGCCATTGCAGACGACAAGTTGTCTGCATAAGCACACCACTTGTATTGTTCCCCGAAAATTATACTTCGGCAAGTGTGTAATGGCACATCGTTTTGTGGGGTAGAGCAATTTACCCTCGCCGCCCACTCAAACCCTCCACCCTGCATAGATATTCCCGTCCACACACAGTAATGACTTTGTTCGGGTAGTAAACCTGCTGTGTATCTAGGTATGTTTTAGACCATAGCGTAGATGCGTGCTCTTGTGGGATTCTGTGTGGCAAAAGTAAAACATTCAAGGGTAATCAGTCGCAGTTTATGAACAAAAGGAGGAGACAATAGTCAATGGTTTCGTGTGGCGTCGCGGGGAGGAGGTTGTTGGTTGTTGGTAATTATGGGAATACTGGTGAAAATCAATTTCGATTATGGGGTCAATCTTATGGGTACTTACATTGTACGGTTATATGGTAGCAATAGGCGATTGGGCACATTAAACGATCGAATAAATTTTAGTCTTTGGTCGAGACTGGTTATGGGTCTGTCGTTTGGATCTACAGTTTTTTTGAATGGTTTCAAGAAACGTTTTGCATGAATAGCAAGCGGGAGGCCGTTGTATTTCCCTCCAACATTGAAATAATATAAGAAACATAATAATTAATTGAAAAGTGAAAAATTTCAACAATTTACAATTCTACAACGTTATAATAGTGGCTAGTCCTATGATGATATCAAATGCTGCCAGGCGAACATCGTCAGGAACCTTTATAATTGCCATAGGGGCCGCTCCCCAATTAAAGCAACGATACGTTCGGTCAGCTTTTTAATTCAGAACAATTCATTACCAAATATTGTAACTATATACTCTGTTGGTTAGAACGCATTGATTTGAAAGAAATCAATAAAAAGGGGTAGGTTTATAAAGGTTAAAAAAAGAAAAAACTACAAGAGTGATTAAGTGGAAAAGCTCGTCTGTAACGAACTTCCAAATACCTAACCTTATTTACGCAATATTTACTTAAGGTGGTGGTAGAGTACGGGGTGTACCTGGGCCTCAGCGAGCTTCGACAGCCAGTCCTATTTCCATGTAGCTATGTCTCCAGTTTTACACCCGATGTTAACTGAGGCCCTCTTCCATACTTGCGTGTACCACTTAAATCTCGGTGCTCCAACTATCGGTGCTATGCTGCGTCATCTCTGTGGCGTCGTTCGCATTCATTTGCTCTAGGGTACTCTACGTACTCCATAGGTCCTTAAATCTACTGTCCTGGCTAGTTTGGTATCGTTGTACATTCCGTTCATGTTAAATCTTTCCGGGGCTCACGAAGACTTCACTGACATGACGCTGTGTTCTTCTGATTATGTCAATGTCGTCTGCGTATCCGAGTAATTCTACGGACTTTTGAAAGATTGTGCCTATGTTGTTGGTACGGGAACTCTTGCCATTAAAATAGTCTAGATTTTTGTTGACATCAAAGGGCTGGGTGAGTTTTTTTTTTTTTGTACAAGCTGACGACCACGTGTTTCGAGGGGATGTCAAAACTAGAGATTGTCCTGTTTAGCTCGTCTCCATAGACGCTATCTACGCGGCCTTCAAATCGAAGGAAAGATGGTGGATACTTACTTACTTACTTAAGGTGGCGCTACAGTCCGGGGTGAGCCATGGGCCTCAGCCAACAAGCTTCGCCAGACAGCTTTATGGATATTGTGTATATGGAAAACATCCAAATTTTTGAAGCATTCATTTGAGGCATTAAACTTACTTATAGCTTGAGCGCTTGAAAAGAAAATTTATAATAAGCAATGCAACAACCAATTTTTGCATCGCGTCGAGGCAAAGTCTCGAGAACTAAGTACATTTGCACCCCGCAAGGGCACTTCGCTTAGGTGAGGTGACGGGCTTGACGACCCCGCGGACCCTAGTTTGTTTTTCGGGGACAAATCCAAACCCCGGAATCAACCCTTTCCACGCATCCCTCTCATCCCTTTCTTCCTTCCCCTTCCATCCAACTGTTAGTGTACTCTAACCTACAGGAGAAGTAGTAAAAACTCACAAATCATAATGAATGGACAACCTAAAGGATGTTTCTACTCCAGATGGTACCGGCGATAGCCAAAATCCACCCGCAGTCTTTTCGACTGCGGTCGGGGCACGGATTCTGGAGGCCCCAACATTCATTTTTGATATACCCTCCGACTCTTGTAGCTCGGTATCCGACTCGCTCGGAAATCTGAGCATGAGTGAGGCTGCTACCCAGTGCACTGCTACTGACGCGACGACTCGGAATACCCTTGCGGTTGAACCGGGCTCCGGAAGAGGCGGGCTCTGAGGTGCGCCAAACTAAGGGTCGGCGGAAGAGGAAAAGGAAGCGGCAGATCGATAAGTCGCGCAAAGAAGCTTTACGGGCTGAAGGCGCTGCTAGTCCGGTCGGCTCTTCGGCGATTTCCATGAAGCGGGACAGGTCGCTGGAAGTCTCACCAACTGAAGGAAATCAGTCCTCTACATCGGACATCGCCTCCTCTTCTGCTGAACCGAAAAGCAAGAAAAAACCCAAGCTCATTACGAGTAACGCAACCCCTCAGGCCCTTGTGTCTGCTTGCGCCCGGTCTCCAAGTGAAGCCGGTGCCTCTCCCATTGAAGGGTGCAGTGCTGGCGGATCGAAACCGGACGTCGCGAGCACTCCCACGGGCATGAGTCCAGGAAGCGCACAAACCGTCAGTGCTGCCCGTGCACTGGTGATGGCTGCAGCACTAGTGGACAGAAACAGGCTGCAGCACTAGTGGACAGAACTGTGTCGACGCGGGCGGTCCTGAAAGTCAGTGTGCCACTGAACCTGGAAAACCTTTTGAACGCACGACAGCTAAGGAGATCAAAGGCGTTCTTATCAGAATGCTGCTGTCTCCTCCTTAGCAGTTCTAATTGGGAAAGCAGGTAATGACAACAGTTTGAGTGCTGCGGAGTGCGAACACTGCAAAACTCGACTGTTAGAACTTCCTGAGGCAACTAATGCTTGCATTCAGGTGGAGAGCTGTGGTTTGAAGGACGGAACCTTTTGGGTGAAGACCTCATCGCAGCAAACCTCTGAATGGCTATGCAATGTGGTGCCTAAAATCCCTCCCCTTGGGACCTCAACTTTTGAGGTCTACAAGCCACCCAAGCTAACGCGAGCCGTCTGCTGGATCCCTGGGAAACTGGGGAAAACGGCGGATGTGCTGAAGCGTTTGCGAGCCCAGAATCCTGGCCTCGACACAAAAGCCTGGATTGTCCGTTCGCATAGACCAAAAAAAAAAATCGTCTTAATGAAGATGGTAGTTGTTTGGTCGAGGGCATGGACATGGCTTCTGCCGAGGTCATTGAATCTAGGTACAACATGCGTCCCTATCTGCATTTTGGTAGGATTCACTTCCGTTTCAATCCCAAACAGCGCTAATAGTGTACGTAACCCTGAGCCTACATCCATAATGTTTGCTCAGATTAACCTACAGCACTGCAAGGCCTCTACTGCTCTTCTAAGTAGCAGGCTTGCGGCATGTAGTACAAAAACATGCATAACATCCATCCAGGAACCATTGGTGTGGAAAGGTAACATCTGTGGTCTTGGTGGGTTGAGTGCTTCACACGACATCCTTTATGGTGCATCCCCTTTTATGGTGCATGGTTGTAGACTCTCTACTATCGGCTCTCAACCTTCCTGGAACCTACACACAAGCCTACGCGGATGATGTCGCCGTTCTTTCTGTCGGCTCAAACCTAGAGACTGTGTGCTCTCAGGCGCAGAGATCCTTGGTCTTGATCGATGATTGGTGCACTAGGAATGGGCTTTCAGTGAATCCTCTTAAAACTACGGTTGTTCTTTTTACGAGAAGGAGGAAGGTCACTGTTTTGACTCAACTGGTCTGTGTCACTATCCCGATATCCGATGAAGTCAAATATCTGGGAGAAATCCTTGATAGAAAACTTCTATGGTCCAAGCATGTTGAATTCAAAACCGAAAAAGCATTGTCCACCTTCTGGCAGTGCAGAGGGGCTTTTGGCAAGACATGGGGCTTATCTTCGAAAAGGGTCCTCTGGATCTATACTGCCATGGTTAGACCACTCCTCTCATACGCATCGGTTGTTTGGTGGAACAGGCTTTCGCGGAAACGTGTTACTGCCTCTTTTGCCAAACTCCAAAGAACGGCTTGTCTTGGCTGCACAGGGGCCTTCCCTAGCACGCCGGGCTCTGCTCTAGATGCTTTGATGAACCTCCCCCCCCCCCTTAATATATTTATCATGGGGTGTACGCTGAAAACCATCTTTCGCTTAAAGAGAGGTGGTTTTTGGTACCACACGCATTGGAATTTTGAAGAACTTGTTCGAGAATTGTCCTTTGACCCCTGTCTTATGGACATGCCCTCTGACGCAATGACCCCAGAAATCCTTTTGCGACAAAATTACCAAGTCAACTTTCCTCAGGTAATGGAATGGCTTCGGCCAGACTCTGAGCCAGGGAAAGAATGCCATCGTATTTTCACGGATGGCTCCAAAACCGGACAGGGGTCTGGTGCTGGAGTCTTTGTGGAAAGCGAGAACATTAGACTCCACTACCCCTTAGGTAAATATGCGTCTGTCTTCCAAGCGGAGATTTTCGCTATCCTAATGGCTATGCGCTATATTGTGACTAACAGGTGGAGGGCAAGAAGCATATGCGTTTGCAGTGACAGCCAAGCCGCTCTAAATGCGTTGCTCAACCCTCTTACCTCGTCCAAGAAAGTGCTCGAACTCAAGAATTCGTTGAACTTAGTCGGAAGGCCAAATGCAGTGAATCTTGTTTGGGTTCCAGGTCACACTGGTATCCAGGGAAATGAGATCTCTGATGAGCTTGCCAGACTTGGCTCAGAAGAGGTTTTCTCAGGACCCGAACCTGCTTTAGGCCTGCCTGTATCGGTTGTCACGTCTGCCATTGATACTTGGGTTTCTCGTGAGCACAGGGCTCGTTGGCGTGACTGCGATGGGTGCAGACAGACTAAGCGATTACGCCCGGACATCTGCGAGGGGTCAGCGTCTTTTCTTCTATCTCTTAGGAGAATCGATTGCAGACTTCTTGTAGGCGTCCTTACCGGCCACCAAGCTTTTGCTAGACACTTGAATGCGTTAGGCTTAAGCGAAACCACCACCTGTCTTGCCTGTGGAGAGGACGACGATACAGCGGAACACTTTCTCTGTAGTTGTCCTGCCTTTGCTCGTATCAGGTGGCGGACCTTTGGGGCTGACGTGTTGAGTGCCGAACACCTAAGCTCTTCATCACTGAAGTTCCTTCTCATCTTTCTTCGAAAGACGGGTAAACTAAATACATTAATGTAAGGTGTTTGCATGGTAGTACAATGGACCAGTAGTTGTGTCTGAGCGCTCCATCGGATAGTAGCAACCTCCAACAAAGATAAGTGCATTTGCAGCTCTTCTGTCTAACTTCTGGCCCTTACACAAGATAGAACTAAAAGGCTATTGAAATATGTAGTAGAATAGTTTTATAAAAAAAAAATTATAAATCTTGCTCAATTTATGAGCCCCGATTTCTAAGAAAAGTTCGCATTCTGTGACGCAATTCACATCCAGTGAATCTATTGAAAAATTATTTTTTAACTGCGTTTCTAATTTTGAAATTAGTCTTTCGTGGGTAGATATCATATAGGGACTAGTTTAAGGTCGAAAACAAGTGTTTTCATGTGGCCCCAAGGATAAAAATTCCTGTAAGAAAGATAGATTCATGGAAAAGAGATTTTGCTGGCTAGGCAATGGGGGTTTCTCTTCCAATCCACCGATTTGGAATCGAAATCTCCAAAAACCGGCATCCTGATCTTCTTAAACGGACAGTATAACCGCCTTGTTGGAATATCATACCAAACGGCTCCACCGGGGGGCTATCTTCCATAAATCCAACAAATTGCTTTTAAGAAAGTATTAATATTAAATACCCCCACTTAAATAATCGGGCATAAAATTGGGTCCAATTTAGTGTTCTAAATGACGCCACTCCTAACATTGACAGCAAAAGGTCTATGAGGCCCTTTCACTCTTTTTTCCTGGGAGTTTGACTCATCTCTAATAATCCAATAATGGCCATTATAGTAATAAGAGACGCCATAAGTATCGAATTTTGATTCATCAGTGCACAAAATGTTCAAAAATAATTTGGGCTTTATGCACCTGCAAAAAAATTTTAATAGGTGGGTATTAATACAATAATGTAAAAGCCTTTAAAGTCACTTAAAAACTTTTAAACTTACTTGAAAACCTATAAATTGTTGAATGTCTGAATGTAGATGGAACATCTATTAAATTAGAATAGAATAGAATAGAACATATGAAAATATATTTGGTCGTTGCCATACGAAGCCATTCAAATGACCGCTTGAACGTAAGCCGGCATGCACTTTTGCGATCGATGGACAGTGCACTTTTGAGGGTTGCACTGAATTTTTGGCAATCAACTGATCGCACTGAAAAGTGCGAGTGAATATTTTCAGGGCGTACGTGTAAAAAGCTGGTCGGTTGTGTCTCTTGCCATGCCAAAAGCCGCACTGTTCTTCCCGTAACAAAGGCTCGATGGCAGCTCTGGAACGCGTTTCCAACACCTTAGCGAATACTTTTTGCGGAAGACTTAAGAGAAACTTTCTTCCATGTAGTTGGAGCAATGGCTCCTGTTCCCTTTTTGAAAATCGGCACTAAAACTCCTGTTTGCCAATCGTTAGATGCCTTCCCGCTTTCCCAGGCCACCTTAATAACACGTGTTAGCCATTAAGCACCTTCTTCACATATTGCCTTGAGCATTTATAGCTGAATTTCATCAACTCCAGCAGACTTGCCAACTTTTAGCGATTAAATCGCTTCACACCCAAACGAAGTCACGTCTACTGTGCGACTATCCTCCGCCCTCATCTCGTCAGCAGTGGGAATGCCGTCCTCAGTGACCTGTTGGGGGTTGAGCAACACCGAAAAGTGATCTCTCCATCTGCGCAAGACATCACTCTCACTTAAAAAAAGTGCACCGTCCTTGGATTTAACCCCCTGAACAATATTAATATTGCTTCCTCTGAGCCGTTTGCCAAAATATCTTGCTTGCAGATCTGTCATCATGCTCCAACCTCGCGCCGAACTTTTTCCATGTCTGTTGCATGGCTGTTCTGACTGCCAGATTGGAAGTTCTTTGCGTCTCATTGTACCGGGCTTGAGAAGTTGAGTTTCTACATTGGATCCACGCAATGTAAGCTCTCTTCTTCTCTCTGATGGCGTCTTGAACTCCATAGGCGTCTAAGCCACGCAGTTTTTTTCTCACCACTAGCTGCTACCCCAAGCCGCTTCACCCCACAAGCATTTCCTGCAGAGGTAATGTGTCGATAGAAACAGCTGCCATTTCTCCTCTACGTACATTCAAAAGATCAGTTGGAGTTTGTTTGAACTTCCCCGAAGCATGCTGTGCAAAGCGCTCTCTGAAGTCAGAGTCAGCATCCTGCAGCCTTTCCCACCGTATGCGGATCACAAATTTTGGTTTTCGCATGGGTGGCAAAGGAATACTGTCGCTGAAAAACATTTTACACAGCACTAAGTGGTGATCAGTTGATAGCTCATCTCCCCTGAAAACTCGAACATCACAAATCAATTTTTGAACACACTATGGTACAACAAAGAAATCAATCAGTGACCTCTGATTTAAACTGTGCCTGTACCGTTCATGTATTTGTCAACGTCTTTATGCGGGAAAAAGGTATTCATGATGGACAAATCATACGCACAGCAAAAGTCCTTCGAATTCCCTCTGATGCTGTTTTGATCCGGGTCACCATGTCTCCTGATCGCACTTGTCCAAATACTGTTGTCCGTTCCCACATGTGCATTGGAGTCACCCATCAAGAGAAAAAAAATCCATTTCTGTCACTCTTTCCAGGGCAGCATCAACTTCGTTCAAAAAGAAATCAAACTCTGACTCTAGATTTGGTGCATACACCCGAACCAGAGCCAGAGTCGATCGTTCAAGCCTAAGTTTTAAGATCAGAACCCTTCCCCCTTACGGAATGATATCAAATACAATTTCTGACAACCGGGGGCTTGTGAGTATCCCCAGACCCGCCTGTGCAGTCATGTGATTTGAAACGCCAGACCAGAAGAGCTTCCTCCCATCAACGAAGTCTTTGATTCCAGAACCCTTCCACTTAGTTGAGGAGATGCCAGTTGCATCGAGCTGATACTTTTTGGTCTCCTCAACCAGTTCAAGTTCCTTCCTCGTTAGCGACGAGACATTCCATGTGCCAATTTTGAGTTGATGCCGTTGTCGATTTGTAGCCTTCAATTCTGATTTGCCCAAATTTGATTTACCCAGCATTTAAACAGTAAGAGCGCAGTTAAACTCTGGAACCTTCTTGCCTTCTACGTTTTGAAACTGGAGACATTTTTTGGAGGGCTTTAGCCCTTCCAGATTATTCAACTAGTGAAACAAAAGATGGGAAAGGTGGCAACAAAGACAATTTCCATTCCTCATTTGACTTGTATGTCGACCACTGTGTAACCCATGTTGTTTTCGTGTCCTGGTACCCAAATCAGCTTGATCAGGACTCAAATAACGGCAGGAATCTGACGATGGACAGCAGACATCGAAATTACTCCATCATATTAAACTTTCATTGTTATCGCAAGAAAAAATTAATAACCAGCAAACACATTCAATTAAATTCTATAAAATATTTATTTGCGTCTATTAAACAATCTCTTTGCATTGCGCAGTTTTGTTTTTGTTTTAAGATTTTCACAATGGCACACGGATAACTAAAGTCTATACACACAAATATAAAAGCATCTTAACAATAGGTACATAAATTCATTAGTAATACTACTTATAAAAAAGGAAATTATTTTAAGTATATTATAATTTAATGGTATGTGTGTGGTCGTTTACATGGCTGCCACACGCTGCTTCAATTTTTCCAGCTCGGCACTGACCTCTGGTGGCACATCAGCGCCCACTTGTGTCTCGAAGTAATTTCCAATTTCCTTGGCCTCTTCGATCCAGAAGTTCTTGTCGAGCGAAAACAGTTGATCCAAATCGATTGGCGATGACATGCCCGACAGATTTAGGGCTTCCTTGGTGGGAATACGACCAATTGGTGACTCGGTGTAACACTTCTCACCGTTCACGCGTTTGAGAACCCACTCGAGAACCCTCGAATTGTCACCGTAGCCGGGCCAGAGGAATTTGCCCTCGGTGCTCTTGCGGAACCAGTTGACATGGAAGATCTTTGGCAGGCTGCGTTGATCCTTATCCATACTCAGCCAGTGCTTAAGGTAGTTTCCGAAGTTGTAGCCAAAGAAGGGTCGCATCGCGAACGGATCGTGCATGATCTTCTTTCCACGGAATTCGGCGGCAGCGGTTGCTTCACTGCGCATTGCTGCGCCAACGAACACGCCATGGGCCCACGAGTTCGACTCGTAGATCAGTGGGACACCCTCTGGGCGGCGTCCGCCGAAGAGGATGGCGCTGATTGGCACACCCTCTGGATCCTCCCATGCCGGGTCAATGATGGGGCACTGATACGCTGGTGTACAGAAGCGTGAGTTGGGATGCGCCGCTGGTTTGCCGGAGCTCTTGTCCCATGGGTTGCCCAACCAATCTGTGATCTGGACTCCCGGTGCCAAGCTACTCTCCATTCCTTCCCAGAAGACACCACCATCAGAGGTCGAGGCAACGTTTGTGAACAGCGTGTTCTTGAAAACAGTTGCCATGGCGATTGGGTTCGTTTCGGCCGAGGTGCCTGGTGCCACTCCGAAGAATCCATTTTCGGGGTTGATCGCACGCAAGACGCCCTTGCTGTCGAACTTCATCCAGGCGATATCGTCGCCCACGCACTCCACCTTGTAGTTGGGCAGTGAGGGGTTCAGCATAGCAAGGTTGGTCTTACCGCAAGCCGATGGAAAGGCTGCAGTGATGTATGTCTTCTGGCCTTGTGGGTTTGTGATGCCAAGGATCAGCATGTGCTCGGCCAGCCATCCTTCGCGTTTCGCGATCGTGCTTCCGATTCTTAGCGCAAAGCACTTCTTGCCGAGCAATGAGTTTCCTCCATATCCCGAGCCATAGGACACGATTAAATTTTCCGCGGGTTTGTGCAGGATGATTGTCCTCTCTGGATCGCACGGCCAAGATGGCTTCTCGATCACTCCATTGGCTGGTGTTCCCACTGAATGCAGGCACTTGACGAACTCTTCCTTCTTTTTCAGTTGATCGAGCACTGCGGCACCCATGCGGGCCATAATCCTCATCGATGTCACGACATACGCTGAATCAGTGACCTCAATGCCAATTTTCGACAGTGGTGAACCCACTGGTCCCATGGAGAATGGCACCACATACATGGTTCTTCCCTTCATGCAGCCGGGGAAGCGGAGCTGCACCTCCTTGTTCATGTCATCGGGTGATATCCAATTGCCCAAGGCACCCTTGACTCCCTCCTTCGGTGTGGTGATCGTTTCCTCCCGCTTCTCGGTACAGATGAACGTCTTCGACTCCACACGAGCCACATCGCCGGGGTTTGTCCTAGCCAGCCAGCAGTTCTCGTACTTTGGCAACGGCACAATGGTTCCAACCTCGACGAGCTGCTTCAACAGTATCTTGTTCTCCATCTCGGAGCCATCGCAGATGTGCACCTGATCGGGCTGGCACAGTGCCACCGCCTCCTCGACGAACGCCTTCACATTTGGCGTCAAGCTGGACAAATCACCATTCGAGATATTCACACCACGGATGTGGTTGTACAGTCCGAAGTTCGTCTGGGCTTTGTTCTCCGTGGACAGACACGAGGGCAACCTGCGAATGCAACAAAATCAAACATTACATCATGTGTATCTAGCACACGCTGCCATACACAGACAGGCACGCAGTGAGTGTACACTTACACGTTCGACTTTTCAATGAACTCAGGCATGTTGAGATACTTTTCAAATTTTTTTCACAAAACAATTCACAATAACAACAGATAGATGCACTTGTTACAAAGGCAAACGATTGACGGGTGCGTTCAAATTATTTCCAAAAATTCTATGTTCCTCCACAGTTTTTTGTCAAAACTTGGCTTTACTTTAAGATCACTGTTTCTATCACTTGATCTTTCCATTTACTCTAGCTGCGAGTAACTGGCGGGCCAAACACTCGGCCAACGTTTTTATATGCGAATTTCTTCCCGAGAGCGCTCGATTGTATAAAAAGATAGCGCTATGCCACACAGATACTTCGGGAGTGTATAGATTATTTCCGTCTGGGGCGCAAATACACGCCAGCTTCTGGCTTGGGATTGGCCAACTTTGGGGGCTCGACCGCTTCGCAACAGTCTGCCAAGTTGGTGGTAGTGTGCCTAGCGAGATCTAGAGTCTAGAACATGTGTTGTGTGGCCCCAGATTACGCCTTTGCTCGTCGTCGATGTCGATTGTTTTATTACGCCAGTATTGAAAAAATCGACAAGCTGAAAATCCCCAAACCTGACAACAACCGAACTTGTTATTGCCATGTCGAAAATAACACTTTGGCGAGATAAAAATAATGTCCAAAGGCCTATGTCGCGCGCGGGAAGTCTGTCGATTAGGTTAATTCAAAGTCAAGTCTTGAGTGGTGGAGCGTCTCGTACGAAATCAATCCATCATTGGAATGGATTTCTTGGATTTCGTGCCACACCATTGATGCCATTAACCCAGTCTAGGCAGAGCCAAAGCAAACCAGTATATCGCACATTCAAGTTTGGGTGGAGGAAAAATAAAAACGCAACTAGCAGCTAGCCTGGTTTGCCCTTAAGAGACGACGAGCTAGTATGACGAGAGATAAATTTACAAATTGTCCGCTCTTGCCATTTGTTCGACTGGAAATTCCGGTGTTTCCATTCGCCTCGTGTGTGATCTGCGGGTGTATTTGTATCTGCATTTTTATTTTTATCGTAGATACAATCATTTTATCATTGACATTTTCTGCTATACCAACGCACAGAGCACAGCTGTTGAAGTAGGTTTTTTGGCAACGCAAACTCGAAGTCTTCACGTAAGAGCCTAGGTACCTACCTACGTCTATTGTTTTATTAGTGAATTTTTATTGAACCTATTTACTAGAGGTGCAAGAAAACAAAAACATTTTTGTGATAAGGAAATCTGCTAAACAGCGAAAAATTTTTGTGGTGTGAGTGAGGGCGGAGGTGTCACACCCTGTTTGTTGCTGCTATGTAAAACCGAAAAAATAATACATTTGAGTGCAGCCAATTTTGAAAACAAATAATTTTCATAAAAACAATAACAAGGCGGCTGCAAAACTTGAATTTTTGTATAGCTCGTGTTTTACTTCTATAAATCGATTCGACCGTTATCAGGAAGACTTTGTGTCGACCATATAATGGATTCAAAGTTTAAATTTTTCCAGTTGGATTTAGATTCGATGATGAGCTTCGTACCCTGTATTGTATGCGAACACCCACTTTAATGTCGCGCAATATGAGAATGTTGCTATGATTATTGGTTTGCATGAATGAATGCTGACCCCTGGTGGGGGTGTCCTTAAACTGTTTCATTCATTCGAAATGGAGATGTCTTAAGTCTACACTCTGGAGATGTCTTAAGTCTACATCTCGGGAGACGTGAAATATAAGAAATTCAGACGGAAAATAAAATGAGTAACGAGTACGTTTTTATACCCAAACAAAGTTCTGCTAAAACAATTTTTACGTCTTGGTCGCATTTAGGTATATTATGAGATATGACAAAATAAATTTGCGCATTTCCAAAGTACAAAAAGTTGAAAGGCATTGTCTAGTCTAGGCTTTTCTTTCGATAAGTAGAAGTTCCGGGAACAAATGTCATTGCGATAACAGGGACTGGGTTATTGTGGAAAATTAAAAAAACTGCTTGGTGATTGGTGCCAGGCAACTATTGTATGTGCCCACGATCGACGCAAAAGTAATTGTTTTTGTTTTTGTGTTGATCTTATTCGTAAAAAAGAAACATGTTGTCTCTTGAACTTCAGTTAAAATGCGTTGCATAATTAATTTTAATAAAAAAACATTTGGTTTGGATTTCAATGCTAATTCTGCTGTAGGTCCAGGATAACCACCGCCGCTCGTCATCATCATCAGCATCATTTTCGAATGCCGCTTATCCTTTAAAAGGGTCACGGAGCGAGGGTGGCTAAATGGTCCTTCTATCTTTCTCGATCCTCCGCCACCAACTCAAGAGACTCCGGCCCAATACCCAGACGGGACTCAGAGAGGTTCATTACCTGATCCCACCACCTGTTTCTTGGCCTACCAGGGGGGCGACGCGCTCGCATCTCGGCTAGCATGACTTGTCTAGGAAGTCTGTCAGGGGGCATGCGAACAACGTGTCCAAACCATCGAAGAATCGATCGCTCCACTCGAAGAAGTAGCTGTTTAACATTAAGATTCCCACGAATACTGACGTTTCTCACTCTATCCCTTAGAGTAACACCAGCAACGCACCTCAGGAACCTCATTTCGGCAGCTTGTACCCGCGATCTAATTCTTTCGGTCATTGCCCAAATTTCATGACCATAGATGAGGGTCGGAACGAACACTGAATTAAAGACTGAGATCTTTGCTTTCACTCCAAGCTCAGCTTTCCTGATGACCACAAGGCGCAGTTCCTTTACTATTGATCCAGCTTGGCCAATTCTACAGGACAACTCAGTGTCACTCCTCCCATCTTTCGTGAAATTGACCCCGAGATACTTAAATTTCTCCACCTGTTTTAATGGAACTCCATTTATGTGCAGGGTACACTGCATAGGAGTTCGGGAAACAACCATCACTTCCAATTTGTTCACGTTTACTTTCATCCCAGCATCACCATACAGACGGCTGCAAACCTATCCAGTGCTCGTTGAAGTCCCTCTTTGGATGATGCAAGGATGGCCAAATCATCTGCGAAAAGCAGATGGCTCACCCTGATGCCAGCCAATTCGAAACATTGCTCGCTAAGACTGCGCTTCAACATCTAGTCCATATATGCTATGAAAAGGAGCAGCGACAGAACACAGCCCTGGCGAAGTCCAACGCGCACATCAAAAGGACGGGATTTGGCGCCATTTATCCGTACACAGCTTCTGCAGTTTCCATAAAAAGACTGGATGGCTCTCAGAAGAGGCCCACTCAGCGCATAGTCCTGCAAAACTCTCCGTAGTGTATCCCGAGGGCCTCATTCATACGCCTTTTCCAGATACCGCCGCTCGTACCTATATTAACGATGCCCTGGAATAGTAACCGAAGTGGTAAAGGTAAAGTTAATAATAATGGCCGACAGAATGTGTAAATTGTGATTTTTTATACCCCATCCCATAGGACAGGAGGTATATTAAGTTTGTCACATAGTTTGTAACACGGTGAAATAATAATGGTAGACCCCAAAGACCTTAAGGGCATATGATCGTGACCGAATTCTGAATCGAATGAGCCATGTCCGTCCGTCCGTCTGTATGTCACATGTTTTTAGGCCTTAAATTTTGAGCTAGGGTGCTCAAACTTCGTACGTAAGGTCCACGTCATGCGAAGCAGTACAAAATTTTTGAAATCCGCCCAAAGACACGCCCACAATCGGTCTAAATGTGCAACAACCGCCAGAATTTTCAAAACTGTAGGACGTTCTAAAAGGCTGAAAATTAACATTTAGCATCTCCTAGTGAATGTTAGACACAAAAAAGAAAAATTTAATTGGTAAAACTCCTCTAGTGAGCGTGGCATCTATTTTAAGGGTAAATTTTCAAATGCAGTTTACTCAATATTTTTGCTTAAAATTGAAAAAAAAAATTGCTTAATATTTTATGTAGAAAACGCTTAGTTCCACATTTTTTTCATGCAAGACTTTGGGCCACGCCCACATTTGGAGGCAGAATTGAAGAAAAACCTAAAATTTGCCTGAAAAACTTAATATCGACTAGCCTTGAGCTTAATTTAGGAAAGCACGAAACAAAAAAAGTAGCAGGTTAGGTAAACGAGACCTCAGTCCAGAATTCGTTCATATAAAGTTTTTAGCCACGTCCCCTTTTAAGGGTCGAATTTTCAAAAATATTGAATTTGAACCAAAAAATTGCATTTTTTCGTACATTTAAGTGTAAAATAACTGTGGAAATATTTTATAATAAATAGTTTGTAATTAGCGGCGGTTTGACCACGCCCCTTTTCGAAGTTTGCATTACTTATAAAATATCAAAAAATGACTATGTCATCAGCATTTTACAATGTGGGACAGGATGGGGTATTCAACAGTCCGTTTTACGGACTGTAACTTCTGCGTACACACTGTAGCACTTACTCACTGGTTTTTATTAAGGAGGGAGGAGTTACGCCATTCTGGTACCTACCAAAAAAGATAGTTCCGAAGCAACAACAAGCCTCGGAATCGGACGAATTTACTGGTGACGACCAATGCAAACCATGCGACTTTTGTAACACCATGCTTGAGAGAATTAAGCAAAACTCCTGCGCTTTCTTAAGATCTTTCAAGAATCCGTACAATACAATGCGAGTCATACGCGGACGACATTGACATAATCGGGAAAGAAGCTCTCGTTCGAACAACTAAAATGTTCATTTATAATATACCCTCATCATCCCAGTCCTGCTTCACGGTGCAGAAGCATGGACTCTGTAAAAGGCGGATGAAAACGCTTTGGGCTGCTTCGAGATTGAAATTCTTCGGGTGATTTATTGTTCTGTCTGCATAGACGGAGAGTAGAGAAAAAGATATATAACATCGAACTTTACATCTGGCTGTACTGCGACACCGGCCAAGCCATCAGAAGAGTCCAACAAGAGTGATGCCTGGGTCTCATCTAGAGCGGATAATCACCAACGCCCCGCCCGGCCCGAAAAATCTTCGAATCCATCCTAGAGGGATGCCGCGGGAGCATGTGGCTCCTCTGAGCACAGAGACTCTCAAAACTGGAGACCGCTAGCTGGAGACAGAGCCGACTGGCGAAGCTTGTTGGTTCAGGTCCACCCCAGGCTGTAAGGCCACCTTAGGTTAAGTAAGTGAGACCAATGCAAACCAAAAGAATGTTAGTTTCCTTAACAAGTGCGTGCAACCCAGCAACTGATGGAGGGCCTCAACGACTGCAAGGCAGATATGACTACCATCCAAGCAACGCGATGGAAAAGGCCGGGCAAAAGAAGGGTGGCAAACAGCAATATATACCACAGGGCGCCAAGAGGTACCGACGACAAAGGTAAGTACTAAGAGGTGGCGGTTGGACAATGAACCCAAATAGCACTATGATGTGCTTTTTTTGAATTTGACGCCCCCATGGGACATGCATACTAAACATGCTTTAACTTAGCTTAATTCCACCTTAAACAATCGAAACTTCGAACTCTAAACTTGAGGACAGTGTGAGCTAAAGGATAATGTGGAGACTGTTTTTATTACGGCGTAGGTTTTCAACCTAGTAGAGTTGGCGTTGCGCAGCATTCTGGACATTGGCTCGTGGAAGCCGTAGTTCTTGCTTTGGAACTTGCAGCGGAAGACGGGCATAGACAGCATCTGCATATGTGTAGCTTTGCGGGGCAGTCAATATTCCGGTAAGTAAGTCAATTTAGTTTCCGGCGATCTTTGTATTAGTCCAGCAAAGATCACGAAGGGCAAACCGAGGAACCTTTCATTAAACTGCCACAATACGTGAAGCGTGGATGCTGTAGGAAGGGATGCTCTACCAATCAGCGTAGAGCACCAGTTTACTCAACAAAAGGGCGATGAAAGGTTATAAAAATCGATTTGGTAACGAGGGACTAGCGCCAATTTGGCGCCGCGTTTGATGACGTTATCGATATAAATGCGAAAGCTAAGTTCCCAGTCTCAGATTACTTCTAAGTCGACCAAGGAGTCACTCCCAAGATGTTGCTTGGCAACTATACAACTATAGAACCGCAACTTTTATTGCGATAAGGTTCTATGCAAGCTATTTACCCTCCCGCAATATAGTTTGTATAAGGCCTTACAGAAGCCAATTTGGCGCTTTTACCGAAACTGTTAAAGCCTAGCATACTTGTATAAAGCTTCCTGTTAGGCTTAACCGACACTTTTACTTGCATAAGACACTGTTACTTGCAGGCCTTATAGGGGCTATTACTTATATAAGGCTTCTTCTTGCAGGCTTTATACAGGCTATTACTTGTATAAGGCTTCCTGTTGCAGGCCCTATAGAGGCTATTACTTCTATAAGGCTTCCTGTTGCAGGTCTTATAGAGGCTATTACTTGTATAAGGCTTCATGCTGCCTTATAGAGGCTGTCAACCAAGTAGTCACAACGTGGCATTTGCTGACAATAAGCTCGAGGAAATTCGTTTGACACCAAATAACGAAGTGGTTTAAGTCGAATTGGAGAGAGAGGGAATCGGTAGGAAAAGATATATTTCGCAGTTTTCATATCATCTGCGAAAATTGAAAGCAGGGAGTGCTTGATAAGACGTAGAAGCGGCATTTATTTAGCCCATTTAATTAGCCCCAGATGGTTTCCTTGGGGAAGGCTCTTGAGGTGGCATAGATTGTGTAAGGCAAAGAAGATCTGAAGATGACAATATATTGTTGGACTTCAAGATAAGATTTCAGCCACAAGATAAAACCTGGGGGCAAACCTCGGGCGCTGAATTTGAGGATAATATTTATTATCGTGTGGATTATGTCCAAGGCCTTGCTTAAGTCGGTGGCAACAACGTCGATTGCCATCCTCAAGGGCACACAAGGATTGTAATTGTAAACAAACTTCACTAGATTAGTTTTAGACGATCGACCTTCCAAAAAACCATTTCGGTTTTATAAAGAAGATTGGATTGCCGCCAAATTACGTTATAAAGACGGTGCTCTCAAAAAGATTGGGTATTTATGACAGTTTACCGATTGAGCGATAATTGGAGACTTCATTAATACGTCCTCTTTTGTGGATCGGGATGTAATGGCCAGCTTCGTGTGACGTGGTTCGTCGTGGCTTTATGTGGGTATCAATATCCCACCTGAGTAGCTGAGAAAACTGATAAGGTCCTATACCTTTACCCGAGATGTCACTAAGGTCGTGAAGTTTCGCTAGGACGTTTAAGTTAGGTGATTACCCCGCGGACCGTAGTTTGTATTTGAGGTGAAACTCCAAACTACGAGATCGACCCCTTGCATCCATCCCTTTCATCCTTCCATATCTGTCCAACTGTTAGTGCGTACTGCTGTCTTCTCGACTATGGCATGAATTCAGTCGGGCAGGAATTCTGGAGGCTCAATATTAGGGTAATGCTCAGTAATGCTGCTGATGTGAGGATTCCGGGATACTCCTGATGTTGTTGAACGGACTTTGAAAGACGTATACTCTAAAAAGCGCCTGATTAAGGGACAGGGTAAGAGGAAAAGAAAAAGCTGATTAAACATTTGCACCTCTAAACTTCACGGGCTGAAGTCGCAGCTGAATGTAGTAGGACTGACGGACTAGCGGAAATTGAACGTCGTTGGCACTCTCACGTAGGCCCGTGCCTATGGGGACAATGAGTGTACGGACTTGTATTCATATCTTCCAGTTCTGTTTCCTTAACGCTAATCGAACACTAGCAATTTTCTGAAGCATCAATAGTTTACTCACGATCCATGAAAGCAGCGCTCACATGAGCAACTTTTCTAGTTATTTTAAATATTAAAACCCTTTGCTTTTTAAAATGTATGCGACTTGAAAAAAATAAAAGAAAATTTCACGTCGGCACTCAAACCTAGAACTGCATACGATAAAAAAGTAATTTCTTCAACGAGCAACTAAAAATCTGTGGCAACAAAGATACAAAAGTTGCCCCAAATTGTTCCGTCTCGAGTAGACAGATAGCTCATTTCATAAGTTAGAAAAGGCAGTCAAACCGTTGCGTGACTAAAAGTGCCATGTGTGCGATAAGTCTGAGAGGGACTACTGGGAAAATATGAAAACCTCCTCTTGCCCTTGGGGGGCTGCATCTCTTCGAACCAGGGGACAACATTTACGGGGGCGGCCCTGATGGTCAGTGGGCCACTGAAACAAGAAGCGTTAGACACAGAACATTTAAGGTGGAAGATAAAAAATACCTATTCTTATTTGGATCCTGCTGTCCAGTCTTTAGCAGTTCGTCTAGGGAAAGCAGACAATGACTATAGTGTAAATGGTTTAAGTATACACACTGCAAAACTAGACTGTTGGTACTGCTTGAAGCACCTAATGTCTGCATTAAGGTAAAAGGCTGTGCAGTATGGTGACAATAATCCTTCCTCTGGAGAACACAACAATTAAGGTGTACAAACCGACTGTCTGTTGTCTGACGGATCCTTGGAAAACTAGGGAAACCGTTGGATGTTCTGGAGCGATTGCTTGCCCAGAATCCTGTCGTCGATACAAAAGCCTGAATTGTCCGCTCCCACAGGCAAAGCAAAAACTGTTTTGATGAATATAGTAATTATCTGGTTGTAAGCATAGAAGTGACTTCTGCCGAGGTGAAATCCAATGCCAAACAGCGCTAGAAAGCGTTACCCTGAGTCTTCACTCATATTGTTTATACCCAAACTAACCTACTCCTCTTTTATAATGGGCAAGCTGTTAAGCTGTAGCCTAGTCTACGGAAAACCTGCCGGAAAGTAACTGCTAAAAGCCTACCTAAGGCAGGAAAGTTTCCGATTCTAGCCGGAATCCTATCGCCCTATCAGTCTTATGGCCTTTCATCTAAGAAACATAGAAAAACTGATTCATAAAGACACATACAGGTTACAGCACTGAAGAGTTTCCCCTATGCTAGTCTCAACATGCCTAGGTTAGGTTAAGTTAGGTTGATGGATGTCCTTTTGACAATAGTCACGGCTCACCTAGACATTCTTAACAACTGGAACGAAAACAGAAATAAACCGCTGTTAGAAGTTCAGAGTTCCGCCTTTTTGGACCCATCCGGATTTGTGTACAAATCTCAGGAGGTCCTTTAGATCTACATTATTTATATCTTCGAGCTCATTGAAGAAGTAACTGCCTAGGGTACTTCGCGTGATGCTGTTTAGAGCTGGGCATTCGCAAAGTAGGTGGCGAACAGATTCAATTTCTTCAACGTCTCTACAGCTTTTGCAGTAATCGTTATGCGGTATGTCTAGCCGCTCAGCGTGTAGACCCACAGCACAGTGCCCCGTGAGGATTCCCGTGAGTGCTCGGATATTCCTGTGAGCTAGTCCGATCAAAAATAGTGATTTTTTTTTGCTTACCGCTGGCCATAGCTCCCTTGTGTGTCTGCACGTATCAAGTTCTGTCCGTTCTTATAGATTTGAGGGCTGGAAATGCATTCATCCCAGACCCATACCTCGCAAGCTTGTCCGCTTCTTCGTTTCCCGGTACGCACCCAACACACAGTTACAGTGTTGCCAAGTGATAACTGGTCAAGAATTTCCCTGCATAGTTTCACAGCCCTTGACTTCACTACGTCAGAGTATATGGTGATGGTCTTGTTTGCGGGGCTGTGTTTCTTCAGCTAAGAGGCAGATTGGATTATGGCTGCCAGCTCCGCCTAAAAAATTGTGCAGTCATCATTGATCCGAAAAGATTTACTCAGTCCCAGAGCAGTCACAGAAGATGCCCGCGCCGTCTCCGACGTCCATCTTAGAGCCGTCAGTATATACGGTGATCTCGTCATCTCCTGTAATGGTCTTTTCTTCCCATTCACCTCTTTCAGATATTCTCGTAGCGAATGTCATAGGGAGGTAATCCGTGACTGGGGTATCTATGAAGGCAACCCATTGAGTTTCGTCAGAGGCGTGTCCATAAGGTCGGTTCTAATATCTTGTGGTTTCCCAAGATATTGAAAGAGCCTTCAACAATGCAGGTTAACACCTACACCACTCATAGGGTCTGAACTATTCTATGGAGTCAAGTAAAAGACTCTTCGAGAACTTTACAAAAAACCTAGCTAGGTCTGGCTTAACACACCTCAACAGCATTGTTTAAAAAAATTCTTTTCCAGATTCAACCTCTAGAGGTCTGGGGGTCTCACCCTGACTAACTTGGACATGGCGGACTTAAAAAACCTCCTTGTAGCTTTCAGCGGCCATTGCAAACTGAAAAAAACATCTCCATCGCATCGGTCTTTCACTTGATGCCATACAAGAGCAGAATGCCTGCTCCCCTTGCATGTGAGGAAGAACATCCTCCGCGAAGAAATTATTCCTTCGGCATGCCTAGTCAATATAGAGATAGATGCTTGTCCTCCTGACTACCTCCGGAGTTAAAAGATGGCTCTAGGGTTTCATCAGAGAAGGTATAATTGGTTTTTTTTAAGAGACCGCAGTGCCAGAGCTGCAGGAAGGCTCATCTAATCTAATCTTCTGATCTTCAAAGTAGCAGTTTTGCGGTATGTAAAACAGAAGCAGGCAACACCCATGCCTGATACCCTGATGGGTAAGCCATCTGTTGCCTGGGTGGATTTGGTGCTTTCTCACGAACGATGGGACGTTCGTTAAGATAAGAGTTTTAAAAGACCTACTTGGACTTGGCTTATTGCATCAGAATCATCCGATATCGCCTATATGGGCGCCACTATTGCTCCCTGACAATTTTAAAGGCAGAAATATCTTATGAATTACTGATTCTTTGGAGAATGATCTCGAAGAAGGCATGTACATTTCTTTAGACTTCAGCTTTGGAAAAAGATGCAACCAAACGACGGCGTAGACGAAGCCACGTAGATGACAACCATTAATGACAACCAGCGCATTAGTCCGCAGAATCTTTATCAATCATTTGGAAAATTATGAGGAACCTTTGCTATATTTTTTGACTTTTCTACTCTCGATGCCGGACTTGAATTAGTACTTCAGACACTGGCCTACCCGGGCATTAGGGACAGTCGCCGAAGAAACTGAAATTTCTAACTCGTGTACCTAAAAGTTCCTTATACTTTCGTGTCTTTTTTTACTTCAAGTTCAAACACAACTAACGAATAAAGTTTGATCAACTTTATTTAATTATTTTTTACATTTTTGATATTTTTTCTTTTAAACACTCCAACTCATCCGCTACAGCCTGTGGCAAGTGCTTGCCAACTTCAGTCTCAAAGTATTTCTCAATTTCGCACACTTCCTGCTCCCAAAAGTCCTTCGGTAGCGCAAAGAGATCTTCAAGACACGCCGAAAGTTCCAATCCATCAGTTTTTATTGCAGAATCAGCAGGCAGTAAGCCTATCGCAGAATCCTTCGCACAGTCCTCACCCTTGACGCGCCTAAACACCCAGTCTAACACTCGTGAATTTTCCCCAAATCCGGGCCACATAAATTTACCATTCTCATCCTTAAGGAACCAGTTGACATGGAAGATTTTCGGCACCTTGCCCCGCTTCTCCATGCTCAGCCAGTGCTCGAGGTAGTGTCCGAAGTTATAACCAAAGAACGGTCGCATAGCGAACGGATCGTGCATAATGACCTTCTTTTTGTGCTCCGCTGCTGCAGTTGCCTCACTACGCATGGAAGCACCCATGAGCACTCCATGCGCCCAAGAACGTGCCTCGTAGACCAGCGGTATTCCGGTTGGGCGACGTCCTCCGAATAAAATCGCACTTATTGGCACTCCACATGGGTCCTCCCAGGCTGGATCAATAATGGGACATTGGCTAGCAGGAGTACAGAACCGTGAGTTTGGATGAGCAGCTGGAGTCTTGCTGCCTTTGGTCCATGGCTTGTCTAGCCAATCTTTTACCTCCACATTATCTGGCAGATATTTTTCCAAACCCTCCCAGTATACACCGCCATCAGAGGTTGAAGCAACATTGGTAAAGATTGTGTTCTTTAAAATTGTCTCCATGGCAATTGGGTTCGTTTCGGGAGAAGTTCCTGGGGCTACGCCGAAGAATCCATTTTCCGGGTTGATGGCACGAAGCTGGCCTTCCTCATCGAACCTCATCCAAGCGATGTCATCGCCAACGCATTCGATCTTGTAGCCAGGTAAAGTGGGAGTCATCATAGCCAAATTCGTTTTGCCACATGCCGACGGGAAAGCAGCGGCGATATAGATTTTCTCATTGTTGGGATTCGTGATGCCCAATATTAACATGTGCTCCGCCAACCAGCCCTCACGTTTCGCAATTGTGCTTCCTATCCTCAGGGCAAAGCACTTCTTGCCCAACAGGGAATTACCGCCATAACCCGAGCCATACGAGGCAATAAAATTCTCATCGGGTTTATGGAGAATAATAGTTCGCGCCGGATCACATGGCCATGATGGATACTCAATTTTGCCATTCTGAGGACGACCAACCGAATGAAGACATTTTACGAACTCATCATTCTTCTGCAGCTGCTGAACGACGTCCTTGCCAACACGTGTCATAATTCGCATAGACTCCACCACGTACGGAGAGTCGGTGATTTCGATGCCGACCTTGGATAGGGGTGAACCAACTGGTCCCATAGAAAATGGAATCACGTACATGGTGCGGCCTTTCATGGTCGAAGGAAATCGCTCTTTAATTGCTTTCTTCATGTCATCCGGTGAGATCCAATTGCCCAGTGACCCAGTTACTGCGTCCTCCTTCTTTGCGGTGCAGATAAAAGTTTTCGACTCGACGCGTGCCACGTCACCAGGGTTGGTTCTGGCCAGCCAACAGTTATCGTATTTGTCCACTGGATGAATGGTCCCTTGCGCTACTAGTTTTTTGATAAGCATCCGCCTTTCAGTATCGCTGCCATCGCAAATATGAACTTTGTCTGGTGTGCAGAGTTCGGAAGACTCTTTAATGAAGTCGACGGCATTTTGTGGAAGATCGCATAGGGCGCCGGTAATGGCAGCAGCTCCTCGTACTCTGTGGATTTGCCAAACTTGCAGAGTTTTCGCAGCTCTGTAAAGAAATGGTGGGTTAGGATATAGTTTAGCCTAAATTATATAAAATATTGTTATTGTTATGTTTCGACATAGAAAACTATTTGTAATATGACAACTTAAACTTCTTAATGTCAAAGTTGTCAACGTAACAAAGATCTTATTGACAGAAAACTACCGTGGAACATTCATATTCACCCTACCATTGTGAAGAGCCTATGCAGAGTTCTTGGCAAGACAGGGGGTGTAGGGGAAGATACTGCGCTAACACATCACCTTAAATTGCAAAGTACAATTAATCCGGTCCATTTTCTATTTACACAGCGGTTGTACACGACTGGGAGTATAAAAACAGCTCGGAGGATCTTCCTCGGAGCATCCATGAACTCCTCTTAGAAAAGTATGTGCGTGGAACCAGATTTTCTATGTTTTTTTTCCTGACCAAACATTAATTATACCCTACCCAGGCTATTTTAAGTTTAATGTATAGATTTTACCGGGCGGTCCAACATTTCACACTGCATGGGTTGGCCACACTCCTTGATTGTGGTTCAAGTTGTTTCTTAAAACACAAATACAGGAGAGTCTCTTGCAGACAATTATAATCGCTTCCCTTAGATCTTACCGCATTGAAATAATCACCGTAGACCCTAAACCCTTTTAGAGACATGATCGAGACCAACAGGAAAATTGATGTTGTCCGCCCTTCCGTCCGTATGTAAACATCTTTTAGGCCATACATTTTAAGCAAGAGAACTGAAAATTGGTCGTTGGGTTGGAAGTCCAAAGCTTCCGATCAAGTTTCAGTTGCATCAAGTTTCAATTTCATCTATTTTATTTCTTTCAAAAATCGCAGAATATACCTACTTAACAATTTAAATGTTTATCTGTTGCAGAAAGGAACGCGCAATACTTCTTAAGTACCTTGTACCATAGATACATGGTTATTTTTAAAAGTTGCCGAATATAATCTCAAAGGTGACAATACAATCGCTGAGGAGTCATATACAAGTTATCATACTATTTTTTCGTATATAAAACGTGATTTCGTAAGAGGTATCTTCATAAATTGGCAATAAAAGACGCAAATCTTTTATTTCCTTATGAAATCTTTATTCTAGCACTTAGGCTGGTTCATGCATATAATTTTTAAAGAAAAACGTACTTTGGACGTTATCCCAGGTGCTTGCCTTCCAGATAATTGGTTGCTACCCAATTCTCATCAGATATGTGGATAATCAAAATGAGCACTGACGCTTCCTCTGCTGGATGCAGCTTTTCCACTCGATTAGCTTTGGCCGTTCACGTGGATGCTTTGTGTGGACAACCTGACATCCACGTGTACGGCCAAAGCTACCGTTGAGCGACATACGTATGTCGCCAAATGACGACTCTTTAACTATGGGGACGCTTGGCGACCTTATTTCGAAAATGGCGCTTTTGGGACTCTTTTTAAAACATCCGAGATTGGGAAGAAATTTTGAATTTCAAATGCATCCGACTGCTGCTTTAACAAGTCCAGCAAACGAAATAAAAGAGCTGAATATAAGAAAGATAAGAGCTGATTTTATAAGAAAAGCTGATGACCACGGGTATAGGGCAAGCCAACACAAGCAGACTATGCAACGAGAACTCAGAAGCAGCAGAGCACACAATGTTTTCTGTGACTGCAACTGTTTAATCAAAATACGTCAACCGTCAACGTTGTCTAGGAAAATTTTACTTCGAAGCATCAGGCAGTTACTTCTTCAACGAGCTCGAAGATCTAAATAATGTAGATCTATAAGACTTCCTAAGATTTGTATACAAATCCGAATGGGTGCAAGAGGGCGGCACTCTGAGCTCCTAACAGCGGTTTATTTCTGTTTTCGTTTCAGGTGTTAAGAAGGTTCCCAAATGGACACAATGGGCCCAACTGATGGTTTAAGTAAGTCGTGACTATTGTCACATTACAAGGGCATCCATCAACCTAACCTAACCTAACCTACCTCGAAGCAGCGGACATAGCTGTCAGTACAACCAAGAGCTAGCCGCCATTATGACAGACTGTGGCACCATGGATGAGCTATAAATGGAAGGCATCACAATAGACCCTCTTATGGCCGCACTAATCTGGGATTTGTTATACCAACCCCCCTCCCCCCCTTATTCAGTTGGTCCGGCAGCATTCTGGACTCTCCTGAAACTGTTTTCTTGGCAGTTCTTCTCCTAAAAAGAAGAGAAATTTACTTCCAGCCGAAAATCCCGAATCAAAACTAGAAGCACGCACATCATACAACGCGTTTGTGAACTTGGCTAAACGTCATTTGTCCCCTGTAGAATAACTACAGCTTCACGAATACAAACTATAACACAAGCTATACAAACTTCAAAATCAAGAAAAATCTGTTTGGCTGTTCTTATGTACCTACAGGAAGAAAAACGCCCTGATCCGGAATCGAAAACCGAAGAGGCCATAAGGCATAAAAAAAGAAAAATTAGTTGAAAGCGAAATGACAGCTTTCAGACGTAGACAATCTTTTATGGCCAAGAAGACTTTTTTTTTTACTGTACATAATGTAAGTAGAAAACTACAAAAATACAAGATTCGTTCATACATAGTTTTTGTTAACGCCCATTTTAAGGGGTCGATTTTACATAAAATTCTATTTGAATCAAAATTGCATTTTTGTGTGCATTTGCAAGTCTAGCTTGCGTATATCTATGCTTACATTGATATCTAGTAAGGGGCTCATATGTCCAAACTAGGTTTCCAAAAACACACAAAAATCCAATTTTCGTTTAAATTAAACTTCATGTAAAATCGACCCTTAAAAATGGGCGTGGTTAAAAACTTTGTATTAACGAAATGTAGAATGGAGTATATGGTTTAACTTATTTGGTAAATTTTATTTCTTATTGTTTTCTTAATTAGGCTAAAATTAAACGTCTTTTCTTAAAAAAATTAAGGTTTGCTATAAATTCTACCATCAAAAACTGAAGCCGTATTATAATTTTTCATAAAATGCTTTCGTCATTGTCTTCCTTGTTTCCTCTGTTTGCAGTCGGTTGCTCGTAGTATTGGTAGGCACACTTGTGATTATATACTTGAATATACTTAATTAGTTTTACAATTTTAACAATAATATAATCAAAATAACTTGCCTATGTTTTTTTAAGAAAAAATATTTTAAAAAATGGAGAAAAATTGTTTCACCGCCACGTATCTCAAAACAATTATTATGTTATTAGAAACTATCAAAAAGTGTACAACAAAATTTAAAATACATTTAGAAATAATTTTAATGAATAAATAGAATTCCACTCAAACTGATAAACTGACAGTCTTTTTTCAAGCTCGGGATCAAAGGGTTATGTCATGACTATAGAGAATTTAAGGATTGCGGAGAAAACGCCGGCCGGTTCAGAAAAAACGCTGATAAGCCAGCATGGAACATGAAAACCCTGCACAGTAACATCAAAGCTTACCCCGCAAGTGTCATGCCTTGGCGGAAAAAAGCAATGATATAACCAGCAGATTATTTAATAAAAACAACTGGCATACATCTAATTGTTTTCAAATCTATGTGCATTTTGGAAGAGAAAAAGGTGTTTAATATTCGGCCGATCATAACCTGGATAACAGACGCCGCCCAGAAAGCCGCTCATTTTGAAACAGACGCTCCTGGATTTTTCAAACCGAATCTGGTCAGCGTTCCCTAGCCGCCACTCAGGGTAGCGCCTTATTGTAGATCAGCAACCCCTGCCTTCAAATCTTACCACACTACCATTACAGGAGCAGCAAAATACCCCTTAGGGTCGGTTTTTCATTGCTGAGTTAAGCCCAGCTTAAACCAAGATCTGTTAATCCCGTAACAAAACGATTCTGGAGTAAACTCAGCGAACAGTTTTTCAGCGCAGAGTTAGCTCCGTCAACAAAGTTGTCAAAGTCTTCGACTTTCGAAATTATTGACTCTCCCAGTTCTCATTTTACATAGAAAAACACAGGAAAAGAAGTTCGAGTCATTCTCAAATATCGTTTTTCATAGCAACGCGCAAATCAACTGGCATTCAACGCAGAAAAAACATTCAAAGAAGTTCATACTGTTCTCCAGAGATGATCAGAGATTAACTCACCAAATTTGGTGAGTTAAGCCGAGATTAACCCCAGATCTTAGTTCACTGAAAAACTAATTTCTGGGGTTAATCTCAGTTTAACTCGGAAAGTCGGTTTTTCGCACTGAAAAACCGGCCCTTACTGGTCCTGACTCTTTTTTGAAACAGGCGAATACAGCCTTTGGGTAAATGGGAAATAAAATGTGCGGAAAAATTCTCAAGGTCTTAAGACATCCTAAAAATTAAGAGGAAAGAGATTCAAAGCTTACATCGATCTCAAGGAAAACAACCTTTATATTCTGTGACGTCTTCAAAAATACTGTAAGGTTGAATTTGACGGTTAATTTATCGAAATCCAAGGTGATGATCTTCAGAGACGGTGGCGGAAGATACTCTCTCAACGAAAATGGGTTTTATCAGGGTGAAAGCGTAAAGAGTGTTTAGTGAAAGCGACATTGTAGAAGAGTAGGGCTGTATTCTAAGCACGCTGCTCTTCGTTTGCTATGTCAATGACATTACGGATGCAGTTAAAGGTGGAATTGAAATAGGACACACGAGAATACCGGGCCTTTTGTTTGCAGATGACATGGCCTTTTTTGAAGAGTCAGTAGGAGGTATGCAGCTAATGATCAACAGATTAGAATTATACTGCAAAACATGGAACTTATCTGTGAATCTATCAAAGTCGAAGAAAATGGTATTTAGTGGTATATTTCAACAAATTGAAGTGGTGCGGGAATATAAATATCTGGGAGTTCTAATCACATCAAATCTTGGCATGAACAAGCATTTAAGAGTGAAGCTAACAGAAGTAAAGGGGCAGTTGCTTCAGTATGGGCGAACTGTATAGATAATAAAAATATTACCCACACTGTGAAGCAAAAGCTATTCCATTCAGCTGCTTCCTCAATTATCCTGTATGCAGCCCAAGTATGGGGTTACTCTTCTTTCGAGCTCGTCGAAAAATTCCAGCGCTTTTTCACCAAGAGGATTTTTAAGCTCCCTAGTAATACGCCAAATTACATGATTCATCTAGAGACTGGAATAGCGCCCCTCTTCTTAGACATACTCAAACTTCACATCGACTATATTGTGAGAGTCATGTCAATGCGGAACGAACGATTACCAAAGGTAGTGCTTTTGTACATGCTAAGAAATCGGGGCAGCTTTGTTCGAGGGTGGAGCGAGCTGGCATCTGCATGCGACTTTGATCTTCTAATCGACCACGATGAGGCACCTTCTTGTCTAAAAGAGAAACTATATTCCTTGCTGGAGAAAACAGGAAGGCGGCTTTTCGACCAGCTCATTAACGAAGCCCGGTCTTCGCAGCACAGAACTTTCTACAGCAAGTTAAACCTCCGTCTGGGCAATGGAACCTATTTTTTGTGTAACAGTACTAATCTAAGGATGAGTCTAATTTTCAAAATAAGGGGAGAGCTTTTGCCGCTTAATTACATACCACATCGCCCTGATCTTCCTATCCTGTGCAGTTTATGTAACCGAAGGGAAAGAGAAGATATATTCCACTTCCCTGCCGTGTGTCCCATCCTAAGTGAATTCCGTCTGCAGATCTTCAGAACTGCTACACTCTGCGCAGAAGAAGTATTAAGCATACTTAATGGAGATAGGGGATGGGACCAGCTTTATAATTATGCCGCTAGTGCTCTATCTTATAGAACCCGCATTATGAACGAAAACTTCTAATTATAAGAATATAACCATAACAATTATTTTAATGTCAATCTGGTAGACGGCTTCCTGCCAAACCAAATCGGCTTTAGATTTTCTACAAATTGCAATATGTTATTATCTAAGAGATTATTAATATTGTAAACCCAAAAGAAAAACTGTTAAAAATAAAGTCACTACTACTACTACTACTACTAAATTATAAAAGAGTACAAATACCTAGGCGTGCTTATAACTTAGAATCTAAACACGAAAAAACCTTTCGATTTCCAGCTTGCGGCAGCTAAAAGAGCTATTTCATCTGTTTGGGGCCGCTGCATCGACAACAAAGTATAACGAGCACTCGGCGAAAACCAAGTTATTTCGGGCAGCCGCCGCTTATGTACTGCTATACGGTGCCCAAATTTGGGGCTATTTTTTTTTTTTGAGGAAGTTGAAGAATTTTAAAGATATTTTTTGAGCTTTAAGGCTTCCAACATGTGCCCCAAGCATCCGTCCCACCGCTGTGGGAGGAGCTGGCTGGAAAAAACTTAAATATTTCGGCAAACACACATCTTGCATCGATAAAGACTATGTTAAAAAGCGTTTTGATAAAAGCAGGCAATGTCTTATATGATCGTTTTTTGAATAAAGCGCGCGCATCGCAACACCGATTGATTTACAGCAGGCTGAACTTCAACCTCATTGAAAACGGCCCAACTTACTTCCATAATCGCAACTCTATGCATTTCATCAGTACAATTTTTAAACTTAGAGGTGAGATAATAAGTCTTTACTTTATTCCGCACCGACCTGGTCTACCCATTCTATGTGATCTGTGCAACCTTAAAGAAAGAGAGGACGTACACCATTTTTTAAGAAAGAGAGGACGTACACCATTTTTTAGGAAGATGCCCCATTTTAAGAGAGTTCCGCGTGACATACTTCGGCGCAGCTTGAAGTATATACTTGACGAGGTACTCAGCATACTGAATGGCAGCCTTGGATGGAAGGTCCTGTACAACTACGCTGTTACTGCAACCAGCTATAGAACCCGCATTTTGGAAGGCGAATTTTGAATACATTTCGTCCTTTTCGTTTTATCTTTTATATTTTTTTTATTTTATTGTTCTTACAAAACTTGATTGTCAATCTGGTAGATGGCCCTAAGCCAAACCATAAATGACAGACCATAAATTGTAAGATTGTAAACAATACCAAATTGTATGAAGCAAATAAAGTCTATCAGAAGTCTAACTAAACTAACTAACATAAGTACCTACCTGGAAAAAGAACCAGTTCTTGTCTTCACAAGACTTAATAGCCTTGGCTCTCTCTTGCTGAACCTCCATGAGCTTTCGCTGTGTCATATTTTTTGCTTGCAAACATGCTAAAATGCTTAATATGTACTTAAATGTAGGTACTAGGTACCGTTACCTAAACCAAAAAGCTTTGCGAATACCAAAATGGAATTAAAAATCCTCAAAAATGTATTCATCGAAAAAACTCCATAAATAAATTCACTATAGAGCAATAGTTTAGTTATTACCTATTTAAAAATAAATGTTTGGACTTTAAAATTTCCTTGACCATGAACTACATACTGTTAACCTACAAATAAAAAGAACTCAACTGAAAACACTTCATGCGTCTAGCAAGAATGACAGCGCACATATTTATGCAAACATGTAGCAAATTCCAATATTATATCCTAGCATCATTATTGCGAAAGCAAAAGCCAAATCGTTAAAAAACCCCACTCAAAGTCACATTAGTGCCGCTCATTGACTCTGCAAATATGTAGCATATAGCTACATTTATGTTGGAGTTTATTTTTAGAAAACCACACGAGGACCGATCAGCTGGTTAATAAAGTCATCGTCGAAGACATTTTTTTGTTTGTGATTATTTTTAGCAGAAACTTTTGTGGTGACTAGGTATAACCTGCAAGTTCAAGCATCTGTATAGATAGTCGCGTTGCTATGAAACGGGAAAGTTCAGAAAATGATGCAATGTTTCATCATCCTTTTGAGTTTCAGAAACATATTTACACACTCTTTGTACAAACAAACATAACTTGGATTGATTCTTTTGTCTCCGGATTTTTCCACTAAGAGTTTAGTTTATTTATGTACATAGAAGAGTCTTAGAAGCAGATCAAGGCGTTTTGAAAGGCTAGAAAACCAACTTGAACGTCCACTTCGAACAACTCCAACTTACTTGTCTGGTTTGTTAATCTAAAAAACCTGACAAGTAGGTTTTGATTGGAGCTACACACTCTTTGTTTTGAAATTATAAAATCAAAATGCATCACATTAAAATTATCACCGGCATTTAAAACAAACAAACCTAGTGCTTATAAAAATATTTTTCAAGTCCTTTGTGTCTAACTTTTATTAAGAACCTATCTGAGTGCGTCATCAGGGGTTAGTTAATAACGCATGTGACGAGAGATAAGCTTAAAATTCAATTAGCCACCGCACTATAAATGGCCTTAAACTTCAAAAATCGTCTCATACAATCATTGGGCCAAATTCTTGGGGTTATCAATATTTATTGCAAATAAAAAAGTTAAATTCTTTAGATTATATTTTATGTTCATGGCTTGCTGTTTTTTTTTTTTTTTTTTTTGATGAAAGAAAAATGCGTTGTTGAAAAAATTTTTACCTACACATGCATGTGCTTGTGCTATGTATAAATGTTTGTAAAATAATTTGTAGACAGAAAATTTGAAAAAAAAAAATATTTTTGAAAATGATTTAATTCCCACGCGCAACAGGCTAGAGACGTCGTTTTCCGGCATCATTTTAAAGAATGAATCTTTCTTGATTTTTCCGGTAGCAAAGCTTTGTCATATTTTTACTTTGAATTGTTCCTTAATTCAAAAAAAAAATCGTATTTAGAAGCTTTATTTTTACCAGCATTCCCATGAGTAAACTAATGATTTGATTTGGAATTGTAATGATTTTGGTTAAAATGCAGATAGGACTGTGTCGTCAGGAAGGGAGTTTTAAAGAATACTTAAAAAAAATTTAATAACATTAAAAGAATCTTTTCTGAGGGTGACTGAACCGTTGGGCGCCACTTTAGAGAAAAATTTATCTGAATTACCCGAGCCAAATCAAGCAACATTAAGGCTCAATTGTGTCAATTTTAGAATGGTTGTCTTCCTTTTTGAAGTCTTTTATGGACCGTATGTTACGGGACGATTCTCCAAAACCCCATCTGAAGACAAAGAAGACATTGTGTTCGAGTTTCTTAGGGTAGATGCTCTCAATGACTTTTTATATAAAGGCTGCTTCTGCGCCTTTTCATAATTAAATGTTAGTCTTGAATAATAAAAATTGTTCAAACTCCACCAAGTTGATGGCACAACAAATATTGCTCATACATAAGTTTAGCTGTGGATCTTAAGATTAGGCTATATTTTTTGAACAGAAATAAAACGTAGCCAATACTAAGGTCCCGCGCATAGGCAGCAATCGAAGGAAGTTTAATATTTGAATCGTCACTAGCGATCAAATTCGTAGGCACTAGTCACAAAAATAATACAAACAAATATGGTCCTTCGAGCCATATTCGTTGTTCGTTGTATAATAAGGAGGGAACTGAAAATTTTATCCAAATGCCAACCAAAATATGATAATGAATATTTAAGAATATATTCTTTAGAATAGAATATAAGCATAAGCTTACCAGCTCTATTTAAATTAAACATGAAACAGTCTTAGCTAACGATAGCTTAAGATTAATAAGAAGAAAAAAGGGACCTTTAAAGTTTTGGGCGTTGAGAATTTTCGGGGTTTAGGTAAACAACGTTGTTTTTAAGTGTGCTCTAGGTGGAATCTATGCTAATAGATACATAAAATTCTGTATGTGGGCTCAAGTGCCCATAATCAGTGCCGTGGGATTCCAAACGAAGCAAAGGTAGGTACTAATCAATTAAGTTATTTTCAGCTTAAAGCGCTCCCAATATAAAGTTTGTATAATACGAAAATTTCAGCGACTTCACGTCGGCTTTTTTATACCCCATCCCATATGATAGGAGGTATATTAAGTTTGTCACATAGTTTGTAACACGGTGAAATAATAATGGTAGACCTCAAGACCTTAAGGGCATATGATCGAGACGGAATTCTGAATCGAATGAGCCATGTCCGTCCGTCCGTCTATATGTCACATGTTTTTAGGCCTTAAATTTTGAACTAGGGTGCTGAAACTTCGTACGTAAGTTCCGCGTCATGCGAAGCAGTGCAAAATTTTTGAAATCCGCCCAAAGACACGCCCATAATCGGTCTAAATGTGCAACTACCTCCAGAATTTTCATAACTGTAAGACGTTCTAAAAGGCTGAAATTTAACATTTAGCATCTCCTAATAAATGTAAGACACAAAAAAGAAAAATTTAATCGGTAAACCTCCTCTAGTGGGCGTGGCATCTATTTTAATAGTAAATTTTCAAATGCAGTTAACTCAATATTTTTGCTCAAAATAAAAAAAAATTTGCTTAATATTTTATGTAGAAAACGCTTAGTTCCACATTTTGTTCATATAAGACTTTGGGCCACGCCCATATTTGGAGGAAGAATTGAAGAAAAACCTAAAATTTGCCTGAAAAACTTAATTTCGACTAGCCTTGAGCCTAATTTAGGAAAGCATGAAACAAAAAAAGTAGCAGGTTAGGTAAACGATACTTCAGTCCAGATTTCGTTCATATAAAGTTTTAAGCCACGCCCCCTTTTAAGGGTCGATTTTTTAAAAATATTGAATTTGGACCAAAAAATTGCATTTTTACGTACATTTAAGTGTAACTTATATATATATGTGGTTTCTCATTAGGGGCTGTTTTACGGACTGTAACTTCTGCGTACACACTGTATCACTTACTCACTGGTTAAAGGTTGCAAAGCGATCAAATTTAATTAATCTTCATAAGTCAAAAAGAAAGGAATCTGCCCAACGAAGCATTGTGCACATTTTTGAATTTTGTGCCACGAAATTTCGGGAAATGTTAGATTGGGATGTCAGCAGCCCACAATCTATAAATATTGAAAGAAATCAGAACTACCCCAAAACTTCAACTAGACTGGATATATTATTAAAAACAAGTGGGAAAGTGCAACAGTGCATATGCAAAAGCTTTAGTCAATCTACGACGGATTGCAAAATACCCGACCATGCCAAAAAGAAAACTGCCACGCTTCCAAAAAGTGGGCGGGATATAAAAATATAACTGTTGAATGCCTTATACTAGGTGGTTGCATACATTTCGGCCTAAGACTCCGCCTTTTTAACTAAAAAGATCTTTTTTTAACGCCACAATAGGCACCCACAATATATACATAAAAGTTAGGAAATGCTAATATCTACAACTTTTATCATATAATTTTTTGTCAAATTTCATATATATTTATTGAAAAACAGTCATTTTAAGCTAAAATCGCTTAAAAAGTGGACGTGGTCAATGAAAAGGTTAAAATTTCTTAGCTATTTCAAAGCCAATCACAAGGCAATGTTACATACCAAAAATGAATGCGCTAGCGCCATTGTAACATAGCTAGAAATTGGAAAAAGAATTTTTTTAAATTAGAGATTGTCGCACATACAGCCCTGTAGTGGGCGTGTCTGTGGGCGGATTCGGCTAATTTTCAAACTTAACCCACCAAATTTTAGCTCTCTACATTAAAATTTAAGGCCTATAAGATGCTTACATACGGACGGACGGACATGGCTTAATCGATTCTCCTATCGGTCCCATTCATATCTCTAAGAGGTCTTAGTGGTCTACGGTGATTATTCCACTGCGTTACAAACTATACATCAAACTTAATATACCCTGGGTCGTGTATATGGAATGCATTTTTTTTAAAACCCAATTTTTACGTTTTAGTACTTATTTAAAATATTTCCAAGTTATGCAATTTTTGGAAAAAAATTTGCATTTTCAGATATTTAATATTAATAAGGTGTGTATAGTAAATTGGAAGAAATTTCCCTATTATTAACAAAATTTTGTACTGAATTGGAGTAATGAACAAATTATAATAATTATAATAATATAATTCGCGTAAGTCTTTGTATACTGATATTCTTCAAAGTCCACTAAGTTTAAAGCGCAACGAATGCGACCGCTACTTATATATAAGTTGAGCTTTAGATCTTAATTTCAGCCACAGATCTAAAAAGTAAATCCATAAGCTCCCTCACATAAGGTAAAAGTCGAAGGAGGCACTTATGAACCCATTTGAGAAACTCGGAACTATATCCACCAAAGGTGGCACTCGCCACCTGATGCGGGCAGATGTTACGACAACTACAAGGGAAGTGTTCCGCTGAATTGTCGTTCTCACCACATTCAGTTCAGGTGGTCGTGTCGCTCAAGCCTAGCACATTTAAATGCTTAGCGAAAACATGTTGGCCAAAAAGGACGCCTACACTTCTGCAGTCGATCCTCGTGGGGGTTAAAGAAAGACGCTGACCTTTTGCAGATGTCCAACGAGCCCTGTGATAGCGAAAAACCCAAGAATAAATGACGGACGTGTCAATAGATGCAGCCAGACCAAAAACAGTTTCGAGTCCTCAGAAGACCTATTCTGTGTCTTGCCTATCTAGCTCATCCGAGATTTTATTTCCCTGGAATTCCTCAGTGTGACCTGGAATGCAAACAATATTTACTGTATTCAGCTTTCCGGCTTAGTTCTGGCTGTAGACTCAAATGCATTTTTCGCTCCTAGTGTTGGTCCTTAAATTGCACATAGCCATTATAGGATAGCGAGAATCTCAGCTTAGAAAACTGGCGCATATTCCCTAATGGGTGGTGAAGTCTTAGGTTCTCGCTCATAAGATTTCTCCTGTGGAAATACGATGGCATTATTTTTCTGGCTCAGAGTGTATAACCGAAGCTCATTTAAGCTCCATGTCTTAACAAAAACACCTCTATACCTACTACTAAAAAAAGTAGTAGTAGAAAGTGATTCGTTAGTTTTGAATTCGACATGCTTAGACCATAGAAGTTTTCTATTTAGGATTACTCCCATGTCTAACAACCCAGATGTAGAACAACCGTAGTTGAAACAATCGTTATCGCGGATATATTCTTGATTGTAGAATAAGTTAGAAATTTGAACACTTATCCGAGTGTGAAAACTTATTATCAGGGACTCTTTATTAGCTTACTTACAAGTTTTATCGAAAGCAAACAATAAAGCTAACTTAACGATAACTTAAAATTCAGGAGAAAATATTTAAGGACCCTTAAATTTTTTGGAGTAAAGAGTTTTCGGGGTAAGTTTAACTTTCTTCGGGATCTTCTTAGAGTGCACTCTTCATGTTATAAATGTTAAAATGCGTAGCTATTAAATATTCGTAATATTTCAGATATAGGCTTACGGATATTATAAGCAACTACACTACTATCACTGCTAAGTGTAGTGCGCGGGGTTTTCCAACGATACAGATAGGATCCGTCCAACCAAGACCACGAAGAGTCAAAAGAAAAAAAAGTAATTTGTTGGTAGAGAGGTTTAACTGGACTGTCATATTCAGGAAGGGATCTTATATTAGTTATGTACTCTATAAGACTAACATAACATAGGGCTCAAAATGTTTCCTTCAATCAGCGAAGTTAGCGCGGCTGATGTTGTTTTTACGACTTCGAATCCTGAGCTCGCTGTTTCATCATTGAAATCATTGTTTGCGATCATTAAAAAAAATCATGTAAAGTTCGTACACAAAATTTTCGGCAATAAGCAATTGCCGGACATGTCACTCATTAAGGGCCAAAAAATATTTCTGGCTAAGATCTAGACAATGTTAACCATTGCCGTTGTTGTCTCTTTTATATGACGCCATTACCCACTGCATTGAACAGAACTGAACTAATAGCATATCTGGTCGTATCTATACAATATATTAAAAGAAAAAAATGCCTGTTAAAGTTCCACTCTTTACTCAAACGTCTAATAAAGAACTATATAAAAATAGAAAATTATAGAATTTCTTTCTGGCTTTGAACAACAACATTGAAGTTATGCGCGAATAGCGTAACGGCTGTATTACACTTCCTGTCGCACGATTAATAGTCATGTTTCTATGTGCGTCTTTCGACAAGAACGTCAAGGGGTTTTTAGCTTGTATCTCCAATTTAAGTAAGCGTATAGTAGGTACATCCTGCACACTTTAAGTGATAGTGTGCAGGATGTACACTTTAAGTCATAGTAATGACAGTAATCATTTTATCAGTGTCCTACAACACTTTCTATTATTTGTATATCCCATTCCATAGAATAGGAGGTATATTACTTTTGATTCATAATTTATAACACAAGGAAATATTCACCTCAATAACACAAGGAAATATTCAAGACCGAATTATAAGTCGAATGAACCATGTCCACCCGTGTGTCGGTAGTTTTTAGGCCTAAAAATTTGAGCTAGGAATTGGAAACTTGACATTTGTTCTTTCTAGGTCCCGAAGCAGTACAAGTGTAAAAAAAATTTTGATATCCGCCCACTGAAACGCCCATTTTACTTATTAGGATGAAAAAACAAGCTATTGAAGGAAGCTGAAATTTGGTATGCAATATCCTCGTTTGAGTATTTTGTGATAGGAATTTCAAAAAAAAAAACCGCCCTCATGTGGGCGTGGTCATATTTGATTTACATTCTTAAAAACGGTTTTTATTCGATATGTGTTTGCTTTAAGATCCAAAAAACTTGCACTAGAAAATGTTCAGATATTTGCATAAGCTATCAACTCAAATGAATATACTCTTGCCACGCCCATTTTTGGGGGAGCTTTTAAGTATCAACAACATTTTTAATATCTAAATGCAATCAATACGTGTATACACACTTCTGATTAAAAATATGAACAAAAAACCATGTTATTGAAAAGAGTCAACTCCATCAGCAAAGTTTTCGAAATCTTCGACTCTCGAAATTATTGACTCTCCGAGCTCTCGCTTCACATAGAGGAACACAAGAAAAGTCATACGAGTAATTTTTAGATGTCATTTTTCACAGAAACAGGCAAAGCCAATGCCGTTTCACACAAAAAAAAAATTCAACCAGTGAGTAAGTGCTACAGTGTGTACGCAGAAGTAACAGTCCTGATGGCATAGTTATTAGTTATTTTTTGACATTTTATAAGTAATGCAAACTTCGAAAAGGGGCGTGGTCAAAACGCCCCTTATTACAAACTATTCATTGCAAGATATTTCCACAGATATTTCCAAGTTACACTTAAATGTACGTAAAAATGCAATTTTTTGGTTCAAATTCAATATTTTTGAAAAATCGACCCCTAAGAAGGGGCGTGGCTAAAAACTTTATATGAACGAAATCTGGACTGAAGTCTCGTTTACCTAACCTGCTCCTTTTTTTGTTTCATGCTTTCCTAAATTAGGCTCAAGGCCAGTCGAAATTAAGTTTTTCTGCAAAATTTTAGGTTTTTCTTCAATTCTGCCTTGAAATGTGGGCGGGGCCCAAAGTCTTGTATGAACAAAATGTGGAACTAAGCTTTTCTTACATAAAATATTAAGAAGAAAATTTTTTTCAATTTCGAGCAAAAATATTAATCAAATTGCATTTGAAAATTTACCCTTAAAATAGATGCCACGCCCAAAAGAGGAGGCTTACCAATAAAATTTTCTTTTTTGTATCTGACATTCATCAGAAGGTGTTAAATGTCAAATTTCAGCCTTTTAAAACGTCTTACAGTTATGAAAACTCTGGAGGTAGTTGCACATTTAGACTGATTGTCTGCGTATCTTTGTGCGGATTTCAAAAATTTTTACACTTGTACTGCTTCGCGTGACGTGGACCTCACGTACGAAGTTTCAGCACCCTAGCTCAAACTTTAAGGCCTGAAAACATGTGACATACAGACGGATGGACGGACATGGCTCATTCGATTCAGAATTCGGTCTCGATCATATGCCCTTAAGGTCTTGGGGGTCTACCATTATTATTTCACCGTGTTACAAACTATGTGACAAACTTAATATACCTCCTATCCTATGGGATGGGGTATAAAAAGTTCATAGTGTTCACCAGAATCCGGCATGAACTCACCAAATTTGGTGGGTTAAGCCGAGATCAATCCCGGATCAATATTCACTCCAAAATTTATTTCTGGTTTTAATTACAGTTTAACTCAGAAACTCGGATGATCTCGCACTGAAAAACTGACTGCGATAAATATTTCACTGGTTGAATATTTTGAATATTTCACTGGCATTAAAACTAATATACTTTTGTTCGGCTATAAAAATGAAGAAAATGTTACCCTGAATTACCAAAAAAGGTTGTAAAAATTAAAATTGACAAGATAAATAGACTGTAATTTCAAAAAATTGTTTAACAGTACCTAAAAATGCATCGAAAACAAATTTTAAATGATTTAAAATCTTAAAATTGGGTAAATAGTCAAAGGTGCCCAAAATAATTTTTATACCCGACCCAGGGTATATTAAGTTTGATGCATAGTTTGTAACGCACTTAAATAACCGTAGACCTCTAAGACCGACAGGAGAATCAATTAAGCCATGTCCGTCCGTCCGTATGTTAACAACTTTTAGGCCTTAAATTTTAAGGTAGATTGCTGAAATTTGGTGGGTTAGCTGGAAGTTCAGTCCTTCAGATAAAGTTTGAAAATTAGCTGAATCCGCCTACAGACACGCCCACTACACACCTGTATGTGCGACCATCTCTAATTTTAAAAAATACTTTTTCCAAATTTTAGCTATGATACAATGGCGCTAGCGCATTCACTTTTGGTATGTAACATTGCCTTGTAATTGTCTTTAAGGTAGCCAAAAGATTTTAGACTTTTCATTGACCACGCCCACTTTTTAAAAGATTTTAGCTTAAAACGGCTGATTTTCAATAAATATAATGAAATTTGACAAAAAATTTTATGACAAAAGTTGTAGATATTAGCATTTCCTAACTTTTATGTACAGCTAGACCTCACTTAACACGTACTTCTTACAGCACGGCCTCGTTCTAACACGTCTCACATTTTGCGGCATTTTTTTGTTTAACACGGAAAAAGGCTTGCTCTAGCACGGTCTGCGAGACACAATTTTTTTTAGCATGCTGTCTGGTTTGCAGTTGGCACACATTCCGCATGTATGCATATTTCTCTGGCAATAGACGCGTACCCCAGCTTTTTTTATAGCGTGTTTTTGTGAACATACGTCTTAAAAGGGACTTCCCCATTTTTCATATAGAAAGCGGAAGCTCTAAGACTGACATTGTTTTTGTTTATTTTTTTTTTTTTGTTAAGTTATGCAGGAGGAAAGCTATGTTTTGTTGTGCTTTGTTTATTTTTTTTCATCCTTGATAATAATAAAACCTCGAATAAATTTTTTTTAAATTAAACAAAATTTTTGAAGGTTTTCTGAAATCATGGAACGTAACTACTCTATTTTCACTTGCTTCTTGTATCGTTTAACACGTTTCGTTTAACACGACATTTTTCAGGAACCTAACCCCCGTGTTAAGTGAGGTCTACCTGTATATATTGTATGTGCCTCCGCCCATTTTTGTGGGCGCGGCGTTAAAGAAAGTGATTTTTTAGTTAAAAATGCGAAGTTTTAGGGCGAAATGTATGCAACCACCTAGTATAAAACATTCAACAGTTATATATTTGTATCCCGCCCACTTTTTGGAGGCGTGGCATATTTCTTTTTGGTATGGTCGGGTATTTTGCAATCCGTCGTGCACTGTTGCACTTTCCCACTTGTTTTTACTCTATTAAGATATAGCTGCATTGCTACAGCAACAATCACGATAGCACTGAAAATATTGAAATATTTAACCAAAACCATTGAGCTTTCGAGATGCGTAAAAGAAAACAAAACATTTGATAAAATGCGAGAGTTCGTCTGTTACCCTACCCTATTTATTATCTACCCCATAACGCCAAATTATGAAGTTTCTTTGCCTGAATTTATACATTGGATGCCAATTGTTCGATACAATTCCAAACAATTGGTCCATACAACCACGGCTCCAAATATGACCGTTAGAATGTAATCCTTGAATTTTAATTTCATTTCGTTAGAGTGATAAGGAAAAGCGGAAATTTAATAATAATAGTGGGCGTGGCCGTGGGCGGAGATTTGCCGAATTTTAATACTTTGTATGTACAACATTATAAATAAGCTGCGCCTGAGTCAGCTGCCTAGCTTAATTTTATAGGTTTTACAACTTCACACTCTCAGGCGGGCGGACCAACGCACGGGCGTTTACGACAACGGTATTGCACCTAAATAAGCACATCGAACGTCTTATCTCACAGGAAAGGAACTAAACTTACAAGAGAGGCTAGAAAGTAAGAGTTTGATGTAAGCGGCATCTCCTCAACTAAGTGGTTTAGAAACTAGAAACTTTGCTGATGGATGAAAGTGAACTCTTCTGGTCTGGCGTGGCACACTCCATATTTAACTGCACGAACGAGTGTTTGGATGCTCACAAGCTCCCGTTTTCGAAGAACTTATAAGAGTTTGGTCCATCAGAGGGAGGGGTTGCGCTCTTCAAGCTAAGATTAAACTTGGGCCCTTCTGTCAGGTATGTATGAGCCGAATCTATAAGGAAAGAGAAACATATGATGATGACTTCTTTTTCCTCATGGATATACCTCAATGCTGTTCATGTCAAGAAAAAGCTTTGAACAGTGTGGTTGGAAGGCACGGAGACATAACTTAAAATTTCTTAAGAAAATCAATAATGGGGCAGGCGTAATAAAGCATATCTTGAACTCGTTTTCTTTAAAACAACAAAAATGTTTTTAGGAAGAAATAAAGCTTAGAACGGGAGCAGTACTAGATGACTGTTCTTAAGGTCTGTCACATGGAAATTAACCAAAAACCTTGATTCAGACTTGTCAAAGCAATCGCATATGTTGGTCGGTCACTATATTATGCAATGACCTTCACTGAACTGGTACAATCTATTTCGATGTACAAAAACCAGACCAATAAAAAAGATTTAACACAACAGTTCTATGCATATAATAATCTAAAAAAATAAACATTAGTGATAACATTTCTCCCCAAAACGTTGTCAACATGCCCTGCACAAAGTTCAATATTCGTCCCCCCGACAAAGTCAATCAATCTATATAAAAACTGAAAAAAACTGGTGACCAAAAATTGTCAAGCTTTTTAAAACTCGAGCCACTCTCCAACACCATAAGCGTGTATCGGTTGTCAGTTGACTTTCTGCTCCATCCACACCAGGGGTATCGTATAACTTGTTTGATACTGGAATTTGAACCTGCTACCACCAACTAGCTAATCGTTTCGATTCAGCACTATCAATTGTCGCTATCACTCAAGTTTTGGAATATTTTCAAGCTCTTAAAATAGACAAACCGACTCGATGTTATTTTCCGCTAAGCATCAGCATGATCTGCTTTGAATAATAAGTTCTGTTGACGCACAGAGACGTGTTGATGTTGATTGGAAGTTGATCTCTTTCTGGTCACTCAAAGGCCACCACCAGCACCAAGCTCTGGGTGTTTACTCGTATATGGGGGGCTCGCCTCCGATCAGGGTTATCTGGTCTGGTGGGCTGACATCACAACTAAGTAGCATCGGTTGAGTAAACTCGTTCTGTAAGTTTCTGTCGCATTGAGGATCGAGCATCGAAAGGGAAAAAGCCGCTCACCGAAACAGAGCACAAAGACAGAGCATTCAAAAACAACAATAAAAACAAAAGACAATCTTTAAAAATAACGTCAAGTGTAGACGCTGTCATTTGTGGCGCGCGTTGCTAACCGCTTTCAATATTTTCGTTCGCGTTTGCTCGAGAAGCGTGGCGGGTTCTCGGTTGCTTTTTTTGTTTCCTCAACCACTCGAGAGTGCCTATTCTCGTTTGACTGACAGCTCCCGCTCAAGACACTAAAAGAGCACACAGTGGAGCCTTCACGAATGATAAGCTAATTTATTTCGGCTTTACAAAAGCAGATTCAGCAGAATAAATTTTTTTTTCGGTAAATATTTGAAATATTATGGGATCGGTTATTTTTGACAGTTTGTAACAGACGTTTAAAAAATAAAGTTAAATTGTAAACAACTACATACCCTAGAACGGACTGCTGCAATTTTCCGAATAACATTCCGACAAACACAACGAATTTCGAACAGCTTGTGTGACGTTAATTTACAATTGTTTTGTTTATATGTAAATATTTTTAAATAGACTAGGTAGATTCGGCTAATCACAACGACAGCCAGTTGCACAGTAATAGTGAATAGAGTACTTCGTGGATGCAAGCGACAATTGGTACTAAACCACTCTCACTCTTCCCAACTTGCTCCTTAATTATAAGTAATTGTGCTCCCTGGTGTTCTTTAATTGAGTTTAAGAAGAAACAATTTGACGTTCGGCTTCGGTTGTTTATCTGTGCTTGTAGGGGCTTAATCGCATTCGTTCATTGATAAGGAAACATTCGAATTTGGTTGTAGCTACAGAGGACTGACGACTATTAAGAAAGTCGTTGTGGTATTTATAAAAAGGCATCGAGCGAAAAGCGAAAGTTATAATGCCTATAGATATAGACGTTTAGGTACCAATACCACTTGACATTTTGGTATAGATAATGTTAAACTATTTTTGTGAGTGCGATAGGTAATTAGCAATAGATACGCCCAGCACAAATAGCAAAACAATGCATAACTCCAAGAACTGATATTTGGAGGTAAACACTTTGGCGAGTCTTACTGTCGCACCACTTATAATCATACCTTGGGTATAGGATAAGTATCTTGCTTACATAATGACATGATAATTGCTGTATCCCTCACCAGATTGCCTAACTTGACTACAACATTTCGAGCACACATCATGACTGAAAGGAAAATTTAGGCACCTCCATAGGAGAGGTACAAAAACTCTTTGGGTTTAAGTAGCTAAATTACTTAAGTTGGAAATGCCTCTCATGTAAGCTTATCATCAAAATTGATACGCAGCAGATTAAGTAACCGTTGGTGCCCCGAAACGGCAGATTTAAGATTTTATTTTTATCATGCCGGGGTTGACCAAAGGCAACGAGCACGTACGCCTCTGGTGGTTCATTATACTCAAGCGTAGCCTTTTGAACTCTGATAAAAATCAGCGAGCGTGTTGGAAAGGTTATTGATTAGGTTAAAAGTGGCTGCCAAATGACGCCAGCAAATGAAGACTTGCGATAAGTTAAAAAGTTTTGTCTTCTTCAAAGTTAACGTTGTCATCAAGAAAAGACAGCTTAAGCCGATGTCAGAGACTAAATATCAGTGTGTGCAGGTTTCGCTTTAAGGAAAATTTTAGAGACTGTCTATCGAGGTAAACTGAGGCAACAACAGCAGCGCTGGGACTAAACGAAGACTAACTCTTGTTAATCGATTCCTCCTTAGGCTAAGAGTATGTCTCTTTAAAGGACTCTCACTATCCTAACCCTATGCTACTTTACGGTACAGCCAGTAATGGAGTCTGCCAAAGTCAAATAAAAACACTGAAAGCTTGCTTAAGAGCTAAATAGTTCAAGTGATACCTACTTAGTGGACGATGAGATCTAGCGGCAAGCTGTACTGGTTGGTACGGAAATCTTTGGAGTAGATGATGACAAAGACTCAAATGAAGCACACAAATGAAAAAAGACATCAACCAGCTTCGCATTCAAAATTGGGAGCAGCTCGTTAAGTATATACAGAGCTGACTAGGGTAGCTTGTTAATTAGGGTCTATTGTTGTCGGTCCTGGCGCCACTAAACTAAAAAGTGTTTCGTTCTATGATTTCTAACCATTACTCTTGGTCTTGCGTTTTATGAATGCTTAATTGGTTACAAGACTCTGGCTCTCTATTAAGTCTTTTATATCTGCCTGAAATTCAGGCTAGGACAGGAATTCGACAAAGCTTGAGTAAGTTTATTTTGCATATTCTGTCCAGAAGTTGTTACCTACTTAAGGTGGTGCTACGATCCGGGGTGGACTTAAACCTCAGCCAACAAGCTTCGCAGGCAGCTCTGTCTCCAGTTAGCCATCTCCAGTGTTTGCACGTGGAGTTCGCTGAGGTTCCCTTCCTCTTACGTGCGCCAACTTGGTCTCAGGTGCACCTCTTCTGTACCGTTCCTACTGGGTTTAGTGTCCATCCGCTCTAGGAGATCCAGCCATCGCAGGTTTTGTATTCTGACTTTTCTGGCTGACTCTTCGGTGTCGCTGTACAATCCGTACAGTTTAATGCTATATCTCCATCTCTACTCTCCGTCTATGCGTACCGGACCATAAATTGCCTATAGGTTTTTTATTTTGAAGTAGCCTACAGCGTTTTCACAAGCTTTTATAAACGGACACAGTTGCCGTCGACAGTTGAGATAGCATTATGTCTTATGGTAGCGACGGAAGGAGAGCCGGTGGAAGGCCTCCCATAAAACTCAATGTACCCAAAAACTATTTTGTTGCTCGTCGAATTTCTTATTGATTCTTATCGTAATGATTCTTATTACGAGAAATGAAGCTGGTTTTAAATCAGCTACCAGTTTCAATTTTAAGTGCTTCTTAAGGGTGAAATAAGGGCGATAAATACGCGGACTAAGATGGAAAGCTCCTTAAACCAACCTTAACCAGACTAATTAACAAATTTTCAAACAAATTTCTTTGAAACGAGTTAAAAACTTATGTGAAATGCAGAACACTTGTTAATTATATACCTTCTTCTTCTTCTTTTTTCTTCTTTTTCATTTAGCGGCGAGGTTTATCTAATGTGATGGATTTTAACCCTCCCCACATCCCACTCTACTGCATTCCTAATGGTCCGCTTTGGAAGGTACGCCGATTTGACCTCAGAAAATACCGACAGGCCACCCCGTTTTGGATCTCTTCGGCCAAATAAATGCTGTTGTCGTTGCAGTGGTGTGATCCATGAAGGTTTAGGCCTTCCTTTCTTTCGCTATTGCGCTGGAATTTCGATTGGCATTGCCATTTTGAAAGGATTCGTAGAATCCCTCTTTTAACAAGGCAATACCAACTGAGCTGATCGTGCTCCATTTTCCTGGAGAAAGGTCCTTTTACAAGGAGATTTATGTACCTATCAGTTAAAATTTTTAGGTTTATTTAAGCACAAGTCTGGGTCTCTTTTACGTAATTTAATTAGCAGTAGGGTAAGCTGAATGGTTAGATGAACGTTTAGCCAAAGCTGAAATTACATTTATGCCCCAAAAAAAATAATTAAGATGGCGCAGCCTAAAGCGTTTTCATCCGCCCTTGACCATCGTCCATGCTTCTGCACCATAAAGCACTGATCTGATCAGACTATGTCTGTCTGACTATATAGCCGAATGCCTGCCTGCGTGCCTGCGTGCCTGCGTCTGAATGAATTTCTGGCAGACGTTACAGACTTAATGGAGGGCCATAGTCTTGTTACGGATTTAGAGTTCATAAAACGCAAGACCAAGTGTATAATTAGAGTTCATAGAACGAAGCACTTTTTAGTTTCGTGCGGCGTTACAGTATAAGGACAGACAATAAACCCTAATTAACAAGCTTCCCTAGTCAGCTCTGTACTTAACTGGCTAACCCCAATTTTGCACGCGCAGCTGGTTGAGGTCCCTTTTTATTTGCGTGCGTCATTTAACAGCTTGCTAAACTAACAGCTTGTTGCTAGACCTCATCCTCCAGCCTCCACTATCACCTGAACTATTTTGCTCTCAAGCAAACTTGAAGTGTTCTTATCTGACTTTGGCAGGCTCCATTTCCATACATATTCGTAATCAGGACACTCAAATACATATATAACCATGTATGTATAAAATAACGAAGAAACTTCACTTGGACGTACAGTAAACTTGTTCCGAAAGTTCGAACATCGGACGCATAGATGGAGGGGCCATGAGGCGAAAAAATTTGCCATAGCCATATGCTTATAAATAGTTGCTTTGGCGAATACAATTCCTGGCCTTGTTGCTTTGGCGAATACAATTCCTACAAGGCCTGGACATAAGCATGACAAAAAATTGTTCAATTGGTCGCCACATTACAGTATAATATTCATCCTTATAAGCTTTTTATACTTATGTCGGTTATACTCTTAACCAATTATATAGCCTCAATCTTGCGCACTCATTGTTTCACTTGATTTTAGCCCTTGGTAAAGAGTTACACTCAGACAATGACACCAGCGCTGAAATCAAACGAAGGATAACTCTTGCCAATCGCTGTTTCTTTGGGCTAAGAAGGCAATTGAGTAGCAAAGCCCTCTCTCGAGCAACTAAAGTGTCCATGTATAAGACCCTCATCATCCCAGTCCTGCTTTACGGTGCAGAAGCATGGACCCTGTTAAAGGCGGATGAAAACACTTTAGGCTGCTTCGAGAGGAAAATTCTTCGGACGATTTACGGTCCCGTCTGCATAGACGGAGAGTGGAGGAGGAGATATAACATCGAATTGTACGGGCTGTACAGCGATACCGACCTAGCCAAAAGAGTCAAAACACAACGTCTACGATGGCTGGGTCATCTAGAGCGGATGGACACCAACGCCCCGGCCCGGAAAATCTTCGAATCCACACCGCAGGGACGACGCGGTAGAGGAGCACCGAGACTCAGGTGGCGCACGCAAGTGGAAGGGGACCTCAGCCAACTTCGCGTGCGAAACTGGAGACGGCTAGCTAGAGACAGAGCTGGCTGGCGAAGCTTGTTGGCTGAGGCCCAGGTCCACCCCGGACTGTAGCGCCACCTTAAGTAAGTAAGTAAGTAAAGAGTTACACTCCTTTGGTAAAAAGTTTTAATTCAAAAGATTTAGAAATGGAAATCTTGTCGTCGAATATTTTTAGCTTAGCTAAGGCTACTTTGCAGGTTTTGCGATCCATCCTGGGGTGGAATCGGCTAAGGTGATCTATGATAAGTGATATGACAAATCTCAAAAATTCGTTTGTGTAAACTGTGATCATCACAATTTTCTTGTGACAGCTCCCGATCAATCACCGTCAAAATCAGCTGGTCACCAGTTTTCAAACTTTCTGGTAAGTTGGTGCTTTTGCCTATTCTTAGGCTGACTTTCTGCGTGTATGAATAAAAATCAGTGTTCTTACATCACAAGCCTAAATAAAGCAACGATTCCGAGCAATTTCTTTGTGATCACCTTACGCAGACGGATTATTTTGTTTGATCACATTGACTTTCACAAAATGTGAAAATCACAGATCAATATAGCCGATTCCACCCCTGAACATCATTTTTTAGTAGTTTTGGCATAAGTTTACCGTAGGTCCAAGCGGAATGTATTGGATTTTTTTGTTTTAATATATGGACTTGGGTGTCCTGATTCCGAATATGCTATTAAAAATTGCCGGCCTCGATTATTTTAGAATTTATAAGCCAAAGAAGTTCAAAAAGAGTGCAACTTTAACATACCCATATATGGCCATAGGCGCCTGCCAGACGACTGGTACCTACCCTTAGCGATAAATTACTGAATAACTAGATATTCAACTTGCGTCCCTCTTACCCTCCAACACCCATTTGTTTACGTTTTTTATGAAACCTTTAAAGCATTTTTAAAGCTTTAAATTTCTGTGTCAGTGAATACGTGTAAGAAGATACAACAACAATTTACCTTACGCGATCAGCTGATGTAAAAGCTCCAAAACGAAATTGCATGGAAATGACGAATTGATGAATTTACTCACATTTGTAACCAAATGTCGGAGGATAGGTAAATTCATCAATTTCAGCTTGTGGGCAAAGCTTTTACATGTCCAAAGTTGAATATCTAGTTATTCAGTTATTTATGCCTTAGCGAAGCGACGAAGTCGCGTGAGCCGCTAAGCCCTGCGAAAAATTGAGTTGAAATCCTTTAAACCCGCGAAGCGGGCCACCCAAACACTGTTGTCTGCAAAAGCAAATTTATTTTACAGCGAATCTTGTCAGATTTCTATAGCATACTCTTAGGCAGAAAATAAAAGTCTAAGATGAGGTACTTTGTATGGAAAAATTGAATCTTTGAATAGCTATAACTTTTAAACTAAATGAGACCGACAATTTTTGATAATATATAAATATTATCAAAAGTATAAAATAACAGCTAAATTCCACTTGGACCTACGGTAAACTTGTTCCCTTGTTCCGTAGTTTTCAAATAGGAATGTCTTTCCCGGTGTTCCTATTTGTTCTGTCAATACATCACTTCGAAGATGTATTGACGGTATGCCAACTTCAGCTTGTTTTTGTATAGTCAATCTGTCTGCCAGAAACTAAAATAGTGATAAGGCGATAAATTATTATTAACTACGTATTGGCTCCATAAGTTTGAACTGCCAATGGTAGCTAAGCTATACTCCGTCGTGCTATGTTAGGCAGGGACACACTTAGATCAAAGGAGGTACATTGTGTACCACTTTGTAGAACCGGAGTAACCAGCCAGTGTTGGGGTGAGAGGAGTCCAGGCAACCAGTGACGGTGTTGAACTGTGCCAAAGGTCACCAGCCAATGGCTGATTGGTTGGGGACTTACCCGAAGAGGGTAATGAAAGCTGGAAATAACCATTTCGGTGTGAACCTCTGTCAGAAAGATTGAGAGGATCAGTGAGAGACTTCCTGAAGAAAGTGTGGTCTCGTGACTGTTGGCCTCCAGATGGGAATTTGCCTTGAGGATGGAAGGGGCGGGGGATTTATATGAATTAGGAGAAGTAACTTGAGGTCGAGGGGTTAACGATTTACGTGTAAGCCCTCGTCAACAAGGAGGCGGGAGGTCAATGAGGAGTGTTTCCTTTATTAGAAAGCACGACACGAGCAACCGATTTTGGTATAAGTCGGTCCCTTTTGCTTCTCCACTAAAAATCATGCTCGAGGATGGTAAGGTGCGGGGGTAACCGAATTCGGTGTGAACCCTTGCAGGACGGGGAGTTCTTAGGCAAGAAGCTGATGGTTAACCCTCTTCGGTGTAAACGCGTACTACAGGCGACTCACGTTAGAATTGGAGGGAATGGGAAGGTGAGGGTAACCGGACCGGTATGAACCCGTACCAGTGGTACAATGTGTTCGTGATCCCGTAGGGGTGGAGGGGCGAGGGCAACCGAAGCAGTATACGCCCACACCAGTCCAGTCACAACAAGCCGCCAAATTTCATCTAGAATTTTCTTTCGTCCTCTCTTTAGACACAACCCTCCAGTTTTATTCACCTTATCGCCCTTTTTATAAAATAAATTAAAAGATCTTATTAAAACCCTTAGCCGAAGTACACAACAAACTACTCAGTAAAATACACGCATTCTTATGGAAAGTGACGTACTTCACGCACTTCTTCTGTAAGCCGTTTCTTATAAGAACGTTTCTATATAACTGAGTTGTCAGTCGTGCGCTTCGACGTGACTGACGCCGGATTCATTGGGCTGAAGACTTAAGAATAAAATGTGTAAGCTTAATGAATACTGGCTAAGGGTATGGAAAACAAAAAATAGCAATGAGAGGAAAATAAGAATGTAATGGAATATAGAAATAGGGCATACCGCAGTTCATTAGAGACCAAAGCTATTACATACGCACTGTTGAAACACACAAAAAGTTTTAAAAAGTAATTACTTCCGGAGCAATTCGCATTTGAAGTGACACTCACTATAGGAAACACAGGTTCTAGATAAACTCAAATGATTCATTGACCAGTGGATAAAAACCAATGCTCATACATAATTTGTTTTTTGCTTCAAACACAACAAAAACGAGACTAAGTCAACGCATGTTAACTTTACTTATAACCAGTGAGTAATTGCAACATTGCATATGTAATAGCTTCGGTTCGTCTGTAACGGACCGCGGTATACCCTATTCCTATTCCTATTCTCCTTTCCATTCCTATTATCCTTTCCATTCCTATTCTCCTTTCCATTCCTATTCTCCTTTCCATTCCTATTCTCCTTTCCATTCCTATTCTCCTTTCCATTCCTATTCTCCTCTCCATTCCTATTCTTCTTTCCATTCCTATTATCCTTTCCATTCGTTTATTTTCTTATTTTCCATCCCAGTCCCCTTACCATTTGCATCATTTTAAACAGAAAAAGAAAATTATTCCTTAAAAGGGTTTGTTTACTTTTTTTTAAAAAGGGGCTTGGCATGTCCAACCCCTTTAACCGAAAATCAATATTAGCATAGAAATATCCAAGCTTGCGGCTAAAATGTACGCAAAACTGTAATTTTTTGGTTCAAATTCAATAATTTTGTGAAATCCTCTAAGGATGGGCGTGGCCGAAAACTTTGTATGAACGAAATCGTACTTTATGTGCTAAATTTTATTTCTTATTCTATCCTTAGTAAAACTAAAAGCAGTCGAATCCATGTTTTTCTGGAAATTTATAGGTTCTTATGGAATTCCGCCTCTAAATGTGGGCGTGATCCACAACTTTGTATGAACAAAATGTAGATTATTTTCTACAAATCATATTAAGTAAAATTTTTTGATCTGGAACAAAAATATTGAATAAGTTGCGTTTAAAAACTCGCAGTTACTCTTTAATTCGATTCCAAAAATGTAATTTTTTGGTTAAAATTCAACAATTTCGTAATATCTACCTCCAAACATGGGCGTGGCCAAAAACTTTGTTGGAACTAAATCTAGTATAGAACACGTTGAAGCTAATGTGCTAAATTTTATTTCTTATTCTTACATAAGTTAGGCTAAAAAGTAGTCGAAATCCATGTTTTCCGGAAAACTAGAGATTTTTCTTAAATTCTGCCTCTAAATGTGGGCGTGGCCCAAAGCTTTGTATGAAAGAAATTTAAAAAAAGGTGCTTTCTACATAATATATTAAGAAAAAAATGTTCGATTTCGAACAAAATTATCGAATAAATCGCATTTGAAAGATTACACTTTCAATCGATGCCACGCCCACAAGGAGCGGTCTGCGGACTTTATTTTTATTTTTTATGACTTGTAATCATTAGAAGATGCTAAATAATAAATAAAAGTCTTACAGTCTTGAAAGCACTGGAGGTTGTTGCACATTACGACCGATTGTGGGCGTGTCTGTGGGAGGATTTGAAAAATTTTAACATTTGTATTGCTTCGGATGATAGAGAGCTTACATACAAAATTTCAGCTTCCTAGCTCAAAATTTAAGATCTAAAAATTGGTGACATACGGACAGATAAACGGACGGACGGACGGACATGGCTCATTCGACTCAGAAGTCGGTCTCGATCATATGCCCTTAAGGTCTTTGGGGTCTATCGTCATTATTTCTCTATGTTACATTTTCACCTGTATCAAACTTAATATACTCCATTCCTGTGGAATAGGGTATAAAAAAACAATTTATGTCTTGTCTCACTCTTGCACACTCTAAAATTGTAGGAATATTTTTCAGATCAGCACTTTTACATAATTTACACGCATGTAGTAACTATTCAATTCTAAAACGAATTGTATACAAATGCTTTCGGCGAAAAATGTAGGAAAATATATTTGAAATTGATTGTGATTTCCGTAAATAGTATCGTTACAAGGGTACCTAATGGCAAGCTAATGAAACGAAGGGTAATCTTGAGTTTTGATGCAACCCATGCTGGGTTCCTCGTCAGCTTCATTTCTTCTAACCGTGCGTCATAGTCCCAACGACAGACATAGTGTAGACATCGAAGGCGAGTTGCCAATTAATGCCCACTGCTTATTCTCAGAACACGTCGCGAGGAAAAAAAGGCGTTGTGAAGACATCCCCTAATCTTCCACACAAAAAGAATGTTTTCCTTCAAAAAAAAAAAAATGACAACCGCAGCCATGAAACCGTCTGCTTTTGTGTAGAAACTGAAAGAGCATTAATTTTATTCTTCCTAATTAAGTCAGCAAAGCACGAGTGATGGGTGTATGCATCTTTATTTATACGCGTATATGTTCACAGTACAACATTGCTTTATAAAATTAGATTAATTAAATGCGATAATTACTTTACGACATAGAGGTTGTTGGGTACATTAACTAACTCCACCAACGAAACAAGTTACAATTCTATTGCTGTGTTTAGTTGGCTAAACAAATCAAACATTTTTTTTTATTAACAAACTTTTCGCTTAATTGCTTTAAAGACTTTAAGTAAATTTATCTAATTAACGATAAATGTTTTGCACATAATAATACTTAGGCTGTTTAAGATTTTAAATCGTCTTTAAACTAGTAAAATAAATAAAATTGTGTATAGGAGATATTATAAGGTTTATTGTTGGCAGAGTTCATTGCTCCGTGACGAGCAGGTGACGACAACAAAACGATAGACATTGGAATATAATAATGTTTATAGTGAATACAATATTAATATTTTCTTTTTACTATTTAGGATAAATATTACTGGCTTTCATTCATACAAGTCTGTATGCATCTCTTTGGATAGTTTGATATAGATAGACGAATAAATTGTTTATTGTTCGAACCTTTCATTACTTACTGGCGTAACCTTTTGGGTTCTTGCTTTGCCAACGCCATGTATCTTCGCACATTTCGTTGATGCCACGTTTGGCCTTCCAACCTAGTGCCTTGGTTGCCAATGTGGCGTCAGCAAAGCTTGTTGCAACATCTCCTGGTCTTCTCGGCACAAGTTCGTGTTTGATGGGCCTGCCTGAGGCCGCTTCGAATGCCTTTACCAACTCGAGCACCGAACAACCAACTCCAGTTCCAAGATTGTATGCAAAGAATCCAGTTTCTTTGTCGTTTTTCAATTTATCCAGAGCCTTCACGTGACCCTCGGCCAGATCAACAATGTGTATGTAGTCACGAACACCTGTACCGTCCTTGGTGGGGAAATCAGTTCCATACACCTTGAGCAGTGGGCGACGACCGACTGCAACCTGAGCTATGTACGGCATAAGGTTGTTGGGCTCGCCGTTGGGATCCTCTCCAATATCGCCACTGGGATGAGCTCCGACTGGATTAAAGTACCGAAGCGATACTACGGCCCATCGCTTGAATACACATAAGAGAAACAGTGTTGAGGCAAATTAAAACAAAAATTCAAAACAAGATTTGTGAGAGAAATTACTAAGCCTGGGAGAATTGAATCAAACGCTCGCGCTCGCTTTGATGATTTCATCATTGCCACTGAAAATGTAAGTGTTGCGATATTAAAAAGCTTGTTTGGAACAAATACACAGAAGACACAGAGGGAGTCCAAAATTGTCAATCGATTAGTACAGGATACTGCTGGTCAAACATTTTTTAAACAGACTCTCTGTTAGTCGTGAAAGAAAAGGTTTGTTTAATTTATAAAGATTTAATTTCAGCTTAATCTACTTTATTTGAGGGGTGAAGTAAACGGGTGAATTGGTTAATACACACTCCAGGCCAAAAGTTTAAGTCCAGCTTTTCAATTCAATAATTCAATCAGGCCTGGGGTAGTATTTTAGTAATTTTTCATCGTAGTTTTATGCCTAAGAGGTGATAGAAATTAGGTTTTTGATCCAGATGTTGTTTGTGAAGGGTGTTTTGTTTATAAATGGGGGAAAACCGCATTTGTTGGGGTTAGAGGATTTAACATTTATTAATTTTTATGTCATTACTCCGTACATAAAGAGGCTTTTCAAACCTAAAAAAATTTTAAAACTGCATTGAAAGGTTTTTATCACCAGTGAAATAATTCGGTTAATAGGGTCGAATATAAAGAAGTTCGTTACAGACGAATTCTTGCACTTACTCACTTGTTATATATAAAGTCACACTTTGAAGTCGTTAGTATTATTTGGAATTCTTTACTTGTAGAGTAAACAACAAAACCGCAATTGAGAAACGTTTTGAAACCTTAACACTTCTCGCTCGGAGAAGTCAAATCACAGCGGAAAGTTGTTTCGCAGTTAAAGATATCAAAGCGCTGCATTCAACATGTGCTTGAGCGACACGCTTAAACTGGACGTCAATTGTCAAAAAGGCTTAAATCGTAAGCTCAACAGAAGGATATACGAATAGTAACAACAAGTAAACGAAATAGGCTGAAAAGAAATTTCGCCAAGCTAAAGGACAAACCTTTCCCGTCTAGGGTAGCTGGTCCCCAGTAGGGTAGTTGGGTGCTTCCCAATGTGGCAGATAGGGGAACGCTCACTAGATAAGGTGGTTGCAGGTATGGGTAATATTCGGTTCGGATCAAAACCCCAACAAAAAATGAGCGACGACTTCCTGCTCGGCGTCTGTTATCCAGGTTAGCTTTCCTCTCCAAAACTCCAGGTGTTTACGGAGTCTTTTGCATCTGACGACGAAGTATTTCGACCCGTCTTAGAGAACACATCAATGCTGTGAGCAATCAGCAGCGGGAAATCCGCTCCAGCCGAGCATATCTTACTTAGACCATCCCAACGAACACCAATGGATCAAATTAGACCAGGCTAAAATAGACCTGGCCCGGGAGTCCCACTACATCCCACGGCTTGTTCGCGAAGCGATTGAGATAAAACGCCACAGGAATTTCAATCGCGATGACAGTTTCAAATTGTCTGGGATCCAATAATCGGCGCGTAACCGTCTATCGCGAATTCGATAACCAGGCTCAGCGATGCAGTGGACACGGTTTACTTTCAGCCACCTGTAGCACAATAGTGAGAGAACGGGACATTACTACGCCTACGCACCGCTATAACTTGCGTAGTGCTAATCGCCAACAGCATCTTAAGGCAGTTTCCCGGTGACCAAGCTTAATGTAACTTAAGCGAAACGTTCGGGGTGATTACGGGTTGCACTCATAATTTATTTTTCGCGGTATGTTTCCGAAAACCTTATGTCATTAGAGTACTCTTCCCACAAAGTAGCGGAGAGCTAGCGACAGAATTGTGGCAACATTTGCGAATTCAATACAAGAACGTGGAGGGTTCTGCAAAGATCCCGATGTCAAAGACACCGCTCATCAGGTCTTAACAATTAACGAAACTGCTATAAAACGATTCGTTGAGGCGAAGGGCATTGTCGAATACCCATTCAGACTGACCAAGCTAATCTTTAATACATAGACAAAGTAGAGTTCTACAGCTCAAATCGAGCCCCTATGGGCGGGGTAACATCAACGCCGTTACCAAAGTAAAGCTACCACGAAAGAAGCGGGAGCAACCAGAGCGACTGGAGGCCAAAAAACCGCCAGCCCAGCAACATACTAAAGCTGAAGGTGGCACACCTTCCAACCCTGATCGTTTTAGGCCAAAATTGAATGCGGATAGATCGACCTGGTGGAAAGGAAAAAATTGTCGCTGTAAGAGCAGGGGTCCGAAGGGTAACAGAAGTGGTATCTCTCAATAGGAAAGACGTCGAGATTACAAAAAAGACCTACAATGTACGAAACACTGAGTACGCTCGCAAATGACATTATTACTCAACGTACTGCAGGCAAACCTGTACTGGGCGTACGACACTAAAGAAATGCCTCCCACACCTATCAGTGCAGGAACTAGTCCAGTTCCAGTACTGCGAAAAGATACGGGCACACAGTAGAGACGGGCACCAGCCAAGACACCAACAAAAGAGGCGAGTCGCGTTTAGATTTTATTTATAGGAAAAACCTTTTAATTCTAAAATAAGGAAAATAAACCCATTTATAAACTGTTTAGGGAATAAATTTGAGGCTTTGCTCTCTCGTCACCATTTTTACAAAAACGTAGAAAGATGCTAGGCATCTGATAATACGATAAATATGGTCCGATATGATAAAAAATATGTTTTTTTTTAAACAGATACAGATACGACGATAAAAAGAGGCCTTCGCGACCAAAAAGCTGCAAGAAGCATGAAAAACTCCCTGCCGTAGCACGACTTCAAAGAGTTCCCGCAAACGTTCGTTCAAGGTGTATGGGTTTATACTGTATCCCCATATTCCGCATTTGCACCCATGATAATACGCTGAAGTAGAAGGACGAATTCACTTTAGTTGCTCTGCTTAAGTTAACAGCAGAGATCAAAAGAGCTTTGCGTAAAAAGGAGGTTGCACTGGACTGTGACTTTCTGGACAAAGAGGATGCTTTTGATAATACTGGATATGATTCTATATCAAAAGGTTTGATTCATAGGAAAATTGACCAAGCTACATCAGCCTCAGTTTCAGCCGCAAGGCGCTGCCCACAGGTATACTGCTTTGGATTCTGGTCATTGGCGACCTGCTTAATAAGTAAAGGTCTGAACATAATTGGCTAAGGCGATGTCATAACCTAGTCATAATTATTAGAGGTGAAGAATCAAACCAAGTTACCCCACGTGTGCCTTTTAGGCAGCCCTAGACTAGTATACTAGACAAAACCTTTCCATAAATCCAAGTAGGGCTGTCATAGTTTCCTTAACTAAAATAAAAATGTATTAACTTAGGTTCAATTTCAATTAACGACGAAACCGTTGAGTACGCCAATTAAGTCAAGCATCTAGAAGTTTTATTCAAGACAAAAAAACTCAACTGGAACTCACCCCTTAACAACAAAGTCCTTGAAGCAACCAAAAACGTTTTCAAAATAAAAATTGTCGACTTTGTCTTGGAGAATGTGAAAGTCCTGAGCATTATCTTGTCGACGGAATTTGTTCTTCAAAGAACAGAACTTAAGTGGAAGCCATACGTTAAAAAGAAACGCGGCGGACTTGCAATCAAGCTACGAGAACTGAATTGGCTTATCGGATTCGTTATTCGAAACTAAGCGTATATAACAAACTGCTATTGTATAAGCAAGTGCTAAAACCATCTCGGACGTACGGTATACAACTTTGGGGTTGTACCAAACCAAGCAACATATCTATTTTAGAAACTGTTCAGAATAAGACACTAAGAGCAATCGTAAATGCTCCATGTATAAGAAATAGCGATTTACATCGAGATCTAGACAGCGCAACCGTGGCCGACAAGGTAAGAAACTTTGCTCGCAAACTTCACACTCGTCTTTACGGCCATTGCCACCACGAAATAATCCGAACTCTGGATCAGACAAATCTTGCACGCCGACTGGATCTAGCTGGATCTAGCGTCGTAAAAGGAAACCGCACATATCGACAGTATTGCAGGTGCTTTCGTGCCTGCCAAACGCGATTACTGTACAATAAGTACGCTTGAACTACTTGTTGAGGTAACTTAGTCGTAGTCTTACAAAGATTGGGACGTTTTTTAGTGAGTAAGAATCTTACACTACTATGAGCACGCGCGTTCGATCCTCATAGTGCTTATGAAGGTTTTTACCTACCCACGGGAAAAAAAGAACAATTGAGACCAGAAGTCATAAAAATTTCCTCTGCTAGCAGCGTTATCAAATTCGTACGGAAGGTGGATAACCTTCTAGCCTAAACTATCCTGATATTTACGGCATTAAAGATCCCTTTAGGTGGAAGTGACATTGTTCACAATAAACTTGTATGTCTCGGGTCCTTTTTCACGAAAGATGGAAGAGTGATACTGAGTTATCCTGTAGGATTGACTAAGCTGCAGCAATAGTAAAAGAACTGCGCCCGCGGATCATCAGGAAAGCAGAGCTTGGACTGAGAGCAAAGATCTCGGTTTTTAATTCAGTGTTCGTTGCAACCCTCATCTATGGTCATGAAATTTGGGTAATGACCGAAAGAATCAGATTGCGGGTACAAGCTGCCGAAATGAGATTTCTGAAGTGCGTTGCTGGTTCGTCACTCTTAGGGATAAAGTGAGAAACGTCAGTATTCGTAGGACTCTTGGTGTTGAGCAGCTGCTTCTCCGAGTGAAACGATCAATTCTTCGATGGTTTGGACACGTTGTTCGCATATCCCCCGACAGACTTCTCAGACGAGTTATGTTAGCCGAGATGCAAGCGCGTCGCCAACCTGCTAGGCCAAGAAACGGGTGCTGGGATCAGGTAAGCAACATCTCCGAGACCCGTGGGGGATCGCGCCTGTGTCTCTTGAGTTGGTGGCGGAAGATCGGGAAAGATGGAGGGACCATTTAGCCATCCTCGCTCCGCGACCCTTCTAAGAATAAGCGGTTACGGAAAATGCTTAAATGAACATTTAAGAGCTGGAACAATAAATCCCCAATATACAACCTGAGCAACAAATGTGGTACACAGGTAAGTCTGGAACTGATAAAGGAACAGGAGAAGGAGTGTTTTTCAGGAAATGAAAGAGAGAAAGGCTAAATCTGAAACCATGCTCAAGGTGTAAAGAAAGCTCAAGGAACTTCTTGAGCCACACAAGCGTAAGAAACACGGGCAATTGCCCACAAATAGTAATAGAAGTTCGACTGCGTACAAAGAGTATGAGAGTAAGAGAGCAAAGATCGTTCGCAGAACTTAGAAAGCTGTTAGAAGACGAAATAGGGAGAGTAGAAAGAACCAATCCAAAGCAAAATGTAGCATGACCAGCTTATTTGGCTTTGAAGGAGAAATGCCACGAACCATGTCATGAAACGTTCTAACAGAATCCCGAAAAATAGGAAGGCCCGATAGGAAGGCACAAAGAATCGGTGATATCATCAAGCGCACCAGTACCCTACAGTAGAAGTTGGAGGTTATGAACCCTCTTCAAATCATAGCTTCACCTACACAGAGACGAAAAAGCATGCCGAATGAAGGAGGCTTTCTCAGATTCACCAATCCAATAGTAAACAAGCGCCCAAACTCTCTTGGTTGGCTTCTGTCAGTTTGGCCGCTTCTTCGCTTGATGGCTTTATAAAAAGAATTATACCCGCGCCTTATCAAGAAAACACGCAGAAGTAAGGCAGGTCGTGTAAAATTTTCCAACAGACTGAAAAGATAAGAAAGCAGAGTGCCACTCATGTAATCATGCAACAAACAAAAGTCAGGCTGGTCAACAAGCAAAACGCCACAAACAAGATCCAATAACAAATGTTCCCTCGAAGAAATTATCGGCATTACACGGTTAAACTGATTGTTCTCCTTGAGTGGGACTTACACCTGTGCAAACACTTGTTTGTCAAGACTATGCTTCATTTTACATTTATGGGAAAACAGGGCAATAAATCGTGCAACGAGCAATAAACTAAAACTACGTAAGCAGCAGGTTCGATTGACCTAGTTTCAATACTTACATTGTCCGATGTGCACAGATCCTTGAGAATCTCTTCGGTGAAGTATTTGGTCTTCCCGTAGGGGCTGGTACAATAGCCCGTTGGATGCTGTTCGGTAATGGGCAAGAATTGCGGCTCACCATACACCGTGGCACTCGAGCTGTACACAAACTTGAACACTTTATTCTCGGCCATGGCCTCCAGAAGCATATTGGTGCCAGTCATGTTGTTTTGGTAGTACTGCAACGGGCAGCGGCACGACTCGCCCACAGCTTTGAGGGCGGCAAAATGTGCCACCATATCGATTTTATGCTGAAATCATCAAGAAGAGAGAGATGACGTTTATGACGAGTGTCGATTGTGAAATATACGAGTTACAATAAAAGTAGCAACAACAACAAGGCCCAAATTGACCTCTAACGAGCAGCGCCGATCAATGATGATCACAATGTTTGATCATGATCGTCGACTCAGCTGCCACTCATCTGTGCTAAAATTTATGTAAGTGCATGCTTCGTAATCTAAGTCAAGTATGTTTGCGCTTTTTCCATGCTTCAAGTGGCTGGGTTCGTATCAGTTTATCACTTGGGCTATTTCCGTTCGACTAGATAAGCACAGTGTCACCCCCAGCACACGCAGTCATTGGAAAATTGTTTCGTAATTGTATGGCGGGGGTTTACAGTTTACAGAACATAAGTGTGTACCTTTTTGAAAACCGCCTTCAGGCTGTCTCGGTCGGTGATGTCCACCCGATGGAATGTCAGCTTCTTCCCGGTAATTTTCTGGACACGACTGAGCGCCTCGGGCATAGCATCGTCACTTTCGCTGTACGCATTGCACATATTGTCGATGCAGATTACATTGTAATCGGCGTTCAGCATCTCCAGGGCTGTGTGGGATCCAATGTAGCCCGCCCCTCCCGTGACCAAGACTGTAGGTGCCATGATTTAGCTGGAATCAAAGGGGTGAAAAAACCCAGTTAAAGACCTTTTCAAACAGGTCAGCCAAATGTGGACGTATTACTCACTTGTTTGCTTTTAGGAATTTATTGACTCAAGTAAAAATGCGCCTATCGAATGGAGTGTTGTTTGGTATAACCTTGCGCCAATGAGATCTCTCCTCTACTACTGACCTGTTATCATACACGTTGCCAGCGCGCCCTGTGGTAGTCACACACTCTGTGCACGTATAACACACTAGCTTTGTTTAAACAATTCGATTGGATGCGCCGTGGAGCGTATTATTCTTATCGTGGAACGAAATGGAGCGCATTTTAACAGAGACTCAACCCTTTATATTGCCTAGTTATCATTTTTCCCCATTTATTGTTTATCAGCATATTCTTTTCGAGCAGGTTTTGCAACGTACTCGGCTTTTTTGTTTCACCATGAACTGTATGTACAAGTGCGGGATGTAAAAAGTAAACAAAACGGCCGTCATGATTGACTTTTTGATGACGTTTCAAAACAGTGTCAGTCGATGGTAAAGCGACACCTATTGGAAACATCAGTTTGTATAAGCCAGAACGAAAAGAGTCTTGCCGTTGATGTCTTTATTCTTTGTTAATTTTTTTTTTCAATTTTTTTAAATGATTATATAAGACCTTTTATCAGGCATTCTTTTTATGAGCGCGCTTTCTCTATCAAAATAACTTTATAGAAAATGAATAATCTAGTGGGGTGCCGTGGCGTAGTGGTTAGTGTGTGTGCTTACTACGCCGGTGGTCTGGGTTCGAATCCTGCCATCTCCACCTGAAAAAAAAGACTTGTTATTTTTCACCACCCCACCTCCACGAGGGTCTGACCAGCCCTCCGAGAGTATCATTTGTCTTGAAAAACTTCTCAAAGTGCCGTTCGGATTCGGCAAAAAATTGTAGGTCCCCTTGTATGTGAAGAAATTAACACACACAGCCTACATTGTTGAGAAGTTGGCCCTGGTTCACCTCGAGCTGTTGCGAAACTCTATTTATTTATTTAAAATGAATAATCCTTAACCTTCTATACTGAACTAAGCCCATTGCTACGATCGTTTTTGGCCTTGTAAAAATAATTTATGGCTTCGAACTGATTTGAAATAATGTTGGAAAGTATTTCGCAATATCCAAGCACCTATTAGATAAACGTGTATGCCAAAACTCTGTCACAGGCCACACAAAAACACAACCAAAAAAGTTATTTTTTAATATTGCCGCCACATAATATTACATAGAAACAAATCTTAGCTTTTATATTTGTTGAACAAATTTATATTAAATGTTAACTCCCAATGATTTCGATGTTTTTAAGCCGATTCGACACTTTTCATTAGCTCTTTTAAGCCAAAAACTAACCTAGATATTGGACAAGTTCCGTACTGCAGTATGATACTTCTCCCATATTTTCCATCAACTTTTTTCCTGCTGTGTTTCAGATTCTCAAAAGTTTCACGTTTTTGCTTCTTTCTCAATTTGTTCTTGTGGTGCTGACGGCTGAACGAAAAGCTCTTTTCCGTAATAATTATGCCTACACTGGTCATATAACTGTGATTAAGCCCATACTTTTATATTTGCCTATTTTTTCCTGATTAAATCGACCAATGTGTCATCCTGATAAGAGAAAACTGTCAGACAAGAACAGATATAGTTCGGTAGAGTTTTTCGCATAACTATCTGACTCGCACATATCGTTCTAACCTTTAGCGAAATCCGTTCACTTGGTATGGAAACAATGAAATGGTTGCAAAGGGTAGGTCCTTACGCGAAAGAGGTAAAGAAGTTTGTTTCCATACCAATTGACGAAAAGTGACATTTTGGCGAAAAGCTCTGTTGACGAAGAATTGTTAAACAATCTGTGCGTACAAAAACAATGGGGTTTGAAAAAGGTTCGCAATTATAATCTTTTGTTCCAATTAAACAAATCGGAGTTTAATTCAACAGTTTTTTTTTAATAGAATTGCCCAACAAACATTTTTCCTCTCATTATACCATGTCTCCACCGAGCACTAATGCTCGATTAAAATAAATCTTTATTAAATCCTCTACAAATCACGCGATTTACCATACAAATTTGAATCCTCTCGGCAAGCGATTAAAAATAAATCCTTTCATAAATCACCATATTCACCATTTTCTGCATCGTTGTAACAGTTTGAGAATCAAAAAAGGAAACTGAAACTGTCCCTGTGCGACAGATCTGTCACAGGTACGTTTTTTATTGTGACTTTTACTGAGGAAATCGTTTTTCGCTCCGGGGAAATGACATTGCCACTCTCTTTTGAGAGCCAAAATGACAGAAACAGAGTTTTCGTCTCAAATTGATCCTATATTTGTCCTATGGAGCCACTTTGCGATTTATTTTTAATCGTCTCCCGCTAATCCTTTTTTAATTGTCGGTGGAGACAAAGTATAAGGCTCTACAAGATTCTTATGAGAGAAGTTTCCAAGAGTTTGTATCTTGAAAATTGTCTCCCGTAGAGTTCTATGAGAGTGCTTATGTGAGCCTCATATGAGAACCCTCTACTGCACAAGTAGCCATATATGGCTTTTTCCGTTTAAGCGCCAACTACTGAGATGACGCAAATGCCACTGGAAAAGTACCGTTTTGATCGTTTAGAATATTTCTTTGTGTGTGTGTTTCGTTGTGTTTTGTTTTCTTTTTCTTTGCGAAATCGTGAAAAACGGTAGTCAAGTTTAAAGCGTACGCGGCGAAATCGTAGTGAAAGAACATAGAAATAAAAGTTTATTTATTATTGGCTAGCGAATTGTTTAGAGAGTGTTTTATAGTTTTTTTGTGAGATTTAATATTGGTAAGTAAAGTTTAAGTGTTAAATGTTCAGTTATGTCTGTGGAGTTCAATACACCGTGTGTTTTTCGCGACTTCCATATATGGCTCCTTATCCATTCACATCAATATTGCGGAATTGCATATACCTATGACTCCTTGTGCATTCACAGAATATGTAAATTCGAACTTTTCGTTTTATTTATTGCAGTGAGCAAGCAATGATCTCATCAAAATCTTTTTACGGAAATCGATTTTGTGCTGTTCCTGGCGATGGATTTCAGAGTGAGGATGAAATCCTCGAATCGGAGGATGAGCAAAATATGGAGATGAACTGTAGAGAACACATAGAGGTGCCTGAAACTGATGAAAGTGAGTATAATTCTGATGATGAAACACCGCTGTCAACTTTGAGATCGAAAGAAAAGCAGAAAAAAAAGCAAAAGGATACATGGAGTAACAAGTCTCGTGATTCATACAAGGATAGCGACTATTCCTTTTTAGGGACCAGGGAGCTTCCAGAAGAAATGTCTTCTTTAGAGACCCCTGATGAATTCTTTTCTTTTTTTTACTGGGGAACTGTTTGACATGATTGTTGAAGAGAATCCAACCGAAAAGCGTTGCAAGACAACATAAATAAGCCAGCCAAGATTACTCGAAGTGAACTGGAGCAGTTTGTTGGTATTTCTTTATTCACGTCCCTCCTCAAGTTGCCTTCTACTAGACGGTATTGGAACTCTCAACTAGGACAGCCTTTTGTTTACGAGACCATGCCATGTAGGCGTTGGGAGGAAATAAAAAGATGTCTCCATTTCGCGAATAATGACAATTTTGTCGAATTTGGCCAACCTGGACACGACAAGCTTTTCAAAGTCAGACCACTGTTAAATAATATAAGGGAACGACTTCAGAGTGAGGATGAAATCCTCGAATCGGAGGATGAGCAAAATATGGAGATGAACTGTAGAGAACACATAGAGGTGCCTGAAACTGATGAAAGTGAGTATAATTCTGATGATGAAACACCGCTGTCAACTTTGAGATCGAAAGAAAAGCAGAAAAAAAAGCAAAAGGATACATGGAGTAACAAGTCTCGTGATTCATACAAGGATAGCGACTATTCCTTTTTAGGGACCAGGGAGCTTCCAGAAGAAATGTCTTCTTTAGAGACCCCTGATGAATTCTTTTCTTTTTTTTTACTGGGGAACTGTTTGACATGATTGTTGAAGAGAATCCAACCGAAAAGCGTTGCAAGACAACATAAATAAGCCAGCCAAGATTACTCGAAGTGAACTGGAGCAGTTTGTTGGTATTTCTTTATTCACGTCCCTCCTCAAGTTGCCTTCTACTAGACGGTATTGGAACTCTCAACTAGGACAGCCTTTTGTTTACGAGACCATGCCATGTAGGCGTTGGGAGGAAATAAAAAGATGTCTCCATTTCGCGAATAATGACAATTTTGTCGAATTTGGCCAACCTGGACACGACAAGCTTTTCAAAGTCAGACCACTGTTAAATAATAAAAGGGAACGACTTCTTCTTGTACCAAAAGAGGAGCACCTTGCAGTGGACGAACAAACAATTCCCACTAAGTGTCGACACCACCTGAAGCAATACAACCCAAAAAAACCACATAAATGGGGTTATAAAAACCTGGTTTTGAGCGGAATATCGGGTTTCAGTTACGATTTTGACTTATTCGCAGGCGAGCAGAGCAACGTAATTCCAGACGGTTGTCCAGATTTAGGTGTCAGCGGAAATGTTGTGTCCAGGTTGGTGTCAACGGTTCCAAGACATGTGAACCACAAAATTTACTTCGACAACTGGTTCAACAGCCCGAAGCTGCAGGTACATTTGACCAAAGCGGGTCTTCTTCCATTGGGGACGGTAAGGTTGAATCGAGTTCCCAACATTGGCGTCCCCAATGAAAGAGAAAGAAAGAAAAGGGGACGAGGAAATATTATCGAAAAGATGGCAAACATTGAAGACGTCGACGTTTCTTTTGTGTCCTGGTTTGACAACAAAATTGTGAATATGCTTTCCACATTTGTGGGAGCCAATCCCACAACAACAAAAAGAAGATACTCAAGGAAGGAAAAAAAAAATCATAGATGTTGACTGCCCAAGGATAATAGATGAATACAACAAATATGTGGGTGGTGTTGACCTCTTAGATTCCATGCTTGGTCTTTGTCGAATTGACATACGATCCAAAAAATGGTACATCAAAATATTTTTCCACTTTTTGGATTTGTGCGTTTGCAATGCATGGATTTTGTGGCGGCAAAAAAGCGACATATATTTGCCACTTTTCGATTTTAAGCTGGCTATAGCAGAACACCTTTGCAAAAGTAATAAGAAGTGTCTGAAAAAGGGGCGTCTTTCTTCAACATCAAACACTCCAAAACGCCAAAGGACTACAAATGACTCAAATACTCCGACCCCCATTTCCACCCCCATTTCCTCACCTCATCCTTCAAACAAAATAGGGGGGCGTCATGACTTTCCACTGAATTCCGTTCGCTTGGACTCTATGGATCACATTCCAGAATGGCAGAAAACAAGGCAGCAATGCCAAAATGACTGCAAGTACAGGTCATTTATAACGTGCAAAAAATGCAAAATTAATCTGTGCCTGAACAAGGATCGCAATTGCTTCGCGGCATTCCATACTTAATTTATTTTGTAGTTCCCAAAAAAAAATTCTTTAATTATTTATTTGTTTTGTAATGAATGTTTATAAAAATGTTTAAGTTTTGTTTAACCGTTAAACTGAATTCTATATTTATTTTTCTTTTCTATAGTATGAAAAATTTGGAACTGCACAAGCAGCCATATATGGCAAAAGTTAATAACTTTTAATAAAATTTGTTTAAACATATTTTTTTCGTTTTGGTCTCTTAATTGAACAAAATGCAGAAGGAAAACTTTTTTATTTTATTTTATTTCTATTTTTTTAATTGGATCATGGTGCGTGCAGTAGAGGGGGCCCACTTATAGAAGCTATTTTTATCCCATAGACGTTCGGAATCTCTTCCTTTGAGAGTTAATTCATTCTTCCTTTGAGAGAGTACACACGTGTTCTGTGGAACAGAAACAAATCTGTCCTCACATATAATGTGTCAAAAATGGTTTACTTTTTTCATAAGGACATGAAGGGAAAAAGAGAACAATATATATTTGTTGTAGGCAAATAGGGACTTAAGGGGTTTTGGAGAGATGCTGGGTATGATATGAAGGATGAGGACGGGACTTTAGGATGTGAGCGGGAGTTGACAGGTGAAGGAGTGTTGAATGTGAGGCGCTGGCATGCTTGCTTTTTTGCACAGCTCAGCTCGTCGGATGGGGCGTGGTTCTTGCTCCTCACACTCAACGAAGACTACCTACAAACAAAACATTTATCATGCCGTTGAAAAATCACCACCAATTTTCACCACCACATCTGGGATGCGCTGTTGATGTTAATAGCGCGGCCAATTCCCCCCCTATGCCATGAAGTTTCGTGGCCCTGGTTTGAAACTTCCCCTATGCCGGCATCGTCACAAAATCAGGTCACTCCATCATCACCGAACGTTATTTAAGCTCACCTTTTCATACCCCTAGAAATTTTAAATCTTAGACCATGGTAACGGCTGTTAGCGGACCGAAAAGAAAAGATTTTGAATTTTCCTTAACAGGCAAATCATTATACATTGTTTATTAAACGGTAAGTTTTTTTATCATGACCTTAATGTACAATGGGTACGCAAAATTTAAAAAAAAAGAAAAACTAATTGAATTTGGTTTCCCGCGGTAGTGGTCAAGAGATTATTATATAAATATTGTGTTTTATACTAACATACCTTCCTTCCTACAAGAGCTCTTTAAGGGGGTGATATCTTAATATCCAATTTGAATAGACAAAAAAAAACCAAATACTCAAACGCACGGAAACGAAATTGTACAAATACTATCAAGAAAAACCAACAAAAATCATTTACCCTAAGGGTATACTACAAATTAAATAAGCTGGTACAACATCCAATGGGTACTGACCAGAATAAAATATGGTTAAACGCCTTTGTAGGGTTTGAAAATGAGGGGTTTTTGTTCCCCTTTAAAGCAAAAGCACCTAAACTGTGCTAACTCATTAATTTTTTTTGTGTTACTTAAAGTTTTAATTGTACGTTAATTTTTTTGTTAAAGTTTTCAACTGTGGCTTTTAAATATTAATAAAGTTTTACTAAATTTTTCTTAAATCTAGGTTACTTGTTATTTGTTTGTTCTTCTCTTTGGGGCGTTCGAAATCCTTTCTTCTTGTCGGTTATTTAACGAGGATCCGTTACCATCCGGTAAGACTGCTTGGCTGATGAAAATGGTCCAGGCCTTTTATAAATCGTTGGTCACAGGACACACATGAATTGGTTTTGTAACCAAAAAAAAATCGAGGGCGACTCCGACCAAAAACGTGCGTCGGTAGTCGCCTTTAAGCACTGTATTAGGTAAAGAAAAATTTTCAATTTTCAAATTGCCGCTCACATAAAATCTTCTTCAATTTGGACACTCACCATTTGCTTTAAAAAAAAAAATCCTTACTTAGGTGCGGCGCTATCCCTTGTGCCTTAAACAAAAAATCCTTCTGTAAGTTGCTGCCAAAAGTGTCTGATCTCTCGTTTTATTTTTCAATTTCTTAACGTCTAACTTGACGTTCACTACACTCACTAATAATGAAAGTAAGTGCAATTCAAAAGAAACGGACTTAATAAACTTAGAATATTTATATTAAATACAAGAAGACACTTCGCCACGTTTCGTAAGCCGGTACTGGAACCGTCCGTCCGGTCTAAAATTCGCACAACGTTTGAACGCAATTTTAAAGTGAACAAGTACGCGGCAAGCAATAGCATTCTTTTGAACCGTAACCTCGCCCCACCATCGAATTCGGTCCTCGCTAATTCTCCGTTTTTTCTGCATCATCCGATTTTCGCCCATTATGCTTGTAAAGGTGTTCTGAGAACAAGCAAATTGCAAAATTACACCCACATTCTAATTTTGTCCCAAACCAATGGAATGATTTACCACACGAACAAAATCCACTCTCAGCCTCTGAATTCGCCTGAACACAGCCCTCTCTCTTTTTAGTACTAGTGACACTGTCGACATCGGTGTTTCACCTTTTTAGTACTTTCCACTGGTTGACAGATGCTGCCACCAGGGAAAAGTCATCATGGGGTGAGTACATTTGTTGTTTTGTCGAATGAAAATATTTATTTATTTTCATTTTGTATTCAATGTGTAATTTTTTTATAATTTCATTTCAGACGTCGCAAGGTTCAATTGTAGCAGAATCGTGCTTGGCCGTAACAAACCTCTGGATATAGAGGAGGCCCGTGCGACGAGATGGACAGAGGAAGAAAACATCGATGCCGGAATGGCCTGGTAAGTACATACATAATGTATGGTATATACAAACATTATTGTTTCTTGGCAAAGCCTCGCACATACCATTCGACGTGAAACATTCTATGCAATGTTTATATTCTAAATATTATCTTTTTTTTTTTTTTTTTTTTCGCAGATGGATACCTACTTATCCGAGGACCAGCCAAATCGCAATTCAGCTACTGATTGCTTGAGCGGCCCATCGACGCGACGAGTTGAAGAGAGGAAGATTCAATCAGGTAAATTCGACATTATTTTTCGACTGTGTATTTGAGTGCTAATTTTCCTAATTAATTTGCAGGTGTTTCCAGGAATTAAATTCTTCAATGAGGAAGGTTTTCGGACTGCGGAAGAGTGCGTATCAGTCGACGGATTGCACCATATTGTCGGTAGACATTGAGGCGTAACGAGGTATTTATTTTTGGTTAGTTTTTTGTTTGAGTTGAATACCTGATAGTCGTTTTTTTTTTGTTTTCAGGTTGCGTAGGGGAAGACACCCACACTGCATCTACCTGAGCTAGACCGGGCTATGTACGTACATTCTCTTCAGACAAAGGGACATAGGACTGAAGCCGAATACATGCCGCGGATAAACCGATGGACATACGGCGTGACTTGGAAACCGTGGGTAAGTCTTATACAATTTGGAGCATGCAAGATTTTTTTTTATTTTTTTGAATATAAGTATGTAGTGCGAGCAAGAAGTAGAGGATAGGATGTATAGGATGTATAGTATATACTAAGTATAGTGTAAAGCGAGCATAGCAATAACAAAATTAAGGGATATTAATAAACGAACTAAGCAATTAACCAAACAGTGCGTTGGAGTTTTTAATCTTTATAAATTGAAGGATATTAGTATCATACACTAGGTATGGAAGTATTGAAGGATCAATACATACATAAACAAGAAACAAATAATAAATAAATCAATAAATACTTACAAAACAATAAACCGATATACATATAAATGTCTAACTAAAGGTAATAAATAAATAACTAAACCTAAAAATTACATCGAAAGTTAAATGAATATTAAGTATACTTAAAGATAATCGATAAACATTTATAAACATACCTAAAAATAACTAAGCCTATCAAAAATAAATAGAGTGACCGAACTAATAATAAATTAACATAAACTTAGACCTAATACAATAAGTTGCAAGCAAAAATAATTTCGAGGAAGACATGGCAAGGTACAAGTGATCAGTTCTGGGTTGTGAAGTTGTGACTAGAGGGGTTTGAAATGTTAGGATTCATTGTTTCAGATCCTTAGCGTGAAAGACACCAATTGTTTTTCCACTCATATTTTCTAGTTCGTACATGTTTTTCCCTACCGGTTTCGTGACGCGGCATTTTACAAATTTCGGGCATAGTTTGGCGGAGAGGTACTTTGAGGAGTCGCTCAATATGAAATTCCTTCGGTATACCTCTTGCCCAGAAAGAAAACGGATCGGTCGTGTACGAATATTGTATGTTTTCATACTTCTCTCGTTTGCTTTTCTCAAATTGTCCTTGAGTTTATCTCTTACGATTTCGAGTCGCGTGTGTCGGGGAAGTGTTAGCAGCTCATTGTCGTCCACCGCGTTCAGTTTCTTAGCGAGTTCATAGCTGCTGCCATGTGTCATCATATTGAGCCCAAAAAGAGCAAAATATGGTGACATCCCGACAGCAGAGTGGAATGAGCTTCTCAACGCGCCTGCGATCTCACTCAGGTGAAGATCCCAGTCACGCTGATCATCTCTAATGTACGAACGAACGGCAGCTAACATAGTCCTGTTTGCTCTCTCCGAAGCATTTGACTGAGGAGAGTAGTTCGCGGTCTTGAAGTGTTGCACTCCGTACCTCTTCAACAGTTTATCAAATTCCTTCGATACGAACTGTCTCCCATTATCCGAGTGAACAACTTGTGGGACACCAAAGGTGTTAAAGACGTCCTCTTTTAGAAATTTGATTACACTTGAAGCATGTGCGGATCTCAAGGGTTTGAGAAAGATAAACTTAGAGAAGTGATCTAAAAGGACGAAAACGAAACAATTACCTGATTTTGATCGGGGGTAAGGACCGAGAAAATCTATGTAGACTTTCTGGAAAGGCCTTTCCGACAGGTAGCTAGTCAAAAGAGGGGGGCGTGATACCTGGTTAGTGGCTTTGCATTGCTTGCACACCACGCAGTTAAGAACATACTGCCGAACTTGAACCGTCATATTCGGCCAGTAGAAGAATTGTCGGATCCGGTGTAAGGTTTTGGCGATACCACCATGCGAAGCCTGAGGGGGGTCGTGCGCTTTTGAAATTATGTCCGCTGTTAGGCCTGCTGGGATCCATAATCTCCAATTGTGCTCTACTGTCGACTCATCTCCTGCAGGTGGCAAGGAACGCTTATAGACGTAGTTATCTTCGATTTTGAGATCGGGTAGCTCATCTTGATGTTCCTGGATGGTCTGCATCAGCTCCAGATACTCTTTCGAGTCAAATTCTTCTGACTCCAAGTCTATCCAAGGTGCAATATTTTCGATCTCTAGACTTTCAACATATGCTCTTGAAAGCGCATCTGGCACGACGTTTAAAGAACCTTTACGGTGCTCAATCTCGAAATCGAATGCCTGCAGCTGAAGGCTCCACCTAGCAAGTCTCCCACTAAGGTCCTTTAAGCCCATCAACCAACGAAGACTTGAATGGTCAGTAATGACTGTAAAGGCCATTAATTCGACATAGGGACGAAACTTCTTGATAGCTAATACAGCTGCTAGGCATTCTTTCTCTGTAACGCTGTAATTTCGTTGGCAAGAAGTCAGCTTTTGTGAAAAATAACACAAGGGTGTTTCTTCCCCGGTGTCGGTCTTCTGGAAAAGGACTGCGCCGATTCCCGAGTCAGAAGCGTCGCACTGTATAAAGAACCTTTTGGAGAAGTCCGGATGACTGAGGACTGGAGCACTCGTTAGAGCGGTTTTAAGTTTTTCAAAAGCTTCTACAGCCTCGTCTGTCATCTTGAACTTTTCATTTGTCTTTTTCAGCGTGTCGGAGATTGGGGCGGTCAAAGTCGAGAAGTCTTTGATGAAGCGCCTATACCACCCTGCAAGGCCAAGTATCCGCCGAACTTGCTTGGGGTTTTTCGGGACGGGGAAGTTAAAGATCGCCTCAACCTTTGCAGGATCGGTCTTCAACTTTCCCCCACCAACTACGAAACCCAAATAGTTAAGCTCTTTAAAGCAAAACTTTGATTTGGTCACGTTGATGGTGAGGTTGGCCTTGGCAAGGCATTCGGCTACTTCCTCAAGCAGGGCGAGGTGAGTCTCGAAGTCCGGTGCTATAATCAGGAGGTCGTCAAGATACACGAAGACGTGCTCGCGTAAGCGGCTTGGAATGACCTTGTCCATTAAATGGCATAGTCTTTGGGCTGCATTACACAACCCGAAAGGCATGACCTTAAAATGGTACAAGGGCCTTCCCGGTACCGCAAAAGCAGTTTTCTCCCTACTCTGTTTTTCCAGCGGTATTTGCCAGAATGCGTCTTTGAGATCGACACTACTTATAAAGTGAGTGTCTTGAAGACGACTGATGAGTTGGTCGATATTGGGGAGGGGGCCAGCGTACTTCTTGGTCACCTGGTTCAACTTACGAGAATCCAGGCAAAGACGATTCTTGCCTGGCTTCCGTATAAGAACCACTGGTGAGCACCAAGCACTCTCGCTCTCCTCAATAACGCCCAAACTCAGCATTCTATCTATTTCGTCGTACAAAAGGGCTTGTACCGCTGGAGAGACAGGGTAGTGGCGCTGCTTTATAGGTACCGCGTCTCCGGTATCTATAACGTGCTCCTCTAAACAGGTTTTACCCAACCCGTGCTGGGTATAGCACCGAAACTTCTGCTTAACCGCTTCCAATTTCGACTGCTGTTCATAAGACAGCTGATGAGCGTTTGGTTCATCAGAAGGGTGCGACATTTCCAGGGAATTTATCAATCGGGGTGCGATTTGAAAAACCTTCCAGAAGTCGACACCAAGGTAGACTTCTTGCTCGAGATTTGGCACCAGGAAAAACTCAATCGTGTGAAGCTGATCATTATATGTAACATCAGCTTTTACTTTGCCAATGATCGATTGGTTTTTGCCATCAGCCGTTTTGACGTCAGACTTGAAGGGTTTGATTGGTAGACTCAAGGACTCAACTAGTTGCAGACAGTTTTTTCCCAGTATGCTTACGCTAGCGCCGCTGTCCAGCAATCCAAGAATTTCCTTTTCGCCTATTCTTATTTTTGCGTAAGGTCGCGGATCATTATTTGTGCTGGTTGAGGCAGCAGCTACATACCTTTTGAGCTTTTTCCTTTTTCTAAACCTTTCCCTAAGTTTCAAAATCTTATGTGAAGCTCGCTTGTCGTTGAAAATCCGGTTTCTAACAAGGTTGTACTCCTTAATCCTAACATGTAAAGGCTTATTATTTGACTTTTCCACAACTACCGAATTTTTATTTACTTCTACAGGTTCCTCTCTTTTTAATATTTTTACTTGCTGGTGGTTGTGGTTCTCGCATGACATGTTTACGGGGTCTGGGTTGAACGCGACTCCCCCGGTCGCATCGCGTTCCGCATCTGGTTTCCCGGGTTACACCTGGGACATTTAGGTGTCACGACACCTTCCTGACCACACCTGTAACAAAACAGGTGCTTGTCACTTGATGGGCAGTCCATGAAGGTGTGGCCTTCGGCTTTACAGTTCCAGCATCTTAACGGTCTTGGCTCTGGGCGTGAAGTAAAAGGATTTGCCCGAGTTGAAGAATGCTGGACTGCTGATAAGTGGTTGAATTCTCGGGGATCAGGTTCGCGAGTATCGTCCGTGAAGTCGATTTCGTTCGCCTGATACCGTCCCAACCGATGTTGTCTGGGTGGATCCCTGCTAGGAAATGCCTTTTCAGCATCCTGACAGGAGTATCGCAGCTGGTCCATATTGAAAATCGCCATGGGATATACCAATCTTGCTATACTTTCTTTCAAGTTCCTTTTCAGAATGCTCACCAACTCCATCTCAGGTATGGGTGTCCGTAGCTGAGATCGCAAGCGAGAGATTGCCGCGAAAAATTCATCGCATGACTCCCAGGTGCCTTGTCGTCGATCCATGATGTCGCGCATCACTTCAAAATCCGACTTGGAGTTCCGAAATTGGGACATAAGGGCTTGTCGTAGAGTCGACCAATCTGGACGGTAGTTCGTGCGCTGGTATTGCCAGTACCACTCATACGCAGCGCCTGAGAGTAGCAGATGAAAATCTCGCAGAATCTCAGACCACGGACACTCGTATTGGTGTTGGAGAGTTTCTAACCTGAAGATGAAGTCTTCTGCGGTGAGTACCTCCGGCTTGCCGTCAAAAACTATACCCCACTTGTCGACTTTTATTGGCCCTCGAACAACTGGGTAAGAGTTAGGACCACTGGGGTACGGTGTCGCCGTTTGGTTGTACCCACCGAGAATTGGTCGCGTTGATTGGTGGAAGGTGTTAAACTGTTGAGGATTTGATTGGTATCTCCCTGGAGCTGACCTGTCGCTTCGACGTTGCTGCAAGTGTCCTTGCGGAGCAAATGATCGGGCTGTAAGATCCGGTTGAGGATGAACTCTCGGCGGTCTTGTTGTAGGTGGTTCCGAGGGGACATTTATTGGAACCACTGGAACATTTGGCTCGGGTGCACGAAGAGGACCTGTTACGGCATTTATCTCGCTTAAGAACTCGAGAAAGTTATTTTTCATCTCGTCCCTAAGATTGGTCGAGATTTCCTCACTCATCGTCCGCTGATACGACGAAAAGGCGTTAACTATCGCGAGGTTAACGTACGCTTTTAGGTCTGACGTAACTCCCGGATCGGCTTCCTGAGAACTATAGTGGACATTACCAGCTTGGGAGTTGACGTTTCGCGGTAAGTTATTGCGTTCTTGATCGAGAAGGTTAAAATTCCGAATCCGTTCTTCAACACTCTGTTCTTTTTCCCTTCCTGTAGACCTATTCTGCAGGTTATCACCTGTAACCACTTTTGGAATGGTACCTAAGGAACTTAAGCTGCTGAAAGAGGGAGGTGGAATCGATTCGCTAGAGGCAGAGAGACTACCTGAAGGTGTAATTTGCGAGCTAACAGGAAATTGATTGGATGATGCAGGCAATGGCGGAGGCGGTGGTAGGCGAGGTGGAAGTTCCATTCGGTGCCCCGCGAGTGGATGCATCGTATTCGAAGTAACTTTCCCTATAACTCTGACTTCTACGTTCTCATTTTGTTTCTTTTTTTCAGATGCAGAATCCATCTTGCTATAGATTGTTTTTTTTTTCTTTATTATTATTATTTTTAACTATATGTATTTAATTAAGGGTTAATTTAAGTCTTTAAACACTTTGTAAAGGATTAAATTTGCTTAAGTCGTATTAATCTTACACGTTTAATAACTTTTTGTTTTATGTTTGAAATAGAAATAACGAATTTTCACAAACCTAACATTAAACAACTACGAAAATGTATCTAACAAAAACTAACTATATAAATTGCAAATACAAGTAATCCACAAAACTTGTGAAAAATTTCCTAAAAGAAACTATCCTAGTTCTATAACTAAAAAGTACTTATTCAAGAAACTAACAACTACAAACCTACTAACTAAATTTAGGATTTATTCTGAAAAAAAAAACTAAATAGTAAAGTAAGTTAGAATACAAGTTTTGGCTCTAAACTTTCAAAAACTAACACTACACCTAACGAAAATACAAATCTGCAAAAACATATACAAATAGATTCCAAAGCAAATGGTAGGTCGTAAATTTCAGAATAATAATATGTATTGATTTTCGTTTAAATGATTGTTTTGTTTATTTTGTTCTTTTCATTATTGATCGGGGTAGAGCGGGTGGCTGTCGCGGTGATTTTTTTGTTGGCGTAGGTAATGACCTGTTTAGGTGACGATTTTGGCAAATGGTGTTACTCTCCCAGATGTGGTGATGTGAGCAAATAGCAAAACATATAGCACAAGGACACACTACGTTGTTACTTCTCACGAGCAAGCTATTTGCATTTGGCCCTGTGAGCTCTTATGAAAGTCTCGATCGTGAAAAGCAACAACACAATAAGGGATGACACGGGTGTTAAGTATCTTTGTTGTCAAAACCGAGAGTTCTCGTCGCAATTGAGAAGCACGTTAAAGAACTTTCCTCTCAAGACTTACGAGCTCTCGATTTTGACAGCAACTACACTATGGACTATGCACTACAGGGGTGGAATTATTGTTCCTCCCAACACTGTAGATGCCCGTCGCAATTAGGCTGGCTTTTCCTGTGGACAATCCGCACTAAGACTAACGAGTCTTCAGTATTGGCAGAAAAAACATTTCCGGACTATACGACTAAAGGTGAGTTGTTGTTGATGTCAGCGTTGATGTTAGAGACTAATTGCAATTGAGGAGTGTGCCCCATGGCTTTCTCTCTCAAGACTAAGTAGGCTTCAACGCTGACACCAACACCAAATCTGGACAAACACTGTACGGGACCAACGTTGCGGGCGCCATTTGTTGTAGGCAAATAGGGACTTAAGGGGTTTTGGAGAGATGCTGGGTATGATATGAAGGATGAGGACGGGACTTTAGGATGTGAGCGGGAGTTGACAGGTGAAGGAGTGTTGAATGTGAGGCGCTGGCATGCTTGCTTTTTTGCACAGCTCAGCTCGTCGGATGGGGCGTGGTTCTTGCTCCTCACACTCAACGAAGACTACCTACAAACAAAACATTTATCATGCCGTTGAAAAATCACCACCAATTTTCACCACCACATCTGGGATGCGCTGTTGATGTTAATAGCGCGGCCAATTCCCCCCCTATGCCATGAAGTTTCGTGGCCCTGGTTTGAAACTTCCCCTATGCCGGCATCGTCACAAAATCAGGTCACTCCATCATCACCGAACGTTATTTAAGCTCACCTTTTCATACCCCTAGAAATTTTAAATCTTAGACCATGGTAACGGCTGTTAGCGGACCGAAAAGAAAAGATTTTGAATTTTCCTTAACAGGCAAATCATTATACATTGTTTATTAAACGGTAAGTTTTTTTATCATGACCTTAATGTACAATGGGTACGCAAAATTTAAAAAAAAAGAAAAACTAATTGAATTTGGTTTCCCGCGGTAGTGGTCAAGAGATTATTATATAAATATTGTGTTTTATACTAACATACCTTCCTTCCTACAAGAGCTCTTTAAGGGGGTGATATCTTAATATCCAATTTGAATAGACAAAAAAAAACCAAATACTCAAACGCACGGAAACGAAATTGTACAAATACTATCAAGAAAAACCAACAAAAATCATTTACCCTAAGGGTATACTACAAATTAAATAAGCTGGTACAACATCCAATGGGTACTGACCAGAATAAAATATGGTTAAACGCCTTTGTAGGGTTTGAAAATGAGGGGTTTTTGTTCCCCTTTAAAGCAAAAGCACCTAAACTGTGCTAACTCATTAATTTTTTTTGTGTTACTTAAAGTTTTAATTGTACGTTAATTTTTTTGTTAAAGTTTTCAACTGTGGCTTTTAAATATTAATAAAGTTTTACTAAATTTTTCTTAAATCTAGGTTACTTGTTATTTGTTTGTTCTTCTCTTTGGGGCGTTCGAAATCCTTTCTTCTTGTCGGTTATTTAACGAGGATCCGTTACCATCCGGTAAGACTGCTTGGCTGATGAAAATGGTCCAGGCCTTTTATAAATCGTTGGTCACAGGACACACATGAATTGGTTTTGTAACCAAAAAAAAATCGAGGGCGACTCCGACCAAAAACGTGCGTCGGTAGTCGCCTTTAAGCACTGTATTAGGTAAAGAAAAATTTTCAATTTTCAAATTGCCGCTCACATAAAATCTTCTTCAATTTGGACACTCACCATTTGCTTTAAAAAAAAAAATCCTTACTTAGGTGCGGCGCTATCCCTTGTGCCTTAAACAAAAAATCCTTCTGTAAGTTGCTGCCAAAAGTGTCTGATCTCTCGTTTTATTTTTCAATTTCTTAACGTCTAACTTGACGTTCACTACACTCACTAATAATGAAAGTAAGTGCAATTCAAAAGAAACGGACTTAATAAACTTAGAATATTTATATTAAATACAAGAAGACACTTCGCCACGTTTCGTAAGCCGGTACTGGAACCGTCCGTCCGGTCTAAAATTCGCACAACGTTTGAACGCAATTTTAAAGTGAACAAGTACGCGGCAAGCAATAGCATTCTTTTGAACCGTAACCTCGCCCCACCATCGAATTCGGTCCTCGCTAATTCTCCGTTTTTTCTGCATCATCCGATTTTCGCCCATTATGCTTGTAAAGGTGTTCTGAGAACAAGCAAATTGCAAAATTACACCCACATTCTAATTTTGTCCCAAACCAATGGAATGATTTACCACACGAACAAAATCCACTCTCAGCCTCTGAATTCGCCTGAACACAGCCCTCTCTCTTTTTAGTACTAGTGACACTGTCGACATCGGTGTTTCACCTTTTTAGTACTTTCCACTGGTTGACAGATGCTGCCACCAGGGAAAAGTCATCATGGGGTGAGTACATTTGTTGTTTTGTCGAATGAAAATATTTATTTATTTTCATTTTGTATTCAATGTGTAATTTTTTTATAATTTCATTTCAGACGTCGCAAGGTTCAATTGTAGCAGAATCGTGCTTGGCCGTAACATATTTCTAGAAGAAAAAGTTTTTTTTAATGACGCTGTTTGATCTTTCAGATCTTTTATGTTTTGATTTGTCAGATCTTTTATATGTAGATAGTTTCAATCTCCTTTTTAAATTGTGAAATTGTTATAAATGTGTGCAGAAAGACAGTTTAAACTGCCATAGAGAATATTTGCGAAAATGGTGAATGAGATTTACGACTAGACTTAATTTTAATTACTTGTCGAGAGGATTTAAACTTTTATGGTAAATCTCGTGACTTAAAGTAGATTAGTTGACGGTTTTTGTGGAGAAACACACACAACATATATTATTAGAAGTTTGCTCGGGTTCACCCCGAGCTGTTTTGCCGCTCTATTTATTTAATGCTGGAATCGCAATGTTGCGTTGCTGCGTGCGTACGTCAATGGCCTTTGCTATGCGTTGGCAAAAGTTTACGATACTTTACGTCAAACTTCGCACGCAGCAAATTTGCAAAACGAAATGCCGCTTTGCGTTTTGGGGTAGAAAATTGTAAAGTATCACCTCAAACACATTCAATTTTTGTTGAAAGATATTTGCAAAAGAACGAGCAGAAAAGACGCTTTTTAAAAACGGACCAAGTTGCCCAGCAATGAAAATAAAATTATTTCTGTTTATTCCATCACAAATATAACCAAGGTCGTGCACTCGTGTCTTTGTGCATGCTAGAAACCAACAACTTGCGAGTTATCGCGACAAACTGATATAATACCGAAAAACATCACATTCTCTACTCAAACCTCTCTACTCTACGATAACCTGTTTTTTTTTTTTATTCTGACAAGAAACAGAAACAACCCTTTTTCGTCCCCACAACCTACTGACGACAAGAGAACTAAACTCACTCACCACACAATGAATGAGCATGAGGTTGTTCAACGGACGCAAAAGTAGATAAGCGGGGAATGCAAAAAAACTATTTGCTTCTTTTGTTTAGCTTTTTAGGTTAAATGTTAACGGGATATTTAACTAAAATTTAGCCTCAAAATTAAAAACTTTTCTTAAAATTCTTTGTCGTAGACTTATGCTATGTCTCCAACAGCAATTAAAAGAGGACTAGCGGCAGACAATTAAAAATAAATCCCAAAGTGGCTCCACCAGACAAACATAGGACTATTTTGACACGAACAATCTGTTTCTGTTTGTGTTTACCTTGTTTACCACAAAAAGCTTTCAAACTCTTTTTATTTTAACTATGAAAATTCAATTTTCATCAAAACTGACAGGAGCCGCATGGAAAATTATTGTTCGTGTGTTGGGTATGCTTGCTGCAGAAAATCGCGCTGTTTTTTGTCGCGCGTTTTTTTGTCGCCGTGTGTCCCTTACCTTACCGAAGACAATCCATCATCTTTGCGGTTTATTGAGTTGTGCTAAAAACTAATACTTGATTTACGTGGTCACGCAAGCTATCACGTACAGAAGTTTAGAGGGAGAATTCCGTTTCTGAACAACCATTGCTAGTGCGTGCGTGTGAGAAAGATAATGAGAATTCAGTCTGCTATAATTTGTTATAATTTTTTCTAGTGATTCGATTTGGCATCACTGACAAAGGTAAACAAATATATTTCATATTTTTTGCAAGACTTGAAAAATGACTTTGACCTAAAGCAAAAAAAAAGCCTAAGAAAACTCAAGACACTTTGTCCTTCTTGCAAATTCGCGGATATAACCCATATAAGAGACACTTTCATTAAGCTCCATTGAATATTCGTCACTCCTTATCACCTTTTGTCCTTTCAGATCGCAGCGAATTCTTTTTCCAGGTATTGACTGAAATAGAACGACTCAAGGAGATCTCCTCAACAAGAAGAAGGAACTCCTGAAGCAGCATCAGAGTACTTGATCAAGCAGATTCCATGTCTGTTTGGTCCAGGTTTGAACAAAGCTAGCAAGTTCCTGTGTTTCCTCTCCCACTAGGAGTTTATGATTGGCGTCGATCTTGCCAAAGACACCATAAATTTTCAGATAAAGAAGGTGTTAGGTCTCTCTAGTGCCGTTCGCCACGTTGACATAAAACCCGATGAACTGGTGCAAGAAATTCATTTGTCGATCAATTTCTTGGTCTTACTATTATAACATTGGCAGAACGTATACTCCCTGCATATGGGACCACCACAGATGTAAAAAAAATATACAAAAAAAAAATTAATTAATTAATTCAAACTGTTTTTTATTTCATCTTGGAGTTTACAGCTAGCTGGTTCGATTGGCCGACATAACGCGGCCAATTTTCTGACATCAGGTTCGGTGGGGGTACCCTTGACGTCTGCTACATAAAGCGAAGCTATGTTCGTACCATTCTTCCAATACTTTGGCTCCAGATCATCGTCATCAAAGTGCTTGCGAGCCTGATAGCTTTCTGATTAGACTAGCGCCTTGAACTGACGAAAAGTCATTGTCCGCTTTTCTAAATTTATATCCTCGCATTATCCTTATTTTCCTGCAAAACTAGAATAACATAAACTTAGTATATATGTACCTAAACCAAATTATAACATTCTCACCTGAGACGATTGGCGGGTTTGAACCGGCAAAGACGTAATTATTTCGTCAAAGCAAAAGCTAGATTTTCTGGGAATCCAATGAAGGGAATCCAATCCATCTAATCCAGGTCATCGAATTCTTCCGATTTTTTTGGATCCCCAAGGAGAAGAACACAGATCCGTTAGAGGACGCCGAACTGGGAAACAAGCTTCTGAGGAGAATTAGCCAAGGATGAAGAAAATATATTTGTGCAGCAAGGCAGGGAGATGCGGCAAGATATGATGTTCCCAGAGGCAATTGAAGGCAACTTGAAGGAACTGGATCGCAGTGCTGGATAAAAATGTAGTTCAGAGGCAAATTTTGAAATGTGTTATTTGTAATTTGTGAAGTCGCGTGCGTGCGTAGTGTCTTTCGCGCTTATTAATTATGCATAATAAACATGCGTTTTTTTTATAGTAAATTTTGTGTTTGGTGTTAGTGACGACGGTTTTATGGCTGACCTTTGTGTAGTATCTCATGTTAATGAAAAAAAGAAACAGAATCGCCGGCGTAACGGAGCTATTTTCAGTTCCTGTTACTGTTTCTGTTTTTTGTGACAACGCGGCTTAAGGGAAACGAAAGCGTAAGGTTTGCTTAAGGAACAAAGCGATTTGTTGATTAAGAGGGCTATCGATAACTTTGCTGATCGCCAGGTGACACCTGAAGGAAAGGTAGAAAGAGTAGGATGGAGATGGGCAGTTGTGGTTAGCTGCCGCCGACCGTCGAAACCGGCAACATAGGCAAGGAACAGGAGTTTCCGAAAAAAATTCTATTTAGTGTGAGTTCATGTTAAGCGGCTGGCAAATTGGCGACATAGATTCAACCTGTTTTTCTAAGTTTCGGTACACTTAGGTTCTGCGAGAAGATTGTAACTGAGTCGACTTTCATTTTGTAATAAAAGATCAACCCCACCTGGCGGTTTTTCTCAAACGTCACAAACGTTAAAATCAATGTGCAGCGATGTGTTTTGAGCCCACTGGTTCACAAGCCAAGCAGTATCGCAGTATTGTATGGCCTAAGCTTGAATTTCCTTTCTTGTCAGCTTGTCACAATAATTCAATAGTTGTACATGGCATGCTTCCGACACGCGAAGCCTTTTGCATTGTAAATTTATGCGCCGGAAAAAACAAACAATAAAATTATAATCATAGAAGAGCATTGCTGTGACATGAAATGCTTAGAATACATTTTTTATGTATGCAATGTAAGTAATAACATTGACCTAAATTTTATTTTAAAAGAGTTTCATTCTTTCAAGAGGGAAAGTGCCTGTTTTCATTTGGTTTATCCTGACCTAACCCAAATTTTGTTTCTCAAAATAAAACTGAGGTTGAACGGTGGCCACCACACTGCCGCTTCCACTCGCCATAGTAATTCTGACACATCCAGCTAATGAAAATGAAATGAACCAAATGAAAACAAGCACAAAGGCTTGAGTTCCTAACAATGTAGGTAAAAATCCAAATCATGCATAGGTGCCCCGTTCAAAAAAATTAATTTAGCCTTGTGCTCGGCACTTAAGCTTTCATCTGACACTCATTAGCCAACCAGCGCCAACTTCGCTATGAACCGTTTCGAAAAGTCACCCACTTTGCAGTTCAGTGGCTCGCTGTCTTTCCTTTTTCTGAAAATAACTGGCTATGGTAGGTTCCATTTTGTATTCTCCATTGAATTTTTCGTGAAAATCCCTTTAATTATGTGAAAAGAACCAAAAATAACACGTGCACCTTAAAAAGAATATGTTAACGTGTTCGTTGTTGTTAACATTTCTCAGTGATGTGTATAATTAACCACTGATTTTGGTGGATCAAAATTACCAATCCAGCACCACCGATACCGCCGACTATATTTACACTTCAAGTTTTCGTGTAGTAAAATGTGAATTCGTATTTCAGATGATTGGAAACAAAATTATCAAGCCCGGCGGCGCTGAGCCCGATGATTTCGAGAAATCGATTGCCCAAGCTCTTTTAGAGCTGGAATTGAACTCTGAATTGAAGCCACAATTGAGGGATCTTCACATTACCCGTGCCCGGGAAATCGAGTTCAACAACAAGAAAGTGAGTACACAATCAAGTGATGTTTTATGCAACTGTGTGTAATGTAAATCTGTAAATTTCTTTCAGGCTGTCATCATCTATGTCCCGATTCCTAAGCAGAAGGCTTTCCAAAAAATCCAAATCCGTTTGGTGCGCGAGATGGAGAAGAAATTTTCCGGCAAGCATGTCGTGTTCATTGGAGAGCGTAAAATCTTACCCAAGCCAACCAGGAAGTCGAGGAACCCACTGAAACAGAAGCGACCACGTTCCCGCACTCTGACATCGGTGTACGATGCCATTCTGGAGGATCTGGTATTCCCCGCCGAGATTGTGGGCAAACGCATCCGCGTCAAGCTCGACGGCACGCAGCTGATTAAGGTGCATTTAGATAAGAATCAACAGACCACAATTGAACACAAAGTGAGTAAACAATTTGTTTTTTTATATTTTGAACAAATGTCCTTGTGTTTTTTGCCAGTGAAATGTGCCAAACTGGTGAATGTCAAAAAGGGCAGACATTAAAGTTTTGCGGCTACTCGTTATTGGTTTTCCAGAATTTTATAAGGAAAATCATATTCCATGTGTCGTGAACAATTAAATTTAAAAATTTCCCAATCTGTTGTGACGAGAAAAGCGGGTTTTTTCAATACTTTGCAATGAGTTGCCGGGCGTAGCTGTTAATTTGAAATTATAGATCGAAGCGGGAATTTTTGTAAATTGTATAGTGAAAGGTTCAACTACCTTTTGTATCCTAATGAAGTAGACAAAATAGTTTTTGTAAAGTTCTTAATCGTTTAAAATGGAGTTCAAGAGACTTGGAGGGACCCCGATACGCCTTAACCGTTCGACCGCGTAAAAAATGACTGATCTCAATGAACCCAAACTCAACTATTATGTCGACTGCTCTTGTTGTATGGGACGTTTTCATAAAGTTTTTTTTTTTTTTTTATTAATTTTTGTAGAATTTTTAGGAAATTTAGGGTAAAAGACATCCAGCTTAGTGGATATAAGTCGAAAAGTCTTCACGACTTTACAGTAGTTAAATAACTAACCTCACACGATTTCAGAATCATTGTCTCGGACAATAGCAATTCCTTTGCGCACTTTATTTGATTGTCGAGTTACTTTTGTTTTTAAAATGAGCCCCAATGGTATATTTCTTCTGCCGAGTCAAGGACGCTATTTGTTTAGTTGATGTAGGCAGCATGGCAAAGTTTGAATGCCAACCATCTTTGCTTCTTCTATAATTGGAGTGAACGACGCCATTTCCTACACCGAGAATCAGGGCGTTATTGATACTTCGCCGTCCCTGCGAGTTGGATTTCAAGATTTTCCGGGCCGAGGCGTCCTAGGTGACCCAGCCAACGCAGCCGTTGTTTCCTGGTTACTATATAAATACCTTTTCTAAGCCGCTTATCTATTAAAAGGTTCGGCGAGCGAGGGCGGTTAAGTGATCCTTCCCGATACTCCTCCACCAACTCTGGTTTCGAAAAGGTTCTCAAATGTTTCTGGTCCTACCAGGGTCCGTTAAAAAGAGGTAACTGCCCTGGTGAAGTTTAACACAAGTTAAAGGGACTAACTTTAACCTCATTTATACACGGCCCCCGTACACAACTTTTGCAGTTTCCATGCAAAAAAAAAATGAATGTCTATCAGAAGAGGTCCACTCGGTGATTTTTTTTTTTTTTGTCCTGCAAAACTCTACAGTTGTTCCTAAGGGACCCGATTTTCACAAGCCTTTTCGAAACCTACAAAAGACGAGAATGCCGGTTCCGTATGTTTCCAGGACTTTTCTAGAATAACCTTGCTCTTCCCGTAACAATTTTCCTTACTTGAGAGAGATGAACACCCCTGCTAGACCTTTTTTTGTTTTTTTTTTGAAAATGGGCACTATAACTCCCGTTTTTTAATCGCTAGGTGCTGCTATCCCAGGCCACCTTAATGACACACATAAGACATTTAACATCTTTTTTCCCCAATACCTTGAGCATTTCTGGACCGATTTAAACAAATCTATCAGACTTGCCTTTGGACTTTCGGCGATTTATTCGCGACAGTGACTTAAGCAACTGGGAGATTATTCTCCGCCCAGAACTTACGAGCTGTGGGATTGTTGTCTTGAAGGTTGAGCAACTCTGAAAAGCGTTTCCTCCATCTACGTACGGTGTCACTTTTGCATTTGAAAAAAGTGTACTGTTCTTCTTCCTCAACTTCTTTCCCCAGAGACGGCAAATAGTCTGCTTAAACAACAGATTTGCAGATCCATAATCGTGTTCCAACCTCTTGCCGAGCGTGCACTGTCAGTTTACAAGTTGATACCAGGTGGAAACATGGTTGGTGCATTATTGAATGGCGTAGAGCTCTGCTTGAAACGCACAGGAATTTTCGCCCATCGCATTTGTGGTGTCAGGTTCGGCGGAGGTGGACTGTCGATGAAAACAGTAATCGGTCTTTCTCTATATTTATAAGATCGGTTGAACTTTTACCAGTTCACCGAACCGTGCTCTACAAATCGTTGTCGAGTAAGCATCCTGTTATCTTTTTTACCGTATGACCAGTCCGGGTGTTACCTGGTTTGTAAAGGGACACTGTTGCTGAGGTTCAAATCAAGACAACACTTTTTGGTTGATCAGTTCTTAGCTCAACTCCATTCAAAAGCTAATGAGTATATTTTCGAAATTTTTGTCTCATTATCTTAATAAAAAATGATACTCGGCAACGTCAATCAACATTCCAGCGCAACCGCGAAAGAGAAAAGGCCTAAAAATTCATGGATCACACAAATACAACGGCAACAGCATTTATTTGGCTTCAGTGACGAAGAGATCCAAAACCGGGTGGCTTGTCGGTATATTCTGAGGTTAAATTGGCGTACCCCACAAGCGGACCATTAGGAATGCAGTAGAGTGGGAGGGTTATGATTCATCACTTCAGATCATAACCTCGCGCCTTAATGAAAAAGAAAGAAAAAACTCGCAAGGTTTCCAGCATTTCTTTTGCTTGCTGCTTTTACTGAAAAAGTTCACTCGAACTTTTCATCAGCTGATTATAAAAAGCTGAGTACAATTGTGAGAAATTAAGTTTAGGCTATTGTCATTTTATCGAACGCAGAAATGCAAAAGGAAATTGCGATCCTCTCTAAAGTTTGCTAGGACTTTACTCGATTGAACCACTTTTTCTCTCAAAGCTCTTTTGAGCTTCTTCTTTTTCTCTTTCTTTTCCTATTACTTCCATATTTTCCGCTCGTGAGATGTTTAACATTAAAAAAGGTAGCCAATCCCTTGAACACGAGTGAATTATAAAAAAAAGCACCGCTTGTGGGGTGCCGTGGCGTAGTGGTTAGTGTGTGTGCTTACTACGCCGGAGGTCTGGGTTCGAATCCTGCCATCGTCACCTGAAAAAAAAGACTTGTTCTTTTTCACGGTCCCCACCTCCGCGAGGGTTTGACAAGCCCTCCGAGAGTATTAATTGTCTTGAAAAACTTCTCAAAGTGCCGTTCGGATTCGGCAAAAAATTGTAGGTCCCCTTGTATGTAAAGAAATTAACACACCAGCATACATTGTTGAGAAGTTGGCCCTGGTTCACCTCGAGCTGTTGCGCCACTCTATTTATTTATTTATTTTTTTTTTGCCTCTTAAATTTTCAGTAAAAGCTTTCGACACGTTTTATTTGGTGTTATAATTCCGATTCGACTTCGTTTTTCGTGTCGTTCATAACACATCTCCTCAGAAATTGTATTCATCCGTTTTCACAACCGCTTTAATGCTACTTCTAACCCTTTCGCACACCTTTATAACAGTTAGCGACGTGAAAAAGAAAACTAAAAGTGTCACTGTATGACAAAACTGTCTCAATAACGTTTTCTATTGAGATTTTTTCAGCGGATATCTTTTTTCGCTCTTGCGAAATGACATTGACACTTTCTTTTGAGGGCCAAAATGATAAAAAAAGAGTGCACGTGTCAAATTAATCTAACATTTAAGCAGTGGAGCCACTTTAAGATTTATTTTTAACCGTCTCACTAATCGCAGTTTAATGGCTGGTGGAGGCATAATAAAAATCTCCTCCGAAATCTTTTTAATCCTTTTCGCGCATATTTTATAACAGTTTGATTCTCGAAAAAGGAAACTGAAACTGCATTTCATTTGTACTATTGTCTATTTAAGCCATGAAATTGTGTTTCCGCTCCTTGGAAATTTCACCGCCAATCTCTTTTGAGAGGCCAAAATTACAATAAAAGGGTGCTCGTGTCAAATGAAATTTATGTTTGTACGGTGGAGACACTTCGGGATTTATTATTAATCATCTATCACTAATTGCAATTTTGTGGCTGGTATGATGGACATTGTATAAATCTCATTTAACCTTTTCACAAACCTCTTTAATCACACTTTTAACCCTTTTCGCACACTTTTATAACAATTTGCGAAATAAAGCATTCACAAAAAAGCTATTGCTCCGCCTCAGCCTGACGTTACCGAGTTCAGCTATGCGATTTCAATGCTTCCTAACACAATTCAGCTTCGGTTTCAACGTTTTACTACGATTACCAGAGAGAAAACGTAATGCTACGTAATTTAACGCAACTCCAAAGCGAAGCTTTAGTTCAATTCAATTTAAATGAATATTTACTTCGTTTGACAGCTCAATTACTCAGAAAATTTTTTTTTGAAAGAAAGAGTAATACATATTTAGTAGTGGTACATATAAAATCAAAATAAGCAGTAAGAAGACGATTTTAAAAAAAAAAAAATTTTTCCTGCAAAAAATGAAATATTTCAAAGCTGATTCAGGGCTGATTTGTAACGGGGCGAAGACGAGGCCAAAGTCTGGTTTTGAAGCTGCCTTAAAATAGAAATTGAACTGTCCACGTAGAAGTGATCTGTCACAAATATGTTTTCTATCATTTTTACAACAGTTTTTTTTTTCGCTCCTGAGAATTGTCATTGTCAACCATGACACGATTGAGAGCAAAAATGACAACAAGAAAGTGACACTCGAGTCAATTTAATCTTATGTTTGTCTGGTAGAACACTTATTTTTAATCTTCTCACGCTAGGTTCAGTTTTATTTCGGTGGATTAGGATAGTTATTATGTCGTTCAGATTCATGTTTCAGTCAATTTCGCTCGGCAACTTTGCTGATTAATCCTGAAAATCCAAAACCCATTCATGTCTATCAAATTCTTAATGTCCTTGTGTTATTTGTCAGCGGAAACCTTGTGTGCTGATGATCGTCAAAAAGGACAAACAGTAAAGTCTTGCGGCTACTCGTTATTGGCTTTCATGTCTTCTTTAAAGAATGCCATATTCCATGTGTCGTAAACATTAAAATAATAAACATTTGAGCTCGTCTTTGGTCACAAATAGTAAAGTATAAAGGATTTGCTCTCAAAGGGCACACATAACGATTGTGTCGACAAAAAGTTAAACATCCCGAATTCATAATGTCCTTGTGTTATTTGTCAGTGGAAACTTTGTATGCTGATGATCGTCAAAAAGGACAAACAGTAAAGTCTTGCGGCTACTCGTTATTGGCTTTCATGTTTTCTATAAAGAATGCCATATTCCATGTGTCGTAAACATTAAAACAATAAACAGTTCGGCGCGTCTTTGGTCACAAATAGTAAAGTATAAAGGATTTGCTCTCAAAGGGCACACATAACGATTGTGTCGACAAAAAGTTAAACATCCCGAATTCATAATGTCCTTGTGTTATTTGTCAGTGGAAACTTTGTATGCTGATGATCGTCAAAAAGGACAAACAGTAAAGTCTTGCGGCTACTCGTTATTGGCTTTCATGTTTTCTATAAAGAATGCCATATTCCATGTGTCGTAAACATTAAAACAATAAACAGTTCGGCGCGTCTTTGGTCACAAATAGTAAAGTATAAAGGATTTGCTCTCAAAGGGCACACATAACGATTGTGTCGACAAAAAGTTAAACATACCGAATTCATAATGTCCTTGTGTTATTTGTCAGTGGAAACTTTGTATGCTGATGATTGTCAAAAAGGACAGACATAAAAAGTCTAGAGTCTCGTTATCAGTTTTGCTTGAAATTTTTTAGTGAAACTAGTTCCAAACTTTAGAAACACAGTAAAAATGTTGCCAATAATTAAACTTAACTTAATGAAAGTCAGTTTAGTAGTAAACAAATGTTGAAAATTGTACCAATGTCCTTGTGTTATTTGCCAGTGGAAAACGTTGAGCTGGTGATTGTCAAAAAGGACAGACATCAACCTTCTAGAACTAACATTATGACTCTTTCGTTACTTGATGTGAAAGAGTTTACACTAGTTTCAGAAACACCACAAAGAAAATATCACAACTATTTTGTCGACACGATTCCATCGCTTCTTTGCCCCCCTCTTACAGAGTTTCGATTGTAAAAGGGGCTTCCGAAAAAAGCGTATAAAAAATCTCACTGGATACTCTTGTCTTCATGCCTTGATGCGAGAAACATCTCCGTGTAGTGAGGAACAAGCAACCTACTAGGAACTCGTCACAATTGAATCGCTTCTTTGCCCCCCTTTAACAGAGATAAGATTGTAAAAGGGGCTTCCGAAAAAAGCGTATATAAACTTCTCACTGGATACTCTTGCCTTCATTCTTCGATGCGAGAAACATCTCCGTATAGTGAGGAACAAGCAACCTAATAGGAACCGCCTCTTCTCGTCACAATTGAATCGCTTCTTTGCCCCCCTTTAACAGAGATAAGATTGTAAAAGGGGCTTCCAAAAAAAGCGTATATTAACTTCTCACTGGATATTCTTGCACTCATTCGATGCAAGAAATTCCGTATAGTGAGGAACAAGCCTCGTCGCTCATCACTCGTCTGATCGCTTTACGGTTGTTTGACGAAAGCCTCGTCATTCGACTGATATTCCAGACGAAAAGAAACTTCAGATTTAGCAATTGTTTATATCTACTAGTTTTATAACCAATGAAAACGCTGAATACACCAAAAAATTATAAAAGGTGTGTTTAGGGTTGTTTTTTTTTTCGGGCAACAGTGACTTTACAAAAACTCCTATTTTTTTTCATTTCAGGTTGACACCTTTACATCCGTGTACAAGAAGCTGACTGGCCGTGATGTTACTTTCGAGTTCCCAGACAACTACTTGTAAATTTTTATGAAAGCATAAACAATTGCTTTATAACATCTAATTCGAAAGAGGAATAAAAAAGATCGTTTTTACAATTTCCTGTCTTTTTCTTCAAAATTTATATTCAACTTTTTTATGTTTCAGCTCCTGAATTCGCCCAAGCACACTTTTATGCCAACTATAACCTAAGCATAAAAGTGTTAATTGGGCGTAGACTAAAGAATTTAGCTCCTTTTTGAACATTGGGTGAATTTTCTTATTGTTCATTGGCAGCGCTTTTACATTTTGATTAAAATTTTGATTTCGTCCAATGCACACTTTTCTGTCGTTCAAAACCAAGACTTAAAGTGCTAACTGGGCGTAGATTATAGTAGTCATTTTTTGTAAGGATTGAATTTTATGTATTTAATTTAAGCAACATTGATGGCACATTAAAACACTGAGCGCTTTTACATTTTGATTAAAATTTTGATTTCGTCCAGTGCACACTTTTCTGTCGTTCAAAACCAAGACTTTAGAGTGCTAACTGGGCGTAGATTATAGTAGTCATTGGTTGTAAGGATTGAATTTTATGTATTTAATTTAAGCAACATTGATGGCACATTAAAACACTGAGCGCTTTTACATTTTGATTAAAATTTTGATTTCGTCCAATGCACACTTTTCTGTCGTTCAAAACCAAGACTTTAGAGTGCTAACTGGGCGTAGATTATAGTAGTCATTGGTTGTAAGGATTGAATTTTATGTATTTAATTTAAGCAACATTGATGGCACATTAAAACACTGAGCGCTTTTACATTTTGATTAAAATTTTGATTTCGTCCAGTGCACACTTTTCTGTCGTTCAAAACCAAGACTTTAGAGTGCTAACTGGGCGTAGATTATAGTAGTCATTGGTTGTAAGGATTGAATTTTATGTATTTAATTTAACCAACATTGATGGCACATTAAAACACTGAGCGCTTTTACATTTTGATTTCGTCCAATGCACACTTTTCTGTCGTTCAAAACCAAGACTTAAAGTGCTAACTGGGCGTAGATTATAGTAGTCATTTTTTGTAAGGATTGAATTTTATGTATTTAATTTAAGCAACATTGATGGCACATTAAAACACTGAGCGCTTTTACATTTTGATTAAAATTTTGATTTCGTCCAGTGCACACTTTTCTGTCGTTCAAAACCAAGACTTTAGAGTGCTAACTGGGCGTAGATTATAGTAGTCATTGGTTGTAAGGATTGAATTTTATGTATTTAATTTAAGCAACATTGATGGCACATTAAAACACTGAGCGCTTTTACATTTTGATTAAAATTTTGATTTCGTCCAATGCACACTTTTCTGTCGTTCAAAACCAAGACTTTAGAGTGCTAACTGGGCGTAGATTATAGTAGTCATTGGTTGTAAGGATTGAATTTTATGTATTTAATTTAAGCAACATTGATGGCACATTAAAACACTGAGCGCTTTTACATTTTGATTAAAATTTTGATTTCGTCCAATGCACACTTTTCTGTCGTTCAAAACCAAGACTTTAGAGTGCTAACTGGGCGTAGATTATAGTAGTCATTGGTTGTAAGGATTGAATTTTATGTATTTAATTTAAGCAACATTGATGGCACATTAAAACACTGAGCGCTTTTACATTTTGATTAAAATTTTGATTTCGTCCAGTGCACACTTTTCTGTCGTTCAAAACCAAGACTTTAGAGTGCTAACTGGGCGTAGATTATAGTAGTCATTGGTTGTAAGGATTGAATTTTATGTATTTAATTTAAGCAACATTGATGGCACATTAAAACACTGAGCGCTTTTACATTTTGATTAAAATTTTGATTTCGTCCAATGCACACTTTTCTGTCGTTCAAAACCAAGACTTTAGAGTGCTAACTGGGCGTAGATTATAGTAGTCATTGGTTGTAAGGATTGAATTTTATGTATTTAATTTAAGCAACATTGATGGCACATTAAAACACTGAGCGCTTTTACATTTTGATTAAAATTTTGATTTCGTCCAGTGCACACTTTTCTGTCGTTCAAAACCAAGACTTTAGAGTGCTAACTGGGCGTAGATTATAGTAGTCATTGGTTGTAAGGATTGAATTTTATGTATTTAATTTAACCAACATTGATGGCACATTAAAACACTGAGCGCTTTTACATTTTGATTTCGTCCAATGCACACTTTTCTGTCGTTCAAAACCAAGACTTAAAGTGCTAACTGGGCGTAGATTATAGTAGTCATTTTTTGTAAGGATTGAATTTTATGTATTTAATTTAAGCAACATTGATGGCACATTAAAACACTGAGCGCTTTTACATTTTGATTTCGTCCAGTGCACACTTTTCTGTCGTTCAAAACCAAGACTTTAGAGTGCTAACTGGGCGTAGATTATAGTAGTCATTGGTTGTAAGGATTGAATTTTATGTATTTAATTTAAGCAACATTGATGGCACATTAAAACACTGAGCGCTTTTACATTTTGATTAAAATTTTGATTTCGTCCAATGCACACTTTTCTGTCGTTCAAAACCAAGACTTTAGAGTGCTAACTGGGCGTAGATTATAGTAGTCATTGGTTGTAAGGATTGAATTTTATGTATTTAATTTAAGCAACATTGATGGCACATTAAAACACTGAGCGCTTTTACATTTTGATTAAAATTTTGATTTCGTCCAGTGCACACTTTTCTGTCGTTCAAAACCAAGACTTTAGAGTGCTAACTGGGCGTAGATTATAGTAGTCATTGGTTGTAAGGATTGAATTTTATGTATTTAATTTAACCAACATTGATGGCACATTAAAACACTGAGCGCTTTTACATTTTGATTTCGTCCAATGCACACTTTTCTGTCGTTCAAAACCAAGACTTAAAGTGCTAACTGGGCGTAGATTATAGTAGTCATTTTTTGTAAGGATTGAATTTTATGTATTTAATTTAAGCAACATTGATGGCACATTAAAACACTGAGCGCTTTTACATTTTGATTAAAATTTTGATTTCGTCCAGTGCACACTTTTCTGTCGTTCAAAACCAAGACTTTAGAGTGCTAACTGGGCGTAGATTATAGTAGTCATTGGTTGTAAGGATTGAATTTTATGTATTTAATTTAAGCAACATTGATGGCACATTAAAACACTGAGCGCTTTTACATTTTGATTAAAATTTTGATTTCGTCCAATGCACACTTTTCTGTCGTTCAAAACCAAGACTTTAGAGTGCTAACTGGGCGTAGATTATAGTAGTCATTGGTTGTAAGGATTGAATTTTATGTATTTAATTTAAGCAACATTGATGGCACATTAAAACACTGAGCGCTTTTACATTTTGATTAAAATTTTGATTTCGTCCAATGCACACTTTTCTGTCGTTCAAAACCAAGACTTTAGAGTGCTAACTGGGCGTAGATTATAGTAGTCATTGGTTGTAAGGATTGAATTTTATGTATTTAATTTAAGCAACATTGATGGCACATTAAAACACTGAGCGCTTTTACATTTTGATTAAAATTTTGATTTCGTCCAATGCACACTTTTCTGTCGTTCAAAACCAAGACTTTAGAGTGCTAACTGGGCGTAGATTATAGTAGTCATTGGTTGTAAGGATTGAATTTTATGTATTTAATTTAAGCAACATTGATGGCACATTAAAACACTGACTCGGTGGCAAATTGTTTGTTTTTTACAAACTTGTTTATTGATTCAACGTTGATTCATTGTTCTCGATCCAACACCTTTGTCGGCTAAGAATAAAACAAATGGAATGTAACTAATGTTCGCAGAATATCGTCTATTTATAATGCACGCTTTTGTTTCTAATAAAGTCCAGGAAACAGAAGTGCTAACATGGACGTACAGAAAATACAGTATCTTAAAAGCTTGTTTTGTATTCCTTGAGATTTTGCTTTGAGATTCTGTGACAATCGTCTACTTCCAGTGCAATTATGCGAAAGCATTTGCGCAAAGAGTTAACATTGAGTTTGAATTAATAAAGATCCTCAGTGAAAACCTATTTTCTAGTTTTTTATTTCACGTCTTGACGTGAAGTTTTTCTATAAGTTGAATAGTGGCTCTTTTATCATAAGCTCGTGATCGGGTCTTACGGCTATCCTTAAAATGCATGGCGTATCGCAAGGGGAAAGAATGAGGATAGAGGAGAAAAAGAGTTCCCGATCCAACACTTGGACTGTTGTTGATCCAGTACGGGAGGTTACGGAATGTAACCATTTGAAACTCAATACAGTCTACTATCCTGAAAGCAACATGGCAATTTTGAACTATTATTCTCAATAATTATAATCTACCTAATAGAATACATTCATCTACTACGGAGGATAAACCGCGGTCGAAAGACCTTAATCGATAACCAAACAGGAGAATGTGCTGACAACAGGCGAACAACAGCAAATGATTTTCTGTACCTTTGTAACAGTTTGAGAATCAAAAAAGGAAACTGTCCCTGTGCGACAGATCTGACACAAGTACGTTTTTGATTGCGACTTTTACTGAGGAAAACGATTTTCGCTCCTGGGAAATGACATCGCCATCTCTCTTTTGAGAGACAAAATGACAGATACAGAGTTTTCGTGTCAAATTAATCCTATATTTCACCAATAAAGCCGCTTCAGGATTTATTTTTATTTATCTCACGCTAATCTTCTTATAATTGTCGGTGGAGACATAGTATTAGATTTTACTAAATTTAAACTCAAAAAAAAAATCTCGAAAAACTTTTACATTCGAGATTTTATACCTTTCGAGATTTTTTAAAAATATTTTTGAGGTTTTTGACATTCGAGATTTTTGTCGTTTGAGATAACATTATGATCCCGTAGAATGGATATTAGGAGATGCCGCACTATTTGTAAAAGTTGTTCGGAAAACCTCTTGCGAACACAAAATTAGCTTTACTAATTAGCGACTCCACCGAACATAAAACTGGGATTAGCGGAAGACAATTAAAAATAAATAGGGTGGGGTTCCGTGGCTAGTGTGTGCGCTTTTACTACGCCGGAGGTCTGGGTTCGAATCGGTCCCCACCTCCGCGGGGCCTGTTAAGCCCCCCCCCCCCTTCCCACCGAGAGTATCATTTGTCTTGTAAAAACTTCTTAAAGTGCCGTTCGGATTCGGCAAAATTTGTAGTTCCCCTTGTGTGTGAAGAAATTAACACACACAGCATACATTGTTGAGAAGTTGGCCCTGGTTCACCTCGAGGTATTGCGCCACTCTATTTATTTTAATTAAAAATAAATCCAGTGTGTCACCGGTCAAACAGCGGTTTCATATGTCATAAGCACCCTTTTACTTTCAAATTTACTCTAAAAAGAAAGTGATGACAAAATTTCAAGAAAGAAAGCAAGTTTTTTTGTAAAAAAAAACAATAGAGACCATTATTTGTGACAGATTCGTCTTACGTGAACAGTTTCGTTGTAAAAATCCCAATAGAAATCGTATTTGTGACAGATCTCCGATTCAGTATTCTTTTGTAAATCGCAAACTGTTTTGAATGCCGGTTAAAAGTAATATAGAAGAGGCTTACACTATGTCTCCCGCTATGAACTAAAAATAAATAACGAAGTGTCTACACCGGAAACATGGTTAAATTAACACGAGCACTCTTTTGTTGTCATTTTGACTCTTAAAAGTGGATGATGAAATCAACAAAATAAAAATTTTCAGTGTATAGTTATATTTTTGCCTGGGGTTCGTCAAATAAAACTCAATTTCACTTTTTTGAATTACACAGTTTTTTGTTGCTCAGTTAAAATATAACTGAGCAGGACGAGGCTGTCATCCGCGCATTTATACAAATTCAGTGCTTTCAGGATTTCCCCTGCCTTTAGTAATTTTCCGTTGACATTTTTCGACTGGTACTTTTCCATTGAAGCGGGATCCGATATCGAAGTTCGAATTTCGATCGTCAGTTTGTTGTCAGCTGACTGGAGTGAAAGTAAAGCTTAAAACAGATAAGCAGCGGGTCTGCACCAGCGCTGCCTCTAAAACAGATGTGCAGTCTTTTTGACATTAATTATGCCAAGTTCTATACAAGTTTGCCATACGGTTTTAATATACTTGTCGACTGGATAAAAAAGTAAACAAAAACTGACCAATAAAACAAAGGCGGGAAAACGCACTTGCTCTGTATGGAATTTTTGTCACTCAACAAACAGTGAAAACGTTCAGATTTGACAGTATTAGTTATGCCAGATATCTTAAATTTTTTTTTTTTTTTGTTTTCATTGTGGCTGCAATGAAACTAGGCACCAAATTTAGAAATAGAGACATCGTGCAGTTATTGCATCCCCTGCAGAAGCTGGGTTCGACTGTCCCATAAGAGCTTGTGGAATTTATTTTTGCTCACGAACATTTCTGCACATCTTTTTTGAGTTATAACCCGCGCTGTCACTAATGTTGCTAATGCATGAAACTCCGTGTCTCTTTCTATTTATGTTGCTTGCGACAACGCGGCTTTAAGACGTGTTCATAAAATGAATCGATTGGTGCATTAAGCGACTCCTGCGTGAATTTTTACGTCTTGTCGCAGCATTACATTGTCCCCCTCTTAGTTTTGTTCGTCCCGAACAAGTATGTCAACATTGTATGCTGGTGTATGGTATTGACTATATGTTTGGGCATGCGGCGTGAGCGATTTCAAACTTTTTTTGTAAGCGTTTGTAAGCAAAGCTTTTACGTTTGCGAAGTTGAATATCTGGTTATTCAGTAATTAACATCCGTGTTGTCTGGCTGAGTTGCACATGCATTCAAAAATCGCTTTATCAAGAGCTCCCTCAACATGATTTTCTTCTGCAGAAGCTTGTCTATGCTCAAAACCAGAGAACTAGCGCATCTTTATCAAGATGGTTTTTATTATTTCTATGGGAGGGAAAGGACATCCGAATCAAAACTTTTGCGTCGAGGGCACGATACTCGGCTCCTAATAAGGCTTAAACATATATACCGTTTCCCCCCGTTTTCTAGGGTTTTTCAGTGCGATATCATCCGATTTTCTAAAGTTTAACTGAGATTAACCCCAGAAATTATTTTTTCAGTGAATATTGATTCGGGATTAATGTCGGTTCAACTTGCCAAATTTGGTGAGTTATTTCCGGATAAACTCTGTTGAACAGTTTGAACTTCCTTGAATGTTTTTTTTGTGTGAAAGGCAGTAGCTTTGCGTGTTTCGAATGTCTCGAACTTCTTTTCCTGTGCTTTCTATGTGAAGTGAGAGCTGGGAGAGTCAATAAATCTGCAGTGAAAAACTGTTTGCTGGGCTAACTCTACATTCATTTTGTTCCGGGGTTAACAGATTTTGGTTTAAGCTGGGCTTAACTCAGCATTTAAAAACCGATAATAAAGAACACAATAAAGATTTAGGAATTACGAAATACATCAAAATTGAAGAAATAAATTCCATATCGAATATTTTATACTTTTTATCCCAAACCCATTGTTCGATGGCTATTTTTTATGTAGCGCAGTGTAGAAAATGGCTCCGAATTTCCGGTACTATCCGCGTTCAGTGGCATAACCTTCAATTTTTTTACTCCTGTCAAAAACATCTGATTCTGACATTTATATTAAAATTCGTTTGGCGAAAATACGTCCAAATGAAATAAGAACACAAGTTGAAAAGCACATAAATATGCCGCAGCCATCCAAACAACAAATACTTCGGCTCTACAAGCACCTAATCCGCTACGGAAACCAATTGTACCTAACCGACAAATCATACTTTTTGGGTCGCATCCGAAAGGAATTCCGATCTAATACAGGACTTACAAACCAAGCGGACATTGAATTCAGTTTCAAGGTAGTTTACCTCCAACAATAACCCTTCTTTAGTTACTAAACAGTTGATTTACCTTCCTTAGCGTGGTGAAACCCTTTTGAAGAATGGCCGCATTGTTTAGGTCTTCCACTGCTAACACACTCCTACGTAAAACTCTTCTTAAACACATCATCTGCCCATCAGTTTCTCTCCAACATCGCTGTAAAGCAACTCTTGACTACTCTCGATATCCTAAGCTTGTGGAATCCGACCTCGAAGAAACCTTTGTCCGAGGGAATGGACCCGGCGGACAAGCCGTCAACAAAACCTCAAACTGTGTCATGCTTCGGCACATACCAACGAACATAATAGTCAAATGCCACACGCACAGAAGCGCTTCACGAAACCGCGACGAGGCAAGAACTATCCTGCTGGCCAAATTGGACTTGCTCTACAACGGTGACCTGTCCGTAGAGGCACAGCAAAAAGCAATAGACGGCAAGAAGTCGGCGGACAAGAGCCGTAAACAGAAAAAACTAGCTCAACTCAAAGAACAGTGGAGAGAACGCGAAAAACCTAGACATGAATAAAGTTACAGTTTTATTGTTTACCAAGACTGAAAGTCTCCGAACTGGGCTGTGCTCTTTTTTTGCTTTTTCACAGGTGCCGCCCCGAGCGACGTTGATGGGCCGCTCACGCCTTTAGTCAGTTCCTGTTTAATGCCGTTCAGGTCCAAGTATTTCCCCACTCCGTCCCTGTATACTTTGAGCTTCTGGTTCAGGCGCTTCTTCTTTGCGACTTCGGACACGGTTTGCACCTGCTTTGCTGCTTCCTCGGCTCTTTCGCGCGCCAGCTCCTCTTCGGCTTCTTGGAAGGGGTCCACAAACACCTGCGCCTTCTGGATTATAATGTCCTCGATTGGGCGATCCTTGTTGTCCACCTCGATCTTCTCCATGTCGTTAAGAGTGTCCATACCGCCGACCAGCTTTCCGAAGATAGAATGCTTGCCATCCAAGTGTCGACACGATCGATAGGTGATAAAGCTGGAATTAAATGTTGTAGGTGAAGCTACATGGACTAATCAATTTCTTACAATTGGGAGGAGTTTGTATTCGGTCCAGAATTGGCCATAGACAGAATGCCACGCCCCGTGTGAGAGAGATTCGGCCGGAATTCGTCGTCGAATTTTTGATTCCAAATTGATTTGCCTCCCATTCCAGTTCCGGTTGGATCTCCTCCTTGGATCTAACGAAGCATGGCTTTGATTTAAGGGATTAACAAGGATCATTCAAAAAGCTCACCATAAAGTTCCTGATTGATCTATGAAACTTGGTACCGTCGTAGTAACCGTCAGCGCAATGCTTGATAAAGTTCTCACTAGCCTTGGGCACCGAGTCGCAATATATTTCAAAGTTTAGAGGTCCAAAGTTTGTGGTTATACGGACGTATCCCTTCTTTTTGACCCGCTCGTACTTTACAGTATCATCATCAATAATCGCGGCTTCATGATTCGATACCGGAACCATTGCAGTTGAGGTGAAACTAGCAGCCACAGCACCGGTGGAGTAGTGAGCAGCATTGAACTTATCCACCATCTTCTTCTCGGCGACAGCTTCTTCTTCGGCGGGCTGATAATCCTTCTCCAACTGAGCGAGTGTCTCTTTTGTCTCCAGATTCATAGACTTTATGCGGCCCTTCGATCCCATAGCCTTGTCCGCGATTTCATCATCAGTCAAGACACGCAGATTCTTCTTGATGTGATGGAACTTTGAAATATCAAATTTTTCCAAGTGCTGCGGGTCCTGTATGGTTATTAAATCTTTTCGCTGAAATGGAGTATCATCGACAAGATCCTTCCAATTTTTTGTTTTGATGTTCAACTGCTCGACGGCCTCCCACGAGAAGACGTTGCCAGTGTTGGCCACGGCAACAATGTGCGAGTTCTTAGTGAACGTTTTGAAAAGTGCAGGACAATGGTACTCCCCCTCGGCGTTCTTGTGAAACTTAAGGGCAACAAGCGCTTTGGCATCTTGCTGCTTGCCTGTGATGGGGTTGACTTTGAACATTCTTAGAAAATCCACAATGGCTTGCAGTTCGAAAACGTTGCCATCGCGGTCGCAGTACGGGAGCTCAAAGGGTATCATTGTGATGCAGCAATGGTCGTAGGGGAGCCTTTTGAATTTGATGTGTTCATTTTCGGCGGATTCGGTCTTCTTGCCTCCATACAACTCGGACCATTCTGTGTAGGTCAAGTACCTAAGGATAAGAATATTACAAGTCTCATAGCGGTTTTTGAGGTGCAATTTCCCAGTGCAATTACATTTTGTCCTTTTGGTGCTGTCGTTTACCCATTTTGTCGGCTGTCTATGTCCTTCACTTTTAACAATTATAATAGTAAAATAATTAATTTATCCAAGAATTTGGGAAAGTGTTTTGTGTGTTTATTGTTTTCTTTTGTACTCTAGTGTCAGTGTGACTGTGACAGCAGTGTCTGGAAGGTGCATTCAGTGATAATCGCTGTCAATTTGTTTTCTTTCTCTTAACACCACAAATTACTTATGGCCTTTTCGGTTGGCGATCCCGGATTGGGGCTTCTCTCCGAACGGCTAAACACGCTTTTCTTGATTTTGAAGTTTGTCTAGCGTTGTATTTGTGAAGCAAAAGACATTTATCCAACTTGACATTGACACATGTATAATTGTGTGCGTGCTTCTGATTTTGATTATGGATTCAAAACCAGAAGCAAATTTCTCTTCTATCCAGAAGAGGAACTATCAAACGAGTCCAAGAAAACAGTTTCAGGAGAGTCCAGAAGTCTCCCGGACGCTCCCGGGCGACCAACCGAAAAGGCCATTAATGATTGAAAATAATTGATTGAGTAATTTGTGTCCAACACGTAGCAGATTTCGATGAGCGAAATTCTAGCACAAAGTAGTCAAAATTTCAAAATTTTGCTTTGAAGTCACTTTATTTATTGCCATCATTTGAGTCAGCTCTTCCAAGAATGATGTGAACCTTGTAAATTATTCTGGACCTGTCAAAAAAGTTAAATGCGATTTTATCATTTCCACCGGCCATAAAACTGCGATCATAGGCAGGCGATTAAAAATAAATCCTGTAGTGATTCACTTCTTTTTCTTCTTCTTTTTCATTTAGGCGCGAGGTTATGATATGAACTGATGGATCATAACCCTCCCACCCTACTGAATTCTTAATGGTCCGCTTGTGGGGTACGCCGATATGACCTCAGAATATACGGGTAGGCCACCCGATATGGATCACTTCATCACTGAGTTCAATCAAATGCTGTATGTGTCGCTTTTTTGCGATCCATGAATGTTTAGGCCTTCCTCTCTTTCGCGATTGTATTGGAATGTTGATTGAACATTTTTGACAGGGTTCATAGGATGTCGCCCTTGAACATCAATACCAACTGAGTCGGTCGTGCTCCATTTCCTTGGGGACAGGTCCTTTTACGTCGAGGCTTAGTCGGGTCTTCGTACTTGTACTACCTCATGCCGGTTTTTCAGTGCGATTATATGAGCTTCCGAGTTGAATTGAGATTAACTTATTTAAGTTTTCCAGTGAATTTAGATCTGGAGTTAGTTTCGGCTTAACTCGCCAAAATTTGGTGAGCTTATCCCGGATGGACTCTGGAGAATAGTACCAGTAACCAGAGAATAGGTATGCCAGTTGCTATTGCTTTGCGTGCTTCTGTGAAAAATTACATCTGAGAACAACTTGAACGCGATCAGCTGATTGTAAAAGCACCAAAACAAATTTACATAGAACTGACGAGATTAATCACATTTGTAAACAAATGACAGAGAATGAGTAATTTCGCCAAATTTCGCTTGTGGGCAAAGCTTTTACATATCCGAATTTAAATACCTAAACGCATAAACCGGTGGCCATACAATTAAAAAAAAACATCCAAGGCTAGTGCTGGTGGTTGTGCTATTGGAAAAAAGTCTAACCGGAACTGGAAAAAACTTCAAAATATTTGTTTTATGGATTTGAAATTTAAAAAATTAAAAAAAAGGTCAAAAGAATGCTTGTCTCCCAAACGGTATAAAGTAAAATTTTTAAATTAACACCGGGCATAGTCCATCTTCTTAATTTTATACAAAACTATAGCAGACTTCGAATATTCAAAAACTTCGAAGATTTAACTGAAAAACATGAAAACATTTTCGAAAACTATTCTTAAAGATTTCGAGATCCTTAACGTTTATGACGACCTCGTTTAAATTTGGCTGAAGCATGTAATGTTCGAAAGGCAAGCGAAGTGCATCAAAACCGTTTCAAAATTTCCGTTTTCGACCCTAAGTTCTTAAGCCCATTCAAACAAGCGAAATAAGAAACAGCATATTTTGCCGTTTTCTCAGAAATCCATGTCCACAGAATTTGAGAAAAGTGGCAAAAGCTAGGGCAGGTGGTTGTAAAATTGTTAAAAAAGTCTAACGGTAGTTAAAAATAATCGAAATTGCTGTTTTTGGGTCTTTAATTATAAAAATCCTAAAAAAGGCCAAGAAAGAGTATGTCCTTCCCTCTATTTTCGTAACGGTAAAGCTTTTGGCCAGCCTTTTTTTTAGAGTAACGAAATCCAATATAAAATCACCCAATATAAGAACAGTAGACAGCGCTATGAAAAAAGTATATTACAGACTGTAAAAAATATCCAGAAATAATTTTAATAAATAAATAGATGACCATAACCTTCAACAAAAGCCGACGGACGGCTCCGCGTATGTCTTTATACTTGACGGTCTTTTTTTTTATTTTTTTCGCCTGATAAAACAATAAAAAATCAAAAACACACAAGATTGCATGTGACTCGATAAATTCAGACCAAGCAAAATGTATATACATTTTGATAACAGAGTTTTTGACAATCGATATCGACTGCTAAAATGCTATCAAAAACAAAAGAGAGCCGGTCGCGAATGGCGGTTGCTCGCTCGAACATAAACAAGGGTTGCTACGCAACAGCAACGTTTAATTTTCTGTTCCAGAAACAAGTCCTCTCGAGTTGTTGCTGTTGCGTTTTCACAAGCAACGTAAAACAGGAACAGAAACAGAATCCCATACATTAGCAACTGAAACCAAAATTCGTTGAATGCTTTTTGCGTTGCTAATGTATGAAATTCTGTTTCTGTTCCTGTTTTTGTTCCTTAGGACACCGCTGCTTTAATCGTGGATAAGTTTCCGGTGGAATCACTCTGCTTTTGTTGTAAAACACAAAATATAAAGATGCAGCGTGGTTTGGAATGCTTCGAACACTCGCCAACTGACTGACACAATGATTAGTGATTTTTGCGTAGTTAAAAAACAGATGCAAAAGAGGAAAGTAAGTGTAAAAACTTACCTCTTTTGTTACTTACCACGTATCTTACCGTACCGATAGAACTATGAATCGGAACCCGCAACTGATTTGTGAAAAAGCACATTTCGATACAAAAAAGTGAAACTACTGCCAAAAAATATCTTATGACATATATGCAACAATGTAGTAGCGCCCTTAATGCTAATGACAAAAATGCAAAGTGAAGCAGCGCCCTTAAGCAAGCGTACTGCAAGAATTTCCAGCCGCCATGTGAGAAAACCAGTAAAGCCAACATTGAGAATATCGAATTTTACTATCAACAACAACCCCAATAAACGAGGCAGGCATGCCAGCCAGAGGAGCAACACTGCAGCCGGTAAAAATGTGGGCATTTAATTTTTCACACAAGTCGGAGGCATTATTTGAACGGCAGCCATTTCGACTTGCATTTAGTGTGCCGTGGTGGTGAAGGAGTTTTTGGGAGTTTTATTTTCCGTTAATTGAATTAGTTGGGAGTCGAGAAGGTCGTGTTGCAGTTTGTTGAGAAGCTAATCCAACAAGTTAAAAGTTCACATTTAACAATGTCATCATCATCAGCTTGCTACAAATGCAATCGTCCGGGACATTACGCCCGCGACTGTAACTCGGGTCTGCGAGATGGACGCGGTGGCGGCGACATGCGTCGTGGTGGCGGCGGCGGCGGTGGAGTAGGTAATCGCGAAAAATGCTACAAATGCAACCAGACGGGACACTATGCCCGTGCCTGTCCCGAGGAGTCGGAGCGTTGCTATCGCTGCAACGGAATTGGTCACATTTCCAAAGACTGCACCCAAATGGATAATCCAACATGCTACAAATGCAACAAACTCGGCCACTGGGCCCGCAACTGCCCCGAACAGATGAACGACAATCGCTCTTCCAACTCGAGTTTATCGTGTTACAAGTGCAACAAAGCCGGCCACATTTCCAAGTATTGTCCGGATGCAACAAAAACTTGCTACAGTTGCGGCAAGAGTGGGCATCTGAGGCGCGATTGTGACGAGAAGGTCGGACGGAACTAATTGATCGACTTCGTAGTGGTGGCAAGAGGAGTGTTTTACCCGAAGTAGAACTTCGCCTTCTTTATATTATTGTACCCATTTCAAACAAATTACAAACAAAAAAATAAGAAAACCTTAACTAAAATATCACTGTGATTGTTTTTTAATTGCAAATTAAAAATACTGGAGCTGCTGATAGAAAAGAAAACGTGTTTCATTTCTGGCAGCGTGCTGCTGCCGGACCGGGATTCCTCTTGCTTTTCTTTTTCTTTGGTCTCTCCTGCTGGTGGAAAATCGACTTTTTCTCTTTGCATCGCAATTTCTTCGATCGAAATGGCCACCGTGCCATCCTTTGTAGGTACAGTCATCGCTGTGGCACCTATGTCACCGCATTGCTTTTGTTGTTGGCTGCCGAAAAATGGGTGACTAGATGTTTTTCACAAATGACGGCATAAGGTGGCGGAGCATCTACGTTCGAATGAAAATTACCTTTTACTTTTACAGTACGTACCTACGCCGAAAACAAATCGATGAGAGCACGCGGTTATCTTCCACGCATTCTCGTGTAGATACAATATCTGTGAGGGCCACCCGACTGAAATTTTCTACGCAACACATGGTCGCTGTGGGATGCCAAAAAAATTGAATCGAAATCGTTGAAAAAAAACGAAATAAAATAGATAATTAAATGTTTTCGGTTAGGGGATGTCGTCAGTCGGTCAACAAGACGATTTTCTGTTGATGGAGATGATTCTCCCTTGTGTGCTTGCTACGAGACATGGGGCGATTGATGGAATGGCTACGAGGCTATATTAGCAGAAGGGGTTTGGGGCTGTGTGGTCGTTAAGTATAACTGCCAGTGGATTCCCTTGAGGAGATACGCAGTTCTGAAAGATAAGAAAACTTCATGGAGTTGTCTTGTGTTCGCGTTAGTAAGATAGGTGCTTGTCTGTACCGCACATTACATATGCGTGAAGTACCCACATATGCCCACCTAACCACTTCAAAAACCCGTTGAAAAGAAAAAGTTTATTTTATTATCGTTTCGAACTCAATACTCAACGCTGATGCCGCACTCAACTTCGGTTTTCGGAAGTATTGCCTGAAAGAACTGCCTGCACACCGTTTGACGATAACATGGTTCAACGGATACGAAACGGCCACATCAGAACTAAGTTCAGCCTTCAAAAAATTACAGGATGTGTACTGTCTTTGTTTTTAACATTTTCCAGATACATACTTTAAGGCCGATACTGCTATTTCTAGTAACAGCCACAGTCTCCGTTAGATTGCGATTTGCAAAAAATACCGGCCGTATTTGAGATTGCGACTCAGTGGAACTCGTTTTTATCATGTCCTTAAATTACTGAATAACTTTTACTATAACTGAATATACCGTTATTCAGTAATTTATGATCATGTCTTAGGTAGGTACGTAAGTAAGCTTTTTTGTAGAAGAAAAGGCGACATGCTATTGAGATGGTTGGAGATCGTATCGTTTACTTATACTCCTCTATTAATGCAAGAACCCTTACTTTCCTACACATTTGAGAGACCCCTAAAACATAAAAGATCATACTCGTATATATCTTACCTGGAATGTCTCCAATCTGTTCTGTTGAGAGGCTGAAGTAACTAAGTTGGGACGAAAGAATTGAACCTGGTCCGGCAGCTGTTGTTTGGCCCGGTCAGAATTCGGTTGGTTAAGGTATGAATTTTATTACTAGAAAATTTTGCTAAAAGGATTTTTTCTTTAGCATAATTCAGATTCAAGGCTCAGTAGGGATAAAAAAAAAACACTGACAAACCTTTCATTCACAAGATCCAATCATTTGGATTTGAATTCAAGTGACTGTGCATGTAAACGGCTCAAGCGGCATTTACAGGCAGGCTTTGTGGCTTCCCAGGGGCACAAATTACTGAATAAGTAATTTATAAGTAATAATAATAAGTAATAAGTAATTAATTATTATTAAGAATCAGTAATTTATGCCAGGGGCCTAGGCCAGGCATGGCGCACAAATTACTGAACAAACAACTAGATATTCAACTTCCGATGTAAAAAAGCTTTGCCTGAAAAATTTACAGTTAAAGGAGCCTTGCCTTTACATTCATCAAGCATGTTGTACAACTTCAGTTTTTTTAGTATTTTTTCCCCCCCAAAAAATTCCTCCCCAAACGATTTATTTGATATTGCCGCCATCTTCACCACACGGAAAATTTTTCCGAATAGCAAACACAAAGGAAGTTTGACCAACATCTGTTCACACAGGTTTTATGGCTTGACAAGCCTGCAGAAAAATCAAAATTTTTTGAAAACCATCAAGCGGTTTGTCAAGCGGTGCAAAGGTACAACATCGGATGTTGTCCAACATGTTGTGCAGCATGTTGTACCCTCTATCAGCTGATCGCATAAGGTAAATTGTTGTTGCATTTTCTCACGCGTATTCACCAACACGGAAATTTAAAGTTTTATCAAAACTTTGAAGGTTTTCCAAAAATCGTTACATATACACTGTTGGACAAAATTAGAGGAATGATGGTAGTTTTTTGTTTGACGTTTTATAAATTAATGAAACCATTAGTTTTTGAAAAATATCCCTTTTTTAGGTTTTTGTGCTTTTTTTCATATGAAAACAGGTAAACAGCTTTTTGTTTCCTTTAAATGATGTTAAAATAAAAATTAAAAAAAAAACTTATCAAAAAAGTTAATTTCAATCAAAAAAATATTAAAATATATAACTTTTTGCTTCCGTTCCTCTTTTGTCCTATTTTTTTGTTCCTATTTTGTCCACCAGTGTACATCCTAGTTGGTGCACTTGTAACTTTGTGCATGCTAAAAACCAACACCTTGCGCGTTGTCGCTCTGAAAACAGAAAAAACATTGAAAAAACATTACGTTTTCTACGCAAACCTCTCTACCATAGGCGTCCGGAGGGGGGGACAAGATGGGGCACTTGCCCCACCCTGGCATAGTAGGTTTCATCATCAAAAATCAAACGTATTTTTTTTAGGAAGTTTTCACAAATACGACTGTTTAATGGCATTTCTTCGTCTGAGTCCATGGTTTGCCACCCTTGGAAAAAATCCTGCGGGCGCCTATGGTCTCCACTCTACGCAAACCTACTTACATTCTGACTACAAATGGAAACAACCTTTTTTAGTCCCCACAAACTACTGACACATGCGAACTATACTTACTCACCACACAATGAGTGAGCATGAGGTTGCTCAACGCACGCAAAAGTAGGAAGTAGATATATTTTTCCCCCGGTCAAACGCGGGTTTGAAGTTTTGAAGTAACATCGTTTTGCCCCATATGCGCGGGTTGTTTCTACTCTGCTTGTCATCGAACGAACGCAGCAAAGTTGCAATTTAAATCCAAAACGCAATGCTGCGTTGCTGCGTGCGTTCGATGACAAGCATAGAAGAAACAACGGGTGGTGAGTGCGTATAGTTCTCTTGTCGTCAGTAGTAAAAAAGGGTTGTTTCTGTTTATAGTCAGAATAAAAACAGGTTTGCTTAGAGTAGAGAGGTTTGAGTAAAGAATGTGATGTTTTTCGGTATTATTTCTGTTTTAAATTTTTCGCGATAACTTGCAATGTGTTGGTTTTAAGCATGCAAAAGACACGAGTGCACCACCTTGGATTTATTTGTGATGGAAGTAACAGAAATAATTTTATTTTCATTGCTATCCAACTTGGTTCGTTTTTAAAAAGCATCTTTTCTGCTAGTTCTTTTGCAAATATATTTTTTTAAATATCTTTAAACAAAAATTGAATGCGTATGAGCTGATACTTTCCAATTTCCTACCTCAAAACGCAAAGCGGCATTTCGTTTTGCAAATTTGTTAGGTGCGCTGGTTGACGTAAAGTATCGTAAAGTTTTGGAAAAGGATGACAACGCATATTAACGTACGCATTGCGATTCTAGCTTTAGACTTTAGATTACTTACGTCAAATATGGCAAAATAGTATGCGGTCTAATCTAAGTGCCTGTTTCATTTGGTTGATCCTAACCTAACCCAAATTTTATTTCTCAAAATAAAACGGAGGTTGAACGGTGGCCACCAAACTGGCGCTTCCCCTCACCATGGTAATAATTCTGACACATCAGGTTAGGATCAACCAAATGAAAACAGGCACTAAGCCATAAATTACTGATTAACTATATATTCAACTTCGGTCATGTGAAAGCTTTGCACACAGGCTGAAATTGAGGAATTTATCCATCGGCCGACATTTATTTACAAATGTGAGTAAATTCATCAATTCGTCATTTCCATGCAATTTCGCTTTGGAGCTTTTACATCAGCTTATCGCGTAAGGTAAATTGTTGTTGGATCTTTTTACACGTATTCACCGACAAGAAATTTATAGCTTTATAAAAGCTTTAAAGGCTTTATAAAAAACGTAAACAAATGGGTGTTGGAGGGAAGAGGGACGCAAGTTGAATATCTAGTTATTCAGTAATAATGTCTAAGCTTAGTCTTAGGAACACAATGATGTAGCTGCAGCGGCAGTAGCAGCAGAATTAAGAGCGTTCAAAAGTAAAAACACATGTATTCAGTGTACTGCGCACACAATGTATGGCGGCAGCGGCAGTGTGTAGCTACAGCGGCAGCAAGAGTTGGCCAACTTTGAACTTGTGCAGGGCTACACGGTCGACAGTGCTGCACGGTTGACAGTTCGCTTCAAGGAAAGTAAACAATGGAGGAAAGGACGTGGAGAAATTTATTGAAATTGTGAAAAATCAACAAATTTTATGGAATATAAATTTTATGGAAATAATAGAAAGAAAGCTTGGAAGTGGAACTCTCAGACATTGCTTAAAACTAGGTCTCTGTCTGACATAAGCGCGCTTCACCATTGTGTTCGAGATTTTCCTGCGCCGCGCCGCACATTTGGGCAATTTGGATCTACGGTAATGGCCGTTTCGCATAAAGAGCGAGAGAACAAGAGAGCGAGCGAATGTCTCGGGCGAGCTGGCAAATGAATTTCAATCAATAGGTTCATTCGATGAAACTTGCCCCAGGGCGCCCTGAAATCGCACTCGCACTTTTCAGTGCGATCAGCTGATTGTCAAAAATTCAATACAACCCTGAAAAGTGCGCTGTTCATTGAACGCAAAATTGCACATCGGATCCTGTCATTCTCATTTGACAAATGAGGCTGACTGACAAATAACTAAAATGTCAAATTTAAAAAGCACTGAACTTTCTGCTCCGACAAAATCCTCAGGGCACTTTAGTGCTGCAATAGTGCGCCACAGTGCTTTCATCGAATAAAGTGCAAAGTGGACTGGGTTGTTGTGTTAGCTTCATCGAATACAGAACTGATGAAAAAGTGCGCACTGTGGCGCACTAGGGCTTTCATCGAATGAACCTAAGGGCAATGTATGGGGTGGTGCACAATACCAGCGTGATCGCTATCTCGCTCGCCGGGCTACCCAGCCCCCACCGTCAATTAGCTTGGTGGCGAAATTTCAAGTCCCTTGTCGACACCAAACGAATTCGAAGTTCAAAAGAACTTTCACATGAGCACGATCCCGTTCAGGTGTACGAGAAAAGACCAATTATTTTCTGTAATCCACACCAGTTTCACGATTCGGCGGTCAAAAGAAGAGGTACGCCATAGGACTCGATGGTTGACTTCTTAGGATAAAAGAAGCCACACTCACAAATGAACTGTCTTTTTATTTGGTTTTGATAATTCTCTTCTCTCCATACGCATACAACGCAGAATTTCGACAAAAATGCTTCTATTGTTTTCAAGTTCTCAATTGCAATCATCAATACGTTGCGTTTGGTTAGCCTTCGTAACTTGATACTTTCCTACCCCCTCCTATATAAAACATTAATTGTTTTGGCTGGCCCGCAGTAATTAGAAATCAGGATACGAAGGATATATATTTTCATGGCGTTAATTTGAGTAGAGTACGCTGTGTGGAAGTATCGATGACCAAATAAATAACAGAAAATATTTGATTGTCAGTTTAACAAACGAAATCTAATCCAATTATTTGTCGCATTCAGTTTAAATTCATTTGGACCACCCACAATGCAGTTGATTATTAAGAAAGCCAACCGAATGTATCTACTATATTTTGGGAATATACGTACACACTGACGATCCCTGAAAAGCCACAAATCAGCTTCCAAAATGTGTCTTCGTCTGCTGTCTCTAACATAGGGTAAGCGAACACATACCGGAAGTGAGTTCAACCCTGAAGCAAGCCTTCAGCCCAATAAATCCTTTGCGGACGTCACGTTGCACAACTGACTACAGAGTTCGTTCTTTTGGGAAGAAGCCCAAAGAAGAACTTCGTGACGTACGTCGCTTGTAGATTTCGCTAGTGTATTTCACTGAGTTGTCAGTTGTGTAGACGTGACGAACGCAACGGATTCATTTCGTTGCAGCCTAAAGCTGCATAATGAACAGCCGAACGCCGAAGGCAACCAAGCAACTATTTTCTAGTTGTTTTCTTCCTTTCTGCTTTTAAAGTTCTTAAGCGCGTTGAGCGTAAATAAAGATTGCTTAAGAAATCGCTTATTTCGGAAATGTGAATGTGTGTGGTGGTAAGCTTGCATTTTTGACAATTTTAGGATGGGAGGAGGTACAGATTTAACAGATTCAGGAGGTACAAATTTGACAGATTTACGTAGATAACTCTTCGAAACCTCTCAAACCTGAAACGTCGTTTTGCTCGTTGTGTGCTTTATAGATAGACAGCGAGAGCCTTATACCTTTTGGGGTTAAAGGATTTCATGCCAGTAGGTGTATTTACTTTTAACAATGGTATTGCCATCTTTCGGTAATTTTTGTAAATTCAACTTTTATAAACTTTGCAAAAGCATATTTAACGTGAATGACTATTTTTGAAAACAGGAGTCACTGTGCTCTCAAGTTGATTGAATTAAAGCCACGCCTCCACTTTCATCAAATTTGCATTGTTCATCGATAAGCAGTGTCCTCACGCCGGCAAGGCTCCTTAAGAGCCCACTTGTTGCTTCAAGGACTGACGTCAATGTAAATACATAGAAAAAAAAACACCATTTGTCTATCTATATCTTATTATGTAGCTAAGTACAATAATATAAAACTTTATTTGAGTACATTTCTCTCTTGGACATGATATGGCATGCATGAATTTATTTCAAATAAAAAAGGTACCTAGTGCTGTTTCAATGATTTGTGATAAAAATCGATTTTTTTCTTTTAAATTAAATAAATAAGGTTTGCCCTACTTAAGCACGTTCATGCGTCGAGTATAATCCATCATTATCATTTTTGCTTTCTCTCCTCACTGTCTCTTTTACACACACATTTCACTATACTAAGCTATACACAAACTAAAAATTACATAAAATGGCCTATGAACAAAATAACAGAAAACAATGAGAATTTCTCTTTAAATTACATCTAGTAGACAGGAGCTGATTGGGCTGCTGTGATCAGGGATACAGTGAGCCCCTTCGGCACCAGACTGTAGGCTTGCTGCAGGTCGATTGTGCTGCTCGTCTTTCCATTGGCATTGTCCATTTCCTCGTCGTCGTCGCTTACTTCTATGGTGTCTGACACCGGAAACGTCAGCTTTCTCCGGATGCGCCTGATCGGAAGAACTTCCGATATTGCGGTGTCAAAATTTATAAGGATCTCGTCGTCGGCCACATCACGTGACCAGCGTGGCGCTTTCTTTTTGGTGGGACTCATAATGGGCGGTTGATAGGCGCTCGAAGCAGATACTCCGTCCCTGGACATGGTTGTGCCCAGGCGACGCAGCATAGAGACAACCTTGCCATCTACCAGCGGTCTTTGGTATCTTCGGGGTTGATATGGCAAATGGGACGTACTGACACTTGTTTGGCTATGTGATGCTTCATTGACTAGTTTCGGGTGCTTTCGGCTCAAAGACCTAGACTTGGAGAGCTGCTGCTGCTTCGTCAGCAAAAGGGTTTTCAGGTACATTTTACGCCAGTGTAAGATCTGGCGACACCGTTTACATCTGATTGTTGTAGGCTTTGAGTTTGAGCATCCGACGAGAACCCTTCGGACAATAGTGCGACCACATACACAGCATGTATGCATGGCCTTGCGGGGGCTTTTCTTAACGCGATGCCAGCTGAGGAATGTGCGCTTCGAAAAGTAATATCCGTTACGTTTTGAGTTCGCCGACTGACATTTCCTATTTGGCAACTCAAAGACCCTCGTTTCCGGTTGTTGCAGCAGCTGTGGCTGGGGTCGAACTTGTGCGACCGGTTTTGTGCAATTTGTCATGTGGTGGCCTTCGGAGGGTGATCCTTTTTCTGACACCATATTGTTCATGTGCGATGAGCGAAAGGTACCTGAGGGATTGTCAGCGTCGTTACTGTTTAATGCCTGCAGTGAATGCCAGTTGATGAGCCAATTGTTGCAACTATAGCAGAGGTATTTGTCCTCGTTTAGGGGCTGCAAATCAAAGAAACAATTTTAGGAACAATGGTATTTATGATGGGATTTCTAAGAAATACTTGAGAGTCGGAGGGTTATGCATACAGAAGAGGGAGATGTAGATTGCTGAAAAGGCAAGGTAGGTATACCTATGCCTAGATGGTATCTATACTTTCTGCGAACAAGTTCCTAAAATAATTACTGAAAATACCCTAAAAGAAATTATAGTTTTTTCCAGTGCAATTATTCTTTTTCTTTTAAGGTCAAGCAAAACAGCATTAGAGCATAGCTGGGTGCCAGTACCTTTTTTTTTTTTTTTTAGATAACCGAGCCTGTTTTAAAGGACACTCTTAAGACAGAATCAGTTTGACAATCTGCGCAGCCCATTGTTGAGTGATGCCAAAACTATTCCGACTCATTAAGCTCGTAAACTCAAACAAAAGTTTAGACAATAATTTTGAAGCACCTACATAGCTTAAATTTTTAAAGTCAAGGCCCATTAGTATCCCTACATTAATTGAAGGATTGAGATTTATTAAAACATTAATAAAATAATAATTTGTTGAAATATGTTTTGGAATTTTGGGGAGGTATGAATGTACAGTGCATGAAGGAACAGTTGTAGATAGTTTAAAAAGATCTGAAGGTGTTTAATAAGTTCGATTTTTGATTTCCTTGGGGCCACCCATTGACCTATAGCTTTAAAAGGTGATTCAAAAAAGGGTATACTAAAATAAATGTGTTTAAAAAAAAAACAAAAATTATGTACTTATGCAAGTACTTCCATTACATAAATGAAGTTAGTTGATTTGCAGTCGCCCAACAAATTTTGAAAGTCAGGCAAACCAGAAGCCAACGCGTAAATGAGTTTGGCCCATTAAGCTTTTTGATAAGTGTCAGTTTCTAAGATCAAAGCCGCAGGTGGAACCATAAAAAACAACAGAACCTTTCAATTAAAAAGCTTCCCGAACGCATCGTTCCTTATATTAGCCAACGGTCCCTTTTTCACCATTCAACCAGTCTTTTTTTTAACATGACAATAGTGGGACTCGAACCCATCCGAGCCCTCAAGCACACATAACCATGTTTGGTGTTCAGGACCAAAGTTCTTTTGCCGAATCCTAACGGCATTTTTAAAACTTTTCCCGGCCATATTTTCTTTTAGGAGGGTTTGTCAAACGCACGCGGAGATGGAACTTGTCAAAAACAATAAATATATTTCTTTTCAATATTCTGGACTAGTGACAACACAAAACAAACAAAAACACTTCCCACATTAGTAACTTTGTATGTAAAACAAAAATTTTTTAAGTTATATTGGTCAGTTTTTTTTTTCCAGTTGACAAGTAGCTGACGTTGTTGCAGGTCTCTACATGTTCCTCTATTCTCCACCGGGGGGCTGCCTTCAACAACTCTAGATCAGTTCTCAACACGAATGCGCTCCTCCGATTTTGGAAGATTTTATCTAAACTCGCAAACATTTCTATTGTCAAGCGCCAAACTAAAGCAACTTTATTCTTCGATTTACTTCATTGAATAAAATAACATGTCTCCACCGGACACTAATCCGCGATTACTATAAATCTCTATTAAATCTCCTGCAAATCACGCGGTTTACTATACAATTACTATGTTTCAACCGGCAATACTACGAGGATTACCGGGAGACGATTAGAGATAAATCCCATCAAAGAGGTTCCACCAGACAAATTTTAACAGTAGCACTCTTTTTCTGTCATTTCGGCTCTCAAAAGAGAATGGCGATGTCATTTTCCTAGAGCGAAAAAAAAATTCCGTTGTTAACAGCCCAATATAAATTGTAATTCCGACAGATCTGTCATACGTGGACAGTTACAGTGTCCTTTTTTGATTCTCAAACTGTTAAAGGTTTTCGAAAAGTGTTAAAAGCGGTTTGTGAAAAGAGTGAATGAGAAACTGAAATCTCAAACTGTTAAAGGTTTTCGAAAAGCGTTAAAAGCGGTTTGTGAAAAGAGTGAATGTGAATGAGACTAATGAGGAGGTTTATTTTTAATCGCTTGCCGAGAGGATTTTAATTTGTATCGTTAATCGCATAATTTGTAGAGGATTTAATGAAGATTTATATTAATCGCCGTTTAGTGCCCGGTGGAAATATGATATAAAATCCACTCGGCCAGCGATTAATAATAAATCATCTCATAAATCCGTTTCACCCTTTGTAAAAGTTTGAGAATCAAAAAAGGAAACTGAAACCGTCCCTTGTGCGACAGATCTGTTTTAAGTACGTTTTCAATTGTGATTATTTCAGCAAAAATAGTTTTTCACTCCTGGGAAATGACCCCACGCTCTTTTGAGAGCCAAAATGACAGAAACAGAGTGTTCGTGCCAAATAATTCCTATATTTGTCCGGTGTAGCCTTTTTGGGATCTATTTTTAATCGTCTCCCGGTAATCCGCTTTTATTCGCCGGTGGAGACATAGTATAAAACTGCGAACAAATTGCGCTCTGTGGTGCCATATTGTCCTTTTTGCTTGGCAATCCAGAAGAGTGCTCCGATTCGGCGCTCCGATGGCAATTAAACAAACAAGCGCATTCACCTCAATTTTAAAGGTTATCTGTCATTTTATTAAATTTTATTGAAAAATGAAAAAGAAAGCTAATGCTACAGGCAAAAATCATGTTCAGCAATCCCACTTGACGCTTTGTGTTTTAGATTAAGGCTACGTGCGTCTAGTTTTGATTTTGGATTCCGCATCAGAACCAGAAGCAATTTCTCTGATTTCACATTGCAAGTTGGTGCATGCACTATAAAAAAAAATGCCAAAAAACAGGGGTCGAATCGACTATGGTGATGTATAATAGTATAAGTGATGTATCAAATAAAAAATCACTAAAATTATTCTACAACCACCTGTTCAGAAGGCTTTCCGACCTGTGTGACTAACCGAAAATACAACTAAATTAGACATGTAGGTATGCCCAGTGGCATTTTTCTACAATTAAGCATCACGATGTTTTTGTCATTGGTCTAAATGCCTTAAAATGCCAACGTTATACAACTAAAAATGCCAGCTCAAGGTACCTGTAAACACAAAGAAAACGTCCAAAAAGATCTAATCTTTTGACAGAAAATCTTTTAACATTCAAAAAGATGAAATCTTTTGACACAAAGAGCAAATCTTTTGTTCAATGAAAAACGCTATCAGCAAAATACACACGTTCTTATAGGAAGCGGTTAGCGGCCCATGGAAAAAGTGCGTGGCAAACCTACGTCACTTCCCAAAATTACGTGTCTATTTAACTGAGATATCAGTTTCTTAGGCACTTCGGCTTGACGGGCGCAACGTATTTACTAGGCATGGGCTGAAGCCTTAAGCTAGGATTTTTATCTGTCAAAAACGTTGTCAGCTCTAAGGAAACATAAGTAGGTACGTATCTACACACCTACCTATTCCAAGGGATATCATAAGGTACTTATACTCACTCAAAAGGAAAACCCTCCTTCAAAAAGCTCGTTAAAGCATATCCCTCAATGTCGATGCCGCCCATCTGTTTACAATAAAATCCTTAGCACCCCCTATACGCTATACCGTCATGCATACCGAATAAACTAACGCCGACTATTAAGTACGTAGGTACCTAACATACCTACTCGTAAATTCCCCTAAGCCACTCAATTCGTTTCGAGTCAACACCTTGCGCAGCTTGACTTTAGACACAAGCGATCGATTCAAATTAATTTTATTCGTTCCGCCAAAAAGAGGGAAAACGACAGAAAAACCGAAACTTACCGCAAACTATACACACCGGCATCAGTCGTCCGGTACAATACACACATGCAGTTATTATCGGAGGCAAAAAAAAAAACGGTATGATAAACCACCTGCCCGGCTTGACACATTGATCAGCTGGCGCTTATTAACCAGTGCGGTGGCTTCGAAAAGGGTAAAGACACCATGGAGTACCTATGTCGAGCTCACTGCATATTTACAGTAATTACTGGCTGGCAGTTAAGCCTTCATGCAGCACACAATAATAAAAAAAAACTGCCACTGATAGCAGATGCCAGTTAATCACCATGTGGGGCACCCTGTTCACACAACACAGGGTGTTTTCTAATCCCGTACGACAAAGACGAGTGTGCCACTGTTTAAAGGCGCGCAATAATTCCCGATCGTTTTTTGGATACAATGTGCGGCTCTGCCAAGATCACACAGATTCCTTTCGTTCGTTCTCTTCTTGAATGGAACCAGGTGCAACAACCAGGTTATGCGACGATGATGGCAAGAAGTAGAGGTATGGAAAAAAAGGAGGAAAACATCTGCCCCGTCTGGTGTTTTGTTTTTGGTGAAGTTTTACAACTGCCGGAGATGATCAGCAGACACTCAAAAAAATCTCAATCTCCTCCCAGACAGCTGCGGGAAATTAACATCGATTTTCAGTTCTATCGTCACAATGCTGACGGTGTTCCTGCGTGTACGGATTGAGGACATGTGAAAGTTTAAGGGTTATTGACCAACACGGCTCGAATTTCTATTGACACATATGCGAGCGGATTGTACCTATACGACCTACCCGCACACATTGTCCTCCTAAACCAATAAATGCATTTCCTGCCCATCGATTGGTATCATATTACCGTGTCGCTGCTTGGTGGAGCAAGTGCAGGTTCCCACAGTGATTAAACAAGGATCTGGGTTAGGGTGGGTAAAACGATATTTTTTCCTGTATATTTCCGGTGCACATATACCTACATCCTATAGCAACTGACCGACTTGTCACGCAAAAAAAAAAAAACAAAAACAAGTGCAAAAACATTTCAACACGCATCGAGGAGATTTTCTCTAAGGGTGGTATATTGACGTGGGCTCGAGATGCCAACAAGGAAACGAATCCTTTTCGCGACACTTTGGGGGTGGATGAGTCATTTTTGTGTGTGGTATACCTACATATTTATAATCGGCCTTTTGTATTGATTTTTCCGGGAACTTAACACCTTCTTCCTAAATCGTATGCATACCCGTGCTCTAAGTATACTGATAAAGGACTAAAGGATTAGAGAATCTTACCTGGAATTTGAATCTAGCTTGAATTAGGCGGACTATGTTGGGTCCACTGCGTGGTTCGTAGATGTTAATTGTTTGATTCGTGTGGCATCCGCAAATTATACAAGTCTTTTTATGGTATTCCGATGATGACTTTTCAGACATTGTTCTCCTCAACGGACGAAAGATGAAATCCTTTAGAGTGTCCCGTCAAACTGATAACACTGCACTTGTTTTTTTTTAAATTAAAGTTAACAACACATTCCACTAGGTGAGGTGCAAATAACAAATACAACTCAAAGGTGGCACAATAACAAATTGTCTAGATCACAACGCAAAAAAATTACTGTTATCGGACGAGCGAGACAATTTAAAAACACACACGACACGTCCTTCCTACCGAACGATTCGATTTGGAATGATTGTGCAGCGGTGCTGCCGGGTCGGGTGTCTCCTTTCGGATTCGTCCTGTGCAAGGTTGGTGTGGCCGTGTATGTATAGTAAGCGCCGAGTTGATTGTCTCTGTCTGCCCTCACGTCTCGAAACCGCACATGTGCACAGTTTCGTATAAACATTGGGTTGGTGAAGTGCAGACTTAGGAGTCAATCCTTTTGTGTGAAGCACATTTTTGTGCTAGTTTCGTTTGGCTCACTTCTTGTTCTTCTTCTTTTTCATTAAGGCGCGAGGTTATGATCTGGACTTGCTTGTGGGGTATGCCGATCTGACCTCAGAATATACCGGCAGGACACCCGGTCTTGGACCTCTTCGTCACTGAGGCCAAGTAAATGCAGTTGTCGTTGAATTTGTGTGATCCATGAATGTTAAGGCCTTCCTCTCTTACGCAATTGCACTGGAATTTTGATTGAGATTGCCTTTTTGACGACGGGGTTCGTAGGGTCCCTCCTTTGAACGTGCCAAAACCAACTGAGTCGGTCGTGCTCCATTTTTATGCAAACAGGCTCTTTTACATGGAGGCTTTCTCGGATCTTCGTATACTTCTTATTCTATCTCACTTTGTTACTCCTGCTTTTATGCGAAGAATCTTCATCTCAGCCGCCGTTAATTTGCTCTCACATTTCTTATACCTACGCTGAAACAAACTCCAACATTGTGAACCATATGTAAGAGCCGAACGCACAACTGCAGTGTAAAGCCTTCCTTTCAGCTAAGGGGGGGAAAAACCTACCCTTTTTCGGTCACAGAAGATGGTGGAGTCTTCTCGCCACTTCATCCACCCACGCTTACACGATGATTGACGTCGTCATCACAGTTTGCTTTGCTATTGATCGTAGATCCCAGGTAGGTACTTAAACCTTTCACACTTGGGAAGCACATTTCCATTCATGTCTGGAATTGGCTCGGGTGGGTCAGAGAATGGGCAGGTACTCTGTCTTTTTTTGGCTAATACGATATCCTTTTCCCTCCACAACATCCGCCCATATATCAAGAGCTCGGTGCAGGGATGTATGATCTTCTCTTGTGATGGCCCCATCGTCAGCGACGAATTACTGACGAACTTTCGGGTCCGTCAGTTTCCCTTCAAGCAGATAATTCAAGGACTACAATGAAAAGCAAAGAACTTAGGACGCTTACCTGGTATACACCCACTTTCATTGGGAACTCATCAGTGACTCCGGAATGGCATCTTACTCTTTTCTTTGCTCCATCATACATATCTTCATGATCATCCGCACGTGGGCTTCTAGAACTCCTCGTTTTCTGAGCGCCAACCATATCAGATCTCGTGGATGTCTATCGAAAGCTTTTCCAAAATCAACCAGCACCATAATGTAGGTCTTTAAGGGCATCACGATTTTTTTTTATTTTAATACTTATACTTTGGATTGCATCTGGTGGTTGATTTAGCCGCGAAAAAACCCCCGCTGGTCTTAAGATAGCCTTATAAACTCCCGCAGTCGACTATCTAGTACCCGCTCGACGATCGTCATTGTGTAGATCAGCTTGATAGAACAGTAGTTGTCACAGCTTCGTGTATCACCTTTTCCTTTGTAAACTAAGGAAGTAGATAACTTTCCCTACACTGATTAGGCATTGGATGACCTCCTATTTTTTTCGATATGAAGGTCGTCAGCCATCTGGGCCCGCTGTCTCCTATTTTCTTCCAGAACTCTGAGGTTATCTGACGATCCGGCCCAACCGCTTTTCGCTTTTTGGAGCACTTAACCGCCTTCTCAACTTCTTCGAGTGTGATGTCTGGTACTTCTGCTCGGTTAGGACTAGTTTCTTCCAGAAAATGGTGCCTGGGAAACTGTTCGTTCAAAAGTCCCTCACAATACTGCCGCCACCTGTAAAGAATTTTGTCGTCATCCACAAGAAGCTGTCGCTGAGCATTGTTGATGAACTTTGGCGAATGAATCTCCTGGGCGATTCTCCTCCTCTTAGCGGCAATTTTGAAGATATTAGCCCCCTTGTTCAATGTGCCTTGTCCAAGACCCTGTGTGGCCTGAAGTGTTAGCAATGGAAGAAGAAGCTTCCTCCAATTCCTCATACAGGAATTCCATTAGTTTCACCTCATCCGACCACCACCATGTTTCTTTGGCCACCAAAATGCTTCGCCTTTTCCTTATCCAAATATTGTATCAGTTGATTCTTCCAGATACCTTTGCTTGCTTAATTTTCTTTTATGACGGCTCCATAAAAATGACGGTCAGCAGCAGGCGGTGTTGTGTTATGATCGACTCACCTAAAATAACTTTACAATCTTTGACCCGCGGCTTAAGAGAACTGTGAACAAATAGTCAACTGGGCTTCATTCCCTCCGCTGCTCTAAGTGATCAGGTGAGTGTTTTCCTTGACGAGCATGGTATTGAGCACGATAAGATCGCATGACCTGCAAACGTTTAGGATGTCTTCACCAGAAGACTTCCTTGTGCCATACCCCAATCCACCATGCAGTTTTTATAGCCCCCGTTAGATTATCCGACGTGACCGTTCAAGCCTCCGCCTACAAACAAAAGCTCTTCCTTTGGCATAGATTACTTACTTAAAGTGGCGCTACAGTCCGGGGTGGACCTGGGCCTCAGAAAACATGTTTCTCCAGCTAGCTCTGTCTCCAGCTAGCCGTCTCCTGTTTTGCACACGAAGTTGACTGAGGTCCGCTTCCACTTTCGTGTGCTACCTGAGTACGGGTTTTGCTGAGTTAAACTGATGTTAACCGTTGATCGAATCGAAAGCAAGCAGCTATAATGCTAAAACACCTTAAAATGTTGACCCTTACTCGATTTAACATACTCTAAAATGGAATGTGTTAAATTTCCCCCCCTAGATGCTGAGCCTAAACTTGATCTCATTCAACAAAACAAAATTAAAGCACACACATCATTAAGAAAAAAGTAAAAAAATCGACAGATGGTCTTGTGTGTTAAATGGCACCAAGCAACAAAGGTGCGCGCAGACGCGCTGATACCGAAGGGTTTTTTCGTGTTTCTTTTTGTCCACACTGGACTTAGTATAGTGTGTAAAGGAACCAACTGCTCAATTTCAGGACAACCACACAAAGGTAGGTATTTCTTCGATGAACTTGTTCGCATGCTTTTCGGATTGATGGGGGCTAATTCGGAAGTAGGAACCACACCATATTGCGTTATTAATTCGATTACACGCGCATGTCGTTAGGCATCAAAGGGACAACGTAACTATTGAGTGATATGAACTGCATAAACCGCAGGGTGAAATTTTTTCTCGATCGTTAAGGAGGGTATATGGGAGCCTTTATTTAGTTAGGCAGGTATGCTTTATACGTATCATGGTTTTAGTTTGGACTTTGCAAATACAGTGACGAAATTTTAAGATAGGTACCCGCTGCGCAAGGAAAAAAGTTTGCGTGCGGCTGAGAGAGTAACCTTGAGCTTCTCTTCTTTTGCTGCCTAGACTAGATCTATACGCTCACGGTGTCGTTTTTGAAAAAGCTATTCAACTTGACAACAATATTTGATCTTTGGCAGGTACCTACGTCTGTTAGTATTTCCTGACATCTTTGATTAGGTGGTTACAAGCAGTCAAAACCACAAACTCGGCCTACGACGCCCCTTAGCGTCTACCAATGTCGTAGAAAAGAAAGAAACAGAATTGGCAAGAGTTATCTTGCCCAAAGAAACAGCGATTGGCAAGAGTTATCCTTCGTTTGATTTCAGCGCTGGTGTCATTGTCTGAATTGATAGCGGAACCCAGGTAGACAAGGTCCCTAACTACCTCAAAGTTATAGCTGTCGATGGTGATGTTTTGTCCAAGACGTCGGTGTTGGGTGTCTTTTCTTGATGACAGCATATACTTGGTTTCGCCCTCATTGACTGCTAAACCCATATTCGCCGCTTCCATCCCAATACTCACGAAGGCTTCACTGACATCACGCTTTGTTCTACCGATTATGTCAATGTCGTCTGCGAATGCGAGTAGTTGAACGGACTTTTGAAAGATTGTACCTCTGGTGTTGGCGCGAGAGTTCTGCACAATTCTCTCAAGTATGATGTTAAAGAAGTCGCATGACAGCGCGTCGCCTTGTGTAAATCCTTTTTTGACATCAAAGGGGTCGGTGAGGTCTTTGCCGACCTTGACGGAAGACTTGACAGCGTGAGTTTTCCATCGTCATCCTGCACAGACTGACGAGTTTGGCAGGGATGCCAAAACTAGACATTGCGCTACATAGCTCGTCTCTATAGATGCTGTCATACGCGGCCTTGAAATCGATGAAGAGGTGGTGTGTATCGATTTGGAATTCCTGGGTTTTCTCCAAGATCTGCCTCAGTGTGAATATTTGATCGAGGGTGGACTTTCCTGGCCTTAAGCCACACTGATATGTGCCTATCATATTGTTGACAAACGGCTTCAGGCGTTCACACAGTAGAGCAGAAAAGATCTTGTATGCGATGTTAAGAAGACTTATGCCCCTGTAGTTGGCACAACTCAGAGGGTCTCCTTTCTTTAGGATTGGGCAAACAATGCTGAGGTTCCATTCGCCGGGCATGCTTTCTTCCGACCATATCTTGCAGATGAGCTGGTGCATGCTCCTAACCAGCTCATCGCCAGCGGAATTAAAAAAGTTCGGCAGCTGGGCCGTCTGCGTAGCACTTGTTACCGCTTCGAATACTTTATACTTTACGCACTACGCGACATCTCTTTGGCCAAGCAAATTTCTTAATTGGCACTTTAATGCTTTTTTGGCCTCCTTTAACTTCTCCTGAAGATGTTTTTTGAAGTCGAGTTTAGGCGTTACTATGACTCCAAGGTACTTATACTCTTTCACAACCTCAAGCTCCTCGTTTTCCCAAAACCATTTTTCGTTGCTTGCGTAGCGTCCGGTACCGTTTCGAAAAACCATTACCTTCGACTTGTTGGTATTAACCTTCAAGTTCCATACCTTGCAGTAGTGGAGCAGCTTGTTGAACATTATCTGCAACATTATAGGAGTCCCCGACAGAATGATTATATCATCAGCATACATGATCAGCTTGTTGGAGATACATGATCAGGAGTTGTTTCCTCCAGGCAAGAAAGTTGGTAGGTCATCCAGAAACAAGGAAAATAGAAGTGGACTCAAAAGACAGCCCTGCTTGACGCCCATATGTGCGAGTTAAACCAATTTGACACGTTTTTTCCATCCCATACCGCCACCATATTTTCCACACAAAGACTATCTGAATTACTTTCAGCATTTTTGCTGATAAGCCAACATTACTTAGCTTATAAAAAAGTGATCTTCTGTCAATGGAGTCAAATGCCGCCTTAAAATCCACAAAGAAGGCGTACAGTTTTCTGCGCTTTTCCAGATACGTGCTTGCAATGCTTGATAACGTGAATATATTGTCCACTGTGGACTAATTTTTCCTAAAACCAGATTGATATTTGATAAGTAAGCCGTTCGTCTGTATCCACATTAGCAGCCTCTCCAAAATTATTCCCGAGAAAATTTTCATTGTTGCATTCAAGAAAGATATGCCTCTGTATAGTTGCATGGATCATTAGGGTTTCCTTTTTTGAATATCGGAAATATTACGTTCTTTCGAAAGCTCCTTGGCACTTCACCCTCGTTGAACAAGTGATTATATGTAGTGGCTAAGCTTATAATGAACTCGTTTGATGCATACTTAAGGAATTCGTAGGGAATTCGATCTTCTCCCGGAGCCTTGTTAGCGCTGCAACGGTTTAAAACTCTGCACACATCCTGTAGCTTAATTTCACGGTCTAAGGACTCTACCGTTTGAAAGGGGAGCGCATACTAAAGTTGAGTAGAACAGCATGGCGGGCTCAGTAAATGTTGAAAATAATCTGCTAACGCTGAAGTTTCGACTTCCGTACTGCGCGCAAAAGGTTTGCCTTTAATTGTTTTTGCCAGTTTTCAAAACCCACGACTGTCTTTAATATTTCCAAGCGCCAGAGCCAGATTCTGGTAGTATCGTTTTTGATTCCCCTTACACAAGGTTTTGTAAGTTTTTATTGTTGCTGATACCAGGTTTTCGCAAAATTTGTGTTTAATTCTCTTTCTAAACGCAGAAAGGCGAAAGACTTCTTCCTGGTTAAGACCTACTCATAATCGTACCACGGCTGCTTTCTTTTTATTGTCCTTCCTGAAGATTGCAAGGGTGATGCTGCTTTCACAACGCAAGAATCTAGCTTGTCAACTCCGCCTATGGTACGAATCTCGCTTTGCGTTACAGCACCTAGCTCCGCGTTGAGATTTGTATGATAATCGTTTGCACGATTTTTACTCCACTTCAATTTCGGCAGCAAGCGCATTTGAGGATCATCTGAGAGATGCTGGGCGGTGTTAAAACGGATTTACACGTTTAGAGGCATGTGATCCGAGTGCGTTTGTTCGTTCACGTTAAGATCGGATAGGTATTTAAGCCATTTTCCGCTCGCAAGACAGTAGTTGATAGTTGATGAAGCCGTTCCCCTTAAAAATGTCAAGTTTCCCTGCTTATCACTTTTAGAGCGCCCGTTGATTGCCGTAAGCCCAATTGATTCGCACATTTCCATCCAATTTTTCATCTGTAGCGCCCCTTTCTTCATACATAATATCTGGCAAATCCTCTGGCTTCATTTCAAGCAATTGTGTTTTTTTCTATTCTCGCGTTACAGTCACCAATAACCATCATATTCTCACTCCCAAGCTCCAGTAAGAAATCGTATAATCTCGAAAAGTCATCCATCCATATACTGCAGTTTATATAAACCGGAACTATATGCATTTTAGACCCTTCCCCATTTCAATTTCTATAAACACCCTGCTTAAAAAATTGATGAAACCGCAGCTACATACATTTTTAAGTTGCTTTTTAATACTGATCATAGAACACTTATACAACTGCACAACAGCGGTACATTTTGAAGTTTGTCCGTGGTCCTTATTCAACCTGAAAAGATTTCTGCAATTTTTGGGTCTTATAGCGATGTTATAGTCGCTATACTACTTCACAAATTCTTATGGTGATGCTATCTTACGGTCCGTTGCATGAGGTAAAGACTTATACAATAGGCACTGAAGTCACCCTAACAAACTGCCTTATCGGCAGCGCCCTTAACTCAAAAACATAAATTACTGAATAACTAAAAATTCAACTTGCGTTCCTCTTGCCCTCCAATACCCATTTGCTTATATATTTTATAAGGCCTCAAAGCTTTTATGAAGCCTTAACTTTTCATGTTGGTGAATGTGTGAGAAGAGATGCAACAACCATTTACCTTACGCGATCAGCTGATGCAAAAAAGCCAAAATGTAATTGCATGTCTCTGATGAATTGAGGAATTCACTCATGTCAGAAATGTAGAAATATGTCAGAGTATGGGTAAATTTGTCAATTTCAGTTTGTGGGCAAAGCTTTTACACGTCCAAAGTTGAATATCTATAGTTATTCAGCAATTCAGTCCTCTCAACGTACTGACAGTAACTGCCATTAGAATTTGCTGGAAACTCCCCTTCCATTTTCCAAATGAAAGCAATTGACTTTTGGTTTTTGAATTTTTTACAATGTTATATGATAAAGAATAGAGAGCAATTATACATGTGAGTAAGTGGTGAAGTGGATGTTTTTTTTCGTTATAACTTAAAGGAGTTGTTTTGAAGTGAAAAGGGTAAGTATTTTTGTCTAAATTTTGAAAATGAAAAGGGTTGTTCGACGAACGTTATATCTAAAAATATTATAATTGGATATAGTGCTTAGCAGTAATGTATAGCGAACTGCTGTTCGTGTCTTAAGGCTAGAAAACGACGGTTAAGAACCGCTACTAAACTTAACAAACGGAACTGCCACGCAAATATCCTATTAACGAGAGCAAATTGTCATTCCTGTCGATGTACTGACAGCAACTGACATTTAAAAATGAACTGGAAATTTACCCGGATATGGACGGCTTTTATTAACCGAGCTGACTTCGAGGTTTCTAAACGCTGGTTAAGCTCGTAAGTTAAAACTAGCGCAAATTAGTAAATAAAATTCAGAACATAGTTTTATGAAAATTTACAGTATGAGAATTAGAAATTTTTTTTTTTTTTTTTGTTTTTCCGTGGGTAGGAAAAACCTTCATAGGCACTACGAGGACCGGCCGCGCGTGCTCATAGTAGTGTGAGATTCTTACTCACTAAAAAACCTCCCATTTTCCGTAGACTACGACTAAGTTTCCTTAACAAGTAGTTCAAGCTTCTGTAATAATCGCGTGTGGCAGGCTGCCTTCCAACGAAGGCACCTACAATACCGTCAATTTATGCGGTTTCATCTTATGCTGCTTGATCCAACGGTCTCATTCGTTGTAGTCGGCGCGTAAGATTTGTCTGATCCAAAGTTCGGATAATTTCATTGTTGCAGTGTCCGCGAAGACGAGTACTAAGTTTGCGAGCAAAGTTTGTTACCTCGTCAGACACGGTTGCGATTCCTAGATCTCGGAGTAGATCGCTATTTCTTATGTTCCATGGAGCATTAACGATTGCTCTGAGTGTCTTATTTTGAAAAGTTTCTAAAATAGATATATTGCTTGGTTTAGTACAACCCCAGAGTTGTATACCGTACGTTCAAGATGGTTTTAGCACTTGCTTATACAAAAGTTTGTTATATATGCTTAGTTTCGAAAATCTTCCGATAAGCCAATTCATTTCTCTTAACCTGATTTCGAGCTCGTCGCGTTTCTTTTTAACGTGCGGCTTCCATTTAAGTTTTGCGTCTAGAGTCATTCCTAGATATTTCGCTTCATTTGAGTACGGGATTTGTACCGAGTTAATGAATAAAGGTTTGTTGTTTGTCTTTTTATAAGTTAAGTTAACATGCGTTGACTTAGTCTCGTTAAAGACGACTCGGAAGCTCTTCGTCCAGTCGCATATTTTGTCTAAAGCGCGCTAGAGTTTCCCTGTTGATAATTCAACTGTCGTATCAATAGCGAGAATAGCAGTGTCGTCTGCGAACGTAGCTAAAATTGTTCCCTCATCGTGGGGTATGTCTCTTGTATAGAGCAAAAATAATATTGGGCCGAGAACGCTTCCTTGCGGGACACCGGCATTTATCTCTTTGAATTCCGAGTACTCATTTTCGTACCTTACGCGAAAGATTCTGTCTTTAAGGTAAGACTCTAAGATTCTATAGAGTTTTTCTGGTAAGCAAAGCCTTAATTTGTACTTCAGGCCTTCGTGCCATACCTTGTCGAAGGCTTGCGATACGTCGAGAAAAGCGCTAGTACATATCTTTTTCGCTTCCAGAGCTTTTTCGATTTCGTTTGTTATACGATAGACCTGGTCGATTGTTGAATGTTTTTTTCTAAATCCGAATTGGTGATCCGGAATCAATCGTCTTTCTTCAATGATTGGTTGCAACCTTTTAAGCAAAAGTTTCTCGAACACCTTAGCTATTATCGGCAGTAGCGAAATAGGTCTGTATGACTTTTTGTCGTTCGGACATTTTCCTGGTTTCGGAACCGTTATGAACTCGGCCACTTTCCATTGCCTTGGAACGTATAAAACTCTCATGGAAGCGTTAATGATATAGAGTAGCTTGACCAAAGCTTTTTTCGGTAGCTCCTTTAGAATTTCGCTAGTAATTAAGTCGTAGCCAGGGGCTTTGTTGTTTTTCAGATTATTTATCGTTTGACGAAGTTCAGCCAATGACATGGTTTTTATTCTATAATTATCTTGTACCGCATAAGGATTGAGCTCCTCGACCAACGGTTCCCCGTCAAACGGTTTGAATGTTTCTTCTAGGTAATGTGCAAATAAATCCGCTTTTTCTTTGTCTTCTCTTGCCCATTCGCCGTTGGCTTTTCTTAATGGCGCAGAGTGTGCTATAGGCTTCTTAAAGGACTTGACTGCTTTCCAAAGAGAGTAGTTCGAACCTTTATCGGCAGTCAAACTTTCGAGGTAAGCAGTAGTCTCGCGACTTTTAAAATCTTGAAGTTCGTGCTTCAGTTTGTTAGAAAGGTGGTTCAAGATTGTCTTATCCGGGGGTGCTCGCGAACGTTGCCATCTCTTGCGCGCTCTCCTCTTTTCGCATATTAGCTCTTCTATTTCTCGCGGATATATTGTTCCGCTGTTCGATAATTCGGACCTCCGAAAAGAAGTGTTATTCCACGCAGCGCTCTGAACAACTCTCACGAGTTTATCTAATTCTTCTTCTATTTCAAGTGGCGTTTTGAGCAGTTTTCTTTGCAGTATTTTCTAAAGCCGTCCCAATCGGTGTTGTTGTTAGTTAATCTAGGCGCTCTATTCTTTTTCGCTAGGCTTCCGCCGATTTTCAAAAGAACTGCCGAGTGATCTGAACAGAGATCAAAGCGTTCGTAAGGTAACGAGGTACCCCCTTGGCGATAAAGAAGTCGACGAGATCAGGTATTTTATTTCTGTCGGTTGGCCAAAAAAAAAATATTCTAATTTTAAGCCTCAAATATCGTACAAAAACATGAGTTTGGTAAGTTTGTTTGTATTATCTCAATTTTTTTATTTTGCTGAGATTTACTCACTTTCGGCATTAGGATTAAACTGATGTAACGAAATTCACTTCTAACCAAAAATGTTTTAAAATTTTCTAAACTAGAATAATAAATAAAAATATGTAAAACAATCTGCTTGAACCATTCATTCACTTATGTACCTGTTTTCAAACAGTGTTAAGCCGTTTTTAAATCGAAAAAAAAAACGGCAGCCGGAAATCTTTGTTTTCTTTTAGCACTTCCTTTTCCTGTTCAATTACGCGCTATTGAAACCGCCTGAAGATATGCATTTAGGATAGCCTATTAGATGTATCAACTCAACAAACCGATTAAGGGAAATTATCAAACACAAGCACCATTTATCAAATACAAACACCATTTACAACAGTTTGAGGGGATTGTTTATGAGGGAAATTTCAGGGATGATTAATTGTTCCCTCGATGATGGACAATTATTATTATTTGAAAACGATTTAAGAAATTTGAATTCTTTACAAAACTAGGTGCATACTGTTTTCTTTGAAAATCATACCAGTTGGTTGCTTAAATCAGACGTTCGCCTTATCTCCTCGTTTTACTTAAATTTAATCAATTTGCATGAACACATAAGAAAAAAGGATTTGGTCCTTAAATTTGCTCTCATTTCGCTTTGTTTTGGTTTCCCTCAACTTGACGAGTTGAATTTCCGTTTTGAGTTTCTCCCCTTTTCCGTTTAATTGTTTTACAAGTTAATCGTGTTGTTGTGATCACCATGAGTAGCTGTGTTGTTTTGATTTATGAAATCAAGATAATGGTGACTCTTGCTCTTAAGGACTAAATGGCTTTGGTTGTAAGAAGTCCCACTCCAATGGGGAAGGGTGTATCGTGTATGCAAATGAGTACAGGAAGCCGGAAGTTTATTGGCTTTAAGTGAGATGTGTGCAAGATAGCGAATTAAGGAAACAAAGACTTTTGCTCAACAAAAGTGTTGTATGGAGCTTGGAGGTAAAACCAAATGATGGCAGAGGTTAACAGTTTGGCATTCATAAGTTTAAATAGAGGGTCTCTAGGCCTTGGGTTGGACTTTGGCACACCTTATTGTAACGTTTCTAACCACGAACTTTAAAGTTGAGCAAGAAGTGCAACATGTATCTACTTAGAACTCATTGCATAAGGTTTCGCTGCAAATTGCATAAGAATCAAAGCATTGAAAACCAGTTAAAAAAAATAATTCTTGAGAATAAAGAAATAACAAAAAAAAAAAAAATTGCATTCCGAATGAAGGCAAAGGTGTTATTCGATTTCGATCCCAATCCCGTTGATTCTGATTTCTGTCTGGTGAGGGGGTGTAGGTGGGGTCCATGGTCACACCGAATCTGCACATCCAACTATCGGTTAGACAACGATTTGATCTTCTTGGTTTGGGATGTAACGATGACCGGTTTCAGTTTCCGGCACCGGGCCAGAGATGTCGACGCTGATCCTTTCAAACGTTGCACCCACGTTGAACCTTCGTGTGCATTTTACTTCTTGTTTTGTCTTTGGGTCTTGCATGTCTAGGAGGTATGTAGTTTACATTTCTACGTGCCGAAAGCCTTTTGCTTAAAAGAGCAATAGCAGCTTTACAGTGCTGCAGATTGACTTTAGTAAACGGAATAGAAGCACAACGACCATCAGAGCCAAACTCGTCGACCAAGTTCTGTCGGCTGATGCTGCTCCCTATTGGTCACAGCTCCAGCATCCATTATCAGTGCACGGGCAGCTCCAACAATTGGCGCGCTGCCTAACTTATGCTTATAGAAGCAAGGTTATTTTCCATCTGTCACTACAACTATCCTCGATAGGAGCACAACTGACTTCACTAGGAGGCCATGCGTGGGCAGAACCATTGACTTCAGGGGAAGTGAATCTAATAGCGCGCTTGGGTTGCTCCTTCTTAATTTTCAATTCAGCAGAGCAGGAAGCGATCTTGGAAAATGTCAAAGAGCGAACCGGAGAGCAATAGCCTTCAGCCCGTAAAGATTTAATGGGCGGCCTTTGGATAAGATGCTTCCTTTTCCCCTTCCACCACCCTAGGGTGCAGTCTGGTGCACCCCAGGGTTATCCCGATTTGTCGTGTCAGCAGTGGGTGGCAGTCTCACTTATGATCAGATAATCGAACGATTCGGATACAGAATTTCGGTCGTTCAAAAACAAATGTCTAAAATGAATGCCTCCAGAATCCGTGCGCTGGGCCGTAGCCGAAACTGCGGGTGGTTTTTGGGCCATTGCCAATACCACCTGGAGTAAAAACAGTCTTAGCGTTGTCCATTTATTGATGATTTTTTGAGTTACTGCTCCAGGTAAGAATACGTCAACAGTTGAATGGGTTGGGGAGGATGAAACGGAAAAAAATAATGGATAGAAAGGGAGTGATTTCGGGGTGTGGAGTAACACCCCGAAAAACTAGCTAGTGTTGGCGGGGTTACGCATCCGTCACCTAAAGGAAGCGCCCTTGCAGGCAGCTCATATAATTACCGCAAGGTATACTTTTACGCTAAGGCCAATCGTTAAGGCGCTTAAGCCCTATAGGGTGTTTCCACCGCACATACCCTCGGCAGTTACTTCTTCAACAAGCTCGAAGATCTAAATAATGTAGATCTAAAGAACCTGCTTAGATTTGTATACAAATCCGGATGGGCCCAAGAGGGCGGAACTCTGAGCCTCTAACAGCGGTGTATTTCTGTTTTCGTTCCAGGTGTTATGAAGACCAAAATGGGCACAATGGACCCAACTGCTGGTCTAAGTGAGCCGTGATTATTGTCTAAAGGGCATCCATCAACCTAACCTAACCTTCCACCGCACATAATACACAGATTAATGTAGGAAGATTATAAGTTAGCCCCAAAGTGTTTCCACCGGAATAGAGGAGATAAATTTGACGTATGCTTTCTTTTTTGACATTTCTCAATGACATCACGTCATCTGCGCACCTCTAACTAAATTCATTTTTAATTGCCACTGATTTTTTAATCTACGAGACGAAATAACCACGACGAAATAACAAAATTAGAAAAACAGAACCTCAAATAAGTTATTGGGATTTCGATCTACAAAGTCGATAGTAGACCATAACTTGATCAACATCAACCAGATGCATCAACATTAACATCCAACATTATTTTGCAGTGTGCACACCTTATTGCATTTAACTTGTTTTTTGACAGAAACAACCACAGCCACATCAACAGCAACATCATCCGTTATGCGCATCCCTTTACACCAAACAAGAAACACTGCTGAGTTGATGATACCCAGCTGTCAATAAAAGAAGTGTTTGTTTTGTTTCGGCAGAAAATGTAGAATTTTGTAAGGTTTGATTTAAGAACTCTTGCGTGGAAGAGTTCTTTTTCCGGGTGTAGGAATAACCTTCATAGGCACTACGAGGACCGGCCACGCGTGCTCATAGTAGTGTGAGATTCTTAATCACTAAAAAACTTCCCATTTTCCGTCAGACTACGACTAAGTTTCCTTAACAAGTAGTTCAAACTTCTGTAATTATCGCGTGTGGCAGGCTGCCTTCCAACGAAGGCACCTACAATACCGTCAATTTATGCGGTTTCATCTTGTGCTGCTAGATCTAACGGTCTCATTCGTTGTAACGGCGCGTAAGATTTGTCTGAGCCAAGGTTCGGATAATTTCATTGTTGCAGTGTCCGCGAAGACGAGTACTAAGTTTGCGAGCAAAGTTTGTTACCGCGTCAGACACGGTTGCGATTCCTAGATCTCGGAGTAGATCGCTATTTCTTATGTTCCATGGAGCATTAACGATTGCTCTGAGTGTCTTATTTTGAAAAGTTTCTAAAATAGATATATTGCTTGGTTTAGTACAAGCCCAGAGTTGTATACCGTACGTCCAAGATGGTTTTAGCACTTGCTTATACAAAAGCAGTTTGTTATATATGCTTAGTTTCGAAAATCTTCCTATAAGCCAATTCATTTCTCTTAACTTGATTTCGAGCTCGTCGCGTTTCTTTTTAACGTGCGGCTTCCATTTTAGTTTTGCGTCTAGAGTCATTCCTAGATATTTCGCTTCATTTGAGTACGGGATTTGTACCGAGTTAATGAATAAAGGTTTGTTGTTTATCTTTTTATAAGTAAAGTTAACATGCGTTGACTTAGTCTCGTTAAGGACGACTCGCCAGCTTTTCGTCCAGTCGCATATTTTGTCTAAAGCGCGCTGGAGTTTCCCTGTTGATAATTCAACTGTCTTATCAATAGCGAGAATAGCAGTGTCGTCTGCGAACGTAGCTAAAATTGTTCCCTCATCGTGGGGTATGTCTCTTGTATAGAGCAAAAATAATATTGGGCCGAGAACGCTTCCTTGCGGGACACCGGCATTTATCTCTTTGAATTCCGAGTACTCATTTTCGTACCTTACGCGAAAGATTCTGTCTTTAAGGTAAGACTCTAAGATTCTATAGAGCTTTTCTGGTAAGCAAAGCCTTAATTTGTACTTCAGGCCTTCGTGCCATACCTTGTCGAAGGCTTGCGATACGTCGAGAAAAGCGCTAGTACATATCTTTTTCGCTTCCAGGGCTTTTTCGATTTCGTTTGTTATACGATAGACCTGGTCGATTGTTGAATGTTTTTTTCTAAATCCGAATTGGTGATCCGGAATCAATCGTCTTTCTTCAATGATTGGTTGCAACCTTTTAAGCAACAGTTTCTCGAACACCTTAGCTATTATCGGCAGTAGCGAAATAGGTCTGTATGACTTTTTGTCGTTCGGGCATTTTCCTGGTTTCGGAACCATTATGACCTCGGCCACTTTCCATTGCCTTGGAACGTATAAAACTCTCATGGAAGCGTTAATGATATAGAGTAGCTTGACCAAAGCTTTTTTCGGTAGCTCCTTTAGAATTTCGCTAGTAATTAAGTCGTAGCCAGGGGCTTTCTTGTTTTCCAGATTATTTATCGTTTGACGAAGTTCAGTCAAAGACACGGTTTTTATTCTATAATTATCTTGTACCGCATAAGGATTGAGCTCCTCGACCAACGGTTCCCCGTCAAACGGTTTGAATGTTTCTTCTAGGTAATCTGCAAATAAATCCGCTTTTTCTTTGTCTTCTCTTGCCCATTCGCCGTTGGCTTTTCTTAAAGGCGCAGAATGTGCTATAGGCTTCTTAACGGACTTGACTGCTTTCCAAAGAGAGTAGTTCGAACCTTTATCGGCAGTCAAACTTTCGAGGTAAGCAGTAGTCTCACGACTTTTAAAATCTTGAAGTTCGTGCTTCAGTTTGTTAGAAAGGTGGTTCAAGATTGTCTTATCCGGGGGTGCTCGCGAACGTTGCCATCTCTTGCGCGCTCTCCTCTATTCGCATATTAGCTCTTCTATTTCTCGCGGATATATTGTTCCGCTGTTCGATAATTCTGACCTTCGAAAAGAAGTGTTATTCCACGCAGCGCTCTGAACAACTCTCACGAGTTTATCTAATTCTTCTTCTATTTCAAGTGGCGTTTTGAGCGGTACATTTAAAGCTATGTTTTCTTTGCAGTATTTTCTAAAGCCGTCCCAGTCGGTGTTGTTGTTAGTTAATCTAGGCGCTCTTTTCTTTTTCGCTAGGCTTCCGCCGATTTTCAAAAGAACTGCCGAGTGATCTGAACAGAGATCAAAGCGTTCTTCTACGTTCGTAAGGTAACCAGGTACCCCCTTAACGATAAAGAAGTCGACGAGATCAGGTATTTTATTTCTGTCGGTTGGCCAATATGTTGGCTTTCCCGTCGATAAGAAGATCACGCCGCGTTTTGTACTTGCTTTAAAGAGGGCTCTGCCTCTTGTTGAATTGCACCGTGAGCCCCAAAAAGTATTTTTCGCGTTAAAGTCCCCGCCGATGATAAAGTTTGACCCAAGTGAATCAAAGAGCAGAGCAAGATCTTCATCTGCCAGCCGATACTGCGGAGGAAAATAGCTCGTCGCGATGTTGTAATTTATTTGACTTAATTTTACTGAGACTGAGGTTATTTGCATAGAGTCAATTTCTATTTCTTCGTTTTTGGAGTGCTTTATGCAGTCTTTAATGTAGAGAGAGGATCCACCTCTCGAATTTTCTGAAGGATGATGCGCGTGATAGTCAATGTAACCTTTTATTTTGCGTGCTGAACCCTTTTTAAAGTGGGTTTCCGAAATTAGGCATATGTCTACATTATTCTTCCGTAGGAATACTTCTAGTTCGTCAATTTTTTGCAAAAGGCCGTTTGCATTCCATGTAATTATTTTGATTGACTTTCCCATAATCATGATTTTTTATTAAATGTTTTTCGAGGTTTAAACTCGAGCTCGCTCAATTTGTTGAATATTACTTGATTAAGTTTCGCCTGTTGTTCAAACTTTTCTAAAATCATGCCTAGAATTTGAGAGACCGAATCTGATGCGGCCGATTGTGGCTTACTTTCACGTGACGCGACTTGAGCGTACGATCTTGGACCAACAAGTGTGGGTTCTCCCTTTTGACTCCGGTGGGAACTAGGACCAGCGACGTTTTCTTGTGCGTTTTGAATTTTGCCTTTAATCAAACCCTTATCCCTTGTCGACTTAGGGGTTTTTGGCTTATCTACTTTAGGAGGTTTTAGGCTTGGGCCCTTGTTTTCAGTATTTTTCTTCGGAGCTTCATGTCGTTTTTGCAACTCAATGGCAATTTCGCAACCTCGGTAGCTCGCTGGGTGACTTCCCCTGCAATTGGCACAAACCGCGGGAGCCTGACTGCTGACATTGCAATCCGTCGAGAGATGTTCGCCGGCGCATTTTACGCATCGCGGCTTTTTCTGGCAGTACGCTTGCGTATGTCGGAAACCCTGGCATCGCTTACATTGGGGAACTAGCCTGTTGCCCTTCCGCTTGGGCTCGATTTTTACCTTGATGTTAAGGATTGATTTAATTTTGTAGATTTCGTTAATATTTTCAGTTCTATCAAAAGAAAGCATAAAAATTTGCAGGCCGCGTCGGACAACAGCGGAATCTTTGCCTTCGTCCGTACGTTGCTTCTCTTTCTTTATTATGTTCACGGCGTCAAGAATTTTAAAGCCTTGGGCTTGAACGTCTTGTATTATTTCGTCCTTGGTACAGGATGGGTGTAGTCCCCTCGCTATAACCCGCAACGGCTTTTCGAGGTGATTTTCATAAGTAAACCATTGGATTTTCTCTAAATTTAACTTTTGTGACAGTGACCGATAGGCATCAGAGTCATCGACGTTAACTTTCCATACGTTGTTTCGAAGTGATGTTAAGTTATATTTCGTCCCAAGCGTATTTTTAAGGATGTTTCGCAACTTTCCGTAGTCCGCGATCCCAACGACATTTATTGCAGGTGGTCGGCGGTTTTTTTCTTGGGGTATTCCTGTCGCTTTGTTTGATACGACTGGTGTTTCTTCTTTTTGCTGCACGGTTTCTACTTCGGGTGAAGAACCGGCCTTTCGTTTCTTGGTAAGCCTTTTCCTAAAGACCGGATTCGTTTCGCGTGCAAGTTCTTCCTCGTCCGTCTGGTATTCACATTGACGTTTCGGCGTTTCCTCGCATACTATAGTACCACGGGGGTTCCTTAAGGCTTCATTTTCTTTACGTAAGGAATCTACTTCGCTTTTAAGCTCATGGTAGAGACGTTCCATTTCATTAAGCTTAGCACGGAGTTCGTTGTTTTCCGCTTCAAAGCATTTAATTTTCGCTGAGTCCTGATTACCCGCCGGACTTCCTTTCCCGGAGACCTTCGATCCAGCTGGTGGAGATCGAGGCAACCTTAATTTTTTTTAAAAACAGATCTATAAGCAATAAATGGCTCTCCCCAGAATCCGTAGAGCATACCTCCGAAGAGGGTGGATTTGCCAGTGAAACTGGATTGCCACCTGGGGTAATGATATCTTTTGTTTTGTCCATTGCATAGTTTGTATGCGCTACGCGCTCGGCATACGGAGGGTGGATTTTAGTCGCCTCTTACGACAGGCATACCTTACCTCGGGTATATTCTAACCCCTACCCGAAGGGGGAAGAGATTAATTACGCGATTAATTTTTAATTTTTAAAAAAGAGATTAATATTCGTATGGTAAATATCTTTATTTAGAGGGGATTTAAGGATGATTTGTCTTAATCGCGGATTAGTGTCCGGTGGAAACACCCTTTTACGCTTTAATGGTCGACCTTAGTGCAAATACTTGCATCCAAGGTCGATCGTTAAAGCATAAAGTTTAAGCAAAAACGCTCTATCCTAATGGAACAAACTCAAATAGATAGCTCGACACCCGAGGCTATAATGACTATTTTTGACATTGCTGCCAAACTCGTGACTTTGTGCAGGATGACAATGTAGGTAAGACTCACGATGTTCCATCAAAGACGTTAAGAATGTCAGAAAATAATAAGCATAAGCTCGTGCTCTCAAGCAACTCCTATAACATTATACTTGAGAGAGTTTTGTAGCAGTTGCCAACACCAGAGGCATGGTCTTTCAAAAATCATCAGGCAGGGGAGAATGGGCTAAGCAATCAATGAGGGCAAAACCAAGTAGGTATGTTATGTCATCAAAAACGAAGCGGAACAAGGAACCTTTTTCGCCAAGGCTTAGGCTGGTTCAATATAATAGTCGTTTGAGTGAATTTTTGTGTGGATTTTTCCTCCAATATGGAGGAATGGTACTTTTCCATGGTACTTTCCACTTTACTTATTGGCATGAAAAATCAAAGTTGTCGTAGGAAGCTGAAATTTGGTATGCAATAACTATCCATGCTTAAGTGTATTGCGTTTGGCATTTAAAATAAGCGAAAACCGCCCCCATGTGGGCGTGGTCATATTTAATTTACATTCTAATAAACGGTTTTTAGTCGACTAATTTGCTTTTAATCCAAAAAACTTACACTATAGAATGTTGAGATATGCGTAAGCTATCAACTCAAATGAATAAATATTCCCCCCCCCCCCCACTTTTGTGGCCGTTTTTAGGTATAAACCAATTTCTTAGTTAGTGTGAAGACTGGTTTGGGCCTACTACATAAGTTTTAGTGCGGTGCTCCTTCGTTTTCGGTTCCAATAGGGCTACTAGTTCAAGCTATAATTGCAAGATCTATGAAAACCCCAGAGGTACCCCCATAGGAGATAGTGAGCAGTCGTTATAGGACATGCCTTCATTTTAAATGGCCCGCCTTGGATTATAGGCGAACTTAGATTATAGGCAAGAAGAGACTATAGCTACTTTGGGTTCCGACTGCGTTAGGCTGCATTAGGTAGGAATACATAGCATATGCCTTCCGAAATCTACTCTAGAAATGAGTTCCACAGATGCTGTGAGAAAGACATTAAAAAAAATCTTTGCATTACACCCCATAATTGGAACACCCTGCCTGCAGCTCAGCGCCTCTGCATTCTCAGTGTTTTTCTCTCAAGATGTTTGATTCCTTTATCATTGACGCAACAAATGTTTTTTCTCACGTTAATACCTCCGTGAGCTATGTCCACCCCCCACGGATGGGAATCGCTGTCGCCAATTCAAAATTGCCGTCAAAATTTCACCCTTATTTCTTTGAAAACATCAAACATCAAACACCGGCTGACTTTATAATTACTTCTCTATACCTTATCGAGAGCGCATCCCCACTGCGACAGGCTCAGCATGCCCATACACAACCCCTACAGGACCAAGATTACTTTGTGAATGCATGCAGCAAGCTTTTACCGATGTTGGGTAGGTACTCGCGGCGTACTTCTCATAGGTATACGGGACGTCCGTGTCGTCGTCACCCTATTGGGAATTGGTGCGATACAAGCACACCCCTAGCTAACATATGGATCTATGTGCGAGTATATCATGCAACATTATGAAATGCTCCTGGCATGTACATTGCCAAGGTGCACACACAATAGATCCAGCCCCTTGGGAGTTCACTCCACAGCACAGCACCATCAGCGGCCTTATGTTCTTCGAGGGTTGTTTCCAGCAGACGCAGCAGCACCCTTCTCTTATGGTTTCAAGTTGGCTATTGGACGGATTTCACCATCACCATCGTCCTCTTCAAAGGCAAGATTCAAGTCATCCACTCTCGGCAGCACTCTTTGGCTTTTCAGTCGTGTTAAGAGAGCAAGAGCAGTCGATACAAGAGCACTGACAGTGTCACAGACGGTTTTCGTTTCAAAAATAGAAAAACATTCGGTTAAGGATGTTGAAAGGATAAGCACGTTGTCGGAAACGCTTCCTAGTTTTGTGTTTTTTTTTCCCTAAAATCGTACACAGAGATTTTTAGCGCGCCTAAACCGGTGAATTGTTGAAAACAATAAAGAAAATAAAATCGAGTGAAGTGATTCTCGTGAGTGACAGTGACACACAGAGGATAGTGACAAACCTGGTGTTAAGTGTGCCAACAAATAAAATGTCCCGAAGGAAACAGGCCAAGCCACGAGCCTTCCTAAAAGGTAAACTCTCGTCGCACTGATGAATGACAAAATTACGGCACTGCTGGCTGGTGCCAACCATACATATTTAATCCAATTTCCAATTGCACCACATCCTCGCCCCCTTATATCGCCGCACCGCACACCCCCTTCGTGGCGTCGTCGTCGTCGGTATGGCCATACAACTTTGTGTCTGTATAGAATTTGAGTCCCAGCTCGTCCTCGCTCGGTGTGCTGTGCTGTGCTGTGCTACACGGCAACTATTACATTCAAACCGTTTTTGCCTGAAACATAGAAAACCCATCGTTGGTATTTCTCGTGGGAATTGCCAATCCCGTGGGAGTTCCCTCTGAGGATTACTTCGTTTGGTTGCTTGGCTGCCCCAACAACACATTGCTCCAATGTTGTGTGCTGTTGTTAGCTTTCTATACCCAGTTGCCGTATGTACACAACACAACGTCAATAACGTAGTCCCCGGTGCTTGACGAGAGGGGACACACAGCACAGCGAGCGTGTATAGAGGAACCTACCAGCTTACCACCTACACAGCCACGCACGTAGTATCTGTCTATCCTGATGGCTGTTGACTATGGTGTATACATGTAGGTATATGCAAATCCTAATGGCACTTGGAGTTTGCTGCGACCGACGACGACGATGACAATTCGTTTGGGAAATCCTTTCTAGTTATTTTTTTTTTTTTTTTTTTTTTAATTTTATTTTTTCCTGTGCGAACTTTGAGACACTAAGGTGCAAAAGGGATGTCGTCTTGATGGACATTAGAAAAGCGCATCCTTGCGGCCACATCCATAAGCAGATAATCCTTCAATTCTGGATTAGTGTCAGGACATGGGGTATCATATAGGGCAGAGACAACAGCGACGACGACCGCATCTATCGGATATTTATGGTTTTGTTACTAACTATACCGTGGAGGTCGTTTTCATTATTTTCCAGTGGCCCAGGGAGCGCTTCCGTGCCACCAAACCATACTCGTAGCCGGTGTGATGTACAAGCGTAGCCGCCAGTTTCGAAAAATAATATATATCGCTCATGGAACCCTGTATTATCATCTTTTGCGGAGTATGGAAGGATGTGCGACGCCATACGGCCACCTTCAAGCAGATCCTGAAGACCTAGAGCTGACTGAGTGCGAAATGCACCCGGGGGGGCTTTAAACAAAAATGAAAATCGCTTGCATACATATGGGCGCTTATAAACTGACTGTGCGGTGTTGTGGCCCCTCACACGTAGTGGCTATACCGACAGGACACACAACCGGAGTGTTCCAACTAAATTTATTTTTGTTTCTATACTCCCACCTCCTGCTCCTCTTTTCGACATCATCACCGGGTGGTTATAGAGGTATATCTGCACGGGAAAGTGGTTGTCCTTTTTATGGCATTTGTGTTCGCCCCGTCCTTTAGGTCTCCATCTTCCGTAAAGCATTTTTATGCGATTTGTATAGCCCTCACCCCGTCGTCCATAGACGGGGGGCTCTATATGAGAGGGAGAGTCTTCATTTCAGTGCGGTTGTCAGCCGGCCAGTCATTTGTTGGTTGTTTGGTGTTTTCTTGTTTTTTTTTTACAATGGGTAGCGGGGTGATACCAAAAGGATAACGATTTTAAATCCTCCAGGTGTGATTTTAATGTGTCCTTATACGTTTCATATGTATGAAATGTTTGGGTTTTTTCCCCGTCATCTGGATATGCGGTTTGTTATTAAATCGCTGGAAGGAAGCTTCTGTTGCGTTTATGAAGCTTGGTGCGCGCTTTGATGATGATAACTGCACATGAAATATTCAATTTAATTGGAATTTCAGGGTCTGACAGGAGCGCGCGTAAAAGGCTTTTTTATGTCACACTAGCGAATAGAACAAGCAGCGGAGCTTCATTACTTATATTGTGGTCACAAAATATTTAAGTACGAGTGTATCGGGATTCGGTATAGTTACAAACGAAACGATACGATAGTAATTCTAATGACAAAGTGTGTTTCGAGTGTGCTTAGAGGGCAGGTCGATCCTACTCACCTTCTTTGAATACAACATTTTATTCAGAAGTGGTTGGAAGGCAGATACCTATCTATGTACGTGTTTTGGGGGTCATTGATTTTATCGGTGTCTTGGGTCTATTTAGATATGTTCCAAGCACTTTTAGATTAAGACTGGATGGCGGAATGCAAACCTCTATCGTTTATCCCCACTATAATCTGCGGGTGTATTGTGCAAATGAAAGGATTGCCTTTCGACCACCTGCAAAAGGATGCAAATCAAATTCAAATGAAGGTGATCAAGGGCTTAAGCACAAGTGATTTGGTGATTCACTTCTTGGGTTTAGTTTTGCCAGATTTCGGGAAGGTGAGGTTGCATATGGCTATGACAGTGTTCATGCTCCATTCTAGACCAGCATTTGGGTCCATTGTGTCCATTTGGGAACCTTTTTACTACCTCAAACGAAAAAACGAAAAAAACCCTGTAAGCACCTTCAAAGTGCGACTCTCTTGGATCTATCCGGATTTGTATACAAATCTTCTGAGGTCCTTGAGATCCAGATTGCTTGGATCAGCGATCTTATTGAAGAAGTAGTTGACGAGGGTTTTTAGCCGAATGCTGTTTAGGGCTGGGCATTCGCATAGCAGTGATGATGAACAGAGTCAATTTACCCAACGTCCCTACAGCTTCTGCAGTCATCGTTGTGCAGTAGGCTCTTAGCGAGTGTACCCACACCACAGTACCCCATATAAAGGACTCCAGTGACTCCAGAAATTTCCTGCATAGATATAGCTTAACAGCCCTTGACTTCATCACGTATGACTTCATAGCCGAAATGGCCGCTTGGTTGTCAGAGTAGATGGCCTGTAGATGGAGTGAGATAGACTTTTTTTCGAGCATGAGCGTCTTCACTTCCAGTGCCACTTGGATTCTGGCTAGCTCCGCGGTACAAAAAAAAAAAACCATATAGTCATAGGTGATTGAAAAGTATTTGCTTGAAAAGTAATGCGCAGGCTTTACAGAAGATGCCTGCGCCGATGCCACCTTGAAGCCCTTAGTTTAGACGGCGATCTCGTCATCTTCTGCGACTGTCTTTCTTTTCTTTTCGGTTTTCTGGTATCGAATATCTTGTTGAAAGCGAATTTCAGAGGAAGGCATTCCGTGTTTGGAGTAGGCTTGTCCATATAGGGTATAGAAGAAGATCTTGATTCCATAAGGCTTGTCCATATAGGGTATAGAAGAAGATCACAGTGCTTATTCCCTTAGGTTAGGTTAGGTTAAGTTATTGGGTTGATAAAGCTGAGATGACCCGAGCACACTTCGTACTTTAGTTAATGGAGACTCATTGTGATGCCCAATAAAAGATCTTTGTTGTAGTTTCTTCAGCCACCTTGATGATTTATCACACCTAGAAAGCGAGGCGAATGATGCATTTCATAGTTCTGAGATGTCGTGGAAGAAGTAGGTTAGGTTAGGTTAGGTTGATGGATGCCCTTTTGACAATAGTCACGCGGGCTCACTTAGACCAGCAGTTTGGGTCCATTGTGTCCATATATTAGAAACCTTCTTAACACCTGGAACGAAAACAGAAATAAACCGCTGTTAGAAGCTCTGAGTTCCGCCCTCTTGGACACATTCGGATTTGTATACAAATCTTAGGAGGTCCTTTAGATCTACATTATTTAGATCTTCGAGCTCGCTAAAGAAGTAAAGCCTTCAGCCCAATGAATCCGTTGCTTCTGTCACGTTGAAGTACACAACTGACAACTGAATTAAATATACGCTTGTGGGAAGCGGCCAATAGAAGAACCTCGTGCCGTACGTCGCTTCCCATAAGAACGTGTGTATTTCACTGAGTTGTCAGTTGTGTACTTCGACGGAACGGATGCAACGGGTTCATTGGGCTGAAGGCATAACTGGGCATTCGCAAAGCAAGTGACGAACATTTTCAATTTCTTCAACGTCCCTGCAGCTTCTGCAGTAATCGTTATGCTCGTCTCCTTTGTGTGTCTGCACGTATCAGGTTCTGTCCAACGTACGTTAGTCCTACTCAAGGATTCAGTTTCTATCCTACGTGCTATCGAACTCAGCGGGATTCTCATAGATTTGAGGGCTAGAGATGCATTCATCCCAGACCCATATCTCGCAAGCTTGTCCGCTTCTTCGATTCCCGGCATATCGGTGCGACCTGGCAGCCAACACACAGTTACAGTGTTGCGAAGTTATAGTTCGTCCAGGATTTCCCTGCATAGTTTCACAGCCCTTGACTTCACTACGTCTGCTTCCATGGCTTTAATTTCCGCTTGACTATCAGAGTATATGGTGATGGTCTTGTTTACGGGGCTGTGTTTCTTCAGCTCGGAGGCAGCTTGGATTATGGCTGGCAGCTTCGCCTGAAAAATGCTGCAGTCGTCATTGATCCGAAAAGATTTACTTAGTCTTCAGAGCTCCTTAGAAGATGCCCGCGCCAGTTCCGAGGTCCATCTTAGAGCTATCAGTCTATACGGCAATCTCGTCATCTCCCGTAATGGTCTTTTCTTCCAATTCACCTCTATCAGGTATTCTGGTAGCGAATCTCCTGTTGAAAGCGAATGTTATAGGGAGGTAATCCGTGACTGACACTTTCTTTCAGTAGCCTTGCACCATACACCTGCACCCTAAGTTAAGATGGGTCTTACAACCGCCACATACATCCAGTGTATCATGTTTGGTTGCAGTCCCCACATGTTTCCGAACGTTCTGCGGCAGACGTATAATGCCCCGTATGCCCGCTTGATACGATCTTCTATATTATTCCTCCCAGCTGAGTTTGGAGTCTAATATGACCCCCAGGTATCTTACCGATTTGGATAACGGTAACTCCATTCCCCCATTCTTGGGTTGCTGAAGGGTGGAATTACCCTTAAAACAACATGAATTACGTAAACAACACAACTCCGTCTTAGAGGGGTTTATTCCCAGTCCTCGACCCTCAACCCATTTTCCAACAATGCGGAGAGCGTAGCTGAGTCGGTCACTGAGGATTGATGCGAGTTTGATCAATGATTGGTGCACTATGAACGGGCTTTCAGTGAATCTTCTTAAAACTACGCTTGCTCTTACTACCTCCTTACGAGCAGAAGGATAGTCACTGATGGTCTGACTCAACTCGTGCCGAAAGGTGTCAGTATCCCGATATCCGATAAAGTTAAATATATTGAAGGAATCCTTGATTGAACGGAAAACAAAAATTCACTGCCCTCTTTCTGGCAGTATAGAGGCGCTTATGGCACGACATGGGGCCTATCTTCGAAAAGGGTTATTTGGATTTATACGGCTATGGTAAGACCACTCCGCTCGTATACATCGGTTATTTGATGGAACAAGCTTTTGCGGAAACGTGTTATATCCTCTTTTGCTTAACTCCAAAGAACGGCTTGTCTTGGGTGCACAGGGATTTTCGCTAGCACGCCTGGGTTCTGCTTTCAAGGCGCTGAATGAACCTCCTTGTTAAATTTATGATAGGGTGTAGGTATGCAGAAAACTATCTTTCGCTTTAAGAGGAGTGGCTTTCCTGGTAACATGTGCATTGAAATTTAGAAGAACTTGTAAGAGATTCTCCCCCCCCCCAGAATATGCCCTCTGGGGCATTGAAAAAATGTCTGATATGTGACAAACCTACCACGTCGACTTCCTCAGGCAATGATCTGGTTTCGATCAGACTCTGAGCCAGGAAAAGAATGTCATCTTATTTTTACAGATGGCTCCAAAGTACGAGCGGGTTCTGGTCCTGGAGTCTTTGTGGAGAGCGAGAACATAAGACTCCACTACACCTTATGGAAATATGCGTCTAGTCTTTCAAGCGGATATTTTTGCTATTCTTATGGCTGTGTGCTAAATTGTCACTGCGTTGTCACAGGTGAAGGACAAAAAGCATATGAGTTTGCAGTGGCAGCCAAGCCAGTACAAAAGAGTTTCTCAACCCTCTTACCTCGTCCAAGATAGTTCTCGAACTCAAGCATTCCGTTAAACTTAGTCGGAAGGATAAATACAGTGAATCTTATTGTCCCAGTACGAAGTCACACTGCGTTATCCAGGGAAATGAGATCTCTGTTGAGCTTGTTCGGCAAGGTTCTGAAGAGGTTTTCTCAGGACCCGAAACCCTAACTGCGTTAGGTCTGTCCACATCTGCTGCCACGTTTGCCATTGATACTTCGGTTTCTCCTGAGCACATGGCTCGTTGGCGTAATTGCGATGGGTGAAGACAGTCGAGCGGACATCTCCAAGGGGTCAGCGTCTTTTCCTCTATCTCTCAGGAGAATTGACTGCAGACAACTTTTAGGCATACTGGCGGGCCAGCAAGCTTTTGCTAAACACTTGCCTGTGAAGAGGACGACGATATCAGCAAAACACTTCCTTTGTTATCCTGCCTTTGGCGGCATTAGGTTCCAAATTTTTGGGGCTGACCGCTGCTGTCGTGGTGAGTGCCGAACACCTTAACTCTTCATCACTGCAGCTTCTTCTCTTATTTTTTTTGAAAGTTGGGTAAACTAATAATAATAACATTAAAGTAGCCACAATTGACTAAGACTGGTGCAGTGGCAAAGGAAGTAAGGTGTGTCCTCGCAGCAATCCATATCACTATTTCCCTTGCAGATGTCGTCAATGTCCAAGATGGTAAATGCACTTAGGCATAAAAGTAGGCCCATTGTACCGCCACGTGGGTATATGACTAAGCGAGTAGGTTGCCGTGAATTCTATGATAGCCAGCCAGTCTTTTCAATAAATTTTAGTTGCTTTTTGACCGTTATTTCACTAAGGTCGCTTAGGTAGTCGTAGAAGTAGGAGCCTATTATGGATTTCCTGGATGACGCGAGCGCCGGGAAGAGTTGTACACTTTCTTCTTCTTCCTCATTTAGGCAGCTTCTACAAAAGTTGAATGGAATGGAATGCTGCCTCCTTGACTGCAAGGATCACCTTTTAAAAGACGCTGTAAGAGTCTTATGCGCTCAAACTTGTATAAAGTTTGGTCTATAAAGTTGTTCTTCAATGTAAACGCACCCGTACCTATGCTAATTTTTGGCCCATCTGTGTATCTGTATATGGCTTTTGATAAATTTCTTAGTGGTTCTACCGGTTCCCTGCCAGGAAACATGTCGTTAAAAGTCAAAATAAGGGATGAGTTAGTCGGAGGATATGTCGATTCTTTATAAGGCTGAATAGAATCTGCGCATGTCCAAATGAGCTTGGAACTAATTCAGGTGACTGGTTAAGGCTCAAAGCGGTTTCGCAGATAAAGGTAGATGGATAACAGATTGACAGGTGCCGTGACAAAAGACCAAGCGACATAAAGCAAAATTTTAAATTTGGTCTTAAGTCACTATATAAAAGTGACATAGGGCCAAATTCAGTCGTTTGGCATTGTGACACTTTTGTAAAGCGACATACGCCCAATTTGGCTTTAAGTCCCAAGGGAAGTAAAGGAAAAGCAGGCAGGGGGTTGCAGCATACATATTCCAATTTTGAAACGTTACACTTGGCCTTATGACACTCTGGTAATGGGCTTGTATGTCGCCTTATAAAGTGTCGTAATAGAGTGGCGCAACAGCTCGATGTGAACCAGGGTTAACTTCTCAATGTATGCTGGTGTGTTAATTTTTTTTACTTACAAGGGGAGTTACAATTTTTTGCCGAATCCGAACGGCACTTTGAGAAGTTTTTTCAAGACAAATGATACTCTCGGAGGGCTTGTTAGACCCTCGTAGAGGTGGAGACCGTGAAAAGAACAAGCCTTTTTTTCAGGTGTCGATGGCAGGATTTGAACCCAGACCTCTGGCGTAATGAGAACACACACTAACCACTACGCCACGGCACCCCACCAAACGATAAAATTTGGTCTTATGCCACTTTCACAAAGTGACTTAAGGCCAATTTTCGAAATTTGGTCTTATGTCACGGAACCGATTGAGAGTTGCCTCTAGACCTTAGGTTGATGTTGCTCTCATTGCAGATATCGTACCAATACATTCAGCTCTCTGTGTTATTGTCACGCTGCGTAGGTTTTTATTTTTCCATCTGCCCTAGCATTCTACCAGACTACGCACCCATACGTTATAAATATTATATGTGGGGTAAGTCTACGCAGTTCGCTCATAGTGGGTAGGAATTACCCTTTTACCATTATAACAACGTTGTCTGCGTAAGCCACCGCGTGATTCCCTCCCAGTCCCAGTTTTATTTATAAGTATCTCATATACTACCAGTACACATAGGAGTGGTGAGATGACTCCTGCTTGTGGGGTGCCACTGGAAACGGTCACCTTAAAAACACTATCATCTATGGATAGTGTTTACTCTATTCTTAAGCAGATTAACAATCAGATTAATTAGAGCTTGGTCAACGTTAAGATTTTCTAAGTTTTGTTTAATTGCTTAGGTCTTGACATTGTTAAAAGCACCTTTAATGTCAAGGAAAGCTGTATATTTTTGTCTTGAATTAAAGTTTCAATCACGCTGACTACGTGCAACGCCAGCTTACCTTACCTTCAGTGTATGCCTTTTGGGCTGGTGATATCAATTTAAGCTCAATTCGATTACGAATGTGCATATCCATTAATTTTTCTAGAGTTTTTAGCATAAGGGACTATGGGCTGATGGGCCTTAAGTCCTCGAGTTCCCGTGTGGCTCAAATTCTCTGCTTTCGGAATGAAAATAACTCTATAACCTCCCACCATACTAAGGGATATTTTTAAGTGCAGGAATAATAACCAATAATTATTGGCTTTCTTTTCTGTAAAATTACAGAGGATACAAGGCTATCCTCGTCATCCCTTGCGAGTTGCGACTGTCTTTCTGCCCCACTCATTTCTTTCTGGTATTCTGGTATCGAATCTCCTGCTGAAAGAGAATGTCAGAGTTTTATAGGTAGTCCGTTCTGTACTTGAAGTATAGAATGTGTCTCAAAGCTAAAGGTAAATTTAGTGTTGCAGGCGGGCAAGCTAGTGACAACAGTCTTGCTCCTGCACCAGTTTAGAGGATATTGTGACTGAATCAAGAGCTTCAATGGCAGCTGGACTGTCTATAAAGATGAAAATGTTTAGTTTGTGCGTTGTCTCATGTAGCCAGTAGTTCCTCATGGAAAACGCTGGAAACATCCGGATATGGATGATATGGATGTTTGTGGTGATTCCTTGTAGACACCGGTCCCCAAATCACGGTTCCCAGTTCTTTGCTGCTTCGTCCCTCTTCCATACAGCCCTGGAAGGAAACTCTACAATGCAGGCCTATCTTGGAGTTAAATTTGAGTTTAGTCTTTGGTGTAGTCAGTTGGAACCAAGCCATATTGTAACGAGTTCAGGATTTCGCTGTGCGGTCGTACCTACGGCCTTGCAGTCCAACTTCCAGATTCTCTGAGTCTACCTGCACTCTTCTTAGTGCTATCTTTATGTAATCTATGGTATCTTATGGTATCTTTTATGTGTAGATCGAGGGGCAAAAACTGAAGGAGCACAGTAAGTTCATTCGTTGGGGCAGACCTTAGTGCACCCGTGGTGACTATGCTGGCTGTTCTTTCCAGTCTTTTGAGCTTATTGAGTTTATAGCCTTTACTCGATGCGGGCCTCCATACAAGGGATCCATAGGTGTGAATTGGACGCACTACAGCTACGTACATTATCTTTGGTTAAAGTAGTCCCCAATTCTTTCCTAAAGTTATGCTACAGGCGTAAAAGGCGTCACATGCCTTTCTTATTCTTTATTTGATCTTATGTTTCCAGTTAAGTTTAAGATCGAGCATGTTACCCAAATACTTAAAGCTGGAGGATAGTGTGAGAGGTTGACTTTGGTTTAAGTAGTGAACAGCAGCAGTTCAGCTGTTCTAGGGTTAACGCCCGAGACCTCTTCTTGCTTACTTTATCCATAATTTCACTAATTACAGAAGGAAACTTCCCTGATGAACCTACCTAGTATCACCACATTACCCGCATACGAAACAACCTCGATCCGCTCTCTCTCAATTTAAATGAGAATTTTGTTGAATGGCCATTAGCAATAGTATGGGAGAGATAGGGATAGGTGACACCACAATGTGGCGTTCCTCTATATGGGCAAATTTTGTTGAGTGACTCTTACCTAGTGTTGCCTGGATGATTCTTGCTCTAAGCATAGGCGAATAGGTTCCCCAATACCCAGCTCGATCGGAGATTCAAGAATAGCATCAGTATGAGCGTTGTTGAGAGCTACCTCAATCTTTAAACAGAAGGCTAGATTAGGTTGGGTGGCTGCCGCCGCAGGCAGGGGCACACTTAGACCAAGGGAGGTCCATTGTGATACCACTAACAGGACCGGAGTTGCCAGCCCGAGGACCTAAATGACAACTACCCATTTGAGTGGGACGGGTCTAGGCAACCAGTTACAGTGTAACCGTTATGGTGTGAAGCACTGTCAGCAGGATTGAGGGGGGCCAGTGAGAGACTTCCTGAAGAAAGAGTCGTTTCGTAGAAAGGAGGCTAAGGTCTATTCTTTGTAGTGTATGGACCTGTCAGCCATTTCCATTGATTTGTCCTAAAGGTAGGCATGCTGTGATTTGAATTGCGATGATTCTTCTAGAAAACTTCGCGTTGTGATGTCTAGGCAATGCTACTTGTTTTTAAGAATAAAGGAGATTAGACCATTTGGCCTGAAGTCCTTCGCGGATTAGCGGACTGCGACCGGCGAAGTGTGTGCCTCATTCTTACAGGGTTACCAGAGTCTCCGCAGACAATTGTGTCAATTTTCCACCTGACCTCCTTAAAAAGATAGGGTTGGAGTGTTCCTTGGACAGAATTTAGCTAAGCCTAGTATTTTGGCAGTCCTATTAGGTTGCCAGAAGTTGTGTTTGTGGGGGACATTGTAAATCGCTCCTTTTATCATCCGGAGATTGAAGAGATCTTAGTTCCATCATGGGGGGAGTATTTTTTTTACTGCGTTTAACTGGGCATGGGACTTCGTATGCAAAATCCACTGACTTTTCAAAAGTCTTTGCCTTTACTTCCCAGTTCTTCTATTTCTGCTGTGTTTGGTTTGGGTTTGTTCTTGAGTTTTAACCAAATGACTTGGCCAAATTCAGTCCAATCATTTTGGGGTCTCTAAATGGTTGAATGGTTTCGGCCTCAAGACTTAAGTCTCATGTCGAAAGAGGATCCATCTGTGGTCTGAGAGTCCAGACCACTCCAGAGTCCAGAGCACTCCAGACTGAAAATTCTCCAGTTTCCACCCTAAAGCTATCATTTTTTGCTATTTAATTTTATATCTATAGGACTTCTTCCCATCCGATGTTTGTTTCCGTACCCGGAAAGGCAAAGGCTGGTACCATGCCCCTGTTACAGAGAGATAGGTTGGTAGTTAAAAGAAGGTGAAAAAGGGAATTAACTGTTTTATTGTCTTCTGAGCTCCAGCAGACTACCTGACGTTGGCGTCACAGCCCATAGAAAAACCATTTACAAATTTTTCAGATAGTATGGCATGTTCTACGCTTACCTGTGGTCTGATGTTTGTAAAATTTGTCGTATTGTTTATCTTGAAACCCCTTTATGAACCAGCCTCTCACCCAGGGCTCCTGGATAATGCCGATGTCCATGTTTTTCACCCTTAGAAAAGATCTTCCACAGATTATCATCCCTTGGCACTTCCTGGTTGTTGATTTTGAGACATTGTACGAGCCTTCCTCCTTCATATAAGGCAAATGCGTGCTCTTGGTCTTCTCGGAATATTATTAACTGGGATAAGCTCGATCTTCTAGCCATCCCGAAGATCGCTAATCTTTAAAACGCATTCACTAAAGAACTCCTTGGAGAACCTGTCAGCGCACTTGATTACCCGATATCCTCTAACAACCTCAGAGGTTTCAAAATCTAGAAGAGGTCCACCTTCGTTTGTCAGTAAGTGCTCATTTACCATGTGGCAAATTTTGGCCTCAATCTTTCCCTACGCCTTGGCTATAGATTTCCCATTCGGCTTTTGGGCCGGGCGTTGAGAGGACACGTCTTGAGACCTATTACGCTCTCTGTTCCTATTGGTTTGCTTTCAGGCGCTCGTAGTACTCATCGAAGACTGCCTGGTACTTAATTTTGTTTGCCTTGTCCTACTCGTGAACCTTTCCGGCAGCCTTGTTTTTGGCAATCTTGCCTAAAATGAAGGGGGCTATCTGAACTTACTCTTCATTCACTTACTTTCCCTGCCGATTTACGGTTGCTTTTGCTTTTTTTATATTGATTGGTTTGCGATCGAGGTGGGACGATCGCTGCTTGGTCGGACGAACGAACATCTCCTGACTAGAGGCCAATAGTTCATCCTCTGATGATGTGCCAACCTCGTTTTTTCTTTTCATTTTTTTTTTATTTTTAGATTTTTTTTTTCCGAGAGTGAGGCCGGAATGGAAAGCCTGTCTTGGCAGGGTTTATTGATCCGACCTTGCCTGGGCATCAAAAGGGATTATTTGCAACCAGTTATATTAACCAATTACTGACCTGTATAGCCCTCGGCAGGGGTACTTCAACACCTTGGCTTAAAAGTGGAGGTTTTATAAATTGGGATTACTCCTGTTGAGGTGAACGGATGAAGGGAATGAGAGGCTTGGGTCAAGCAATTTGATTTCGAGATTAGAGTTAAATCCAGCTATAGAGTCCGTGAGTCGTCGCTCCCATCGCATTACCTTGTGAAAGAACGCCCTTACGGGATGTCACAAGGAAGATGCAGGCACTCCTTAATAGATTTCCTTATTATATATCAAAGATGGCCAAACCGTGTCTCGAACTCCAAACTGTATCTGAGAACAGTTAAGAGATAAAGAACTAAAGGCATAAAAGCCCTGCACTTTTATGGCTTCTTTTAAGAATTTCTTCTAGAGGAGCATTTTTTACTATAAGGCAAGTCACAATAGAGCTGACATGTGAAAATTCTTTACCTCGTCGATCAGCTCGGCGAGCTTTTTTACCGTCCTCCAATCCCTTCTTACTTTGGATGGCGTTAAAGTACGGGTGGATCTGGGCCTCGACCAACGAACTTTACCAGCCAGCTTTGTTTCTACATAGCCGTCTTCAGTTTTGCACGTGAAATCGGCTGAGGCCCCCTTCCACTTGCGTGTGCTACCTGAAACTCGGTACTTCTCCACTGCGCTGCCCCTGTGGTGTGGATTCGAAGATTTTCGTGCCGGTATCCATCCGCTCTCGGTTACCCAGCCACAGCAGCCGTTGTATTCTAACTAGTAGTTTAGTGTTGCTGCACAGCCTGTACAATTCGGTGTTTCATCTGCTCATCTACTCTCCGTTTATATCAACAGACAGGACCGAAAATCACACGAAGGTCTTTCTTCCCTAAGTGGCTTAAAGTGTTTTCATCCGCCTTTGATAAAGTTAATCTGCTCCAATCCACATTTTGATTTGCTAGTCGGCGAGTTGATAAAATTGCTCGACGATTTCAAATGTCGATTTCAAAAATCTGGTGGGCGCAAGTGAAACTAGTTGTTGGTACATGATGAACTGGTAGGTTTGATCGATGATTCCTGTTTAGGCGTTCGCGATGGACAAGGAAAATTTAGGGGCCTACGAGATATTGTTATATAATCAAGACTAACATGCGTTTTATAGTTAAAACCTTAAATTCATCCTCTGCATGGTTTTTTGAATACCAACACTGCCGTTTATATTCCTTTTCAAGCAGGTGGCGATGGGACGCTTGCTGATGCGAACGAGGACCACGGTCTACTCACAATTGACCCGAAAGAGGAGATCCTTTCCGACATCGACAGCGAGGCCGATGGAGAGGACAATAATTGCGGTAAGTTTATTAAATATTAGCACTTATTGTATACAGGTTCTTAAATGGGCAGCACCAAGTCCCAACGGATCAAATCGGTAGGATAATAATTTCGGGGACTCATATATATTTTTGCATTGATAGAGTGCGAGATAAAACGACCAAAAGGAACGGACCGACAGCAAATTATGGAAATCCGAGAGGGAGCTCTCTCGGTCTCGGCTACATGCGTGTGCTTCAACACGTAATACACCGAATGTCTCCATAGTGTATAGCGAAGCGAAGGGTATCCTTTCGAAAAGAGGCAACATAGGAGCACTGAGCATCAGACACAACCACTCAGGGCAGCCAATAAGTTCTGCATATATCTACGTTTATACGTATGTACGGGGTGGCGGCGTACGTATAGTAATGACATTTACTATGGGGCGCCGTATGCCCCAAATAAAGTTTGATGTGTCCATGTAGTCCCATACTCATACATTACACGAAATATTCCAGTGTGCGATGATTATGGCACATGGGTGTACAGTTCTCGGTGCCGTTTTCATGTACAGAGGTCCCTAGGGAAATCCACGATCCGAACATCATCATCAACAACAGTAGCAGCAGTAGTAGCAGCGGCACAGAGCACTGAGCAGAGCAACACCAGTAGCTAAAGCTGTTTCTGGAAGCCATACTATGTGGGATAATATACCTTTAGCGTCACCATCCGGCGTTCGAGTGGCAGCGACCAACGACGCGACGGTGGCGACGTCAGCGGCAGAGATGCTCCCTTTGAGTCCGTGTAGGAGTTTGGGTGTCTATAGGAGATTCAGCCAACAACATAAAGCAACTTCGAAGGAAGGGTGTGATGCGAGCACGGGTACGGTGTACACTTGTTCTCCCATAATATATGGGTCTCTCTAGCGTACTGTATAATGTTCTGATGGGAAATGAGGCCGTGATAAGTTTGGGGATCCCGAAATTGTCTTTTCCCTTCGCTCGTATAGAGAGCTGCGCTATGGTGTAGCATGGCATGTGGATATACGTTTTTGCTTATCGTCTGGGGAGCATCACGGTAAAGGAGAAAAAATAACGTATGGCATCTCTCCTACTTGCCCCCTCGACTATGCTACACTCGGTTGTGTCTTGTGATGTGTTGTGTCTTTAAATCTCTAAACTCTCTTCTCCTTGCGTGTATGTCAAGTTCACATCACATTTTGAGCGACAAATCCCTCATAAAGTTTTGCTCCTTTTTAGCACACCATCGGGAAGGGTATTAATAATGAGATTGTCGTGACCACCGAGCAAGTTCATGACGCGGATTCAAACTGCAACCGATTTCAGGCGGGCTGGTCTAGGTGTTTTGTCGTGTTGCAGTTGCAAACTTGCAACAATTTATTTAATTAAGCGGGATACTAATTATGCAGGATATCAACCCCTTTGGCGATACGACTGAATGGATGGGCCTCAGACACACATACACACATCTCGTTCTCGATTTCGTCCTGCATGCGGCGATGACGACGACGACGACGACGTTCAGGGAATTCCTGGGAATCCGCTTGAGACTTAAATTTCGGTTTTCTTTTATAGACTGAGTTTTTTTTTTTTCAGTTGCCTCTGTGCATGGTGGCCGGGCTGCTGCTGCTGCCTTTTGTGAAAGGTCGTTTGTGGGTTGGGATGGGGGGTAAAGAAGCTCCAGCCGAGCAACTCCCAGAAGTCTGTATATCACCCACCCTCTGGTCGTCGTTTTGCCGAAAAATTGGAAGGAAGGATGCGAATCATTCACTCACTCACTCACCCAGTGTTGTATGAGAGACTATGGGGAACAGCCTTGGAGTTGCTGGTGCTGGTGCTGGTTTGGTATGATGGTGCTGCGGAGGAATATGGTGGCATATAAAATCTATACGGGAGAATATCTATAAAGAAATGAGACTGGTGATGCTCTGGGGACGCGGTAACCAAGGAGACGAATCGAATTAAGAGCACAGCAGAGAATTCCCATGGGACCAGAACCCGAGAATAACGAGTTTTTCCATTTCCATGGTCCCACTCGAGGACTTTTGGGATGATAAACTCGATGCAGAGGATGTGTACGCCGCGGTGGAGGACGGCGGCGGCGTCGGCGAGAGGATTGCTAGGTTGAGTGGCGCTACTGCGTTGTGTCGGTATTGCTTTTGTTTTCGATTCTAGAAATGATAACAGCACCAGTTTTTGGCACTCAAGTTATTTATTTTTGGGCTTTTCTTCTCGGTTGGGGTTTTTGTTTGACTGAAGGGGAAGAGAGCGCGTTTATTTTTACAACTTGCGGATTTGTATCGGGGGGAAAGGAGTGCGGTGAAATTGCAGAGAATGCTGCACCGGGGCGGCAAAATGTCTTTGAAAGCGACAGTTTGTTTGCATTTGGCCTTTGTACCAGTCGCAACAAGTCGCTAGGGAATTTATTTTAGGTCAGAGTTGCCAGACTGTTTGCATGGGGTAATGGGTTTATATAGATGTCGATATTGTGAGATAAGTAATTTTATTTCATTGAGTGTATCTTAAGGGCTGGGTATGGGTAGTCTAGTAGGAAGGTACCTATATAGCAGGCAAAATTTGAGAGGCAATATGAAATCTTGTAGGTAATTACATTTAACAAAAATAAATTAGAGTTGATGGATTGCAAAAGTAGTTTTTCTGAGTTTTGTATTTGAGCATACAATTACAAAAAGCTCAATGTTATACTGTAAACAGCTCTTGCGAAAAGGTTCAAAAATAGAAATAGGCCAAAAATAGATTCGTTGTTGGAAGCTATGAAAAAGTTTCGAAATTTGTGTCGAAAAGTTACCATAAATGTTTCCGTACGCAGGCATGAGCAGGCAATCTAACGTCAGTTGAATAGTCCAATGTTGTCGTTATCACCCTTGCCTAACTTTGCTTAGTTTTTGACAGTCGATGAACAGTCTCAGTTTGTAGCTCAATCAGCTTTTTGTAGATTTGCACTTTACATCCGAAGTAAACCTACCGAGCTAAGAAGTCATTGAGACTAGTCCCTTTTTCTCCTTGATTCTCTTGGTTGATGATGGCTCCCAGCTGCCTTTTGGGTTCACCTGTTGTATTCCCAATGATCTGGGTCACTGATCTTGACAGTTTTTTGAAAAAAGCTTCATTCGAAGAGGTTTATATAGAGGTTTATATTTATACAAAAGGCACTGAGAGTTCTTAGCGCGCAGTACAATAGCAGTAGAACGGAAATGATAAAAATCAAGTAACAATTTTACTTCGGTAAGGCTTCAATTTTTGATTTTGGGAAGCTTTTGTTTAAGAGTTTAAATTATAAGGCCGCTATTAGTGCTTGCTAATCACTTTCGTGATAAACACTTCAGACACACTTTGTATAAGACCTAAGAGATGCTAGAACGAGGTCTTAGGTTCTGTTAATGTCCTCTGTAATTTTATAAGAAGTTTACTACTTCTATAAGGCCTTATGGCAGCTTCCGGATTTCAATATAGAATGTCAACTACCTCTTTAAGGCCGTATAGAAGTTTTGGTATCACAATACCTGTTGCAGGAGCATTGTTCTGCAAGCTTTACCCAAGATGCTGCTTGCATGAGGCTTATTTCTGTTAAGCTTTACCGGAACTGTTACTTGTATAAAGTTTCCTATTGCAAGTCCTACCGAAACTGTAGCTTATATAAGACTTCCTACATATATGGACGTCTTCCTCATAGCCTCTATATAGCCTGCAAGATGAAGCCTTATAAAAGTAATGTCTTCTATTCTTATTCTATAAGGCCTGAAACAGGATGTCTTAGACGTGTAATAGCATCTATCAAGCCCGCAAGAGGAAGCCTTAAACAAGTAATAGCCTCTATAAAGCCTGCGAGAGGAAACCTTACACAAGTAACAACCTCTGAAAAGCTTGCAACAGAAAGCCTTATACAAGTAACAGTTTTGGTAAAGCCTAGCAGGAAACTTTAAACAAGGCTGTTAGGCCTTAACCGTTTGGGTAAGTGCGCTAAATAAGCTTCTGTAAGGCCTTTACAAACTATTTTGCGGGATGGAAAATAGCTTGTACAGACACTTACCGCAAAAGAGAGAGCATGAGAAGATTGAAGAGAAAGAGAGATGTTACAACAAGAATCAGGATCGAAAGTTTTTCCAGGGGATCCAAAGGTCCTGTCAATGGTATAAAGATCGAACTTAAGCCTGCAAGAGCTATCAATGGAACATCACACTCAACCCTGAGGATTAAGAAAAACCATTTTGTAGACTGTATAAGACGAGCCAAATACCTAGGCGGAGACTTAACCTACGAAGCATGCGTACGATATGCTTCGTAGGTACGGCTTTGCTGCCGAACTATTCAAATCCGCTGGCGATGAGCTGGTTGGGAGCATGCACCAGCTCATCTCCAAGATATGACGAATGGGAACCTCAGCATTGTTTGCCCGATCCTCAAAAAGAAGACCCTCTGAATTGTGCCAACAACATTGGAATCAGTCTCCTTAACATCGCGTGCAAGATCTTTTCTGCTGTGCTGTGTGAACACCTTGAGCCGTTTGACAGCAATCTGATAGGTCCAATAGCAGTGTGTCTTTAGGCCCGGAGAGTCCAAATCAATCAAATTTACGCCCTGCGGCGATCTTGAAGAAAGCCCAGGAATTTCAAATCGATACCCACCACCTATTCATAGATTTGAAGGCCGCGTATGACAGCATCTATAGGGACCAGCTATATAGCGCAATGTCTGGTTTTGGCTTCCCTGCCAAACTCGTCAGTCTGCGCAGGATGAAGATGGAAAACTCACTCTTCCGTCAACGTCGGCAAAGACCTCACCGACCTCTGTGATGTAACAAAAGGATTAAGACAATGTGACTCGCTGTCTTCTGACTTCTTTAATATTAAACTTGAAAGAATTGTGCAGAACTCCCGTGCCAACACCAGAGGCACAATTTTTCAAAAGTCTGTTCAATTACTCCCATACGCAGACGACATTGTTGGATGAAGTTGGAACAAAAAAGCGTGAGGAGAACGGCAGATGGTGAGCAGCAACGACGAAGGGGACCTCAGCCAACTTTGCGTGCGAAACCAGAGACTAGACTCATCATCAGGCATACTGCTTCATTCACACGTTTTGGAGACTTGGTGCATGTCTTTACCAATTCATTATGCTGCAATCTTACCAGGTGGACTTTGCGATCTCCTGCGATTTTCAGCCTTTTGATGTCAAACTGCCTCACAGTATCTCCATTTTTTTCCGATAGCCGGGGTATCTGCAGCCGTACCTTGGTTAAAACTTGGCAATTCGATTCGATTCAATGTTTGCCTGCGAAAATGCTCAAACATCCATAATGCTAGATGAGCGCCATGTGCCGATCGAAATTGGGTCAATCTGTGGTTGAAGGTGGATTTGGTTGAATAGAGGATCTCCATGTCCCTAGTCCCTTTGAACTTCACACTTTATTGTTGAACTTAAGTTTAAGCTTGAACTTAAAACTTAAATGACGTTGACGAACTGTGTTAGCTCACAACTCGTTTCCTTGCAAGAAAGTCAATAAGACTGAAACCCTTATCGGAGGTGGTGTCATAGTTGTATGTTTTTCAACTGGGAAACGAAGGGTGCACTCTCTTTCAAGCTTAGCATTGAAATCACATACGAAAATCTTGGTTTCATACGTTTGTCCAAGAGCTCGTCAACCTCTTGTCCGAAAACATATCTTTAGTACGGTCAACTCTTCTGACTTCTTTAATATTAAACTTGAAAGAATTGTGCAGAACTCCCGTGCCAACACCAGAGGCACAATTTTTCAAAAGTCTGTTCAATTACTCCCATACGCAGACGACATTGTTGGATGAAGTTGGAACAAAAAAGCGTGAGGAGAACGGCAGATGGTGAGCAGCAACGACGAAGGGGACCTCAGCCAACTTTGCGTGCGAAACCAGAGACTAGACTCATCATCAGGCATACTGCTTCATTCACACGTTTTGGAGACTTGGTGCATGTCTTTACCAATTCATTATGCTGCAATCTTACCAGGTGGACTTTGCGATCTCCTGCGATTTTCAGCCTTTTGATGTCAAACTGCCTCACAGTATCTCCATTTTTTTCCGATAGCCGGGGTATCTGCAGCCGTACCTTGGTTAAAACTTGGCAATTCGATTCGATTCAATGTTTGCCTGCGAAAATGCTCAAACATCCATAATGCTAGATGAGCGCCATGTGCCGATCGAAATTGGGTCAATCTGTGGTTGAAGGTGGATTTGGTTGAATAGAGGATCTCCATGTCCCTAGTCCCTTTGAACTTCACACTTTATTGTTGAACTTAAGTTTAAGCTTGAACTTAAAACTTAAATGACGTTGACGAACTGTGTTAGCTCACAACTCGTTTCCTTGCAAGAAAGTCAATAAGACTGAAACCCTTATCGGAGGTGGTGTCATAGTTGTATGTTTTTCAACTGGGAAACGAAGGGTGCACTCTCTTTCAAGCTTAGCATTGAAATCACATACGAAAATCTTGGTTTCATACGTTTGTCCAAGAGCTCGTCAACCTCTTGTCCGAAAACATATCTTTAGTACGGTCAACTCTAAAGAAGATGTAAGCGAATTAAGCCTCGAATTGTCCTGACATTTTCCAAGTGCTCTGCTTAGAACTGTTTAGCCTACCCAAGTTTGTCTAAGGTTTGCACTAATAAAACTACAAGACATTCTGTAGACATTGCGTTAACTTTTTTGTCAACTCTATTCGATTTCTTTCCCACTTGGACTGGGGACTCTTGCTAATTAAAGTCAGTTAGGTTACGATAGAAGAATTGAAGACGTCCAATACCTTAACCTAACAAGTCCTTAAGCTGCAACTAAAAAAACACTGTAAACAAAATTTTTTACTAAAATTTAGACACGGTCTTTATAGGTCTTATAAGAGGAACCTAATCCAGCAAAACAAAATTTCTGAACTCTTTTTTCCAAGTCATAAAAGGTAATGTCCTGCCACCGTCACCTGAAAAAAAGACTTGTTCTTTTTCACGGTCCCATCTGCGCGAGGGTCTGACAAGCCCACCGAGAGTATCATATCTTGGAAAAACTTCTCTAAGTGCCGTTCGGATTCGGTAAAAAATTGTAGGCACCCTTGTATGTAAAAAAATTAACACCCAGCATACATTGTTGAGAAGTTGGCCCTGGTTCACCTCGAGCTTTTGCGCCTCTTTTAAACAGGTAATGTAGTTACCGCTGTTGAGGCTATCACTCTTTTTGCTATGGCCAATGAATGGCCTTTTGGGAAATAAAGAAATTTTTAAGGCATACATAAAAGCTACGTACAAGTTTGTAGCCCCGACACACCAATACCAATAAAGTCCCATTGTGGTACCACGAGAATCTATCGAAAGTTACGCCTATTAAGTTCCAGGCATATATCCTCTATGTTCCAGGCAAGGCAACCAGAAACGGTGAATGTTGAATTGAAAGGGCAGTCTATAATCTTTTACCTCCGAGATTATAGAGACTGAGTCGAGACTGAGTTAGACTTTCGCACTCTTTCTTGTATGTTTCTTGTAAATTTCTAGCTAAGCTTTTTCTGTCTACGATCAGACGCACACTTCTAGTTTCTCACGACCATCAGTGAAGATTAGGCTAGTGCCCCTAACAGATAGGGTCGATATTTGGGATTTTCCGTTTCCCGATGAAAAAGGCCAGTTCAGTTTTGTGAGGTTGACTCCAAAGTACAACTATTCGTCCATCTTGTAAGCTTGTTTAGAGTCCTACAAAATGTACTTCTATCCATCCCAGCCCACTTCTATCAAGGGCTGCCACCATTGTGTACTCCTTGTGCTGAAGAGAATTTCGAGTGGAACGCACTAGCCGTATGTAAGCTGTTTCAACAGATCTACTTTAGGACTGTAGACAGCAGTTTCCAATGCAAGCAGGTGAAGCTGATGATAGATAATCGGTCTGAGATCTTTTGAAGTAACATGGGAGTATTTGCCAGATTTGGGTATGAACACTATTCTCACTTCTCTTTGCATGACAGCAGAATGTGGACTAATTCTACGCAGCTCTTCAGAATTAACTCTAGTGAAGTTAGAGTATAACGTCTTGCCGTCTTTATATGGTTGCAGCTTCCCAAAGCATGGACCCTGTCAAAGGCGGATGAAAACACTTTAGGCTGCTTCGAGAGGAAAATTCTTCGGACGATATACGGTCCCGTCTGCATAGACGGAGAGTGGAGGAGGAGATATAACATCGACGACGGGCTGAACAGCGATACCGACCTAGCCAAAAGAGTCAAAACACAACGTCTACGATGGCTGGGTCATAGAGCGGATGCACACCAACGCCCCGGCCCGGAAAATCTTCGAATCCACACCGCAGGGACGCGGTAGAGGAGCACCGAGACTCAGGTGGCGCACGCAAGTGGAAGGGGACCTCAGTCAACTTCGCGTTCGAAACTGGAGACGGCTAGCTGGAGACAGAGCTGGCTTGCGAAGCTTGTTGGCAGAGGCCCTGGTCCACCCCGGACTGTAGCGCCACCTTAAGTAAGTAAGTAAGTAAGTTTCCCAAAGCAATCTTAACAGATCTTGTTTATTGCTTACATCTTTGCGCCATTGACCTATTTAGGTTTGCTGTTTGACCATTAAGTGCACGCATTTTTTTTATTCACAACATTTATACAAAAAAAGTTAATTTAGAACCTACACTTCCAGGGCCAACTACACAAACAGCTCGAGCTCTGATATAACAAAACAGCATGGAGTAGCTAAAATGGGAATGCTCTCTCGCTTACTCCCTGAAAAAAATTAGGCTATGACATGAAAAATTCAGTGCGCCAAATCAACTAAAGAGGTGTACCAAATCACCCGCCATTGAGAGATAAGTTGTTTGCAATAACTTTTTTAACCTCTCAACTGAAACGTATGTTCCTTCTGATATTAGGAGCGTAGCATATACGTTTACCTTTGAGTAAAAAAATCACTGATGTGTTACGTGTTGCTTTGGAAATAAAATAAAAGCGAACCTTTCGCCACTTTACCCTATAGGAAAATTAGCTTAGGGGTGAATCGTTTACTCAAAGATCAGACCACAACACAAAAAAATGTTGTCCCCAGTCATGTATGTCCTTAAAATTACCTACAAACACCTTGAAATTTACCTCAAGTAGCTTAGAAGCCCCATTCTTTAAAACAATAAATTTTCTTCGTTCACAAACGCTAAAGCTACCCTCAATATAACACCAGAAAATCTACCAAACTATCCTTTATCCGAATATCCATTTGGTTCAACCACTCGGAACTATGCGCTAATTATCTTTTACCAAAAATATCACTAGTTTCCTGTGAACCGAAAATTCTCTTCATTGCCAAAGTAGTCCCCAAACGGGCCAGCTCCATACTGGCTTGCGGTCGCCGCTCCACAAGCAAAGTGAAAATCCCAGTTCAGCGACTATACACCACCAAAAGGAAAGGTAACTGGCTATTGCAGCAGCTAATATAGTATGCAAACCAAAATAATGCGCACAGCATATTGACTTGATGAAGAACCAGCCAAATAAGACACAAAAGCGAACATCCATTGTGTCCCGCAAGGACGTGTTGAATAATCATCGCGCGCGCTATATTCCCTTTCTAAAATTTCTTTTGCACATACCTACTCGCACCCGCCCGCCGCCGTGCCGCCGCCAATGCCTGGGCACAAAGCATCTATAGTTCCGCACACTAGTATACCCGATCAATCGACTGATTCTCTATGCAAACACGTGAACCCACAAATATTCAAATTTCGATGAGGAATTCCCTAGCCGGAGGACAAGGATTATAGTCGCGCAGAGATGATGCTGATGAGTTGGAAGTCTACATTCACAATACACGACACACTAGCACGTCAAATGGCAACCTTTTCCCTGTTCGTATATCCGTTGCACACGACCGACGACGACTTTAGTGTGCCGTGCCGTGCCGAGTCCTTGCTAGCGCCTCCTGAGCGCCTGGTAGAATGCGGGGAGTGTGTGTGTGTGAATTGGACGCGCTAGCTAAAAGGTCTGGTTTCGAATCACCTTCAGAGAAAATAAGAGTCCTTGCAGCGCAAGGTGCCTCTGGTCGCTCATACATACATAAGCTTTTAGAATTGATAGGAAATCATCCCGAAAGATTTCCGCCAGCTGAAAGTGGGAGGACGTGCGGATGAGTTTTCTGTGTTCGATGCTCCCCGCCAGAAGAATGGGAGTCAACGAGCACATGGTGCTCCCAAGGGTAACATATTGTACGGCAAGTACTCGTTTTGTTTCTTATGTAGGTTTGTGTACCTACCAACCAACCTATTCTTTGGGAGAATGTTTTTGTGTCTCTTAAACGCAAACTATTTGGATCTGGATATGGGGGCTTCCACTTCCATATGTTGAAAGGAATCCAAATCACGTGGTTCATGCGACTCTTTGTGGTGGCGGTCCATGCGCAGTAGCTAGAAGAGTCCTGAAACTCTCTTCGGCTGGCGGCGAGCGCTTCTCTAAGGGATAATGTTTCCACGGTAGAATATTTGGCGTATTAGTGGAACTTATACATGTATGTAGGTACACCTTCGATGGGTATAGTCGCACCAGGAGCAGCAGAAGGCAGTGCATAGAAATATCTTTCATTTGGGGAAATATGGGACCCATGGGAATCAACTAATCAAAATTCGTTTCACCTGGGACCACTGCTGCCGCTGCTGCTGTGGAGTCTTTGTGTGAACGTATTGATTTTCTTCCTCTTTTCGCCGTTGTGTCGCGCTGTTCGTCGACGGAAAGAAGAAATCTTTTCAAAATGTTTTTTGGCATGAAGCTTAGACTTTTGTTAAAGGGTTTTTTTTTTGAAACGAGATAGTGTTGGTGGTAACTTGGGACTATTTTTGAGAAGAATAAAGGGATATCCAAAAATGTAAAAATGAAAAAAAAAATGTTACGTATACGCCAGGGTGTTTTTTTTTTGGCATCGGATTTATAGTTATTGGTTTTGTGTATTGTTGATGGATTGATGGCTTTTTTGTCAAATTAGTCCTTGTCATTTTCCCTTTAGATTAGATATGACTTGTAATTTAGCGCCGTAAATTAAGTGCGAATTCGAATGATTGGTAATAGGTTTCACGGGCTTGCAAAAAAGGGGCACATGTACAATTGATCAAAGATCATCATCATCATTTTCGAATGCCGCTTATCCTTTAAAAGGGTCGCGGAGCGAGGGCGGCTAAATGGTCCTTCCATCTTTCTCGATCCTCCGCCACCAACTCAAGAGACTCCGGCGCGATCCCCAGGCGGGACTCAGAGAGGTTCTTTACCTGATCCCACCACCTGTTTCTTGGCCTACCAGGAGGGCGACGCGCTCGCATCTCGGCTAGCATGACCTGTCTAAGAAGTCTGTTAGGGAGCATGCGAACAACGTGTCTAAACCATCAAATAATCGATCGCTCCACTCGGGGAAGTAGCTGCTCAGCATTAAGATTCCTACGAATACTGACGTTTCTGACTCTGTCCCTTAGAGTAACACCAGCAACGCACCTCTTTCGGTCATTACCCGAATTTCATAACCATAGATGAGGGTCGGAACGAACACTGAATTAAAAACTGAGATTTTTGCCTTCACTCCAAGCTCAGCTTTCCTGATGACCGGCCGGCGCAGTTCCTTTACTATTGCTCCACCTTGGCCAATTCTACAGGACAACTCAGTATCACTCCTCTCATCTTTCGTTAAAAAGACCCCGAGATACTTAAACTTCTCCACCTGTTTTAATGGAACTCCATTGATGTGCAGGGTACATTGCACAGGAGTTTGGGAAACAACCATCACTTCCGATTTGTTCACGTTTACTTTCATCCCAGCATCACCACAGACGGCTGCAAACCTATCCAGTGCTCGTTGAAGTTCCTCTTTGGGTGAGGCAAGGATAGCCAAATCATCTGCGAAAAGCAGAAGGCACATTCTGATGCCAGCCAATTCGAAACATTGCTCGCCAAGACTGCGCTTCACCATCCAGTCCATATATGCTATGAAAAGGAGCGGCGACAGAACACAGCCCTGAAGTCCAGCCTTGAAGTCCGAAGTCCAACGCGCACATCAAAAGGACGGGATTTGGCGCCATTTATCCGTACACAGCTTCTGCAGTTTCCATACAAAGACTGGATGGCTCTCAGAAGAGGCCCACTCAGAGGGACTCGGTCATACGCCTTTTCCAGATCTACAAAACACGCATAGACCGGTATGGCATATTCCCAGGCCTTCTCAAGAATAACCTTCAGAGTAAAAAGCTGGTCGGTTGTGCCTCTGCCAGGCCGAAAGCCGCACTGTTCTTCTCGTAAAGAAGGCTCGATTACAGCTCTGGAACGCATTTCCAACACCTTCGCGAATACTTTTCCTGGAAGACTCAAGAGAGATATGCCCCTATAAATGACGCAATCTCTCCTGTTCCCTTTTTTGAAAATGGGCACTATACCTCCCGTTTGCCAATCGCTATGTGCCTTTCCGCTATCCCAGGCCACCTTTATGACACGTGTTAGCCATTTAACACCCTCTTCACCCATTGCCTTGAGCATTTCTGGCCGGATTTCACCAACTCCAGCAGACTTGCCAACTTTTAGCGATTTAATCGCTTCAGTGACTTCGTCTACTGTGGGACTTTTCTCCGCCCTTATCTCGTCAGCAGTGGGAATGCCATCTTCAGTGCCCTGTTGGGGGTTGAGCAACTCCGAAAAGCGCAAGACATCGCTCTCATTTGAAAGATGTGTACCGTCCTTGGATTTAACCCCTTGAATGATATTAAACTTCCTTCCTCTGAGCCGGCGAATGGTCTGCCAAAATATCTTGTTTGCAGATCTGTAATCGTGTTCCAACTTCTCGCCGAACTTTTCCAATGACTGTTCCTTGGCTGTTCTGACTGCCAGATTGGAAGTCCTTCGCGCCTCATTGTACCGGGCTCGAGAAGTTGAGTTTCTACATTGGATCCACGCAATGTAGGCTCTCTTCTTCTCTCTGATGGCTTCTTGAACTCCAGGCGTTTTAAACCAAGCAGCTCTTTTCTCACCACCAGCCGCTACCCCAAGCCGCTTCACTCCACAAACATTTCCTGCAGAGGCAATGACTGCCGATAAAAATAGCTGCCATTCCTCCTCTACATTTTTTTTTTTTTTATAATGTACTTGCGAACAAGGGATTGGCTACCCTTTTAATGTTTAGCATCTCACGAGCGGAAAGGATTAGAAGAAGGGGAAAGGGATGAGAGATACCGGTGCACTCTTGTTTTGAACAGTTGTGGGTTGTATTGCGTAGGAAAGAGTTGTCGTGGTAGGACATTCCACATTCGCGTTGTACGGCTTATGAAAGAACCTCTAAACTTGACAGTACGCCCGAAAGTCGGCTCGAGGGTGAACTGATGAGCATTCGATCGTTGGCGAGTATTACGGTTGAATAATTTGAGGGGTGGAATGCAAATGGCTATTTCGTTGGAACACTGTTCGTAAAAAAACGGTAAAACAGTGACAAGCAAGAGACATTGCGTCGATGTTCGAGTGAGTCGATAGACTTTGCAATATTTCTGTCACCTATGAGTTTTATCGCGCGTTTCTGGATCCTATCGAGCAGGTGCAGTGTTGTTTTAGGAGCACCAGCCCACCCATGGGAGTTATATTCCATTTTAGGGCGGATATAGGCCTTATATAAAATAGCCAAATCAGAAGGGGTGAAATATTTCTTGCATCTTTTAAGGAAACCTAGGCATTTTGCAGCGTTCTTGGCGACGTCGAATATGTGGTCATTCCAACTAAGGTTGTTATTGACACATATACCGAGAATGAAAAGGGTTTCGGTTTCGTCGATGCAAGTGCCATTCATGGACAATGGCTGGGTGTTTCGGTTTTGCTTCAATGACAGAAGACAGCATTGAGTTTTAGAAGCATTAAACTCTACTCTTTTTTGAGATCCCCATGATACAATGCTGTTAAGGTCAGAGTTTAATGAGTTTGACATACGCTGCCGTTCCAGTTCAACGTCCGAAGAGCAGGGACGAGGAGCTGAGAACGAATATGAAAAACTGAGGCTGCTGTCATCGGCAAAGGAATGAACTGGATTAGTAGTAGCAGACAAAAGATCATTTATGAAGATTAAAAAGAGAGTCGGAGACAAAACAGAGCCCTGGGGAACCCCAGCGTTTATTTTGTGAATTGCAGACTTGAACCCATCCAAAACAACTTGAATTGAACGGTCCGAAAGATAATTACTAATCCATTGAATAAGAGATTCGTCAATTCCAAATGCACGCATTTTCGACAAAAGAGCTTGATGCCAAACTCTGTCAAATGCTTTTGAAATATCAAGCGCAACAATCTTGCTTCCACCATGAATATGCAAGGAATGGTTCCACTTTTCAGTGAGATATGCCATCAAATCACCAGTGGACCTTTTGCTACGAAAACCGTATTGCCGGTCATTAAGGAGTTTTCGTGATTCAAGATATTTCATAAGCTGATAATTAATCAGCGTTTCCATGACCATAGAAAGAAGGGAAGTTAGTGCAATTGGACGATAGTTAGAGGGAGAAGAAGAATCGCCTTTTTTAGGGACGGGCTGGACAAATGCTGTTTTCCATCTACTCGGAAAGAGACCTGAGGAGTAGGACCGATGGAAAAGCTTACACAATGGTTTTGCCAGCGTGGAAGAACACCTCTTCAGAACTATGGGGGATATTCCATCTGGACCAGCGGATTTGTGAATGTTGAGATCTCGAAGTACTCTCATGACTGTACGAGTGCGAAAATGAATTTGTCCCATTGTATATTCGACGCGCTCAAGTACAGGCGGGGACATCGCAGAATCTGGGAGCATGGAGCTAGCAGCGAAATGCGCTGCAAGTAGATTTGCTTTGGCCATAGAGGTGACAGCTGGAATGTCATTGTAAACGAGTGTTGGGATGGAAGATGAGGCACAGTTTTTAACATTTTTTACGAAAGACCAAAAGTTTTTACTACCCTTGGGACAATGTAGTATTTTCTGCCTCAGCTTTTGGTCGTATTGGAACTTAACACGGCGAATATGAGCATTACAATCATTTCTGGCTTGCTTAAACTTTTTTCGGTTTACCTGAGATGGGTTGGCATTTGTAGGACCGAAAACATAACTCCTTCAACCTAATCGCGTCTTTACAGCTCAAGTCATACCACGAGTTCACCTTAGGTTTGATACTCTTAATCCTGTGAGGGATGAAAGATGTCATACCAAGGAGAATGGTGTTGGTTATCATATCAGCAGCAGGATGTACGTTGATATCGAGAAAGCACAAGGACCAGTTAAAACGACCGAAGAATTTATTAAGGCCGTCCCAGTTTGCTTTCTCGTACCCCCAGACTGTTCGTTTAGGAGTTATTTCCTTATTGGGTTGGCCACCCAATAAGAATTTGGCTGATATGACGCAGTGGTCTGACGAACCTAGAGGAGATAGTACATTTACGGTGTACTTATCGGGATGGGAAGTTAGAAACAAGTCCAGAGTGTTGGCGGAATGATTGTTAATGTCTGGTACCCGTGTAGGCTCGTTTATAAGTTGCGTCAGATTATTTAACGCAGCAAAGATCTCAACATACCTTCCTTCGGGAAGGTATGTTGAGATCTTTATCTCATACATTCAAAACGTCAGTTGGAATTTGTTCAAACTTATCCGAAACATGCTGTGCAAAACGCTCTCTGAAATCAGAGTCAGCATCCTGCAACCTTTCCCACCGTATGCGGGTCACCAGTCTTGGTTTTCGCCTGGGTGGTTAAGGAATACTGTCACTGAAAAACAATTTACAAAGCACTAAGTGGTGATCAGTTGACAACTCAGCTCCATCACAAATCATTCTTTGAACGCACGATGGTACAACAAAGAAATCAATGAATGACTTCTGATTTAAACTGTGGTTGTACCATGTGTATTTGTGAATGTCTCTGTGTGGGAAAAATTGATCAAAGTTAAACCACTGAATATGTATCCGCCACGAAGGACCAGAATACTTGACTGTGAACATAAGAAAAGCTTGGTTCGGTTGACAACATCGTTTTTCAATGTTTAAATATTTTTGAAATTGGCATCGTGTTGTCCCCACTACTTCATACATGCGAGAGCCCATTATCCTTGCACATGGTTCTTTCGACTACATCTAAATGTAAGGTTGGAGCGATGACAACGTGTCCTCACTGACTCACATAGACTCCTGCACTTGCCAATAGGCTCGGGAACCTTTGATGTGCTCAAGTACAGGCGAAGACAATATACAATCTGAAACCGATGAGCTGGCAGTTGAATGCGCTTGGAAATTGGTCTATGACACTGACAGCTGAAATGCCATTACAGCCGATCGTGGGGATGGAGGAAAAGGTACAATTTCTCACATTTTTGACAAAAGACTAAAAGTTCTTACTACCTTTGGGACAATGTAATATTTTCTGCCTCAGCTTTTGGTCGTGCAAAAAGAAAATCTTCTCGTACAGGAATAAATTGATGGCGATGCTAACCGTTTTGGGTGTAAAAACATGTCAACAAAATAATGAAAGGCCAGTGAGGAGTAATCTTATATAAAAAGAGAAGGCAATTGAAACCGGTTTCTTTGTAAGCCCGTATTCGCCTCGAGTATGGAAAGAGGCAGAGGTAACCAGTTGTAGTATGAATCCGTGCCAGAGTGGCAACAAAACTTTGTTTAGACCTGTGAGGAGCTTCTTATGCGAGAAGCTAAGGTTAACCATTGCGGCTCAGGCGACTCATCAGAGGTGAAAATTTACGGGTTCAAACCGTTGCGGTATGAGTGTGTACAAAGGGAACTTATAACGGGTTTCCAGTGAGGAGACCGTAGGGGGCAACCGTATTAAGTGCGAGCCCGCACCTGAGCAGTTATTTAAGAAAAAACTTTTGATGAGAGATTTTGGCGGTTGAGGGCCTACAATTGAGTGCCTGAGTGCCGCATCCGAATGAAATCCATGCCGACAGAGTTTGTGGTTCGCCTTTTAGGCGTTTAAACAACTTTAGACTTAGATAAAACTTCGATATCTTCTTTAAGAAGTAAGTAACAAGAAGTAAGAAGTATTGACCTAGAGTTTTCCTTCTCAAAGTCGACGATAGAGCGGGAGAGTAGAGCGTTTTCCTATTCTATTCCTCATAATTAAACGGAGGAGACCTGCTTCTGGTTCTGTTTCTTTCTATAAGATTAAAACTTAATCCCTACTAAAGGAAATTAATCACTTTGTTTTCCTACAACCGAGCTCTGGGCAATTTTTTTTTCTTAAGAAAGAGACTTGTGCTAATGTTGTTGCACCTGTTGTTGGCCATTGTGGTGGGGCCGGTCTCGAGTTGAAACTTGTTCGAATTTTTGAATGCTTCCAGTTCGATTGCATTTAAAGGCGGATAAGCACCGCCTCTATATCGGTCGTATCGTATATTAAGCTAAGCTTAGATTAGACAGCATGCCATTTTGGCATGTATAATATTTGCAGAATTTTTCTTCTTATAGGTACGTCAAATATGCCAAAATGGCATGCAGTCTAATATCTAGTCTGCATGATACGGCAATCGTTTGAAGATGCGTAGGGCAAGAATACTAGACAAAAACCAAGTCCTGCCTAGTCTCGCCAAATACTGTTTTTGATCCGTCTGCGCCTATGTAAACTTTTGTTCCATATATTCGTTTGAAATCTCAACCGACTTCCATAGGCATTTCTTCTTGGCTCTTGGTCTAGAATTTACTATTAAGTCTCTAAGTCTCTGCAAAGCGTAGTCGGAACCACTGGACAGTAACATGGTCGTTTACGATGCTTGCGTGGCTATTAAGTCTCTACTATTAAGTCTCTACTGTTAAGTCTCTACTATTTAGTCTCTAAGTCTCTGCAAAGCGTAGTCGGAACCACTGGATAGTAACATGGTCGTTTACGATGCTTGCGTGGCTATTAAGTCTCTACTATTAAGTCTCAAAGTCTCTGCAAAGCGTAGTCGGAACCACTGGATAGTAACATGGTCGTTTACGATGCTTGCGTGGCTCATATTATTGTAACGACCCAAATGCATTGATTTCCTAAGCCTTAGTACGCATTAGAGAAGCTACTGGAGCTGCTTTTTGCGCAGCAACACTCCCCTTTCAGTGTTGCTACACTGTGTAATGCCCTTCACCAGACTAGTAGTCCATACTTAAGCATAAGTCGAACTATTGCCGTGTAAATTTAGTGAACATCAATCGGGGCTTGGAGCCTAAGGCCTTCCTGTAGGAACATAGGGCAATCGAGTACTGGACAACTCCTCTCAGCATGGTCTTGTCCAGTCTCCAACTGAGTTTTTTGTCTAAATATGCCTCAAATATGAGATATTACAGATACTACAAGCTTAGAGTAGCTAAGGCTCAAACTTGGCTTAGAAGTAGCTAGAAATGACAGGAAATTTGTATAGGTTCGTCCTGATCTGGGCTTAGTAGCTAATCTTTTTATGTCTTCACAGAAGAAATGCCATGAGGAACGCGCGTTGTGATTTCCTCACCTCTAACCTTCTATCCTGGGTACTGCTCAATGGTCTACTAAATCAACGGTGTCTCTAGAGTGTTTTGCTTTATTAAAGAGCTTCCTGCTCTCCTGCCGAAGCCATTTCGGTGTTCCCCCATGGGGGCTTACGCCTATTTTTATGTTTGATGATAGGGCAGGCTAAACAGGGAGCTAGATTCATAGCCTCCGTAAGCCCATTCACAATATTACCTAACTCCGACGGGATGGAGCTGAGTTGGAGTAAAACTGTCAAGATGACTTTTAAACTTTATCTGAAGAGAGACTTTTGAATTATATAAATTATGGTCGGAAAATGACACATCTCTTAACACCGTCCAGTTTTTGTCGGTAAAATTTGAAGAGTTACCAGGGGGGGAATCCTCTAAAGTGATGGCTGATGGTCACCATGTTGATTATCAAAATTGACCATCACCCAGTTCTTGCTCTCTGTAAAGTGATCACCAAAAAAATTTTAAAACTTGGCAGCACATACATTTTCATCTGTCAGTTGATGTCATTTCAATACAGCGCTTCACAAATAAATCTAATTTACTTTTGTTTACATTTTTCGGCAAGTGCAATTACATTTATTTTATTACTGCGATGTAAAAATGTACGTACATATTTTAAGTTATTATTTTTGTTTGAATTCTTTAATTCATTAATTCAAGGTTTCAAGGAAACAAGCATCAAATCGAAAGGTTGGCCGATTTCATCATTTCAGGTTGGCAGCCCACCCCTAATTACCGAAAAGCTACGATTCACGACTTACGAGCTAAGACTTTCATGTGTTGAAAAAACCATTCAATAATAAAATTGGAACATTTTTGCTGGTTGAAAGTTAAATTGGTCCTCCAAAAAAATCAATCCCATACTGATATAGACTGCGTGAAGCAGTCCGTAGACTTCGAGTTATCCACTATCGTCCTTATTGGTTTTTTGACTGAAAAACAAACTCACTGAGTTACACACATCACAGGTACACATAGGTAATCACTAAAACTGACGGAGTTTAGAAAAAAACACAAAAAGAACCTAAATATTGCAAAAACACGACTAGCTTTAATAGAAAGTGACACTAAAATAGCTGTCAGCTGAAATTCATCACAAAATGGTGATGATCACTGTGATCATCACCTTACGGGATCCCAAATTTAAAAATGTGATGATCAACTATCAGTTTTCACCTTAGAGGATTCCACCCCAGAATTACACCAATTTTATCTAATTCTTGTACATTTTTAGTAATGAAAGTTGAATCTGATCCCTTCTCACAAATCATAACGGTAAATTTCTATGAGGCCATTTCCATACTGACTCCGATCATTTAGGTCACTGCTGTCCATCATGCAACATTTTTGTGCATTGGCATCACAGCCAAACACGAGAGAGTAGTCATCCTTCTCGGCCTGTTTGATTGCCTTGAAAGCTGGTTCAGCTAATCAGGGCAACTTTTTCGTCGTACAATATGCACGTATGTTGCGTTCCTATGCCTCATCCAGACACAAAAAAAGTTCGCCTGAAATAAGGTACAAGAATAATATTAAGTCTTTGCTTTACAAAAACACAGGCCCTAAGCTTACCTAGAATTTCGGCGAAGAAAGGCTTATGGTCTTTTGCCCCAATCCATCAGCTATGTAATGGATTCAGAATGAAGTTTGCAAGGGCTGGATATGATCCCTCGTAACTTTGATATGGTCCTTCGCCCTCCCAAAACGAGTTGACTTCTCTGTCTGAAGTTATTAGAAAGCCCTTCCGAATCGAGCTAACTTTTCGTAGCAGCAGGGAACGCCTGCCCTAGCAGGTAGCTTGCCCCTGGATTTTTTTTTTTAACAGGCTTATATGCTGAGTTCCAATAGGAATTCCACTTCTGAAGCAGGATGAAAACATTCTCGATGTGTGCTCCACAAGATTGGTAGACTCTCGGTCAATCTCATGTGCATGAGACTGGATAAAATCAATGCCTTAATTTCAGCTCAAGGTCACGAATGAAGCTGTTGTAATACAAAATACATGCAGAGTTTTTAACACAGACTTCGCGACATGACTGCTGACACAACTGCAAGCAATGACGAATATCTGTTGCATGTCGTAAGCAATAAGTTGCGGACTATGCATGGTCTACAGTTGTAAAGGTCAACCGATCCATAATCAAGGATGCTGATGTAGACAATATTTGAATTGTACCACATTCATCAATATTGCTCCCAAGGTGTTTGAGGCTCACCAAAACAATGTGTCAAAGGTGTGTTTTCTATTTAACTTCTTCTGGGAAAATATAGGTAAAATGGCAAAGTATATTTCAGTATTTAATGAAGCAGTAAAGAAGTATCAAAAAAAGCATTTTATTATACACGTAAGACATTCTGCCGATTTGCGACAACCTATCTCGAAAATTGGAAACGAGTGTTTCAATCCAGCAATGAAAATATTTAAAAAAATTTAGCGAAACAATTCAACTTTCGATAAGCTATCAAAACCCGAAAACGCTTCGAACACCGAAAATCGCAGCTTTTGTTGAAAGATTTGGACTTAAGTCGCTGTTAAAATGAATATAATCTAGACACTAATAATAAAGAATTTTAAATTTTAGGATCCAAAGCATTTTTTCCAACCTTTACTTGTGCTCCCATAAGATAAATGTATGAAGATTACTGTCCTCAGCATGGTACCAAAGGATAATTACTACAGTTTTTTTGCCTATACCCCTTGAGTGTTAGAAGGAAGCCCCGTGTTTACGCGTTAGATAGAAAACCCACCCCTTAACAATTTTTCACTCTAACAACCCTTCTGCAAAACGAAAGGGTTTCCTTCCCTGAAATTAACAAATCAATTTAAATTTATTCCCTAAACACCAAGCTATCGACTTTTTTGTTAATAAATAAACTACCTTACAGCCTTGCGTGATGTTTAACTTTTAAACCACTTTTCCAGATGACTTCCATGGCAATGGAGGGCACGACGGAGACACCGATTTTAACCAACAGATGACACTGATTGACAAACCACAGCCAGTAGAAGACATGTCCGTAGATGACAACAAAAAGTTGGAACTATATGCCACCACCACCGCCGCCGCCGTCGAAATCGGCATCGAGGACGAGGAGCACAGCTCTGACAGTTTTTATTCGGGTGAGTCGCAGCATTAATAATACATTCGCCCAAAAAGGCTTAGATAAGGACACTTTATAATTGAAAATATTGACTTCGGCATAGAGTTCGCTATATGTATGGTATGGAGTGCCTGATGGGTCAATGGAAGCTATTTGCTACCCCCGAATTCAATATTACTCTCTATACACAATAAAACATCACCCTCGTCAATTCACACCCAGCAAAAGAGAATACCACGATGAATAGCAATAAGCACAAACGTAGAATCGTACAATTGGTGTTCGGGGTGTTATATTCAACTGGCCACGACACTCCTGGGTGCCCTACACCTGAATCGAGGGAGCCATTGCCACACTGCCTAACTGGCCTTTAAAAACCCAGCACAGCAATCAACACCAGCACACATTTCTTTGATATGAACCATATAAACACAGAAGAGCCCAGCACAGTAAAAATAAATAAAAAAGAAATCAAACTAAGGGAGGTTTCTTGTGTACAGGATTCAGTGTTTTGAAGTTTCCGTTATTTTTTTTTTTTTGTTGCTTTGCCTTCGTCCTGTTTACTATTGCAGCAAGTGAAACACTCGAGTGTGTGGAGTGTGATTTTTATTGTGGTTAGAGTCAAGTGGATATTTATGCAGAATAGTTAGACATGTCCTTAAACGGTGGACAATTCGGGCAGTGTATTTGTCAAAAGATGCGGGGCTCTTTGTTTTCCTTTTACTCATAAGGAATCCTTAATCGCATTTAAATGACATCAGAACAAATGAAGTTAAGATATGTCCTCGTGTCGTGTCGGTTGGTATGTAATTCTTGGGACCATTGTATAGCATCTGCATATGTGACCACCATCTCCACTCGGTGAAGTTAAACTACAATTAATTATTTGTCTTAAAAGGTTGCGTTACAAAGAGACATGTCGGAAGGATTAAGCTATAAATTATGCACCTTCTAGAAAAGAAGATATCACTGTTTCCGAAACTACTTTAACAAGGGATTTTGTTTGACTTTTATAAGTATAACTTTGTTTTTTCTAAAAGTGTGGGATTTGCAAGATAGTGAGTTTGCTTCTTCACTATTTTTAGTGCGGGAAGGCGTTTCGAGCTTTTACTTACTTCAACACATTTTTTAACACTGTAAGCTTAGAATATTTAAGGAAAAAGTGTCAGAAGTGTGGACTATTCGAGCAGCAAACGTTTTTCTTTTTTTAATTACTTGTGTTAAGTTTATAATCACAGGTTCTGGAAAATTAAGACCCGTTTTGATTTTAGATGTGATTTATTTCTACATCTTAGAAAAGTGTACAACTATATCTTTCTTAAGTAACTTTCACTGAGTTAAGAATCTTGAAGTTCACTGCCACTGGTGTAAGAAGTATTGAAACTTTTTACACCTGCAAAGAAACACTCATCATATGTTACCTGTTTCTTTTAAATTTAATGCAATGGTCTTTTTTATGAATCTTAATTATCACTTTATAGCTAAGAAAACCATATCGTCTCCAGACACACTTTATTGCGGATGCATTTATTTCAACCCAGCAATGGGAGGTGGATGATATAGAAGATGAGTTTATTGGACCAAGTTTGGCCAACACTTTCTGACAAAACTCAAAAACACACAAGCACACAACAAGAACCCTAGCATTTAAAGAAATGCACGCAAAGGTGCCGACTTGCGAATGGCAATGGACGTTGCAAAGATAGTCTCGTGTTAAGTTTAAGACGATAAGAAAATAATTGGTCTCTAGTGGAACGGGATTATAAGATTTCTTTAATATCATACCAACCCTTTTTCTCCCTTTTAACTCCTATTAAATACACACTCCCTTGGTGAAGCAACTTTCACATTAGTATGGTCAGGAGCCCAGGAGGTTTCGGACAGGTCATCCTGTACCACACATACCAATATTAAGTCAAACATTTCTGAAAAAAGATTTCCTTGGACTCCCAAGATTTTGTATGTTTTCAATATAAGCAACTTTCGGTGATCTTTTAAATTAATATTTCCATCAGGACCTTCTCGCCGTTTTGGCCTCAAGGTCCTGATGGAATACGGATTCTCACGCTACAAAAAAGGCATGTCTTAAATATACCTGGCTGATCTAATTTTTCGAAGCCTCACATTAATAGCCCACGTCCTGGAGAAGCGCTCAGGTTGTGTTTAAACCGAAGCACAAAACCGCGAGGGCTGAAATCCTCCTTTGATCTAGAAACTCTAGGGCATGCTCTATTCATATACATTCACAATCAAAGTTTTTTTTTAGAACAAGTGAGTAAGTGCAAGAGTTTGTCTGTGACAAACTTCTACATACCCGACCATACATACCATGTAACACCTAATCTTAAAGTTTCTTGGACCGAATTTATATCTTATTTGTATAGACCACGCCCCCAAAAGTGGGCATGGTAATTTCGTTAAAATCATGAGAAAATACGGTAAAAGCGAAAATTATTTAAAAAAAAAAAACAGTTTTTCCTAAATACGCCCCTTATAAGTGGGCGAAGCTCAAAACTTTGTATGGAGCAAACGTAGCAAATAGCAATATATTTAATATTTGTCTTATAATTTTTTTTTCTAAGATCTAACACGTTTAAAGTGGACATGGTTGCCACAGGGTTGCGTCATTTCTCACCTTCTCGAATGATTACGAGCAAAATTGGTCAGAATGCCAAAGTCAGGGAAGTTTCCATCCGTGATTTATGAACTAATGGAATTGAAGCTGATTGAGGAAAAATAAGCTTACTTTCTTACTTAAGGTGGCGCTACAGTCCGGGGTGGACCTGGGCCTCAGCCAACAAGCTTCGCCAGCCAGCTCTGTCTCTAGCTAGCCGTCTCCAGTTTCGCACGTCCCCTTCCACTTGCGTGTGCCACCTGAGTCTCGGTGCTCCTCTACGGCGCCGTCCCTGCGGTGTGGATTCGAAGATTTTCCGGGCCGGGGCGTTGGTGTCCATCCGCTCTAGATGACCCAGCCATCGTAGACGTTGTGTTTTTACTCTTTTGGCTAAGTCGGTATCGCTGTACAGCCCGTACAGTTCGATGTTATATCTCCTCCTCCACTCTCCGTCTATGCAGACGGGACCGTAAATCGTCCGAAGAATTTTCCTCTCGAAGCAGCCTAAAGTGTTTTCATCCGCCTTTGACAGGGTCCATGCTTCTGCACCGTAAAGCAGGACTGGGATGATGAGGGTCTTATACATGGACACTTTAGTTGCTCGAGAGAGGGCTTTGCTACTCAATTGCCTCCTTGGCACAAAGAAACAGCGATTGGCAAGAGTTATCCTTCGTTTGATTTCAGCGCTGGTGTCATTGTCTGAAATGATAGAGGAACCCAGGTAGACGTAGTCCCTAACTACCTCAAAATTATAGCTGTCGATGGTGATGTTTTGTCCAAGACGTCGGTGTTGGGTGTCTTTTCTTGATGACAGCATATACTTGGTTTTGCCCTCATTGACTGCTTAACCCATATTCGCCGATTCCGTCCCAATACTCACGAAGGCTTCACTGACATCACGCTTTGTTCTACCGAATATGTCAATGCCGTCTGCGTATGCGAGTAGTTGAACGGACTTTTGAAAGATTGTGCCTCTGGTGTTGGCGCGAGAGTTCTGCACAATTCTCTCAAGTATGATGTTAAAGAAGTCGCATGACAGCGCGTCGCCTTGTCTAAATCCTTTTTTGACATCAAAGGGGTCGGTGAGGTCTTTGCCGACCTTGACTTGCACAGACTGACGAGTTTGGCAGGGATGCCAAAACTAGACATTGCGCTATATGGCTCGTCTCTATAGATGCTGTCATACGCGGCCTTGAAATCGATGAAGAGGTGGTGTGTATCGATTTGGACTTCCTGGGTTTTCTCCAAGATCTGCCGCAGTGTGAATATTTGATCGATGGTGGACTTTCCTGGCCTAAATCCACACTGATATGTGCCTATCAGATTGTTGACAAACGGCTTCAGGCGTTCACACAGTACAGCAGAAAAGATCTTGAATGCGATGTTAAGAAGACTTATGCCTCTGTAGTTGGCACAACTCAGAGGGTCTCCTTTCTTCAGGATCGGGCAAACAATGCTGAGGTTCCATTCGTCGGGCATGCTTTCTTCCGACCATATCTTGCAGATGAGCTGGTGCATGCTCCTAACCAGCTCATCGCCAGCGGATTTAAAAAGTTTGGCAGCTAGGCCGTCTACTTTCACCTCCTCCAGGTCGGGTGGGCGGTATCGTCCGTATGCTTCGTCGGTAACGTCTTCGCCCGGGTTGAATGGTTCGTTCTTCCTGACAGCGGTATTTGGTTCGTCCTCGCCGTTATACAGTCTGCAGGAGTAGTCTTTCCAAATTCTCAGCACCGACTGCGATTCTACAACGATGTTCCCTTGATGGTCCTTACAGGCTTCAGTTCGAAGTTTATACCCTTGGCAGGACCTTTTGATCCTTTGGTAAAACTTTCTAACCTCACTCCTGTTGTAACATCTCTCTATCTCTTCAACCGCGCGCTTCTCGTGCTCTCTCTTTTTCCTTCGGAGAAGCCGGTGTTCCTCTCTCCTCCTCTGCTCGTAGAGGTTGGAGAAGGCCGACGTCAAACTTCCTCACAGTATTTCCATTACTTGGCGTTGGTCGGGATATCCGCAGCCGTACCTTGGCTACAACAAGGTAGTGATCCGAGTCAATGTTGGCCCCTCAGAAAGTTCGGACATCCGTGATACTGGAGGAGTGCCTTGCGTCGATCGCAATGTGGTCAATCTGGTTGACGGTTGATTGATCGGGAGATCTCCATGTCCCTTTGTGGATATTGAGATGCGGGAACTGTTAACTAGCTACCACAACGTGTCGCCCCGCAGCAAAGTCGATCAGCCTGAATCCGTTATCGGAGGTCGTGTCGTGCCGGCTATGCTTTCCGACAGTATGACCAAAGATGCCCTCCCTTCCTAGCTTGGCATTAAAATCGCCTAGGGCAATCTTAATGTCGTAGCTAGGGCACTGCTCATAAGTTTTGTCCAGGAGCTCGTAGAACATATCTTAGGTCTCGTCATCTTTCTCCTCTGTGGGGGCATGTGCACATATCAGGCTAATGTTGGCGAATTTAGCCTTGGTGCGGATCGTCGCGAGGCGCTCGCTTACAGGGTTCAAGCTCAAGACATTTTTGCCTAAGTCTGCCTCTAACAACGAAACCACATCCAAATAGGCGCTGTCTTTGATGCCGATAGCAGTCGCCGTAGTAGAGGTCGCAGTTTTTATCCTTCTTTTGCCCGGCTCGTCCCACCGCATTTCTTGGATGGCAGTAATGTCTGCCTTGCAGTCGTTAAGGGCCTCCGCTAGTTGCTCGGCTGCACGTGGTCTGTTAAGAAACCTAACCTTCCACGTGCAGATCCGGAGCTCGTTGTCCTTTTCTCGTTTGCATTGGTCGTCAACAGTAAATCCGTCAGAATCTGAGGCTTGTTTTTGCTTCGTGACTGGTGTTTCTTTACGTGGCCGGGAAGTCACCTCGACGGCACGACTCCCAACCTGGAGGAACAGATCCTTTGTTTAGCTCTAAGGACGGAGTAGTAAGTTCACTAAGTAGTTCGGCCTGACTGGAACTATGGACGCCACCGTTGATTCCATCTGGGGAATTCCTCCGCTGCCGTCTGGATGCAAGGAGAAGTGCCTTACTGGGAATACTCCTCCCCCCTCTGTCGTCTGCTACCCCCAACAACCTTCCAAAGGGGTTGGAACCCAATCTCCAGTTGAGGTAGTATAGGCACCCGGTGTTCACCACGAGGAGGTGAAAGTGGGAGTTGATAGACAGAGGTGGGTTTAGAAAACCTGTGGATGCTTATATCCTCTTGAGTGCACATGTCTATCCTTCGACCACCAAGGCAAGGTAAGCACCTGGGCGTAAAAGAACAGATTACAGTCTCTTTGGTATCAAGAGCATTTGGACCAATATTTGTTAGCTGATATGTCGGTAGATCTATACCGAGACAGACAGATCTGCTGACATTGCATGCTGACGTTTATGAAGAGGGAAGTTGATAAGCACTTCTTCTCTTTACTAGTTGTCCACAGCTTTCTCTATGGCTTTGAAATGAAAGGCTGAGGGATGAAAGGCTGATCGGTGTATAGGAATTCGGTTGCGATGGGTCTTTTTTCCCAGCCTTCGAAATGAATACAACCATTGCCGGTTTCCACTGTTTTGAACTGAATCCCAGAGCTAGACGACTTTTTGTGATTCCGGTAAGGAGATGCCATCCACGCCAGGAGAATTAAAGAGACGAACGAAGTTTAGTGCCGCTCGAAGTCGTCTTTTAGAGCAAACGGCCTTGGCTATTTTTCAGTTTCTTTCTTCAAGGTCTCAATGTGTTGGTATTGCTCTCGTCAGGCGAGCTTCAAAGGAGTGAGTTTCTATTCACTACTTCTCTCTGTACTTCATTCTCAGTAAAGCTTAGCTTCCTTTTAACTTTTGGAGAAACGCCTCCGGTAAAACACCTGATTTTGCAAGAACTTTGTGTAGTCTTGCTGCACAGGGAGTTTCTAGCCTCTCTGTCGCTCTGCCCAGTCTCCGTTCCACATTGCCATGTACATGTTAAACAGCTTACAAGTTTTGTTTCTAAATTTTGACAGGTTATTACTTCACCATGGCACTTCCCTAGCTCTCCGCTTCAGAACAGCTACTTTCGAACGCGTTCTTCAACAGCTCTTGTAACGCCCTCTGCTGTACTTTCTAAACTTAAACTGTTGAATGCAGTTTTGGCGTACGTCTCTATGCTTCAGATTACTTTCTAAGTATTCTTTGAAAGCTTCCCAGCTTGTCTTTCTTGGCAGATTTAAAATGCGCCCTGGTCGAATAAGATTATTCTATTATTCGATAGGAATGAATCGTACCATAGTTCCCAGTTTCTTATTAACCTGCCTACATTCTCGGACTACTAAGCCTAGCCCTTCTCCCAAAGTTAGCACATTTCCTACATTACATATGAGGTATGAATTATTACCCATGATGTCCGTGCTCCCCCAGATAGCTCCACCAATAAGCTGGCATGTGGAGCGTGTTGCAGTGCTCCCATAGGCCTGCAGTCAGGTAGGCAGTGCAATTTCGTTCCCAGCATGGTACGCGGAAGCGACGATGAAAATGCGTTGAGCTGAGCTCCCTCCATGTTCAGGCTCACCATGTAGACAACACGCACTACGACCAATGCCTGATAGCGCGATAGATGTTCACTTGGGCAATGCTGAATATATTGCCAACAGCCATTAAGCTAATGCTCGTTGGGGCCAGGTGCCCCACTCACTGCCAATGTCTCTTCCTCCTGGACCAAATCCGAGGTCCAATTCGGTCATAGTCTGGTCGAGTTTATCCTCATAGGAGAGTGAGCACTCCGAGAGGGACATGTACTCCTCCCCGCTCTGAACCGTCGCGTCGGTGAGTTCAGCAGTTGGAGCCGTAGTTCGGACCTTCCTCGGCGTATCAATCTTCAGTTGCAAATTCGAGGAGGTCCCTTGAATTAATTCAATTAGCCCCCACCACTCTCCTACTCCAGCCTCTTCATAGTCCGCTCACAGACACTCTCCCAAAACGATATGCTAAAGCGTACGAATGATTATCTCAAAGGACTTGTCGTCAATTCCGTGATCCTGTATTTGCCCGGTCCCTTCTTTTCAACTATACAATACCTCGCATGCGTTGCTATTCAGGCCTTGGTTGAGTGCCTCAGGAGCCGTAGAAAAGTTTGATGATCAAGTTCGGAGCGCTTTGGCAGAAATATCGTGACCTAATGAGAGCTTGGTACGCGATACCTATGGCAGTTGCTGTGATTGTTTCCAACCCCTTCCATTTCTATAGATTGAAACTTCAACTATTTCAGTGTTTCAGTGGTCTCACAATCTGTAAGTAGCATCCCATTCTTGAAATTCATGCCTTGGAATTTGGGCTTATGCTCCAATCCTAGAGCAATTTTTGCCGCAATGGCATTCTCGCGTGCTTCGTGCTCCTTGGCTCCTAGTATTGCCTGTGGACCCCACCGGAATCTCCGCATCCCATTCCGACTTAACTGACATTTCGTTTTCACAGCCACATAAAATCTTCTTCCAACCCCTCACGATGTTGGCTTTGAGTGGTTTAGCCTTGGATTTTCCCAACACGCTTCCTCTGAATCTTTTCGCAAAGTGTGCCAGAGAGTCTTCCTGAGGCTTCTGCTTCTTCTTCAGTCATCTTTCTGACGGAGTCGGCTAGAGCTTGGCTTCCATTGCAGCCGGTTTCTTACCTTGTAACTTCTAAGGTACTCAGACCTGGTTGCAGGGTATTTTGATGGCCTTTTGGCTGGTGCTTGATGGTTGCACTTGCTAAAAACCATGTCCCGACAGGTTGAGGGTTCTTTCTGAACCTCAAGTGCCAAGATTATCACTGAAAGTCGCCAGGTTGACGACTATCAGTGACGCCTCTGTTATCAACTTTACATACTTTAGCGGTGGCCCTACAGATCGGATAGATTTGGGCCTCAGCGACCCAGTTTGTAACCAGCCTTTTCTACTTTGGCATGTGTGCCACCTGAGTCGTGATTCTCCCCTCCTGGTGATGTCAGTGTTGGCTGCGTATGCAAGTAGATGTACGGATTTTTGAAAGATCGTGATTCTAGTATTGGCACGGGGCAGCGTTCAGCACAATTCTTTCAAGTTTGATGCAAAAGAAGTCACATGAAAGCGGGTGCATCGCCTTATCTAAATTTGTTTTTTTACTTCAAAAGGGTCGGCGAAGCCTTTAGTAACCTTTATGGAATGCAGCGTAAAGTTCATCATCGTAAATTTCATCAGACATCAGCATCCTGCAAAAACGCACGATCTTGAGCAGGGATTCCAAAACCCTTACATAAGGTAAGGACCTTACATAAATGGTCTCTACAGATGCTGTCATTTTGCAGTTTCGAATTCCATGAAAAGCTGGTGTTTTGGAGTTCTTGAGATTTTTCTTAGATCTGCCGCAACGTTAAAAGTTAAGCGATGATAGTTGGAGTTGTCTGGCCTGAAGCCAGGCTGATTAGATTTACTAGACTTTTGACAAATGGTTTTAGACATTCACATAGTTTAACAGCGTTGAACAGATTTGATGCATGCCCCTGACTAAATCCTCGACAATAAATCTGAAAAGTTCGGCAGAGAGGAGGTCAGCTCGGGGACGTTTTATACACTTAAGCCTAGACCTTCCTTTGAATAGTTTATCAAACCTTTAACAGCGAAATTTGGCAAACTAAGGAAAAAGTACAAATCTACCCTTAGTCGTCTTTACAGGCCTTGGTTCGAACTTTTTACCCTTGACAGGTTTTTTCTAAACCTTTAATAAATTTTTCGAACTTAATTTCTTTTGTAACATCACTCTTCTCTTTAATAGCGTGCTTATGAGAGCTTATGAGCCTCAGTCGTAATTCTAGTATCTAGTCTAGTCCTTCAATAGCTTCCTGTGATTTCAGATATTCATCGTCAAACCAAGGGTTTCATTGTATGGTGCTGTGTGACACGCATATCAGAGGCGGCATCTCAAATAGCGTATTTGCATGAGGTTTCCACTGGCTATCAACGCTTGATGCTGATGGCAAAGGACTTCTTGTGGAGGTTGCTTCTATCTGTTGGAGCACTCAGACATAACTACTAGTCACTTTTACATTGGATGGTAGCAGACACCTTAGCGTATGTATGTCACAGAAGGAGCTTCTGTGATAGAAGAGCCCCACCTGATGCACCACATTATGCGAGCAAAGGCAGGACAACTTAAGAGCTTGTTCCACAAGCGAGGCGGTTAGAATCTGAAAGCACATTCAGCATGCTTGCAAAATACAGCTTCGAGAAAAAGTTCTTTGAAGTAATCTCTCCAAGGGATGAATGGGACTCAAACCAACTCCTTCTCGGTTTAACCTCGTCTGGTATACAGACGGCTCTAAAAGGCAAACAGGCACCGGGTCTGGCATTCAAGTAGAGCTGCCAAGGCTATTCAGTTAACCCTGGCAAAAGCTTATCCATTTTCCAGGCTGAAGTCCTTCCAACTACTGTGTTAGAATTAATCTAAGTTCCAGCACAAGAGGAAGAACAACAGTCAAGCAGCTCTGAAGACGCTTTACTCACTCGTTATCATATCAAAGCTTGTTTTAAGTTAGCCTTGGCAAAAGCTTATCCATTTTCCAGGCTGAAGTCCTTCCAACTACTGTGTTAGAATAAATCTAAGTTCCAGCACAAAAGGAAGAACAACAGTCAAGCAGCTCTGAAGGCGCTTTACTCACTCGTTATCATATCAAAGCTTGTTTTAGAAACAGTCAGAACAACTTAATTATTCTTCACTGGATTCTAAACCAGCCCACAGTCGTTTTGAAGGCAACGAATTAGCAGACTCGCTCGCTAAAGGCGGGCCAACTTTGCCACTCATTAGTGCCTGAACCCTTCTGTGGAGTCAGAAAAAAAACACTCTTTAAGAACTCGATAAAAAAACCAGCTAGAGCTGAATCCAACGAGGTCTGGTTGAACACACCTGGACAGCATTGTTCCAAAAAATTTTTTCGCAGATTCTCCCTCAGGAGGTCTTATACGCTGACCAACCATGACAGGGCTAATTTGAAAATCCTCACTGGAATTTTCAGCGGCCATTGGAAACTGAAAAAAAAACATCTCCATCGCATCGGCCTTTCACCGGAACCCACGTGCAGACTTTGTCTGGAGAGCGATGAGTCCTCTCTACACATAATCATGAAACCTCTTGCGTTTGAGGAAAAATATCCTCACCGAAGAAATCATCCCTTCAGCAAACCTAGCCGATATCCCTCCAGGGAAGATCCTTGTCTTCCTGACTGCCTGCGGAGTAAAAAAATAGCTCCGGATTTCAACAGGGAAGGCACAATAGCCCCAGGAAAGCTCTCATGACAGTATCGAGATCGTCGGCCCTATCATAGGCAGGACAGGTGCTGGTTTCGCTCAAGCCTTGCACGTGCAGGTTTTTAGCAAAAGCATGGCCGGTACGAACGCCTACAATAAGTCTGCATAGTCGATTGTCCTGATGAGAGATGGAAGGAAAGACGCTGACTCGTTGCAGACCGAGTGTAGTCGTTTGGTCTGTTTGCACATATCGCAGTCACACCAACAAGCCCTGTGCTCACGAGAAACTCAATCATCAATGGTAGACGTGACAACAGATGCAGGCAGACCTACAGATACAGGTTCAGGTCCTGAGTAAAAATTATTCGAGCCTTGCTGGCCAACCCTAAACCTCCTCATAGTGTTTCCATATTAACGAAGTATAGCGATACTAGTAAATTTTTGGAGCCTCGAACAGTTCGGACGCCCTTAATGCTGGACGAGTGTCTTGCGTCGAGGGTAATTTGGTCAATCTGGTTTAAAGTACCGACTTCCAAAACATGTCCCTAGAACACTTTCAAGCTAAATTCAAGACATACAAACTTTAAGAATAAGATTTTCACGGAAGTAGTAACGAAACAAAAAGCCAAACTTTCCAAAGATTGAAAACGTACAAACTTTATGGGCGTCCAGATGTGATCTGTGTTAATTGTTAAGATCTCCAAACATTTCCATTTCGAGAGCTTGGATTACAATAACTTCAGTATCGGTAAAAATAGGTCACCTAGATTATAATATTGCCTCGAGTTATTTTCCTCCACAGTATAGGCTAGCGGACGACGATCTTACTAACCTCTTTGACTTACTTGGGTCGAATTTTATCATCGGCGGGGACTTTAATGCGAAAAACACCTTTTGGGGATCACGGTGCAATTCAACAAGAGGTAGAGTACTCTTCAAAGCTAGCATGAAACGTGGCGTGGTTTTCCTTTCGACGGGAAAGCCAACGTATTGGCCAACCGACAGAAACAAAGTACCTGACCTTGTCGATTTCTTTATCGCAAAAGGGGTTCCCCGCCACCTCACAAATGTAGAAGAAGGCTATGATCTCTGTTCGGATCACTCGGCAGTCGTTTTGAAAATCGGCGGAAGTCTAGCAAAAAATGAGAGAGCGCCTAGGCTAACGAATAACAACACCGACTGGGATGGCTTTAGGAAATACTGTAAAGAAAATGTATCTCTACATGTACCACTTACAACCCCTTTAGAAATAGAAGACGAAGTCGATAAACTCGTTAGAACTATCCAAGACGCTGCTTGGAACAATACTTCTTTCCGGAAGACTGGAGTAAGGAAAAGCGGATCAATTTACCCGCGCGAAATTGAAGAGCTCATACGCGAAAAGAGAAAGGCTCGAAAGAGGTGGCATTTGTCTCGAGCTCCTCCTGATAAAACCACTCTGAATGGGCTATCTAACAAATTAAAGCACTTACTTCAAGATTTTAAAAGTCGCGAGACTACCAACTACCTCGAAAACTTGACTGCCGATAGAGGGTCAAACTATTCACTTTGGAAAGCCGTGAAGTCCATTAAAAAGCCCATAGTACACTCGGCGCCAATAAGAAAAGATAACGGTGAATGGGTAAAAGGCGACAAAGAGAAAGCAGATGTATTTGCAGAACATCTAGAAGAAACATTCAAACCGTTTCACGGGGAGCCGTTGGTTGACGATCTGTATCGCAATGCGGAATTAGACAATTATCGAATGAAAACCGTGACACTGTCTGAACTTCGTCAAACAATCCGAAAATTGAAGAATAACAAAGCTCCAGGCTATGACCTAATTACTGGGGAAATTTTGAAGGAGCTACCGAAAAGAGCGTTAGTCAAGCTTCTCTACATCATAAACGCATCAATGAGAATTTCATACGTTCCACGGCAATGGAAAGTCGCAGAGGTAATAATGGTTCCGAAACCAGGGAAATGCCCGAACGACAAAAAATCATATAGACCGATTTCGCTTCTGCCTATTATATCTAAAGTCTTCGAGAAACTTGTGCTCAAACGACTGCAACCAATAACTGAAGAAAGACGATTGATTCCGGATCACCAATTCGGCTTTAGGGTCAAACATTCAACACTTGACCAGGTCTATCGAATAACTAATGAAATTGAGAAAGCCTTAGAAGCGAAAATGATATGTTCTACCGCTTTTCTTGACGTATCCCAAGCCTTTGATAAAGTTTGGCACGAAGGCCTAAAATATAAGCTACGGAAATTTTTGCCGGAAAAAATGTATGAACTCTTAGAGTCTTATCTTGACAACAGACTATTTCGAGTGAGATACGGGGGCGAATACTCAGAATTCAAAGAAATACAAGCCGGCGTTCCACAAGGTAGCGTCCTCGGTCCAACACTGTTTTTACTTTTTACAAGAGATGTACCTCAAGTAGAGACAACGACTATAGCCACGTTCGCTGACGACACGGCTATCCTCGCTACGGATAAGACAGTCGAACAATCAACGGGAAAACTCCAACGCGCTTTGAATAAAATATGCGAATGGACAAAGGCCTGGCGAATCCTCCTAAATGAGACAAAATCAACGCATGTAAATTTTACTTATAAGAGGGTAATCAACTTACCTCTATTTATAAACTCGGTACAAATTCCGTACGCAAACGAGGCGAAATATTTAGGCATGACCCTAGACGCAAAACTTAAGTGGAAGCCACACGTTAAAAAGAAACGCGATGAACTTGAAATCAAGCTACGAGAACTGAATTGGCTTATCGGACGTTATTCGAAACTAAGCGTATATAACAAACTGCTATTGTATAAGCAAGTGCTAAAACCATCTTGGACGTACGGTATACAACTTTGGGGTTGTACCAAACCAAGCAACATATCTATTTTAGAAACTTTTCAGAATAAGACACTAAGAGCAATCGTAAATGCTCCATGGTATATAAGAAATAGCGATTTACATCGAGATCTAGGCATCGCAACCGTGACCGACGAAGTAAGAAACTTTGCTCGCAAACTTCACACTCGCCTTCACGGCCATTGCAACCACGAAATAATCCGAACTCTGGATCAGACAAATCTTGCACGCCGACTACAACGAACAAGACCGTTGGATCTAGCGTCGTAAGAGGAAACCGCACATAATGACGGTATTGCAGGTGCTTTCGTTGGAAGGTAGCCTGCCAAACGCGATTACTATACAGAAGCATGAACTACTTGTTAAGGAAACTTAGTCGTAGTCTTACAAAGATTGGGAGGTTTTTTAGTGAGTAAGAATCTCACACTACTATGAGCACGCGCGTTCGATTCTCATAGTGCCTATGAAGGTTTTTACCTACCCACGGAAAAAAAAAAAAAAAAAAAAAAAAAAAAAAAAAAAAAAATTTCGAGAGCTAAGATCATAAAACTTTCAAGAGCACGAGCCACGAAAGATGTCCCCATATCTTTCAACACCACCAGCGCATTCTTTGTAAACGAGCTCTTCAAACTCCGAGTTTAATAATCATCGATATACGTGCACCATTTTGACACCAGAACGTGTTGTACCTCCATCTACGGCCCGAGTATAGTTTTCTCCAAAGATCCAGTGACCCACACTTAACCACTTTAGTTCCGAATGATCTTTTTTTTTTCTGCCCAACTTGTGTCATAAAGTTTTATTGGATTATTATTACCCACTTTTGGTATAGGCTGAAAAGAACACATATTATAGCTCACTGGTAACACTGGTTGTCTTTTTTCGACTTCATTACACTTTAAATACGACTCGTACTCGTACCTGTGTTTAAAAAAAAAGTGCGCGCACCGATATTTATCTTTATGGTCTCAAATTGTCCTCATCTTGCTTCACATTTTGCCCAATTTCCATGTCATCTGAATGTGAATTGCTGGCTCTTTAGCAATAGCTCGATGGCCGGGGCTTGATGTGCTGCTTCTGGTTATTACTTAGCGGTTGGCCCCGTTTATCTGCGCTGGTTAATCGCCTGCCAGAGACACCGTCCCAAAGACTGGTAGTTGGTTTCGTTTTCGGGTATTCTGGTCCAACAAAACATGCAAAACCAAAGAGATGTATGTACCTCCAATGGTCATGAGAGTATGACCCCTTTTTGGTGGGCCTATAGCGATATTCTGTGCAGAGGAATTTCACTTGGGAAGTTCTTTAGTCTCAGTTCTGTGAATCTTGTACTGCAAAAATTGTGTGTTTTGTAAATAACCCCTGGTCAGTCAAAGCCCCTGATATGATGAGAAAAATGCCTTTATGCGGATTCTTTAAAGATATGGAAAGTTGTCTCCGAGCTCAGAGGCGGCAGCGTCTATTAAAATTTCCACCGCAGTGCTCTGTGGTGGACATTTGAAGGTGGCGCGCACGCTAAGTTATATGACAACTTTGCATTCCCCAGACAGGGCACAATGCAAAACCTCATAAATAATATTTTTGCTTCTCCAAAGTGGAAGGCGAAAACCTTCCTCAGGTGTAATGCACAATGCCTTCTGCCGTCTTGTCGGTTGAAGAACAATACCACCGCTGACCTATTCCTCTGGTGATGGTGGCATGGCGAAGCTCTTCATATCCTTTGGTTGTGCTGTTTTGCTTCTTCTTCTTCCCTTTTTTTTCTCATCCACTTTTGCATTCAAAAGTTTTGAATTCTAGTGTGGAAAACGATGCTGACACAAGGAGAACTATGCTTCTGTACTTCTGTCAACGAAAGTGAGAATAACTTTAAAAACACTGGCTGGGAACTGATGCTGATGCGGTGGTGGTCGGGGTTATGATGGTGGTGTTGGTGTTATGGCATTAAGAACACAACGAAAATCTAGCTCGTCTTGTGTCCTGCGGGGTTTGATGCTGCTGGGCTAATCCCAGTGGAGACAAAGTCTAAGGTAAGTTAAGTGCACTGGGGGTGAGAGTCATTTATTCAGGCGGTCCTTTGGCTGGTGCAGGGGGGAAAGGATTCTCAGAAGTTTCTGGTTTTTATTCCGTTTGTAAAAGTTATGACACCTTTTCTTTGCTGACAAATGATTTACGACCGCTTGGCGTGGTTGGACGACCTTTTTTTCCAGAAGGCTCAGCGAAAATAATCGACTTCTGGCAATGCGTGTGAGTTCCACTTCATTTAAGGTGCGGATTCTTTCAGTTATCGTCCGGTAATCGGAATTTCCTATAAGAGGGCTTGATGGGAAGTCAGTGTCTTACATCACGCACGCACAGCACATCCCAGTTCAGCAGCCCATAAATCGTTGCCTGGACGGAGATGCTGGGATATGCCATTCGGGATTTCTAATTAGTTGAACCCTAAATTTTGATGGAATTTCAGTTAAAAGCCAGCAGCAACTCGATGTGGGATGCTGGATTATGTGCAGGGGAGAATGCGATATGCCACATGGGGTGGTGTGTGCTCACCTCACGTGTATACGTCCTCATACAGTAGGTTCAAACTCAGTTAATCCTTTCGAGGAAAAGGGTGGCTGGTGGCACACTAAGCACCAGAACACTGGCTGCCATATATGAATCGAAGAAAGTCACTTTGGTACACCGTCACAAGGATATGGAATTCCTCAGTGGGTACTGTGGAGGACTGCTGTGCTGGTGCTCGGTTCAAACACACACTCACAAATATTCTGGAAGGACCCATAGAGAGCGGCGAGAACATTATCAGTTGTAAGTAGTATAGGTACATTGTCGGGATTCCTTAGTACTTCGGATCAACGACGACGACGACGTCGGTCGTCCTCCTCGTTGTCGTCGTCGTTGTCGTTGTCGGTGCGGGTTATTCTCCTTAGTGCCATTTCACACATATTAAAAGTGAAAAGCACACACATTTGTGTGTTTGTTGTTTGGCATACTGGCGACGACGGGCGGGCGCCCGCTTGGCGATGGGACTCCAGTGTGTGCCACTATGAAATATATAAATGGGGAAAAGTGTGTACAACAAATTCCAATTGGATGTATCCTTTTGGGGCATTTTGAAGCATTATGGTACTCGAAGGAGCAATTCCGTACGGTCCCGCGGGACTGTGCGACTATACAACTGATGGTGTGCAGGAGGAGACCGAATATGTTTCGAGTTTTTCGCATACACGTAGATTTGGTATAGGTACACCTACCTATAGCCAAAAAACGTTTGCCAGGGAGACCATATTCTCGTGTTATGTTCACACACGGACGCATAGAATAAAGTATCTTTACTCCGGTGAATAATTCATAAAAATGATTGTTGTTACATCAGGATGTTTTTTTGCTGTAGGTGTGTATAGGTTTAGGTAGGCTGTTTTTTTTTTAACATCAGGTCATTTGTTTCTAACTCATTTACCTTTGAAGCGTATGCATTATCTATACAAAGTGTAACATAACACCCCAAGACGAAGACCCGTCGATGGGTAAATATACTTTCCCCTGCGTTTGATTTCAAAACGTGTTTTTGTGAGACACTCTGTCCCAAGAGGCTGAAAATAACACCTAATGGCGTCTATAATAAAGATGCATATAGGTAAAGTGTATTTATTGAACTGGCATGGCGCCCTGGCGGAATCCTCCCCACAGTTAAGTTTAGAGAATAACACATTTTTTTGGTCAATTTTAAGTGATTTAAAATTTGGGAGTTCACCTCCCCCCCCCCCCAATAACGAGTATTAAAATTTGAAGAGTTTAACAAACCCAATCATTGCCATATTAACTCATGGCATGCGACGAGACCTTTCTTAGGGAAAGGCACGATGCGCCTCCCTACTTTTAGACAAGTGTCATCAGCCGAAAACAACTCGCCTATTCGGATAAAAAAAAGTGTTGTAGATAAAACGGATCCTTGGGGCACACCTGGATATGGTATTCAGTGGATGCTCGGGAAACCATGTATGAATAAAGTAAAATGATTGCTTTTAATCTATTGAACAGAAATAACTTGAAATAAGAGCCAGAGTCCAAACTCTATCGAAGAAATAGCAAGTGTAATAACCTATAGATTTAATACCAATAGTGGAGCGTTTCCAATTTTCAGTGAGGAAAGCTACACCAAACGACTGGTCAACCTTTTGCTGCCGAAGCCGTATTGTCGGTCAATTAAATCTGGATTCACAAATAAGTTTTGGTTCAGCCAGTGCCTGACGTTTACGAGTTCAACCGTAGCTTCGGCTTCACAGTTTTGTTTGGCAATCGTAAAAAGAAAACGTTTTCGAAAGTGCTGAAAACTTTTCTTTCGGCTGAACTCAACAACTGAGAAAACAATAAAATGAAAATCAACATTTTTATTGTGTGTGCTTTAAGGATAATAATTTTTAGTATATGTAGTGGTATATACATTTATTGAAATTTTTTCCATTTTTTTTTTTAAACAATGTCATTTCAAGGCAGATACATGGTTGACGTTTTGTAAAGTGGCGAAAACGAGGCCAAAGCTTGTTTGTGAATGCAGTTTAATTCCGCTGAATAATTTCCAAAAAGGTTTCAGCTGTCAGCAGTGACTGCCTTTTGAGTGTTATGAGTTTTGTTGATTTAGAGCTATCTATGAAAGGCTATTAAGCCTTTGTATGTCCGGAGCTCTGCAGATTTTCCCATCTGTTTTGGGCTTCTTTGTGAATGTTTTTTTCCCTTTTTCCTGTGTTATAAAAAAATCGAAGTATGATCTCCTTTGTCCGCTGTAGATAGGTATAATGGCAGGTATGAGCCATGCTTCACTAGCTCGCCAGCCTTCTATGTTCCGATAAAGCCACTATATGGCACCAAAACCATAAGCAATGCGGACATTATTCTGTCCATCAAGAGCCCTAAGTTCTGAGTGAAGCCCTCTACACGAGATTTTTCTGTTAGGTATTGCCAGAGCCTTGATGGCTGCTTGGCTATGGCTATTCACGGAAATAGAAATATCCTGAAGCGAAAGTTCCTACACTCTTAAGCGGGGACCACAAAGCAGCCTCAGGCTTCGGCTTCGTCCCGTTACGATACGTGGGCTTTGAACTGGCTTTGCAATGACATTTCGCTCATGGAGAAAGAGCCTTTTTTATGCAGTCGCTACGTTCTCCAAGCATGTCACGGTAAATTAAAGCCCAGGTAGCTAGTGCTGTGTACATAATTATGTGGAACATTCATGTCCAACTAATAAATAAATAATACGCAATTTGGTCCAAAATGTAGACACACTCAGATATTCTGCGTCATATCCGTGCATGACACAGACTTATACAAATATTTATAGCCAAAGGCAGACTGATTGACTTCGTGTGTGCGATCGGAATCAACCCCCATTTGCTTCACACGAAGCAAAAGTTTAGCACATCTAAACTCGTGCTGGGCTTCTGAGCCTCATTACGTAGCATTACGTTTTCTCTTTGCGCACTCTTTCTCCTTGCAAACAGCATTTTGAAGAAGAGCTTCATTGTGTTAGGAAACACTGAAATCGTATGGCTGAACTTGTAAACGTCAAGCCGAGGCCAAGCCCAGGCTGCTTTGTGGTTCCTGCATTACCTTTTCGGCGAATATATGAGTATGGCTAAAACTAGGAAACTTCTAAGGTACCTGAGTTTTTTTGTGGTGCAAGGTTTAGGATTAGGATTTGAGAGCACCTGAAGTGACGAGACAAGATTTTCTTAGTTAAGGTTTTGAGATTCTTCTCCTTGGTTATTGCTGACCTTAAGATAGAACTTTAAGACCTTAAGACAGAACATCTACATGTGACTATGGTTCTGGACAAGGTATAAAACAGTTGAGCAGAGCAGTGTGTCACTGCAAACGCATTATTCTTCTTGCAAAAAATCTCCTCTTAGAGGACAGGCACATATTAAGCTGAAGGGTAGAAGGGGATAGCGTTATGGATTTACACCCCACAGACCCGATAGATACCAGATGGTTTTGAAGCCATTTGTGATAATAAGGTGGCGTTCTTTTCCTGGCCCAGGGTCTGAACGACAGGGATGTTGAAAAGGAAGTGGAGTAATGGGTGGACTACTATGTACTTCTCAACAAAATTATATTTGACAAACTGAGCAAGCTCGAGTTTAAGCCTCGAAAAAATTACAAGAGAACATGAATATGAAACAGTTATTTAAAATACTAACATGGAATGCAAACGGCCTTCTGAATAAAATAGACGAACTAGAAGTATTTCTACGGAAAAACAATATTGATATTTGCATGATTACGGAAACTCACCTTAAAAACGGGTCTACACCCAAACTTAAAGGTTACAATGACTATCACGCACATCACCCTTCGCAAAATTCGAGAGGAGGATCCTCCCTCTACATTAAGAACTGCATAAAGCACTTCAAGAACACAGAAGTTGAGCTAGACTCTATGCAGATCAGTTCAGTTTCTGTAAAAATTGACTGCTTAGATTATAACATTGCATCTTGTTATTTCCCGCCAGGATATAGACTGGTGGAAGACGATCTTGATCGTATGTATGACTTCATTGGGTCCAATTTTATCATTGGGGGTGACTTTAACGCGAAGCATACTTTTTGGGGCTCACGATGCAATTCAACAAGAGGCAGATTACTGTACAAAAATAGTATGAAGCGTGGGGTGGACTTTTTCTCCACGGGTAAGCCAACATATTGGCCAACCGATAGGAATAAAAAGCCTGACCTTGTCGATTTTTTCATCGCTAAAGGGTACCCCAAATACCTTACGCGAATTGAAGAGTGTTATGATCTTTGCTCAGACCACTCAGGAGTTATCTTGAAGATGGGTGGAAGACTGGCGAAAATAGAAAGAGCTCCTAGATTAGCTAGCAAAAACATGAACTGGGACGCTTATGCTGTTCAAAAAGGACTGTAAGGAGGGAGTTGGCTTGAATGTGCCATTGAAAACTCCTTTCGAGTTAGAAACCGCAGTTGACAAATTCATTGAAGCAATTCAGAGCGCTGCTTGGAACAACAATTTTCCCAAAAGAACGCAGTTAGCACCGACGGGCATGTACGTAAAACATATCCGCTCGAAATCGAAGAATTGATTCGTGAAAAGAGAAGAGCGCGTAGGAGATGGCAAGGCACGAGGGCCCCCCCAGACAAAACCCTATTGAACCACCTCTCTAACAAACTGAAAGGAATGTTGCAAGATCTTAAAAATCGTGAGACCACTAATTACCTTGAAGGCTTGTCGGCGGATAGGAGCTCAAACTACTCGCTGTGGAAAGCAGTTAAGTCTATAAAGAAACCTATAATCCACTCGGCACCAATAAAAAAAGCTAACGGCGAATGGGCAAGAGAAGACAAAGAGAAAGCGAATTTGTTTGCTGAACATTTAGAAAAAACATTCAAGCCTTTCGACGGTCCGCCGTTGGCTGACGTTCTAAACAACAACGGGGAACCTGGTAGCTTTAGAATGAAAAAAGTTTCGTTAGTTGAACTCCGACAGACAATTAGCAAACTTAAAAATAATAAGGCCCCGGGTTACGACCTGATCACTGGCGAAATATTAAAAGAGCTACCAAAAAAGGCATTAGTCAAGCTACTTTATATGATAAACGCTTCTCTTAGACTTCTATACGTTCCAAGACAATGGAAAGTTGCTGAAGTCATTATGGTTCATAAACCGGGGAAATGCGCAAATGATAAAAAATCTTATAGGCCCATATCGCTTCTGCCGATAATATCGAAAGTATTTGAGAAACTTCTGCTGAAGCGATTACAACCAATAATTGCAGAAAGACGCTTGATCCCGGATCATCAATTCGGTTTCAGACCTAACCATTCCACAATAGATCAAGTCTACAGAATAACGCATGAAATTGAAAAAGCCTTAGAAGGGAAAAAAATATGTTCAAGTGCTTTCCTCGACGTATCGCAAGCCTTCGACAAAATATGGCACGAGGGCTTGAAATATAAGCTACGGCAAAATTTGCCGGAAGACATGTTTAAAATATTGGAAAATTATCTTGAAAGCAGACTCTTTCGTGTTAGGTGTAGTAGTGAATACTCGAGTTTCAAGCAAATTCGGGCTGGCGTACCCCAGGGAAGCGTCCTCGGTCCGACCCTGTTCCTGCTCTACACAAGAGACATACCTCTAGATGACGAGACAGTCGTGGCCACGTTTGCGGACGATACAGCCATCCTGGCAACAGGTGAATCAGTCGAGTCATCAACGAGAAACCTCCAACGAGCATTGGACAGAATTTGTGTCTGGACGAAGACTTGGCGAATCGCTCTTAACGAGAACAAGTCTACGCATGTGAATTTCACTTACAGAAGGGTTAACAATTTGCCTCTGTTCATAAATTCTGTACAAATACCTTATGCAAATGAAGCGAAGTATCTAGGGATGACACTGGACGCTAAACTAAGGTGGAAACCACACGTAAAGAAGAAGCGTGACGAGCTCGAGATTAGGCTCAGGGAAATGTATTGGCTTATCGGAAGATTTTCGAAATTAAGCACATATAACAAACTGCTCTTGTACAGGCAGGTGTTAAAGCCGTCCTGGACATACGGTATACAACTTTGGGGTTGTACCAAGTCGAGCAACATGTCCATGTTGCAGACTTTCCAAAACAAAACACTAAGAGCAATTGTGAATGCTCCATGGTATATTAGGAATAGCGATATTCACAGAGATTTAGGAATAGCTACCGTGGGCGAAGAAGTAACAAACTTCGCTCGAAAGCTTAATGCTCGCCTTCATGTTCATTGCAACAATGAAATGATCCGTACTCTAAACGAGACTCTTAACGATGTTAACAACGAGCGACGACTACAAAGAACAAGACCCTTCGATCTAGCGACGTAGGGTGAAGCCGCATGAATGAACGGCTTAGTAGGTGCATTCACTGGAAAGCAACCTATCCAATGCGATCAACACTATGGAAGCGTAAACTACTTGTTAAGTTAACTTAGTTGTAGTCAAGAAGTATTATGAGAGAGCGAAAATTTACTACTATGAAGTGCGTTCTGGCAGTTTCATAGTGTCTCTCATAAATGGGTGGTTTTTTAGCACGTGGAAATCGGGCATAACCAATATCGGCTACTTCGGTATTATGTACCTGCTATAGTGGGCGTATTGGTATCTTTGAAAGATTTTGGAGTTTTAGTCTCCGTCCATCCTAGTATTCAAAAAAAAAAAAAAAAAAAAAAACTATGTACTTCTTCCAGAGTAAAAAAATTACTATAAAAAAGTACTTTCAATATAAATTCAAGGCCAAGGGTGGATTACCCCGTAGTTTCCCAAGGGCCCATACTTCTTCCAGAGTTAAGTACATTACTATAAGTAGGTACTTTTAATGTACATTTAAGCTATCCTATTATTGGTTAAGGATTGGGATCTAAATGAGCTTTAAAAGTACCACGTGGGAAAGTGCAACAGTGCGATTTCCCACGTGGGAAAGTGCAACAGTAAAAAATTCAGTCTATCTACGACGGATTGCGAAATACCCTACCCTATCCAAAAACGAATCTTCCATGCCTCAAAACAGTGGGCGGTATATAAAAATATAACTGCTGAACGCTTTATGCTAGGTGGTTGCATACATTTCGGACTCAAACTCAATTTTTTTAACAAAAAAAAAACTTTTTTTTTAAGCCACGCTTATATAAGTGGGCGGAGGCATATACTATATAAACAAAAAAGTTGGAAAATGCTAATATCTACAACTTCATTAATGTAGTTTCTTGCCAAATTTCATATATGCATTTTTTGAAAAACAGTCATTTTTTTAAGTTAAAACTTTTAAAAGTGGGCGTGGTCAATGTAAAGGCCAAACCTGGCTACTTCAAAGAAAATTATAAAGCAAAGTCACGCATACCAAAAATCAGTGCGCTAGCACCATTTTTACATACCTAAAATTTGAAAAAAGGAATCTATATACAGGCTTGTAGTGGGCGTCTCTGTAGGCGGATTCAACTAATTTAAAAACCTGATCTGAAGGACTGGACTTCTAGCTCACTCACCAGCTTTCAGCTTTTTATAAGGCCAACTTTTTGGCCTTATAGTTTAACCTAACCTCTTTTCTAAGGACTTTAGAGACCTTTAGAGATATGATCTCTTAAGGTCTCTTAGGGGTCAACGGTGATTATTTCACTGCGTTACAAACCATACATTAAACTAAGTCTACACTGGGTAGGCGTAGGGTATAAAAACAAAGACATTCTACTTGGACCTACTGTAGACTTGCTAGTCGAAAAATTACTCTTTTGTGAGAAGGTCGGGTTTCTAAGTGAATTCAGTATACGTTGTGAAGGTCCTTCGCTGGAACACACTAAGCAAACTTGCTTCAATTCTTAAAACTGGTGGCACCAACACTGAGGCCAAGAGAACTTAAGTCTTCTCCCCGTGTTGACGATTCCGATATCAGATCACCGGCTTACCCTATATTTGGAGTTCCATAACCCGCATGGAATGCAACCACTACTAAAATTCGAACAACGAGAGAAAATGCATAGAATGACAAAATGTCAATTTACCGATTTTTTTTTCTTCTATAAAAGGAGCCAATAAAGTGTCTTCTTGCGATTTAGAACGTTTTAAACCTAGCTGTGTTTTTATAATACCGGAATATTTTCAGTTATCGAAAACCGATAGGAATCTCTGCGCGAATCATTTTCTTTGGTTCAACGCCCGAACACCTCGAGACTCACTTCCCGGGAAATCAGATCACCCATGTGCTCTTCAGTGGTACCGGAAACGGTGGTCACTCGACTCCACTATGGTATATTGCAATTGCATCCAGAGTGGTGACTGATGATGCTATCAAGTAGGTCTTGGCAGTTTCAAGTCACGTGGTCAAGTCAGATAGAACCTACCCAGTTATGCTGAAACAAGGTTTAAATCAGTTGCTGCAACGCTGAAAAGAATATTCACTGCAAGCCTTACCTTGGATTTCAAACCCATCCTTTGGCTAATGGTTAAAGTTGTAGTCATATACCAAAACCAGGTAAGTCTCATTTTAGCCTAGCCAAAAGTTTCACACCCACAAAGCCTGTCTTTCTTCCTGCTGAAAACCTTGGAGAGACTAGTTGAGCTGCGCGTGCGCTGTAAGTCGCGCTTCGATTGCATCCTCTTTCTGAGTTACAACACGATTATCAGCGCCGAAAATCTTTTTCGATTGATAGAGCCCTTGACCATGTTGCAGAGCCCTTGATAGCATGTGCAGCTCAGCCAGACAACACGGTATAGACGAAACATTTGTTCAATGGATTAGGGCAATGCTGATAACCGAGGCAGATTATTGCAAACGTCATAACAGGGGTACATAAACAGCAGCTGCCCACAAGGTAGTGTTCTGCCTTCCCTTTTATGGTGCATGGTTGTAGACTGTCTGCTATCGGCTCTCAACCGCCCTGGAACCTACACCCATGCACACGCGGATGATGTCGCTGTTCTTTCTGTCGGCTCAAACCTAGCTCTCAGCCGCAGAGATCCCTAGCCTTGATCGGTGCACTAGGATAGGGCAAATCCTAATCCTCTTTAGTGAATCCTTTTAAAACTACGGTTGTTCTTCTTACGAAGGAAGGTCACGGTTTGACTTAATTCGTGCTTGAAGGTGTCAGCATCCCGATGTCCGATGAAGTCAAATATTTGGGAGAAATCCTTGATAAAACCAGTGACAAGTGCGTTTGTCATTAGCATACTCTTAGCTTATTCTTCTTTCCATTCCTTGTTTTTTTTTCTATCCCCTGTTGACATTCTCGAACCATTAATTAACTTAAAAAATACTTTATTCCTTAGGTATAACGTTTTTTAATTTTGTATGTCTTAGAGAGGACGACGATGCAGCAAAAGACTTCGTCTGCTGTTGTCCTGCCTTTGCATCAGATAGCGGATCTTTGGGGCTGGCATGGAGAGTGCCGAACACCTAGGCTCTTCATCCACCAACCTTTCCACCAACCTATCCCTTTCTTCGTAAGAAAGAAAACTAAACACATTAAAGTAAGGCTGAACACTTTCTAGTTACTCGAAAAATTACAATTGTCTCGTGCATCGCTCCACATGTGCAGCGATGAGCAAGAGTTAGCCTTCGTTTGATTTCAACGGTGTCGCTGTCTGAATTAATAGCGGAGCCCAACAAGACAAAGTGCCTACCTCAAAGTTAAAGGTAGTCTTTGGTGATTTACTTAATTTCGTATGCGTATGCGAACAATAGTATACGAACTTTTGAAAGATTCAGAAATAATTTTTAAGGTTTTGGGATATACCGCGTTAAAAATAAAGTTATGAGTGCAAACCGTACTCACCCCGAACGTTTCGCTTAAGTTACATTAAGCGTGGTCACCGGGAAACTGCCTAAAAATGCTTATGGCGATTAGCACTACGCAAGTTGTAGCGGTGCGTAGGCGGTAATGCTGTCTCGTTTTCTCGTTGTTGTGCATCAGGTGGCTGAGAGCAAACAGTGCTCACTGTGTCGCTGGGGCTGGTTAGCCAATTCGCAATCGACGGTGATGAGCCGATTATTGGATCCCATGTTCGCGACAATTTGAAACTGTCGCCGCGATTGAAATTTTTGTGGCGTTTTATCTCAATCGCTTCACGACCAAGCCGTGGGATGTAATGCGACTCCCGAGCCAGTGTCTTAGCCTGGTCAAATCTGATCCAATGGTGTTCGTTGGGATTGTCCAAGACATGCTCGGCTAGAGCGGATTTTTCTCGCTGCTGATTGCTCACAGCATTTATATGCTCTTTTAAACGGGTCGAAATACTTCGTCGCGTTTGTCCAATGTATGATGACCCACAGCTACAAGGGACTGCGTAAACACCGGGAGTTTGGAGAGGAAAGCGATCTTTGGGTGATTGTAGATAATTTATCACCTTTTTTGGCGGTAAGAAGATCGTTTTCACACCGTATCGTTTTAGAATTCCACCGACTTTGTCCGTGACACCTTTCACGTACGGTAGAAAGGCTCTCTTGTCCAACTCATTGCAGTCTTCTTGTCGCGACAAATTTGGCTTCCATGAACGTTGTCCTTTCGAGTAGCCGTCCGATTGAAGGACGTTATCCACAAAGGTAAGTTCAGCGGCGAGATGCTCTGCATCACATACATTGTGAGCTCGCTGAATAAGTGTGGAGACAACAGATCTCAAATTTGCCGGATGATGGTGAGAGGAAGCATGGAGGTACCTGTTTGTGTGTGGCCTTTTCTGTAAACTGTGTGTCCTAATGTACCATCCGATTTCCGCGTTACTTAAACATCCAAAAACGCAATGGATCCATTCTGTTTTTGTTCCATCGTGAATTTTGTTTTCGGATGTTGTGAGTTGAGATGGTTCAAAAAACTCATTAATACGGAAAGTTTAATGATGCAGAAAGTGTCATCAACGTACCTCAACCACACCTTTGGTTTCTCTTCGCAGCTATTCAGAGCCTTCTTCTCAATATGCTCCATCCACACGTCAGCAACCAAGGGAGCTAGAGGTAATCCCATAGCTACACCATCTTTCTGCAGATAAAACTTCTGGTCGAAAGAGAAGAAACCCGATGATAGGCAAAATTCCAAAAGTGGCATGTGTTTTTCGTCTATGCTGGAGGTTGAGATTAGTTGACGAATTATGCTCAGAACTTCCTGCACAGGTACATTTGTAAAGAGTGACTCCACATCGAAGCTTACCATCACGTCATGCGCCTCAAGTCTTAGACCACTAAGAATTGATACGAAGTGGGAAGAATCATTAATACGATGTTCTGTCTTCCCAACCAATGGTTTCAGAACCTCCACCAAATGCTTTGATAGTGAATAGCAAGGCGCCTTGATCTGACTCACGATTGGTCGCATCGGATTCCCTTCTTTATGCACTTTTGGCAGCCCATATAATTTCGGTGGCTGCGTGCAATATGGCACTAAGCGTTTCGATGGCAAAATCTCTTTGTTTTCTTGGATAAGCTGCGACACTTTCCTTAGAACACGAGCTGTAGGATCGTAATTTACAGATTCAGAAACACAAACTTAATGGCGTTTTTCATTGAATCTTGAAAGAATTGCTCTCAATATCGAGATATTTTAACGATATTGTCTAACGAGCTTATAGCTTATAAATAGGTATGATTTCAATGCTTCCTTTCACATAGTAGAGCTTTGGTTTCAACGTTTCGTTTGGCAATCCTAAGGGAAAACGTAATGTTGCGTTGCGTCCGTTAATATGTAGTTTAGAGCAATTGGAATCCGGCTGGTAATTAAGTTATGCACATCGAGTTCCAGTCTGATCTTGAAGTGCATTGCCATTAACAAAAACACTCTTTGCTGTCACTGTCAGTCACAATATTTACCGGCTGTTTGCATATGGTAAGATCATTAGACTTTTTCATGCCGTACCCACAGCCCATAGGTCTTATTTCTATCGCATCATAATCAGCGTCTTATTTTATTTTCATTCTTAAACTCTCAATTTTCTCTCTACATCTTTTAAGGTGCACATATAAAGTACCTACCTATATGTCGGTGCTACATACCTAACGTTCATAACTCTTGAATATTCAATATACCATGAAACAACTTGGGGTGGCAAACGTTCATTCACCTCAACTGATGTTTCTTCCGTTGAAATTACTAGGTCAACCTTTCGCCACATTTAGCAGTCAAAAAGTCATCAAACTATCATAACACTCATACACGTACGCACCCCCGAAGAACCAGTCGCGCGATTATAGCTAACCGTGAATGCTTCGTGTCATTCGGCCAAGTGTCGCTTTATGGCAAATCTGATTTGACCGGAAAAAACCATCAACCTCTCGCATGGAACGTGCTACTGTGACCAGCGGCGGCGCGCGGTTCTTTTATTCTTCAAGATTACCACGAAAGTGGCCGGAGTGCGGTATATGGGCATGGGCACTTCCCTGCCGCACTTTCGCAAAATTACGCCAGGAAGCTGCGGTCTAATAGTCGAGTTACAGTTTTATGGCATTTTGATGAGATTATTCGGAAAGGGATGACACACATCACATCGTCCGATCCGACGACAGACGCACCGACGAATGCCCTCAATTAGAGAAATGGAAGGCTTACGTGTTTTTACCTGATGATGTCCATCCTCCTCAATCGGTCGTGTTTAGTTGCCTGATGGGAGAAAATGTTCTTAAAGAGATGAAGCAGGGAAAATAAATTCTGGGAGCTCTAAGATTGACAGCGTCTGGAAGGAGTCCATTGAGCAGCCAGCCTTTATCTAGGGGCGGAATCAAATCGTCACTCTGGACATGGTTTCATCATAACAGCGATTCACCCTAAGTATGCGTTGAGTGATTACGATTAGATTGACCAAATAAGAGCCATATAAGGGTCATTAGTTATAATGCCAGAACCTTGACCACAGGTTCTTCTGATTGTATCATCGAGTTGATGATTTCAACAAAAAAAAAATAACAATATAAGACAAGGATGTTACCCTCTTTGTGTGGCTTATTGGAGCAGGCAGTTGCACTTTTATGGCAGGTGTGCGGTTCCACAAAGTGATTTCGAAAAGCACGAAATAAAGTGTAAGCACGAGCAGCTTATCCACTTTAATCGTTGAGTGAACTCGACCACAAACACCTGTCTGGACGTTTTATTCAAATTTTTTATTGAAATCCAATATAAAACCGCATCATCAGGCTTCTTACATCGAAACTAAGTGAAAAAGAGAGAAAGGAAAGGGTCCTCCAATAATAGGTGCCACAGTGTCGTAATTGCCTCTCGGCTAATGACGAAGATTAATTGATTCTTCAATCGGGACGAAATTGCCAGACACTTGTCAACCAACAGAAGAAAAAAATCAAGGTTCTTGGGTTACGATTTACACAATTAAGGTGGACATAATTAATTGTAGTCTCACAGGATAAGGAAATATATAGGTAACCATTCGCGCTGGATTCAAATCAAGGACATCCAGCACAACGACCAGGACCAGCTCTGTCTCTTGTGTTGATTTAGAATTCTCTCCTTCATCATTCGTGCAGTGTCGCGTCCGTTTTTCTTTAAATGCTGATGGTGGCGTTTGGTTGTAAAATGTTGACATTGACAAGGATATGGCGAGGACAGTAGCCACTCATGGCGCAGTATACATGTCTAGTCGAGCTCGAGGTTCTTTGAAAGTTGACATTTGTATAAACAGGGCAGTAAAGAAGACGACCATAGGTATAGAACTAATCCGTGGTCGACGTGTGGGTTGCAGGCATATATGTGCATAAGACCAAGGCTTTTCGTTAAATACGGGGTCTCACCCTGGATTAATGTATCTTTGCATTAAAAATTCATCAGCTTTTAACCAACCCTTCTTCGAGATTCTTATTGCCGTTGGGCTGTAACCTAATGTCTGTCGGAAAAGCACTTGAAAAGGGTGTTTTTTTTTGCTGGTAGATTGTCAGTCACCGTCCGTCACTCAAACGTAATTAATCTGTTAATCACATGTATCGCGAACTCGTGGATTTATTTTTTATTTTTGGAGGAAGCTGTTGTGATATACTCAAGAGAATTAAAGACTTTTTTTTTTAAAGTCATTTGTGATTTTTTTCTCTTTGTTAGGGAACCTTGCCAAAGTTTGACATACACGCGTTGACAGTCATTTAAAAAGACTCCCCCACCCCCAAATCCTTGAAATGACTCATTTGATAATGGCTCGTTTCCCACCTTTTGCTTTTGTTTTGACAGCGCCTGGAAAAAGGTCACAAGGAAATCCGGCTGAGTGACAGCCGAGCACCTCAATCAGTGTGATGGAAAAACGAAGCAAATTAACAAATTTTATTCGTACTTTGTTGTGTTTTCGATTCTTGGTAAAGTCGGATTTGAATGAGTCGCTAAATAAGTTGATAAAAAATAGATTCGAGCTAATTAAGGGTGGAGGAGGTGGCAGGAGGAGGGATGAGGTGGGAAAAGTGTGTTAATGCCAATTTGAATTTACTTGCTCATGAGGGTGAGAGTTGGTTATTTAGTATTTTTGATATTTTAAAATTTGGCGGAGGGAAAGGCAGAAAGACGATGTAATGGATTTCAATGTAAAAAACTTTGAGATGTATAGGTAACATTATGTAGCATAAATCGATATTTTGTTCCTCTCATTGGGGGGATAATGAGAATATAAAGAATATTACCTCACGACCTGTGGAGTTCCAGCTCGAGATACTATAGTTCGTCATATCTACCGGCATTTGATTCCTGTTGTCCAGAAAAAGCGGTCTGGGCATTCATAATGCCAAGGCCCGAGGAGGTTTTATCTAAGGCTTTTTAATCTAAGTATTTGTGCATTCGAAAAAGCTCACCAAGAGTATTTAAGACCTCGAAAGTTTGATGGTCATGTTGGCATAGCTCAGTCGAATTTGAGGAATAGCGAATAACAATTGACGTTTGGTGAATTAAAGTAAAAAGTTACAGTGTGAAGCGACACACGCGAACCATTGAAGTTAATCAATTGTTTTAAGGGAACTTCGACTTTGAATCAATATCGATTTTGACATGCATTAGACATTGCAGATGACGGTGGGGATTTTGGTCTTATAGAATCATTGACCAAATATGGGTAAAGTAAGTACACCAACGCTGATAACACATAGACCAAGAGGAGATCCATTCTGACACCAAAATGGGTGAGCCAACAGATGATGTTGGCAGATTGATGTCAATATGAACTTCGACAATTCCAAGTTACGCTTGTGTTTAAAAATGCAATTTTCGGTTCAAATTGAATATTTTTTTAAAGCCGACCCCTTAAAGGGGCGTGGCTAAAAACTTTGTACGAAATGTAGAATAAAGTCTCGTTTACCTTAGCTGTATTCTCTCCTTAATTATAGGCTTAAGGCCAGTCGAAATGACTTTTTTCTGGGAAATTGAAGAAAATGTTTGTGGGCGAAAAAAATGTGGGCGTGCCAGTGTTTTCTACACAATATATTAAGTAATCTTTTTCAAATTCAACAAAAATATCGAATAAAATACATTTGAAAATTACCCTTTTAATCGATGTCAACGCCCTCTAGGGGAGGTAAAGCCATTTCATTTTTATTTTGTGGGTCTTAAAATAAACAGGAGGTGGGAAATATGAAATTTCAGGCTTTTAAGACGTGTTACAGTTTTGAAAGCTCTGGAGGTAGTTGCACATTTACACCGAATGTGGGCGTGTCTGTGGACAAAATACTGCTGTGGACACTTGTACTGCTTTGGATAACAATGAACTTATGCACTAAATTTCAGTTTCCTAGATTAAAATTGAAGACCTAAAAACGCGTGGCACATAGACAGACGGACGTGCGGACACGGCTTATTCGATTCCGAATACTCGGTCTCGATCATATGCCCCTAAGGTCTTGGGGGTCTACCATTATTATTTAGCAGTCTTACATATGTGACAAACTTAATATACTCAAATGCAGTGGAACGAATGTGCAATTTTTATTTGCCGTCCACTTCAAACAATTACTCCGGGATTGGATTAGGTTTTGAATAAATTTACTTTAAGCCACGATCGCGGATTTGAAATAACTTTGGCCTAGATCGTCTGTGACAAACTTCTATATACCCGACCCTATATACTGTAGCGTCAAATCTTAAAATTTTTTGTCCCGAATTCATATATTATTTGTATAGGCCACGCCCGCAAATCTGGGTCTTGGCTAAAAATCAAAATCAATTAATTGTTATTTTGTTAGAATCATGACAAGATGCGTTAAAAGCGAAAATTTTTTCGGTTTAAATGCCCCCTAAAAGTGGGCGGAGCTCAAAACTTTGTTTGAACCAAAATTAGCAAGAAGTTATATCTCTAATATTTGGCCTATAATTTTTTTTTCGGTTTGGAGTAAACTTTCTGAGAAATCGGGTTCTTAAAGATCTTACATGTTAAAAGTGGGCATGGTAGATATTGTGGGCGGTCCAATTTTTGCCCTCTTAGGGGTTTTGGGCCACTATTGCTCTATACCCAAATTTGAGTTCTAACGCCTTACCTAACTTGACCAAATGGCATTTTTTGAAAGAGAATTTGAAATAGAGGTTGTCTTACATTGAAGCCAGTAGTGGGCGTGACTGTTGGCGGATTTTTAAATGCGAAAAAAGCTATTTGTTTCTTGAAACGGAACATGACATCAAAATTAAAGACTTTTCTGCCCTGGTAGCTAGTGCTGTGTACATACATATTTATGTTGAACATTAATGTTCACTTAATAAATAATAAAAATAAATGATAAACATTTTTCTAGGAATTTTCTGTCGTATGATTCATTCCACCTTATTTGTAGGATTTCTAAAATAACACAATTATCACTTCTTTTTTTAAGTCTTCATTAGTTTTAGTTGTGGAGTGAAGGGTTTGGTAAAAAAAATGTCAAATGTTCATTAGATGTTTACATTTAATTTCTAATTTAAAAATATTAAATTTTATTTGATTCTATTGAGATCGAAAACCCCACAAAACTTATTTTTCCCCAGACCCGTGAACACTGTCAAACTTTGATGGGAACATGCCAAAAAAAAAACTGAAAAATGTAAAACTTTTTACATTTTTCTGCTGCCAGCCCATATTTTTGGACAGGTTCCATTTTTTGAGACTATTGCGTATACACTCACTCCAAGCGTGAATTTCATGCGAAATTATTCGCATTGCTCTGGTTTTAAGTTAAAATGGAGAAAAAATGCAAAAATAAAGAAATGTCATGGGGGATAGTTAAGGATAGATATAAGCTATTTTTGCTGACACCGCGTATATGCATTCTTTGAATCTCATTTGGTGGTGATTTCCTATATAGAAATATCTTAGTTTTTCGTAAATTTCTTTTGAGAGTTTCTATTGCCTTAGGTTAGGCTATGAAATTATGAAATTAAGGGAATAACTTGACGTCGGTTTTATGTGTGACGCAATGCCGTTAAGGCCGATTGTGGGACATCAGTCAGGAGTAGTCTTATATGAGCAAACAAGGCAAGGGCAACCGACTTCTGTATAAATAAGTCCTTGCCTATTGGCACTCAAATAGAATTAGCCTCAAGGATATGGGAAAGTGCAGGGCTAACCTATTTCGGTATAAGAGGTCATAAGTTCCGGTGTAGAATTCTTGGGTAAGACGCTGGATGCTGATCACTGGGCGATTGCGAGAGGTAGGGCTAACCGAAACAGTATGAACCCATATAAGGGGGAAATACTGGTGTTTCGGTACGGGCGTAGATGTCAAAGCAACCAAAGCGGTATATGTCCGCTTCAGACCAGTCCTGCAGGAGAAGATCTTAGTATGTCGTGGGAAGGGTGAATGCTGGGGGAATTGGCGTTTACTGCATAGGTGTCCTAATATTAATTCTCGCATGTTATAAGAGACAGTTGTGTGGTTCAGCATTTAAGCGTTTATTCAATTTGACCCGCAGATAATTAGTCAATTATCCGTTTTAAGTCGAGTCTTGCGAGACTTTCTAGATCTTCAACGTATTGCCCCTCAAGTGAGAATTAGCCTCAAGGATGAGAGCATAGTGCAAGGGTAACCGATTTTGGGCATGAACCCTTGCCGGGGGAGAATTCCTAGGCAAAACGCTGACACAGCGTAATCGTTTTTGATGCAAACCCGTACTTCAGGCGCCGCAGGCCAGTATTAAGCTAAGGGTGGAATAGGAGAGGTGGGCGTTATCGAAGCAGGATGCACCCGTACCGGATCGGAGAATATTCCAGTTGGCCTAAAAGGGTGGAGAGGTAAGGGCAACCGCAAACGAAACGGTATGAGCCTGTATCAGACCAGTCCTGAGAAACAAATGTTTTGGCGTGTAATGAAGGGGGGGGGGGGGGGGGGGGATCGGTTCCCGGTTGTTATAAGGTACGGATATAATGATTCACTATTTAGGCGTTTAGTCAATAAGACCCGGATATAAAGTACCACCATTCTCTTTAAGTCGAGTCTTGCTAGATCCTGTATATCTTCGAAGAACTACTCATCTAAAATTTTTTTCCCAAGATCCATATGACGGGACAGTTACACAGAAGGTGAGTCATGGTTTCGCATCATTGTCTCTGAAACTTCTACAGAAATCGTTAAAGGGTGCACCAAATCTTCTCGCATGTGTCCCTAATGACCTGTGAGGGCCCCGGGAATAGTTTCGTCGGTGTCTTCTTCGCCTAGATTGAATGGTTCTTTCTGCCTGACAGCGGGATTTGGGATTCTTCGCCGTTAAACAGTCTGCGAAAATTTTTTTTCCATATTCTTGACACCGACTGCGATTTCAATATGCGATATTCACTTGATCTTTCCTACTGATGGCATCAGTTTTAAAGGGTGCATTTTATACCCTAAGCAGGTTCTTTTAAGCCTTTGGTAGAGCTTTCGAACCTCATTCCTGTTGTAGTTATCTCTCTACCTCTTCAACCGCACTTCCCGTGCTTCCTCTCTCCTTTACTGCTCAAAGATCTCGAATTCTTATCTGTCAGTTTTCTATTTACCCGGTGCCAAATAAACTTTTGTGAGAACGGATGGGTTATTATTATTAGCTTTAAGCTAAAGCTAAGGGCTAAAAAACCTTGCCAAAGCTAAGGGCTTTCCCACGAAAGTGTTATTCCCACGAAAAACGTTCCCCTCGCATTTTAATTTGTTCCGTGGAGTTCTCAATCTCGCAAAATCTGCAGAAAGGCATTTCGTTCCCCTGAGTTAAAAGTTTTTAATTTAAAGTCGCGGAAAGACATGCATAGGCATTTTCTCTGCTAAGGCCGTCGCATGCTTCGAATATCTTTTAGAAGTACCTTAACTTTTCTCAGATCTGGAATTCTTTTCTGTATCTGAGCTCGGTTAAACTTCTTCCTTTCCTGAACTCATCACTTAAACTGCGCGTTCCCCTATTCTACAGAAAGGACCAGGTCCTATTGAAAGGAGCTGCTGTTCCCTGTCTTTGCAATTATTTCGCAGCTTCGTTCCCTATTCTCGATTCCGACATAGCCATGTACCCAATAGAGAGTCACTTTGTTTGGGCAACCCCATACAGTTCATGCCAATATTAGTTAACCTTTCATATAAGATTCATCCACAACTATAGTCTCCACACTAGGGTTGATAGCTGCTATCCCTTTTGTAGTGTCTCCATGCCACCTGATCGTGCCTAGCAGCTCATACATAGATGTGGAAACTATGCTATTATCTCCCTTTCCTATGTCTAGGGCTACCCTTATGTCTTCGTGTGACATCTGACGTGTTCTCAAATGTTCTTTCGATATACAGAAAGACACAAATTGCTGTCTCTTTGGTGTCACGAGAATTTTTAATAATTTCGGTCAGCTGATGTTTGGCAATGGTCAAGAAGGAAGTTGTCGCGAGGAAATCATGACGATATCTGGTTTTTCGATACTTCAGGGTCACTTGGAAAGGCAGCTTTTCTCTCGCAGCCTCTTCTGAAAGTCGAGCAGGCAGGGAGCGGGAGCCTGTACCTTCAATGTGTTAGTGCACGATCCGTGATCGGTGACTCCCGTGTCCCAAGTTGGCTTTGCGCATCATTGCACGCTAGTCCAATAAATGGCCTTTCAGACTTACCGTGAATTAGCACTAGCACTAGGCCCAAATTTATTTGCGTTGTAAACATCCGTTGCTAACTCGACTGATGCCGCAAAAGCCTTATGAATATATACTTGAACAATGCTGAATTAACCCATCGAGTCTATGCTCGTCAGGGTCTTCTGCTCCAGCTTCTCTCAATGTATTTTCTCCTAAAACCAGGGCGATATCCGGCGATATTGTCTGGACAAGTTCGACCTCGTCAGAGTTACCCTCCGGTAGAGACATTCTCGTTCCTACTTTCACTCAGCACAAGGAGCTAGTTTACCCTCAGTAGATGATGCTGCTCTGTCGCAGAGTTTATCTAACCCCTTTGCGTTTTTTTTTTAAGTTCTTCATTTGTCGGGTATTTGCTTTTGAGGCCTTCAGTCCTCTCAAAGACCCTTTACCGAATCGATAGCTCAGGCTGCAGCTCTGAGTCCTCCTAATTGTGATCCATAAATAATCTTTCGCGAATTCTGAGCCCCGCCCCAGTAGATATTCTTGCCCGGTCCCCTGTTTTTGAATAGGCTTTCATTTTGAGCGGCCTATATTCGAGCTGCCGGCCTTAACCTTCTTCCTCTATCCTCCAGCCGTGACAGTGTGGGCTTTCCGATGCGTTTTTCCGACTCGCGCCTTGTTTCCGTTCCTGCAGGAGACGAGAATTCTGCCTTTGCTCCTGGTGTACGATTCTTGGTTATGGCTTAACTTTATGCTCCTCTTCTTCCCCTCTTTCTACATCACTTGTAAAGCCTCTTTCGAAGTAGCCGAGGTACCAATGGATGCCTACCCGACTAAATCCACTTCTGTACAAGAGTAACCCACTCATTCCTGATTGTCCAGAAGACGGCATTTTGAGGCACATCCGCTTCTTTGTTAACTACTTTCCAAGGGACGGACTTTAATCACTTTCAGCGCGGGGTCGGTAAAGCTTATGGCTCCGACCGACCGTTGCTTACTTCTTGACTTGTAAATTGCTAATATACCTACTATGCTTCAGGGTGGCGATCATCTGGCTGGTTTAAAAAAACTTACTGATGGTCGAGGTTTTGCTGTGAACTTAGGTATCATCCGGAAGCTAGAAGCTTTTGCCGCACACTCTCGGATGTTATAAATTATGTATTTGTGTTTGATTTTATATAATGGTTTTTTTTTGTATAATATGCTCGTGATCAAGGGGTTATGACTACCCTTAAAATGTGTAGCACATCGCGAGAAAAGATAGAAGAAGAAAGTAATTCTCGATCCAACAGAAACGCTGAACAGCCAAACATGAAAACTCTGCACAGATACACGAAAGCTTACCCCCACAGGTGTTATGCCTTTACAGAGAAAAGCTACATATAACCAGCAGAATATTTCATAGAAACATCTGGCATTCATATAATTGTTGTTCATTCTATTTGCATATATTTGAAGAGAAAAAGGTGTTTTTGTATTCGGCCGACCAAGAAGCCGCTCATTTTGAGACAGAGGCTTCTGGATTTTTCGTTGGTAGCTGGTTTTGGTCCGCCCCGGACATTTTCCACCGAATCTGATGAGCATTCCTCTATCCGCTCTATTTACCCGAGTGACTCAAAATAATCTAGGTATAATAATAGCGGGATAATGCCAAAAATACTTAGGTTCCTTCCATAAGGACGCTCGATATCAGAAAAGGGTTTATTAAAAAGTGTACCTATGAACTTTAACCCTCCCCATCAAATGGCTTAGGTATCAAATGGTTTGAGTTGCAAACCCTCCGATGATATCCTGGGTTTTGGAGGGTGGTAGATTAGTTCACCATTCTTATCCCGACAGAAATTTTACAAGTAGGTAGGTACACCAACAACTAATAGTGCAGTGTGCAGATAAGGTTAATTGAGCTGCCTTCAGCTCTTGAAGCTACCTTAAGCCTGGTTAGGTTTTACCCAACGCACACGCAAAAGTGTGCATGTTTGTTGCGATGTCAGGTAACCCCGGGTTAAACTTTGGCCATCCCGGAACAAACCGAGTCAGGTGCTAATGCTCGTCCCTTATGCAATCTTCAAAATTAGAATCATTAAAACTCTAAATTGTCACTTTCCATAGGAAAAAAAAATTTAGTTGTTTTTCAGCAATAAAATGTAATTCAAGCATGCGAAGCAGCTGTCATTGCGCAGAGAAAATCATTTTTTTCGTGGTTAGCCCATCAAATTTGACTTGATTTTTCTCTTTTGGTTTGATTATAGTCGACTAGAACCCCATGTCATCAACAATTGCGAATTTAATTGGTCAATAAGCGGCTGATTTATAAGTGGTAAAGACTACTAATTCCGACAAATTGTGGTAATGATCGGATTGTGTGTTTTTGACGAGGCTGGCCCTTATTATTTTTTTGCCTTAAACGACACATTTCTGTCAATCGCAACCCATTCCTCGGGATCTGAACTGTCACCTATAAGAACACTCTCAAGCGCCACCGCCTCTCATCAATCACTGCATTCTTTTTTTAAGGATTATCCCATGGAACCAAGCACCAACCACGCCAATTCCAGAATCAAAAGACTTCAATGCCGACAAAGAGCGAACTCGTCTCGCACTATTTTTACATAGGTATTTCTCTCAACACAAATACCATCTCACACGCAAATTCATTCTGATTCGTCCAGCTTACCACTCACACTACCCAAATATACAAGGCACCCTCGTGGTGTTATATACTTGACAGAACGCATGACTGAACCAGAGACTCCACCTTCTCAGTATGTGTGTGTGTATGAGTGCGGGGCGTGTTCACCATTCATGTCGCTCTTCCGCTTGCCACTTTTTAACGTTGTTCGTTGACAGGCCGGAACATTGTTTGCAACTTAACACTTTTTTTTTTGTTGCTCTAGAAATAGCCGCAGGTTTTTAAGCCATTACAGCCCCTTGCCCCGTTGACACGATGTGAAAGTTGGTCTTTGGTACTTGGGATGCATGGGTTTCGTTTTGTTTTTTAAGTGGACACAGCCGTGTGTTCCGGTCCTGGGTTTCTAGCAAAATTTCCATAAAGCTTTTTCCTATTGTCACCGGTTGCTGAATGATGTCGTAGGTATACCCTATAGCCATAAGGCAAGGGATAGGATAGGCACGGTACAAACGGACGAACTGCGACCGTAGTGCATGCATAAGTAATGAACGAGTCCGGAGTTTTTGCACTCGGTGTGTGCCGGTGCCGGTGTTGTTCTTTTGATTTAATTTCTGATCCATTAGCATTGATGCTCGGTGCTGGTGGAAGCTCCCCCTAAACGCAGGGGGCGAGTTGAAAAATTGAACCTTTATATGACTTTGGGAAAAGTGGAGAACCATTGCCTGTCAGTGGTAGTGGGTGGTAGTTGCGTTAATGGACTGTAGCGGGTGGCCAAATAAAAGTTAATGCTTTTTAGCTGTCATGTGTCCTTGACAATTTGCCAAAAATGTGTCGGTTTTTGTCTCTGTCTCTTGTGGTATGGGGTGTTTATATGGACAACCCAATGCGCAGTGTGGGTTGAATGTGAATAGGTACCTGCCTCCCTATACCTACCCATTCGCTCATAAAACATTCAAATCACAAAAATCTGGGTCTTCTCTTTTTTTAATAATAAAGACATCCATTGACAGTTGAACAAGTACTCAAACCACCAGCTGTCATCGCGGGGGTATCTAATTAAAATTGACAGCGAAACCAAATTTTTTGCCACTACTAATGTGTCAGTGTGCCCCTTTCAAATCCATTGCGAGGGTGGGCAATACTCCCAAGCGTTTAAGTTAACCTGTACATAAGCGCCTCGCATACACATAACGCTCCGCCCAACTGCAGTGCACTGAGCACTGAGGTCCCAGGCAGCTGTCACTGTCACACCTACACTTTCAACACAGCCCGAGACGGCCGCATAAATTACACGACCCACCACTCACAGCAATAGTGTTGCAGTTCGCCGTCGCCGCATCACCATTCACCACCAGTGGCCGTACAGCAAACAAAGAGGGCGCTTCAAATATATGGTACCCAGTTGGATCATTGTGTGTGTACACACATCCATTCCCACAGCTCAATTAAAATGCCTTGGGATAAACTCACGATATTGGCTGCCCTGGTGGTATATACAACGAGTTTTCTGCGTTTTTTTCTTTCCAACGCCCAGCTTACGCTCCATTGCGGACCCAGTTCCGCATGGTTGAATCCCAATTCATCAAATGGGGGTTTACACACAGTAAACCGGTTTAGGCGCCTCAGCAGCACTCACCAGTCACCATTTGTGCACACAAGAAGGCGGCGCGGTTCGTAAAGTGACTATTCGGTGTGCCCGACGAGCAGTGTCACACCACCACCGAGAGCAGTGGAAGTGGGTTTACGTTTAAATTTGGTCGCGTTCGGTGTTAGCAGTTATTCTTTGGTGCTCGACAAATTTGGACGTGTTTCCTGTTTGGGGGAGATTCGTATACGCGCTCCTTGGGGGTCCTTTCGGTTGAATTGGTTTTAAAGTTTAAGGCGATTTAGGTATATAAATTAGACAATTGGGGATTCGTGACATTCTTTGTTGTTCGTTGACGTTTGTGGAAAGACTTTTTAAGGATTTAAAAAGTGCGTGGTGAATTAGCGGTTGGAATTATGTTGAATTTAAGAAAATACATTCCGCAAGGTGAAAGTGACAGTCCTTAAAGATATTAGCGATTATCCTGTGTTAAAATCATTGTGTTTGCACCTTTACGTTGAGTGAATTTAATTGTTACGTTTGAGAATATCTAATCTACTATAGAGTTACCATAGTGTTAAATAAAAAGAAAAATTGTTGAATTGTTTGACAACAAGGGCAACATTTTTGTGATGATGGCCTTAAAGATGCTCTACCGTGGCCCGAGTTCTAGGCTGGAAAATTTAATTGAAAAAATACAAGCAACTAAGGAAGTTAATTCAGGTATGATGTTCGGTATGTTAACTATCGTTTTTATCATTTCTATACCTAATCTAAATACTTAATTATGGGTTTTAAAATGATCTATGTTTGCAATTGTCGATTGCGATTAAGGATTAAATGTTTTGAGTTCGGGGAAAAATATTTAAAGACGGGATAACAAAAACGACCGCGACCCTGATGGACTTTTTCAGGAAAGTTTTGAACTTGCCTGAAGAGCTCAAAAAAATGAACACCTAACCAAAAACTGGGGGTGCCGTGGTTAATGTGTGGGCTTACTATGTCTGGGCTTAACTCTTACCATCATCACCTAAAAAAAAAGACTCGTTCTTTTTCACTGCCCCCACATCCGCGAGGGTCTGACAAGCCCGCCGAAAGTATCATTTGTCTTGAAAAACTATTCCCAAAGTGCCGTAAAACTACTTTTTTTCGAAAAGCGTAAATTCCAATGAATTATTTTCTAAATGACACCAATTGTTATTTAGAAGAGATAACGTCAGACCATTTCTGTAGTTTTAAATAATACTTAAAGCACTATATACTGTGACTACTACCTGTCTTTGGACTCGAAGATTTAGGTGCGGCTTAAGTAGCATTCAAATTTAAAGGATCGACATAAATCGCATAGAACGCAACTCTGATTTCCAAAAGCTTACGGGATCCCTTAAGGTTGCGTTTTGGGGCCCAAATTGTTTGCTATTTATTATAAAGGATTCTTTAATAATTTTAGGAGAAGAATTGCACTAGATTCCGTTGCACACACGGCTTGTTGTTTTCTCAAACAGTTCAGTTCTCTTAGATCTACGTTTTCAGTGCAGAGTTAGCGCTAGATCAAACCAGCTAATCTCATGAATCCTTGAAATTTTAGTAGTGTATTCTTAAAGAAAAGTCGTAAAAAGAAGTTCCGAAGCATATGCTCCAGAGTTAACCGAAGGTAAAATTAGGTTTAACAAGGGTGTGGTGAATTAGGGCCACACAAAACACTAGGCTCCAAAATAGGCCCATCGCTATCCCTGGAATAAACCGAAGTTAGCCGCGAATAAAAATTAGGCAAAAAAAAATAATTTTTGATAGCTTGAACGTCAGTTTTTCACCGTAACTCGGATGATTTCGCACTAAAAACTGGATCTTAGTCTGTCATATCAGGATTTATGTCAACTAAATACATGGATTCGTATTTTGACCCTCACCGCCATTGATTGTCACACTTAAGTGTGAGCCCACATTACATAGCAGAGATGTTGGCTATACCTTTACACAATTTTTCAAACATTATTGGATGAAAGTCATTCCATCCATAATGATCGCTTTCTCAGCCTTTTCACCTTTATAAGTGGATAACTACCCTCACGGCTTTAATATCGCGAACTTAGGGCCAGTTTTTCAGTGCAATAAACTGAGTTCTAACTTCGAAACTTTAGTTTTCCAGTCGATTTTAACAAGGTTAATAGATTATCTCGGTTTCGCTTACTAGATTTGTTGGGCTTAGCCTGGAATAGAAGCTCTGAAAAACAAAACTCGAATTTTTTGCTTGACAATAAGGAGAGACGATGATTTAGTTGAAGATTTCAATAGCTTAATTGATAAGTAGTGTTTGCCCCCTGCACGAAAAAATAGCTCGCTGTGTTAAGCAGATTCGGGGATTAACTTAGACTTAAAACCGTGGTTAACACTGCACTGAAAAAGTGGCCTGTAAGGATCAACGACTGGCACGCGCACAACCACAAGGGCTCACAAATTCAACTAATGCCACCATAATGTTATAATAGGATCTAATGTTGCTCTTCGATGCTGATTCTTTTACAATTATTGCATAAAGGTAGAGACGCAATGAATTTAACTCTTTTTATACGAGTATCTTTAGTACGCGTTCAATTTATTTCAGTATTATATCGAATTTTACCCTTTTTCTTTACAAGATCTGACAAACCCTCCTACTCATACATACATACTCCTCCTACTCAATAAATGAGTGTTAAGTTGCTTCTTCGCTCAATTTGAGTTGTTTTAGATGATTGGACTCTGCAGATTATAAAATAAATGCGAGGTTTCCCCATGGCCCTATTTGGTGGCCTGGATCACGCCTTAGCTGATAGAATACTCCTAAAAATCGCTCCTTAGCGATCACTTCTTATCAATCACTCCTTAGCTGATCGCAGTACACTGAAAATAAAACCCTTTTATAATTGACAAAAAAGCAGGTGGGAACAACAAATCTCTATCAAAATACGTCCAACAAAACCATTTTATCAAATTAACAAAATTTTGTAATAATGACAAAAAATTATTACAAAATTTTTTCGTATTAAGAAAAATCCATTTGTTGTAACAACAAAAATTTTGTTTGGTATTAAAAAAAAAATTGACTGCCAACACTAATACTACTCACTTACATATTGCCTGAAAAGTGTTCACTGCGAATTTTTTTTTTTTAATTATGATTGCCTCCGTCAGGAATCGAACCTAGATTTTGCTTCATACTCTGCTACAGAGAAGACGAGCTAATAGACGCGCGCGGCCGTTGTTGCTAAAAAATATTGTGTGCCAAGAAGTTACTCAAAGGAAGGGAAAAAACTGACAAAAGTAAATTTTTCATATTGATAACGATTTTGTTAAATTGACAGTCTAAGTTTTGTTGTTCTGATAAAAACCTCAAAAAAATCTTTTGTTGTTCGAACAAACTCTTTGTTGTTTTGTACAAAACCGAATTTTCTTTCTTCTTTTAGAAAATTGACGGAAAATTGTTTCATTTAACACAATCGTTCTGTCATAATGAAAAAAAAAAAAACATTTGCTGATGTAATAAAAAAGCTTTGTTACCAAATATTTTGCCAATTTGACAAAAAGCTCATTTAAATGGATTGAAATTTGCTTAAAATGACAATTTCATTGCTAAATCAACAATTTTGCTTTTGTTGAATTTTAACAAAAAGTTTTTGTCAATATTACCTACAAAATTATTTTCAGTGTACCCTTCTATATTCGTTCTCGTTCTTCTGGATTGGCAGCGTATGTCAAACTTATGGCCTTTTCGGTTGGCGATCCCGGATCAGGGCGTTCTTCTCCCGGATCGGGGCTGTACATCCGAACAGTGAAACACGTTTTTCTTGATTTTGAAGTTTGTTTGGCGTTGTATTTGTGAAGCACACGTTATTCTACATAGGACAAATAACATTTATCCAACTTGAAACATGTATAATTGTGTGAGTACTTCTGGTTTTGATACTGGATTCAAAACCATAAGCAAATTTCTCTTCTATCCAGAAGAGGAACTGTCAAATGAGTCCAAGAAAACTATTTCAGGAGAGTCCAGAATGCTCCCAGACGCTTAATCTAAAAAGCCCTACCTAAACAGCCCTACCTAAACAGCATAATATCACTAAACTGAATGCAGTTTAATGCTTCTTAAACTTAATGCTGCTACAAAGCCGCAGCATCTAGCCATAATCCATGAATGGCACTTGCATCGCTTAAGAAAAGGCTTTCCATTCACGGTATGTTCGCCAATAGAAACTTAAATTGGAATTATTACTGCGAAATCTTGTGAAAAGGTTGCAAGAAATGTTTCATTTATTTCCTGGTTTCGTTATAAAGTTAATTAAAAATGTCCCGAAAAAAAATTTCAAACTTTTTGGAAACATCGTCTTCAACATCGCGATGTACATAAAGGGTGGTTAAATTTTAAGGGCTGATGTTGATTTTGAATAAAACACAAATTAGTCAGGAAATTATTGTCATTTCTTTTTATTATGATAATATTGGTATGGTTCAATTATGTAGGTGTGGAACAAAATATCGGCCAAATGGCCGCCGCAAGTACGATGCAATATGAGGCTGAAGCATAATTGAGGTTCTATGCCGTTAATGTGCCGATTTTTCCATCATTTAGCTCTTGAATTGTTGCTGGCTTATCGACGTGCGCCTTTCTTTCAAATAACCCCAAAGAAAAAAATCCAACGGTGTCAAGTCACATGATCTCGGCGGCCAATTGACATCGAGACCACGTGAGATAAAACGGCCATTGAATTTGTCGCGCAAAAGAGCCATTGTTTCGTAAGCTGTGTGGCAAGTGGCACCGTCCTGTTGAAGCCACATATAGCGTCCACACTCATATCTTATAATTCGGGCCATAAAAAGTTCGTTATACTTTCACGATAGAGAACACCATTCACAGAAACTGCCCGTCTGGCCTCATTTTGAAAAAAAAATCGGCCCGATAATGCCGCCAGCCCAAATGCGGCAATTCTGCTTATTGACGACTCCACTGAGGTGAAAATGTGCCTCATCAATGAAGATGATTTTCTTCGAAAATTGATCATCCACTGTTGCCATTTCTTGCCACCATTCTGACCATTGACGACGCTTGAAATGGTCAAGAGGCTTTATTTCTTGAGTCAATTGCACCTTATAAGCGTGTAAATGCAAGTCTTTATGCATAATGTTCATCAACGACGAGCGTGAGAGGTGCAATTGTTGGGCACAACGACGAGTTGGGGTGGACGGCTCTTCAGCCATACACTATCGCGAACAGCAGCAATATTTGTGCAGTACGAGCTGCACGAGCATGCACTGTTGTTTTCACATCTCCTACAGAGGGTTTGCCCAAATTTTTGCACAATTTTTCCGATTGTACGCACATTTGGATGATTAAATTGACCGAACAAATCACGAAATGCACGATATACACGATATGCATTTTAATTTGAACGCCCATTCTCATAATAAGCCTGTATCTTTCCATGGTTCAAATTGAGTTAGTCTGAAATTGAGAAATGTCAAATGAAATTCAGAAAAAAACTTGACGTTTAGGTGTGGTTCACATTCAACATCGGCCCTTAAAATGTAACCACCTTTTATATGTTCAATGAGGCTAAACTCTAAACCAGCCTATTTTCTGAAATTTTTGACTTGATTATGACCTTTCATTTATTGCTGCGTTGTCACAGGCAGAATTGGCATATTTGGAAACGCGTCTTCATTACAAATGTCGAATAATTCGAGTGCATTGAGGTCCTGTGTTCCCGATTCGGCAAAGCGGTCGACGCCAAACTGGACGCTTAACCATCATGCAAAATTGAGGAGTATGGTAAAAAAGTTCTACGCACGACTTGTCAGATTTAACTTTTTTGGGAAAAGGGCAAGGGAAATTCGATAAAATATTTCGGTGATTTAGAAACCGATTTTCCAAATGTCTTACGAATAAATCGATAATAATAAGGTTGGTGAGCAGATTTTTTTAAAGTTTTCTTTAGCATGAAAGATTCATCTGAGGCCTAAAACAAAGTGACAATTTATTTTTATCGCATATAACGGGTGATTTTTTAAGAGGTTGAGAACTTTAAAAAAAAAAAAAACACAAAAAATTCGAAAAAATTAATGAAATATTTATTTGAATCGATAGTTTGAACCTTGCAATTTAATGTTTAAAGATAATTTCATGCAAATGTTGACCGCGGCTGCGTCTCAGGTAGCCCATCCGCTGAGTCCAATTTTGGCATACTCTTTCACACATATCGGCCGGTATCTCACGAATGAATGCATGGATGTTGGCTTCCAGTGCGTCAATCGAAGCGGGCTTGTCCCTATAGACATTAGCCTTGACATACCCCCACAAAAAATAATCTAATGGTGTCAAATCGCACGATCTAGGCGGCCAATTGATCGGCCCGAAACGTGAACTGCTCAGAACTGCTCAGAAGGTCGAGAATGCCGACCATAAAATGGAAGCAGCGCGCGATGAACATTTCGAACCGAGCACGAATTTTGATAGTAAAATTCAATAATTTGCAAGCGTTGTTCATTTGTAAGACGATCCATGGTTAAATTGCAAGCCAAACTGAAGCTGTTTGACAGTGACACAAGGTACTAAACACACGTCAGCTGTCAAAACCAGTGTTGCCAAAACCAAACCGGCTAAAAAATCACCCGAAAATACTTGATTCTACATTTGGTTCACACAAAGTTTTCGCCACGCCCATATTTAGAGTTAAAATTAAAGAAAACCCTATAATTTTCCAGAAAAACATCGATTTCGACAGTTTTTTTTTAGCGTTACCAAGGAAAGAATACGATATAGATAAAGTTTAGCACATTAGGTAAACCGGACACTATTTTAGATTTGGCTCACAAAAAGGTTTTGTTCACGCCCATCTTTAGAGGTCAATTTCACAAAATTATTGAATTTGAACAAAAAAATTCTTATTTTTGTGTACATTTTAGCCGCAAACTTGGATATTACTATGCTATTTCCCGGAGCCTCAAAACAATCAAAATCAAAAAGGGATTTCTAGGAAAGAAGCTACAAGACTGACTGACAATTTACTGAATTGATTTAAAAATGATTTAAAAATGCTAAATTTTTATGCCGTAAAAACGTAGTTTTACTTTTAAGAAAAAAAAAATTGAAATTTTGTCGCCAAAAGCCGGATTGTTCGAAAAAAAAACCGTGAAGTACGAAAACATTCGCGGAGCGGTCCGCCGGCTTTTGTTCTACTGAAATCCATGTCCATTGAATTTATTCTTAAATTTCTGAGAAAACGGTATTACATGTTGTTATACTCGACCCAGGGTATATTAAGTTTGATGTATAGTTTGTAACGCAGTGAAATAATCACCGTAGACCCCTAAGACCTTTTAGAGATATGAATGGGACCGACAGGAGAATCGATTAAGCCACGTCCGTCCGTCCGTCCGTATGTAAACAACTTTTAGGCCTTAAGTTCGAAGGCAGAGAGCTGAAATTCTGTGGGTTGGTTGGAAATCCAGTCCTTCAGATCAAGTTTGAAAATAAGCTGAATCCGCCCACAGATACGCCCCCTACAGGCCTGTATGTGCGACCATCTCTAATTAAAAAAAATACATTTTGCAAATTTTAGCTATGTTACAATGGCGCTAGCGCATTCATTTTTGGTACGTAACATTGCCTTATAATTATCCTTAAGGTAGCCAAAAAATGTTAGCTTTTTTGTTGACCACACCCACTTTTTAGGCATTTTAGCTTAAAATGACTGTTTTTCAATAAATATATATGAAATTTGACAAAAAATTATATGATAAAAGCTGTAGATATTAGCATTTTCAAACTTTTATGTATATATTGTATGTGCCTCCGCCCACTTTTGTGGGCGTGGCGTTAAAAAAAGTGATTTTTTTAGTTAAAAAGGCGGAGTTTTAGGCTGAAATGTATGCAACCACCTAGTATAACGTAATCAACAGTTATATTTTTATATCCCGCCCACTTTTTGGAGGCGTGGCAGTTTTCTTTTTAGTATGGTCGGGTATTTTGCAATCCGTCGTAGATGGATTGAAGCTTTTGCATACCCACTGTTGCACTTTCCCACTTGTTTTATATATCGTTTGTTTAAATAGGTTTCGTTTTTTTAAGGTTTGAAACGGCAATATTGAAACTTTTTAAATGCAGTAAACTTCCGTTGTAAACGCTCCATACTTCAGCCAAATTTAAATTAAATCGTCGTTACCGTTAACAGACTAGCAACCTTTAAGAAGTGGTTTCGAAAATATTTTTATGTTTTTGAGTCAAATCTTCGAAGTTTTTGAATATTTGAAGTTTGTTTTGGCATACACGTTTCTTCATGAATTTTTGCGATTTTTTTTTCTCGAAAATGCGTCAAAACGGCAGTATTAAAACTCTGACAGAAAATTTTGACTAAAACACTTGGTAGATTTTGAGTGGCTTTATACTTGTGTTCAAGATTGTCTTTGTGCAATAAGCGGTTTAAGAGTTAAGGCCTCAAACACTTTGAAGAACGTTATCCATTTTCAACTCTTCATTTCTCAAAAACTTTTCAATATTTTGAAAAAATTAAATTTTAGCATTTAATTTTGGTATTTTCTTAAAAAAGTATTTAAAAACGTTTAATTCATTTTCCCATGAAATTTCAAACTGTAGTTAACCCGTTATTTCTGCTTAAAAAAATGCCCTCGTTGGATTCTCTGACTATTTCCGGAGTTTAAAAGCACACTAAATTTTGTCTTTCTACGACTTACCGTTCAGAAGTTATAACACGATTGGACGAAAGGACGGACGGACGGATCATCCTGTTTGGAGATGGACCGAGGTCCGCCAACAAGTCCTCATATATCATTTTTTCTACCTACGTGGGAGGCTATACCGGCCTAACCGCTTTTAGTTTATTGGATTTTCTGACCGTCTTTAGATTTCTTTAGCTCTAAATAGAGAGAAAAAATATTATAAAAGCGTGCATATACCATTGACGATTTATTTTCGTAATATAGTCACCTAATTGTCACAGGCGTTCCTAGGGGGATGTGTGATGACATGAATCAGCACATGAAAATGTTTGACGGTTGATAATGAATCGCACAGAGCCAGAGGAATGTGGGGAAATACCGCCTAGCCCCCTGAAAACAAAGGACCAGCTGATTTTGACAGTAATTGATCGCAAGCTGTCCAAGAAAATTGTGATGATCAAAGTTTACTCAGACGAATTATTGCGATTTGTGACATCACTTATCACAGATCACTTTATAGCTGAATCCTGACACAGACCCTTCACTCAGTTTGACATAATCCTTCACTCTATTTCCTTCAGACAAAATCCTTCTTTATGGGACTTCTCCAAAAGCTGTCCACAAGTGTCCAATTCGGGGTGAATCTTTTCATGCATATTGTTTCAAAAAAAATTATTTACTTACATTAAAGCCCCTTCGAAATTACCTTTTTCCTAGTAGTGATTTGGCCTTTTCCACTAAAGTTCTGATTGCCTTAAGTACCTACTTATCTCAAAGCTTGTCAGGGATATTAGCCTAAGCTAAGGCTAGCTATAGTTGTTTTTAAAGCTAGTTTCACTCTTTTTCGTATCATAGTTGAATCAATAGATTTTCTCGAATATACTTTTGGTTGCTTCCTCAGGAGAGTTATTAGCGCCATTTCCCACTCCTCAATGCTTTCATAGTCGATTTACCGCCTTGCCCGTCTCGTGCGGGATCATCATGAAAATCCACCCAAGAATCCAAAACCTTTTCCTTCACCCGACAATTTTTCTAACTTCAGCCAGCATCAAATAACCCTCTCGGATAAGTGTTTAAATCCCAAGATGACTAATTTTTGTGGCCGAATAAGAAAAAAATTATTTCCATGGCAAGTGGAGATAATTCTCTAAAGCTCTATTAAGCTTCTCTAGAGCTCCAATAAAGCGGAGCTGCGTGCCACACACGACATGTAAGAATTAACTTTTTGAACGCCAAAGTATAGACAGAATATGTGATTTCTTGATGTAAGCTGGCGACCAATGACATACAGCTGGATTAAATGCTTGGAGTCATCAAATTTGGACCACATATGTCTTTTCTAGAGCTTACAGCTCCAAACAAACAAAACGACATGTCTAATTGTGAATGTGTTACAAATCTTTCGATAAGGAGCTCGCTTCCTGTCGGCTTTCTTTTTACGTCTTTTGTACCTACCTGCCTTCTTTCCAATACATATATGCAATTTAATTTTATTTTCTGCCCCTAATCCCCAAGGAACTATGCATGCATGCATGCTCTCATCATGGAAGCCCAATGAGATCCAAACAAATTCACATGCAGGCATTTGTTAAACCTACTCCCTCATGTCGTGTCTAAAACGCCAGTCGGTCTTGGAATCAAATAATCTCGTGATTCACACTTGCTTGCCGCATTATACAGATCTGTGACAAACTTATAATGTTTGCTTAATCCCACATTGATGATCTAAGCGCGGATACGCGAGGCTCTTTTGAAGCCACTATACACCGGAAAGTGCGGCGCGGTCTTCGTTTACGATTAGCCGCAATGCCTTGTGTTATGGTCGTGCTTTTGTTTTAATTCAAACGCCCGCGCGTTAAATGTGCGCTCCATTCGCCGGACCACAGCTAAATAGCATGTTGCTTAATTGAAGTTTCCCTTCCGTCTAATTGTCATATAACGCCACTTGATCGGGGAGAATATGTGCCTCTGGTTTAATGTCGCCAGTTAATTACACCTCCCCTTCCAATTAAAAGCCATATCGTACATGTCCCTACACCGTCCATAAATGCACGGTATGTCGGCCCTATTCTTGTCCGCCACGCGCGTTAATTCAATTATCCCGCACAACTCTCGAACTCAAACCAAAGATTTGTCTTTATTGTTTGGAACCACTTCCTCTTTAGTCACCAGATTATGCCACTTAATTAATTAGGGGTTTGTCTAACTGTTGTATGCAGAATGTGTCAGACCGACATGACACCTACGACAGAGGGTGTTTTAATTAAACCATATCCCAAACAGTCTTTTGTGCATGGCTCTTAACTTGATGTCATTTAAATTAATCGAACGACTTGGCTTCATTTCAGATCTGTACTCTACGCACACCTCGTCCAGCTACTCGCCCTCGATGTCGGACGGGACAATTACGCCGAACTCGCTGCACAACCACCACCATCATCATCACCAGCAGCGACTGCACCACTTGCAGTACCAGTGTGAACAGCCAAACAGCGGTGGTCATCACAATCGCGACAGGCATTACAATCGACGTGTCTCGACCATAAATGGAGCAACTGCCAGCGGTGTTCTCGGCGAGGACGACGACAACGAAGACGATGACGGCGAAGTGGTGGACGAAGATGAAGACGCCGCAAATTCTGGCGAGGAAAAGGTTTTCCTCTCCTCAAACGGTGGTGGGGCCAACAACGATGCCAACACCACAACCACCACCACCACATCATCATCCACCACCGCGAGCAGCATCAGTGGCGCAACCGGCGAGCATTCCGTGAAAATTCCAACGAAATTGCGGAAAATCGATAGGGATTCGGCAAAGTTGCTGGATAAGTTGACAAGTGATGGCATTAAGAGCGCGACCGACCGCGACGGATCCTATCAGTGTCAGTTCTGTGATAAATCATTTCCGCGCCTTGGGTATCTGAAGAAGCATGAACAGGTGAGTGCAAGCGCTGTTGGGTTGGGACTTGGGAGTATATTGGGATCCCCGGGTTTCCTTTTAAGGTTGTGACTTCTTTTGACTTCGTGTGGACGGGGGGTAATTAACAGTGTTAGCGCTTATTAGAGGCGAATCGCGCGAATACTTCGCACTGCTCGACGGCGGCCAGATCAATAAATATTGATTTCATGTTCGTAATGTTGACCCTGACGTGGTCGAATGCATTCCCCGGCACTGCACGTGCACTGGGCACAATCAAGCTATTCGCAGAAACGTCCTGGACGAGGACGTCCCTCTAGTAAAGTTCATATCGCGCTCGATCTGGGGGAATTTGTCGTCTGATATGGTCGAGATTGAAACGAATTCAAGGAGCTCTGCGCGTCACCAGGGTGAAGAATTGCACTTTCCAGTGGCAATAAATATAAATCTCTCTTGGGAGCTGGACACACATGATAAATATTTTTGGGCATCCTATATGCGCCTTGTCGAGCAAAAAAAAACCCATACCACTACTTGCCACCGCAATGAAGTTGGGGGCACTTTTTGAGGAATTCATCGTCGTTGTCATCGTCGACGTCTTCGGGGCCAAAAACTTGGCCTGAAGGATGCAGATCGTATCTTTTCCTTGTTCGTCGTCTTTGTCGTAAAGTGTCTTTCTGCCTTCGGTTGTGGTGGAGATGATGATTTGCACTGGCAGTTAAAAAACGATAACCAGCACAATCAGTTGTTCATATTGTGCAATAAACACTGGCGTCGCTCTGAATACAAATTGACTTATTTTGGCCGCAATTCGAAGCGAACTGCCGGCCAAGATATGGAATCTGTTCTGTTGGTTACTTTGAAACTTCAAACGGCCAATGCCGCCGCGCTCCGACAACGTACCGAAGTGACAAAATAAATTTGGAACTTGTATCCGTCGTGCCACCTAGCTAAATTGTGTGTGAGCGAAGTAGAGTGACAGTTGTGTAGTGCGCCTACATAGGAAATATCTCAATTTAGTGGACTGAACTGGCCACAATAGAAGAGCACCACCACTCTGACAGACCACGAATTAGGAAAAGAAAAAACTCTGATTGAGCTTCACTTGACGTTTAGACGAATTGACGACATTGACACTCCTGGTACGCTGCTCGTACTCATTAAAATTGTCAACGGACGACGCGACACATTCCGGGAGGAGACTGGTATCTAAATGTGTTTTCCGGGAACGCCACAAGGCGAAGGGCACACCACACGGTAGCCATCGTTTTGTTTTGGGCCAGGTTCCGAGCTCCAATTAAGCATAGTGCCTTGCAAATGCAGCACATATCACCGCACTCTGGAGCGCGAGGATAACATCTGAACTGGAGTTACATCTCTTATGCATATCGCGACGACTTTACGACTTGCTATGTGACCATAAAATCCCGACTCACCAAATAAACTGGAATAATAATTTTGCTGCTGACATTTTGGACCCAAAACACAGAGCATGACATAGCGCATCAGGCAGCACAGCAGCGGGTTCGGGATCGAGCAAACACAGAACCTTGTTTTCATGTTCTTGCTATTTTATCTTGTCCATTTGGGATATATGCGCGCGGCGGCAATTAACATGCGTGGCGATCATCCACACTTTCGCAAACCCACATGGACATACGCGGGTATGAGTTTTATGTCAGCTCTAGAGCAGGAGCCTTCCCCGCCGCGCATTGTATCATATTGTCAGGGTCTAGTCAGACAGAGCCATTGTCATTTGGCATGCTTAAGGCGTACGGTCGGCTTGGCGATCTCAAATAGAGTGTATGCATAGTTTAACATAAAAAACAAAGCGCGGGTTTTTGGAGGAGATGAGGGGTGAAAGAGCACCTCGGTCGTCAGCAGTTGGGCTTCGCACTTTGCAATGATCTCATGCCAGGTGAAGTCCGCTTTAGTGCATCTAAAAATTTCTTATAGAAAAATCTGCTTGTTTTGTTCTTCAGACTGATTTGGAAACTTTTTCTCGTTCCAGAGTCATGCTGAGCACCTTCCGTTTAAGTGTGACTATTGTGCCAGGCTGTTTAAGCACAAGAGGTCGCGTGATCGACACACTAAACTGCACACTGGAGACAGACGATACAGGTGTCCGCACTGCGAAGCTGCATTTTCACGCAGGTAAGTGACAATTTAGCTTTTTCAGAACAAAAATTATTAAATTAAGGAAATATGCCTAAAGCTGTCGTCAAGAATTTTTCGGGGAGTACTAAGTCAATAGAAACTGCAACCTTTTAATCCCTTTGCAGGATACCTTAGCATTTTTATGTGAGCATAAACTTTATGTTATTGGCACTCAAGTCGAGATCTGGGCAAGGAAAATGGTGTCTGATCAGGTTTTTAAAATTTAAACTTGAATCAAACAAGATTTTATTGCTTCAAAAAGAATAATTTTTATATTAATAAGAATAATTTTCCTTAATATTTTGGAACACAAAGTAGCCGGCTAGGGAAGGGATAACCGACGATTTAGCTTACTACGTCATGTCATGGAGAAATGTCATCATTGAATTGAATGTACAGTGCGCGAGTCCCCACCTGTTTCTTTGATCTAGTATTTTAGGCCTTTTTTTACAAACTTACCTAGATGGGATGTTGTTATATTAATTCCCTGTTAAATTGGTTCTCCCAGTCATTTCTAATTTGTGAAAAGCAAAAGCAGGACACCCTGTCAAAAGATGTTCCATAGTTTCTTTTGTTTGGCACTAAGTTGTGGTTAGCATGTCCAGTGAGAGAGCTCTTACGTAGCAGTCTTTGATCAAATCTGTTGAGTTCTAGGGCTTCCTTGGCTCTTTTGAGCCGTAGAAGAATGTCATCAAAGCATGCGTTGTGTGTCACGCAGCGCGCGCCGGCCGTTCTTTTGTTATTATGCACCCTTGATAACTGCACCACAAAGTTTTCAAATTAACAAGCGGTCCATCCAAAAATGAAAAAAGGACCTCTAATGGGATTTCTTATGGTATCATACGTTGTCCGTCTGCCCAATCACGTTGTAACTTCTGAACGGTAAGTTGTAGAAAGACAAAATTTGGTGCGCTTTCAAACTGCGGAAATATTAGAGAATCCAACGAGGGCAATTTTTTTTTTTAAGCAGAAATAACGGTTTACAGTTTGATGTTTCATGGGAAGAAGGATAAAATATTTTTCAATACTTTTTTTAAGAAGTTTAGCACGCAAGAACGAGAAAAATGAAACTTAGACTTGGTAGATACTGAACTTCAAGGAAAAAATTCATTTTTTTACGAATATTAAAAAACTACAAATATTTGACTCAAAAATTTAAAAACTTTTTCCACATATTTTTCCTTTTAACGGTTATGATAATCATGATAAAATTTGTCTGAAGTATGTAGCTTTTACAAAGCATTCTAACTATGTACATTAAAAACGTTTCAAAACTAACAAACGAAACAGACGAAATAAAAAATAGCATGTTTTACAGTTGTGTCAAAAATCCATGTCCGCGGAATTAAAGAAATGTGACCAGTACTTATGAAAAATTCAAAAATAGAATAGAGGTAATTGAAAAAAAGCCGGAATTTGCTGTTTTATGCTTTTTAAATTGAAAAAAAAATAAAAAAGGTCAAGTCCTTAACTCAATTTTCCAAGCGGTACATAATAGACAAACAATTTAAATAAATAACGGACGAAGTCCATCTTTTTGAATTAAAAAAAAAGTTTAACAGTTTTAAAATATTAGATGAATAAAATTAAAAATAATTATTATTATAACCTACTAATAATAATTAATAATTAATTATTATTTTACTATTATAATAATTTTACATCAACCAAATTTAAAGCAAGCATAACCACATGAACATTAACAAAACAACAGATTTGAAAAATAAAACAATAAAATTATAACAATTGTTGTTAAGAAAAACAAATAAAAAAAAATAGAGGAAAAGTTATTTACTTCCCTTTTTTTAGTGTGACGAAACTAAAAAATCACCAAATATAAAAACAGTAGACTGCATTACGAAAGAAAAGTACACAACAGAATGTAAACTAAATCCAAAAATAAAACTATTTAAACTTCTATTAACTTTACTATATAAAAGCAAATAGAATTTTACACAAACTGCGCAATAAAGTTGAGTTTAACCTTTAACGACGTGCCGCTCCGAGTACGTCTCCATACTTAACGGTTTTTTTACACCCTACCGAGGGTATATTAATTTTAGTGCATAGTTTGTGAAATAATCATCGTAGACCCTCAAGACCTTTTAGAGATATGACCCAGACAGGTGAATCGATTAAGCCATGTCCATCCGTTCGTCTGTATGTGTAAAGGTTAAAGGTCTTCAGAATCAAGCTAGAGAGCTGAAACTTGGTACACGGCTTGGTCTTTTGTTGCACAGACAAAGTAGAAAAATTGGCTTAATCTGTCAACAGCCACGCTACTGACTTCAATGTGAGACAACCTCTATTTCACATTTTCTTTAAAATGCCTTTTGGTCAAGTTAGATAAGGCAGAGGAACTTAAATTTTAGTACTGAGCAATATCGGCCCAAGACCTTTAACAAGGCAAAAATTTGACCGCCCACAATATTGCCCATGATTTTTCGGAAAATTCACTCCATATCGAAAAAAAATTATATGAAAAATAGTAAAGATATTACTATATGCTAAGTTTGCACATTGTTAACTTATTTTATTTTATTTTTTTAAACAGACTTACCGCGACGATTTTTAATTTTCACTATCACTGTAGTTTTCTCTATTTTACTTGAAACTCCTCTGGTTGCTAACCCTCTTATCGCGTAAAAATCAATAAGGCAACAAAACTATAGTAGGAGGGTTACAATCTGCTTAGGCAAATCCTTGGATACCCCATCCCAATTGACCACTGTCAAGCTCCGAATTGCGTCATAAATCTTGGTTGTTAAACTTCAGTTTCTATTAACTTTAATTGTATTTAGAATTTGTTAGTTAAGAATATTCTTCCTTAAAAAAGGGGAGTGGCATCAACCCCATTTTAATAACCATTTTTTTTTATATTCAAAATTAGGTTTATACTTAAAAACGCCCCCAATAGTGGGCGTGTCAAAAATTTATTCATTTCAGTTGAATATTTTTGAACAGATTTTTCATTCTAATAAGTAAAGTAGGTGTTTCAGTGGGCGGATTGTAAAATTTTTTACATATTTGTATTGCTTCGGGACCTAGAAAGAACAGATATCAAGTTTCAAGTTCCTAGCTCAAAATTAAAAAACTAAAAGCTACCGACAGGTTGACGGACAGGCATGGCTCATTCGACTTACGATTCGGACTTTGTTATGAACTATGAATTAAACTTAATATACTTTCTTTATGGTATGGCGTATAAAAAATAAGTAAATAGAATGGGCAACAGCTCGAGGTGAACCAGGGCCAACTTCTCAACAACGCATGCTGTGTGCGTTGATTCTTCACATATAAGAGCACCTACTATTTTATCGTAAAATATCCCTTGCTTACTAATTATTTTTATCTCGTGAGTCAAATGCTTTTATGCTGTGAATTTTCGTTTTTATTCTGCGAATATACGTTTTCTTGGCCGTTTTTACATTTTTTTAAATTTTAAATTCGTAAACAACAGTTTACTATTCCACGAAACTTCCAGGACTTTCCTGGCACAGAGGGAGTTTTTGCTGGTAAATTTAGTTAGGTCAATCTTACTACTTTTGCATGCAAAATTTCCGTCCATATTTAAAATTACTGCTGATTAGGTCTGAGCAGAGATGATAGTATTTCTCGACTTGTGCAAGGTGCCAAAAGGGAACCTTTTGGAGAATAAGAAGGGTACAAGTCGGTCTTTAACTATACAATAAAAAATCCTTTTCAAGTAGGGTTTGAAGTTCACACTAGTCAGCGAACCTTGAAGACGTGATTCCGCGTCTTCCATTTTCCAATGGGCAGGCGTCTACAACCGTGTGAAACCTTTTTTATTTTGGGTTTAATTTTGTGGATTTCCGAAATCCGATTTTTGTTTGTAGAATACTTCCAAGTGTGAATATTTAAATCAACTGTCTTATTTCCCACATTTTTATTGCACGTCTCTTGGGGTTTGAACGCCAGATTGGTCAATTTGTCAGATTGAAGTTGATGAATTTTTGTTTAATCCTAAAGTTTTTTTTTTTTGCAAAACAAAGAGAGGATCTGACACATCTCATTTGCTTTGGCCGATCTTGGCTAACTCTTGTGTTCAATGTGTGCCATTTTTCTCGTTGCAATTGAACCCGTAACGTTCTTTTGTGCATTGTTCATAATTCCATTTACCAAGCTAGCCAATTCAGAGTCTGCCGAGTCCTTTACTTCCGAGTCTTATCAGTTTTTCGACGGCTTGGCATATGTTTCCCCTGAGCGTTTCGCGTCTCTTTTGTGGTTATGTGGTTAACGTTATCGCAACTTCGATACAACTATCGATACTCTGTACAGATGGTATAGACTCCTGGAACCTGCTCTTCTTTCCACTCCTTCTGTAGGTGTTTTTATCAGCATTTAGTGAACCGCCGCTTGATCACAGTGGCGTTAAGATTTTGGAAAGATTTTTCCATATCATGTTCTTTCGTTGGTACACGTTGGGTGGATATCGCTATCGAAGCATATTTTTAGGCACTATCGACTCCTGCAATATTTTTACCATATACCAAGTCAAACGTAGATCAACGTCAAAATTTTCTCTCTCTCTTTATTATTTCCAGTGATCACTTGAAGATCCACATGAAGACGCACGACAACCAGAAACCATTCCAATGCACCATCTGTAACCGCGGCTATAATACAGCGGCGGCTCTGACCTCGCACATGCAAAACCACAAGAAGCAAGCAGCACTTTTGGCTGCTGGCGGTAACCCTGCTGCTCTTAACTACAGCCCTCGCTCAACTGGATCTGGTTCGAGTAACGGAAGCTTACAGAAGCGTCGATACGCCTCAGTAGCAATGAACAAAAGCCCCAGTCCAGGTAGTCTGGACTACGCCAAACGCTTGCGCAACTCCTACATCTCCTGCATGTATTGTACGAAATCAGACTTCGCATCAATGGAGCAACTGAGCTCTCACATACAGGCCATGCATGAAAAGGAAGCCTTGGCCAATCAAACCAACTTCCAGATGTCCTGTGAGTACTGCACTATGAAATTTCCCAGCATCCCAGCAATGTTCCAGCACATGAGAACGACCCATATCGATCGGCTGTCCAGCCCGAGCAGCTACTTTGAACACTTCAATCGGTTAGCAGCGTCGGGAACATTCAGTCCACGATTGCCAACACCCAAGTCAAACGAAGTGAAAGTCAAAGTCGAAGAGCCAAGTCCGAGGGAGATTGAGAAGCCCGACGACGAACCGACAGATTTGAGTCAGAACAAACGCACCGCACAGACGCCTTCGCACGAGTCTGCTGAAGCAGTCGAGAAACCAGGTGTGTTCTTCTGCAATCAGTGTAACGATGGTTTTCCAGATTTCGACAGTTTCCGCAATCACCTCAAATCGCATATAGTTCAGGGACTTAATCTGATTTGCCACCACTGTGGTCAAGCACTGCGCGATCAGAGCGAGTACGAAAGACATGTTGTGTCACATTTTCTCATAACCAGCTCGGAGTATAACTGCACCGAAAAAAATTGCAGCAAGTCGTTTACGAAGCCAGAGGATCTGCAAAAACACCTCTTTGACAGTCACATACAGTCGTTGTACAAATGTCTCTTGTGCTCGGACTTATTTGAGACAAAGGTTGCCATCCAGGTGCACTTTGCATGCATTCACTCGCCAGAGAATAAGATTCTTCGCTGCTCGGCCTGCATGGACACTTTTCATAGCGAGCAAGAGTTTCATATCCATGTTAAGACCAGACATCAAACTGCAGCAGGCTCACCTATCCAGTGTATGTTTTGCAGAGCAGTTTGCTCCACCGAGCTGGAGATGCACTTCCACCTGGCTGCCCATGCTCGACAATTTCGCTGCCCGTCGTGTCCAGAGACGTTTCACGTTGAATTTTTGCTTGACCGTCACATGCAGACGCACCACGGACAAAAAGACGTGGATGCGCCACCGACGGTCAATCCAGCATCAATCAATCCACTTTACATGAGTGCTCTATTCAACAAGCCACCTCCGTCGAGCCAAAACAACAACAACAGCATTCTTGACTACAACGCATTCGCTATGGGCAAAAATATTTTCGCCAACGCCTCGGGGAACAAGTTTTACAACCCCCTACAAGTGGATACTGCAACCACCATGAAACACCCCTCGCTGGTGTATGCCAGCCTTAATCAGCGCTACTTCGACACCAATCGAACCATCCTCGAGATGTACAGCCAGCATCAGCAGGAAAAACTAAGCGGTAATGCAGTGGCAAACTACTTCAGCAGCCCAAGCAACACACCAAGCAGAAGCGCACAGAAGCCTCAGCAGGAGAGCAGTAAGCCATCTTTGGACCGTCCAATTGCCGGCGGCTTTAGCTGCGGCATGTGCGAACGCAACGACTTCCGAACTGAAGCCGAGATCCACTCACATCGAAAGATCGTTCACAACCTCAAGACGGGCGTAAGTCTGCGCTGTGCCTACTGCAGCGGCAACTTTAAGTCGCGAAGCGAGCTGGAACATCACATGAAGACTTGCCACAACTCCACCGGCAAGCACAAATGTCTCATATGCGATGAGATTTTCCCATCACCAGCCATCCTCGCCGAGCACAAGCTCCAGCACTCCAAAGTTGGCCAGTCTGGCAAATGTTCACACTGCGCAAAGGCCTTGGCAGATGTGTCTGCATTCAAGAGTCATCTATTGGAGCACAACACTGAAGGACAAATGCCGGTGCAATGCATTTGCTGCCGTCAGACACTTCATTCTGACTTTGAGATCGGCCTACATGCCAAGTAAGTTTGAAACCACCCCCTCTGGTTACTCTTGATCTAAAGAAAAATTTCTACTTTCATCCCCAGATTTCACACAAAGTCCTCCTCGGTTACCGAGAGCGTGTGCGCCTTATGCTTGGAGACAATCCCCAACACAACCGACGCCAAGGTGTGCGACAAATGCTGTCGCAAGCACAACCTCAGCAACAAGTTCAACAATCAGCGCAGCTTTGACACCAGCTCTGGACCACCGAACTATGTGGAGAACCGATGCAACTTGTGCAAGGTCATAATGCCGCATGCACAGAAACTGCAAGAGCACCTCGTCGAGCACACCTTCGCCGGCTGCGAAGACAGAGGCTTCACTTGCTACATTTGCTCCGCGGTTTTTACGGCGCCAGTAGGTCTGCTCGGTCACATGACTGAGCACGGAGCAAACTCACGTCCATACGACTGTAACCTTTGCAGCGAAAAGTATTATTTCCGCGCCGAGCTCGACCATCACCTCGTCGACCACGAGATGAGGGATCGTAACAAGAGTGCCGAGCCAGCAATTGCCGACGGGAAAAAGGCCTTCGACGAACTTCCTCCAGCAGAAGAGCGAGCTCCGAAGCCCGAAGTGAAGAACGAAACCGCCGAGGAGAAACCAGCCGACGACGACGACGACGAGTACATCGAAGTTGAGAAGGTACCCGAAGTTGTACAAGATAAATCATGTTCCTCCGACAAGGAAGACTAGACTAAGGACATAGAAGAAGATATAAGCACCAGTATTCTTGTGATAGCTCAAGAGATCCTTTCATTTGTTTCCAGAATTGTATTACTAATTTATTTCACATGTTATCCAATTAGTTATGTAGTAGTTAAGCTTGCACCAATTGTAATGAATTTTAGCAAATAAAATACCAATTACCAAACACAAAAATGAAAACGCTTTGTCCTTGACGACATGAAAGTACGCCTGCGCGCCCATGCTCTCTAGCCGCATGTCGAGATCATCAATATTGATGCCGAGCTGCTCGTTTGCCGTTTGCATACCAAATGCTAGACGCAGCACAGCAGTGAGTTGAGCGGCGAGCGTGCTCGTTCACAACGACGAATGTTAATTTTTTTGTTCTCCCTCTCGCTCTCTCTTGTGTGGCTCATAAAACTGCAAGACGGGTCGATCTAGAGCTAGACTCTAGAGAGCGGGATAGAGTTCATCCACATGCTGATGCACAGAGATCAGACGCAATTACTAGTATTTTGCCTGTGAATTGATGTATAAACCAGGCGCTATCGGGTTTCGGGGATCTCCTTTTCTGTTTGTTCAAAGCTTGCGAAGGTATAAGCCGTGTCGTCGGCGGCGGCAACGGGTGTAGGTAGGCATTCCCAACTATGCAGACCGTTTATCTTGTCAGCTGTCTTGTCGTCGGGTGGACTAAATGCAATTGAGACACTCGACTGGGGTGCGCAGATGAAGTGCGGCCGCGGGGAACCCGCACGGAATGCGGCAACTTTTCCTTTGGAGAACACACAATATTTTTGTGGCTAAGCTGGGAAGCCAAAGTCACGTAGCGGCAATAAAAGGTGCACAAAATCTTTTGATATATGGTTGGCAAATGTTGACATCGTACGACCGTAACTTAAGTGAGCTGTGGTGTGCTGGATGTGATGATCTCGGGGCATTTTAGACACTATTTCTGCGGTTCCTCCTCTTGCTGCTACTGTGACTCGGAGCGGTGACAGGGAGTGGGAGGAGGCGTGATGATGTGTGAATAATGGTGCGGTTCTTGGGTAATTCACGTACAAATTGAGATTTCTATTTGCGCAAAAAGTAATCTAAGCGGACGAGTTGTAGATGATCGGTGGTCACTTAACTAAGTATACGAAGCTTAAGACTCGGTTAGAATGAGTCTATAGTCGTTTAGCCTCAGGTAAGCTGGGAGCAAATAGGCAATGGTTAATCAGGTATGGTATAATTGGTCGTTACACGCGATTTTGCATTTGAATGCACAAAAAGAGCAACACAATAAATAAATTTTCTTTTAATTTCTTGCCTAAGAAAGCGGAATGTTATTTTGTCTGTAAAGTCTCGACCAATCACGACGTGCCTATGGTCGATGATAAGTACGCAAATTTCTTTCCTATTTTTTAGCCAATGGACTGAAATGTATAAAACATAGAATTCATATAGAGTCACTGTCAGTTGTACCATCAAACAGAGAGAATAATTTGACATTGATTTAGTACAGATATTTTATTCATTTGTGGAATGAAGCGACTTGCTGTGGGGGTTTCTTCTGAGGGATAAAATCTGAACCAAGGATGACATTTACTTTACAAAATTCATTGGTGAAAACTATATGTATTCCACTGTTATTTATCGGTAAAAAACAATGGCGTTGAAGTTCCTGGTCACAAGGGCCTTTGCTCTATAAAAACTCTTAAACAAAGGGAGTTAGGATTAATGGCGTGGCGCCGAGTGTGAATCTATACAAATTTTATGGATTAAATTAGTTGTTGCTTGCTGTTGACAATCAGGGTTTATATAGGCACTGATAGGAACTCCAAGAGCCTTTGATACCTCCGCGTGGTAGGTACGTGGTCGGGTACTGGCCCCGTCTTTCGTTGGACAAAGCTCGCTAAACTCTTAAGTGCGAGTGTTCAGAACAAAGAGGATATCAACAAGATAATCAAAAATGGCTGCCGTTCGAGTCTTAGATGTCTTCGAAATTGACAGACACACGCAAGTGAGAGGGGACCTCTAAACCTGGACGAGGCTAGCTGGAGACAGAGTCGTCTAGCAAAGCTTGTTGGCTGAAACCCAGGGCCACCCGGGACTGTAGCGCCACCTTAAAGCTTAAGACCCATTCAGAATGTTGGAATAGTGATGGTGGCGAATGAGCCCCTGAGTGGCAACTCTTACACCCCCAAAGTGGGTTAACTGACACTGGTGCACCAGGGTTGCTGTCCTATGGTTGAAACAGAGGTAGCGCCGGGGTAACTTCCCGTTGACGTATTTTATGAGAGAGGAATAAGTAGTCTCGGGTAACAATGGACACAAACGACAACAAGAACCGAAACGTTTAAGGACCACAATTTAAGAGTTTGAAAATGGAACGTTAGAGAACTACACACCAATTGCATTTTAAAATTTTATCTCCCACGGTTTAAATTGGATACCTTCAGTCCAGGAGATACGAGGAATATAGGATCATCAGGTATGATGTAGTTGGGGACTGTAATAATACTGTAGTAATAAGGAGAATATCTTCGGCGGATAATGGCTATAGACCAATTCATTATGCAGCAGCTCGTGAGATTGTTATAAGCAGCAGCAGTAATACGTTTACACAGAATCAGAATCCACAAGGCAACCGGTGGTGTCAAGATGGTAAAACCGCAAACCAAATAAACGATGCGCAAGTTTTTTAAAGTTGCAAAACACATTTTGATGTGCAAACGTCGACTCTGTCCATTTTTTTGTCGTGGTTAAATTCAGAGCTCGATTTTCCAACGAGAAGAAGCTGCGAACCATCCAGCAATGGAAAGTCAATGTTAGATGCCCCAGCATCAAAACACCTGGAGCCTGGAGTAGTCAGACCCTACAGCGAGCGTTTGAGGGAGAGACTGCCTGCTTTGCATTTGCTCTCCCAAGACATCAACGACCAGTGGAGGAAGTACCGCGAAACAGTTTAAGGTCTTTATCCAAATTAAAAAGGAATCCTAGGTATGATGATGATTGCTGCACATGAAAAAAAGTGACGGATAGCTTTTGCGATAAAGGGCTAAGCGAAATTTCCCATCTAAAAAAAATTGATGAGCCTAGTAACCGAAATTAGATTAGAAAGTTCCATAAAATGGCCAAGCAACTGGCTGATGGCCTGAGAACCGGAATACAGGATCTTTGAAAAAGAGAAGGAAACGCTAAAATAAATAAATAGAGGGCGCAATAGAGATGGCGCAACAAATCGCGGGGAACCAGGGCCAACTTCCCAACCATGCATGCTGTGTTTGTGTTGTATTCTTCACAAACAAGGGCACCTACATTTTTTTGCCTAATCCACAAGCCCGAACGGCGCACTTTGAGAAGTTTTTTCAGACAAATGTGGTGGGGAAGAAGGTCGTTAAAAACAACGAGTAATTTTTTGGGTGGCAGAGTTAGAATTCGAAGCCAGACCTCTCGCGGAGTAAGCACAGAGAGTAACCACTACGCCACGGCACCCGAAGGTACGAAGGAAAACTAAAGTCACAGGTAGCATTTAAGAGGAAGTATAAAGAGAAGAGGACAATCACAGTCCAGTCGACCAAAACCAAGTCCAACAACTCAGTATTGAAGAAATAAGCTTAGGTATAAAAAGGCGTAATAAAAACAAGGCCGCCGTCTGAAACCATGCCCGGATACGGACATTTAGCTTCATATGTCCCATCTTCAAGAAAAGCGATCCTATATCATGCAAGTAATATCGTATCCCTGCCAAATATATCGCGGCCAAAAATATCCCTGCCATCGATTGTATCAAAAGTACCGTGTGAATGTCTTAAGCTGTTCTGCGACATATTAATCGGCACATATCACGAGCCTCCAGAACAGATTTTTACACTCATACGAATCCTGGAAAAGATCAATTAATTTCAAATCAAGCCAGACCATCTTTGCCACGATTAAGAAGCTGCATTGTCAAAAGGTTAACTTGGCGATGTCCGAATTCAAGATCCGGGCTAAACTAGCCGAACTGTGCCGATTTAACCTGCAGTTTGGGAACAGCTTATCGGACCCGGATTTCAACAAGGAAATGCGTTGTCATTATATGTTCTCTCTTCAATACAGTTCTGGATTGATAAAGCGCATCAGGGCAACGGTTACCACTGAGGGCACTACCTCCAACAGATATCGACATTATCCGCCCACTCCAAAAGTCAGAATGCCAGAGACTTATAGCGATAGAAGAACAGGCGATGATTAGTGGTTAAACATGTGTGTTTGGTCTTGAAGTAAACGAGGATAAGACAAACCGAATTTTTTGCAACAAACATCCGCTCACCGACAAAACGCCGCTGGTGACATCGGGAACATCTACCTTGGTTAGGGTTAACATCAACTCCACAATTAGATAGATAGATAGATAGATAAACGATTTCATATTTCATTTAGAATTAAGATTATGTACATAATTTGTTTACTTAAATCTAGTAAGGCATGGCCAGAAGGGCCGTCAGCCAGATGACAGCTTTGCAAAAATTCATCTAATCAATAAATATTTACATATGAAAATCTCAAAAATCCTCTAAAATAATACTTTTTCTATAGTTTAGTGCTATTTTAATAAAGCAAAATAGTTTATGCCAGTCTTCTCCATTCAAAATTTCCACGACGTCCTCTCGGTCAATGTAGTTCTGCTGCCATATTTGTCGTCTTATTTCCGCCAAGATGGGACATTTAGCGATGAAATGTATTATATTTTCCCTTTCCCGGGTATTGCATAAAGAACAGGTGTTACTAAGATCATCTCTGTGTGGCACGTAGTTTAAGGGTAATAATTCCCCTCTTGCACGGAATATCATTGAGATTTTTTCTGCGCTAGAGGTGTCCTTGAAACAATTAACTTCATTTAAGTTGTACCGAAGACTTGAATAAATTTCTCTATGCTGCGAGTTCAATGCTTTTTCAATATTGTCTTCCCTAAATTTCACGCAGAGTTTTTCAAGCAGGCCATACAGATACGTCCTCCACTCTCCTAAGTTTTCAAGCGTTAAATTAAACGGCAAGGAGCAACTAGCGGCAAGTTGTTTCCATCCCTCGAACCACGAACTTTGCGAATTTACTATGGCTATTGCAATCCTTTTAGCAACCTTCTCGTCGTGGCCCTGCAGTGTCTTAATTACATAATCAAAATGCAGTTTAAGCGACGTAAGGAAAAGCGGCGGTAGTCCCGTTTCTATCAGTAACATGTAGTTTGGAGTGGTATTTGGAAGTCTAAATTGCCGTTTTAAGAAGAAGCGTAGCAACTTTTCAGTAGACTCATGCTGGCGCCATCCCCACGACTGGGCAGCATACAGCATTATTGCTTCAGATGTTGCTTGAAACTCCACAATTATAATACCTTATGGAGATCCGTCGAAGAATATTCCTAGGAAACCATTGCTTTCTCGGTTGCCATTGCCATCGCTATCTTGGCAAAATAAATAGGTTCAAAACTCCTCCACCTTTGGTACAGCACTAGTACGGCATAGTCCAGTGCTTCAAGTACAGTGCAGGGTGCACTGGGTTGTTGTTTTCATTTAATCGATTTAAGTAGAATTTTAGAACCTTTTTTCGTACTCTGGTTTAACAACCAGGGGCGAACGCAGGGGGCGGGGGTTCAAAAGATGGACTACGTTCGGTATTTATCTCAAATTTTTGCCTCTTACTGTTTAGAAATATACAGTAAGAGGCAAAAAAATATGTACATTTCCTCCTAAATAGAAAAAAAGACACATATTTTCTTGACCTTTTTTACTTATTATAAAATTTCAAATCCATAAACCAGCAATTTAGATTTTTTTCAAATACCATAAATTTTTTTTTCAATTTTATAAGTAGCTGCGTTCAATTAGCCATTTTTCTAAATTATACAGACATGGATTTGTAAGAAAAGGTAAAACATGTTGTTTTATATTTCGTTTGTTTAAATAGACACGAAAAACTTAAGGTTGGAAACGGCAATATTGAAACTTTTTAAATACAACAAACTTGCGTTGCAAACGCTTACTTCAGCAAAATTTAAATTAGATCGTCATTACCTTTATTTAAATTAGATCGGCATACATTATTATGATTTGTTATTAGTTTAAAGATTTTTTGAACTTAAGTAAACTTGTCTAAATTGTTAATTTTAAAATGAACATAAATTTAAGCTTGCTCATTTGCTAAAAGGTGTTAAGGTGTCAAGGATTGTATAAAGTAAATAAATTAATAAATAAATAGATAAATAAGTAAATACCGTTAGCCGACAACTTTTAAAAAATCGTTTTCGAGTCAAATCTTCAAAGTTTTTGAATATGCGAAGTTTGCTTTAGCTTAACATGAAATCTCAGAAGATGGATTGCCCGTTTTTTATTTCAAAGTTATACTATATACCATTTAGGAGCTAGAGGGGGAGACATACCATCTTTTGACCTTTTTCATAATTTTTTAAATTTCAAATCAATACAAAATTATTTTGTATTTTTTTCAGTTCCCGTTAGACTCTTTTCCAATAGCGCAACTTCCTGCGCTTGCATTGGATGTTTTTTCTTTTAATTCTATGGCCAACGGTTTTTTGCGAAAACGGTAAAACAAGCTCCTTATATATTCCGTTTTTAAAAAAATCCCGTTAAAAAGTTGTTAAAAACAGCAATTTAAAAGAATTTTAGACAGCTTGTCCAAACAAGGCCGGGGATAAGGGAGGGGGACACGTTTTTTCATGAATTTTTGCGTTAGTATTTGGTTAACTCTGTGTTTCTTAATACGGGTATTCAATATTGGCTTTGTGCACTAAGCGGTTCAATAGTTAGGGCCTCAAACACTTTAAAAAACATCACCCATTTTCAACTCTTCACTTCTCAAAAGCTTTTCAATATTTTAAAAAAATAGAACTTTTTAATGAAAGTTCAGTATCAACTTTACTTAATTTTCGATTTTCTTGTTCTTGCCTGCTTATCTTTTTAAAAAAAGTACTGAAAAACATTTGATCCATTTTCCCATTAAATTTCAAACTGTAATTTAACAATTATTTCTTCTTAAAAAAAAATAGCCTCATTGGATCCTCTGACGTTTTCCGAGTTCCAAGCACACCAAATTTTGTCTTTTTACGACTTACCTTTTAGAAGTTATAACACGATTGGACGGACGGACGGACAGACTAACGGACAACGTAGCGATACCAAAAGGTCCTTTTTGCATTTTTGGACGGACTATTAAAAAGAACTGGAAAAATAAAACAAATTTAAATTAAGTGTTACTTATTTAAGCGTTATCAACAAGGGGGTCGCAGAGGCAGAGGGGCAGAACCCAAAAAAAATATTAATTAAAAAAAAATTTCATTCATATTTTTGAATATATTTTTTAAGGTGCATGCATTTTTGACTAAAACCCCGCCTTTTTCACTAAAACAAGTGAGTAAGTGCAAGAGTTCGTCTGTGACAAACATCAATATACCGTGTAGCAATAAAATCTAAAAGTTTTTTTTTGGCCCGAATTCATATTTTATCTGTATAGGCCACGCCCCCAAGAATGGGCATGGGCTAAAAATTAAAATCAATAAATTGTTATTTCATCAGAAACATGAGAAAATACGGTAAAGCAAAAATTATTTCAGAAAAAAACATTTTTTCCAAATAATTTTTGGAAAATCAGCAAATAGTAAATATTTGTCAAAATTTTTTTTTGCGATTTGTGCCGAACTTTCCGAGAAATCGGGTTTTTCTCGGAAAGTTCGGATCTAACATGTTTAAAGTGGGCATGGTCGATATTGTGGACGGTCTAATTTTTGCCTTATTAAAAGTCTTGGGCAAATATTGCTCAGTACCAAAATTTAAGATCCTATATGACTTGTCTTACTTGACCAAAAGGCATTTTGAAAGAAAATGTGAAATAGAGGTTTTCTCACATTAAAGTATGTGGTGGGCGTGGCCATTACCGGATTGAGCAAATTTTCATACTTTGTCTGTGTAACAGAAGAACCAATCCGTGTACCAAGTTTCTGGTGTCTACTTTGATTTTGAAGACCTAAAACCTCTACACATACAGACGGACGGACGGACATGGCTTTATCGATTCACCTGTCGGTCACAATCATTTCTCTGAAAGGTCTTGGAGGTCTACGATGGTTATTTCCTTATTTTAGAAACTATGCATATTAATATGCCCTGGATCGGGTATAAAAAAGCAAGCAAAGCCCACAAAATTTATATGCACAAAAAATATCTCAAAATATCAAAATACTAATATCATATCAATACAAAATACAAATATCAAAATACATTTGTCATAAAATTTTTCGTCAAATTTCATATATTTATTGAACAACGGTAATTTTAAGTTAAAACTCTTTTAAAAGTGGGCGTGGTCAAGAGCCAAACTTTTTACGTTGCCTCAAAGGTAATTACAATAAGCCTGTTTAAGAATCTAAAAATCAGTAAGCTAGCACCATTGTAACATAGCTAAAGAGAAAAAAGTATTTTTTCAAATAAGAGGGCGTGTCTGTGGGCGGATTTCAATAATTTTCGAACGTGATTTGTAGAGCAGGACTTCCGGATAACTACCTAATTTCAACTTTCTAGCTCAAAATTTAAGACTTATTATTTGTTCACATACGGACGGACGGACAAGGCTCAATCGATTCTCCCGTCGGTCTCGATCATATCTCTAAAAGGTCTTAGGGGTCTACAGTGATTATTTTACTGCGTTACAAACAAGATGTACATTTAGCTTAACAAGCCCTAGTTAGGCTTAGGGTGTATGACCGTTCGTGACCGTTGACACAACTTAAATAGTGCACTCGTGTATTATTTTGAAAATAAATAAATTATGGAAATAAGAAGAGTTACCGCTCAAAGTAGACTCAAAATAAGGTACACAGTGTCCTGATTGCAAGCAGTAGATCGCGACGCCGCGTCTTCTGTTTAGAAGCCGTTTTTGTATCTGTTTCCAATGGACCCATTGCCATTCAAAGTCCCATTCCTGTGAATACGTTAATTTTCAGCCTTAAGGAAGGCGTATATAGGAAGCTGACCATTAATGTCAAAAAATTCAATTGCATTATAAATTGCTCTTCTATAATGTTTGAAAAAAAAAACGATTAGTAGAGCAATTAGTAGTGTCAACACTGGCGTTCTTTAGACCATCGATTTGGCTCTTCAAAGGTGCTTGCTTCCATTAGTTTCAACTTTAAAGAGCCTTGAGTTCAGTGTGCTTCCAATGCATTCAAATTTTATTGGTTGCCTTCGGACAGACGGCAACGACATGGTTCTCCCAGCGAACCCATTGCTACTTTAACTCAAAATTAATTGTGCTTTTTTAAGGCTCGACTCCAGAAAAAATCATCCTCTCAACGATAAAACTTTGTCACCATCATCACACCGAGGCAGGGAAATAACTCATCGATGTTCGTTTTGGGGCCAGTTTCGCTCCAAACAAGGTACCCAATCCTCAAGCATTTGGTTTTATCTTTCAAGACCGGTAGTTGTTAATTTCATTGGATTCTGTGATTATTGTTTATATTTTCGGCAGATTTAGCCGGCTCGTCTCTTCTTTTTTGAGCAGAGACCATCCAGCCCAGCATCAAGGTGATTTATTTTTATTTAACTTTCCTCACTTAAATGAGCATGTTTGTTCCTGGAAATAGAGGCAGCAGCACCTCTCGACATGGGACTTTTCGTTGCAGAAATTATGAGGAGCAATGTGATTAGTCGCTCAGATAAGACAGGCGCGTTTTTTTTTCGCCGTCGTCGTGTTGTGTGCAGTGACAAGTCTACCCAGTTTCGCCACCGATTTATGTTAGCTCATCAAGAAAAACAAAACGCACCTGCGCACCTGTGTGCCGCATTAAGACCGGTAGTGGCCAATTAGCACAATTCCTGCAATGCTATTCCAAATAAATGAACTTAATGAATCCTACGCCATAGAATATTTCTTGGAACGTTTTTATATACATTCCCCAAGTGGGCAATCAACAATCAATATAGCCGCCTCTTGGACATCGATGTGGAGGGAGCGCACCAGCCAGCAGTGCAGTGCGTGCACCAAACGTTCGCCACCGCAGCAGGCCGGACCGCCTTTAGCCCCTGCGCAATTGTTGTGTAAATATAATCGAAAATATTTAAGATATTTATTAAATCTGGCAGCGTACTGGTATAGTGGTACCCTAACTATATTCTCTTGTTGGGGTTTTTGTTGCTCTGCAGCCCTCGTCGTGTAAGCGAAGTCGCTTCGGGAGGATATAGTGCGAATTACCTTGTAGCAATCGACACAGGTTGATCTGTCGGCATTTCCAATCCTCCGATAACTTGAATAAGTGTTCGATTGCATCAGGGCGCACTGCACGGGAGTCGCTTACGAATGGCCTTTAGGTGTCGGCACAGCTTTGTTCTTAAAGATGTGTTTCGTATCTGATGGATTAGTATATTTTTCCCTACAGAAAAAGCTGTGCCTCGAAGAGTGTTCTTTGTCCAAAGTGATGTCAAGCTTGAATGAAGGTCCATGATGATAGTTCATGCATTAAATAAAGTCTGATCCGGTTTCTCCTTCTTTGAGAATTGCAATTTTGTCGTAGTAGTAAACCAGAAAGTAACGCCCTCCTGACGAAGTGGAAGGCCTGCAATGCGATGTGAGAAGGATTTGATGAAACTTCGTTGATTTTAATAAGCTCCTGAAGTTTTTTTTAATAAACGCTGAATGGCTCCCCAAAAGTCTGGACTCCTTCCTTATCTTCTGCGTAAACGTTCCTGAGGTGCGTTGCTCTCGTTGCTTTGGTGTTACTCTAAAGCTCAGTATGCAGCTGAAGTGAAACTAAATTTTCTGGTCTCAGGTGGTTTTCTGGTCTCTGGTATAAGGTGGTCTCCACTTCGACAGCGAAATGCTTTGCGAAAAGGCAACGAAAATTATTTGTGGAGAGTTGCCAATGACATTCAATAAAAAAAAAAAAACAATTATGTGACAGGTTTTTTTCGCTTGCTACAAATTGCAAACTGAAAACCCGATGCCCATGTTGCTAAAAAAAATCTTTTCCAGAAAGCATGCTATCTTTCAGCGACGTTCAATTGCAAAAAAAAAATCGTAGGAAGGCAGTCAATGTCCTCCAGTCACGTTCCCTTAATTTTGGGTTCTAGTTTATCCAGCAGCACTCGCAAAAAGTCTTGCACGAACAAATCAAGTGTCTCCCAGCCGTTCTCATAAGCTTGACGCCAAACTGAACGTCATGGAAAATGCTGCTTTGATGTCGTTTAGTTTTGGTAAATTAATTCTGTTGAATCCAATTTAATTTCTTCAAAAAATCCGACCGGTCCATGCAAATTCGAAGTAAACATTAAAAATGCAAGTGCCAAAATTAAAAAGTACCCGGTGACCAGTGTGACCGTACTTAAATAAAAAAAGTCCCTGGACATATTTATGTGAAATCCCAATTTTCTTCCCTAATCAACAGTTTTGTACTTGTAATTTGTGAAACAATGTTTTTTTATGCACAAACTCTAACAGAACTTGAAGATATTGAATGGGAAAAGGGGTTAACTTATATGCCTAGTATTTGTGAAGTCATTTTAGTAAAAAGTTATCACAAAGGCAAAAAAGGTTTTTGTACTAGTAAAAAATTATATTTATGGGATTGGCTTTTAAGGACAGCACACATAAACGCGTCATTTCTATCGATAAATAAAACAAATCAGTTTTTTGTTGTGCGGCTCAAAAGAGTCGCAATTTGGAAGTTTGTCGCAAATCGAGTCTCGCGACTAATTGTCGTAGACGCAATAGTGCGTTGTCTAAAATTTTAACACTTGTGCATTCGAACTGCAATTAGTCGCACGTTTTTCTGTCGCCGTGTGTCCCTGGCCTACACGCCAATTTTGTGGAACCAGAACTTCGCTTGCCACTTGCATAAAAAATGTCCGATTTGCTGCTGTTCAATAAAGAACTCTAAAATTGATTTGTTCGTAATTAAATTACTCAATTGCAGTTTGCACAAGTAATATCTTTTTGAAGGAGGAAATTTTTAACACAGAGCTAGAAGTGTCAAAATTTCGCAGGCAAATTAATGTCCGGGACAATAAATCGTGAACGAAAAGAATTGGACAGAATTTGAGTACAGAAATGTCAGTAAGTATGATTTCGCTGTTGAACAGCGTACTGCAAAACGAAAAGAAGGCGAAATTTTTAGTTTATGAGTTCGTTGGAACATTGTTGTGTGGGATTTTTAGTTTCACTTCAGCTGCATACTGCCCTTAATAAGTAAGGGATAGAGTGAGAAACGTCAGTATTCGTGGGAATCTTAATGTTGAGCAGCTACTTCTCCTAGTGCGGAACGATCGATTCTTCGATGGGTTGGTCACGTTGTTCGCATGCCCCCTGACAGACTTCCTAGACAGCTCATGGTAGCCGAGATGCAAGCGCGTTGCCCCTCTTGTAGGCTCTGAAACAGGTGGTGGGATCAGGTATAAAGAACCTCTCCGAGTCCCGCCTAGGGATTGCGCCTGAGTCTCTTGAGTTGGCGGCGGAGGATCGAAAACGATGGAAGGACCATTAAGCCGACATCGCTCTACGACCCTTGTAGAGGATAGGCGGCCCATTAGAAAATGTATGTATGTCTCAACACCACTATAAAAGTGGAGACCATTGAGCTGTACCCAATGCTTTGAGCATTTTTTTGCTGGCTTCTTTTACTTTTCCAAGCTATTTTTCGCCGAGGGCAAAGCATCTTAAGGCATCCAAACGGGCATTTAAGCATTGCAATATTGACAACTGCTAAAATCTTCAGATCCGATGTAACGATGAAGAGTGGAGACTTGTCGGCAATAAACTGCTGTTCAGAGTTCAGCATGAGCGCTGCGCTGGATGAGAACCCCGAACACACTTTCCAACATGTGAACTGATGTGAATCTCTATCCCTCAGAGTGAAGAGATTTGTTTCTCAGCAGCAAGGAAGAGCAAGGATATTTGTGACTGGATCGGCAATCCCTTAAAAATCCTCTTCAAAACGCTAAAAGGTCAGATTTTCAGTGAGAGATCATCCGAGTTTCAAAGTTAAACTGAGTTAACCCCAGGTATAAGTTTTTCAGTGAATTTGATGTGGGGTTTCGGCTTAACTCACCAAATTTGATGAATTAATCCCGGATCAATTCTGGAGAGCAGTATGAACTTCTTTGAATGTTTTTTTTTTTTGTTTGGCTTGCTTTGTGTGCCTCTGTCAACATTAGCATCTGACAGCAACTCGAACTTCATTTCCTGTGTTTTTTTATGTGAAGTGAGAGTTAAGAGATTTTATTTCTAGGGTCGAAGATTTTATTTCTAGGGTCGAAGAAGCCATTTTATTTCTAGGGTCGAAGATTTTGCCAACTTTCCGACTTAGTTAACTCTGCACTGAAAAACTGCTCACTTTGTTAGCTCCGGATTCGTTTTATTTCGAGAAAAGCGGATCCGGGTTTAATCTGGGCCTCTGAAGCTTCACAATAGAGGGCTGACAAAACTTTGAAAAGGAAAAGCCAACGCTTCTGGGACAGGCAATCGCAATGTCTTTGAACAACCAAAAACTACTTCCTGAGGTGAGCGTGAGCAACAGATTAAAGGTATGTGCTTAGGTTTGGTATGGATGGGTAATCGGGCAGAATAGGCGTGGCATCGACCTACCTTAATAACATAAGCAGCAGAAGATAAAATTCAAAAGAGTCATGTTTTCACTCCGAACGTAGTCAGGAAGGCAAGGATATTCTCGGAGGGATTTCAGGTAGGTTTGTGGATCGATTGATTTCTTCGCCGAGGACATTCCCTCTGCGACGATGTTAGGTCCAGACAATTCATGATTATGAGAAGGGAGTATCCATCGTTCTCTAGGCAAGGTCTGCATGTAGTTCGGTAAGAGGCATGTGGTCGATAACCCCATCCAAGAATTCAACTTTTGTGCGAAGTTAAACAGAAAAGTAACCTTACCTGCGTCGCGTCGAGCTTCACTTTGTGCAAGGACTCCAAATTATTTTGAAAAAAGTGAGGAGATTGTGGAGATGTACACAAAAACCTACCTTGGTTGATGGAGTCGGAACTTTTGCAATACACTTTCAGCAACTTCTTCGTTCTCAAACTGCTACTTCACCCTTTCAATACGCTGATCCATCTTTAGAGATTCCTGGGCTGGATCAGGCAATCACATGATCTTGAGTTTCAGGCCGCAGTACAAAGTTTAGAAAATAGTTAGTCAGAAGTGCTCGACGGGATCCCTGTCGAGTTTCACAAAAACTCCTTGCCTGCTTTCATGAACTTGTTGTCTTGTTAACTTGTTATCTTTTTTAGCAAGCTTCTAGCAGAACAAAGTGTCCCGCTGTTTTTTCTTAAGTCCATGACTTGTGCAGTTTAGAGGAAAGTATATCCAGACCACCCTGAAAACTACAGAGAAATCTCGATATTCTGAGGCTTAAGAAAAGTTTTTACGATGATTTCTCAGCCGTTTCCAAGCTGGCTTTTGTTCTGGGCTCTCACCAATTGACCAAATTTATAAATTGACTTCTGTAGAAAAAAGTACCTTGATGAGAAAAAGAAATTTTAAGCTTTTTTTATCGATTTCAAAGCGGCACTCGATCCCATTAACAGAAGCTTCCTGCTTTACAAACTTTCAATGTGCTTGGCCTGTCTACGAAATTCCTGAGAATTCATGAAAGGCTGCTTTCAAATACATCTGCAGCTGAACGGTAGTTGCATGTCTGACTTTTTTGTAACTTCAGCAGGTGTACCCCAAGGCGGCGAACTTAGCCCATTCTTGCTCGCTCCAGTTGCGAATTCTGGGGTGTTGTAATCAATGTCTCCAAATCCAAAATTATGCTTTTGGAAAAGCGCAGCAGTAGAATAAGAAGCAATCGTGAGAACTGGTTGTAAGGCGATGAGCTTACCGAAGTTGTAAAAGAGTATAAAAATCTTTGCTAAATCGGAGATACATCAGCTCTCAGACTTTCAATTATTGTGTGGCTTATATGCAGTGTTCGTCTTTGCTCAAAAATGTTCGACCTACATCCTATACATGTTCTACAGTCCTAATTCATTCGAATGATTGGGGCAAAATTCGTTGAGAATGCGTTTGTTTTTGTTCCACATGCCGCGCATAGTTCTCTTCAAACCCGTTGCGTTTTAGAAAACGATGGCTAGTGTATACACTAACGACTAATCCTGTCATCTCGTTAGATGACAATTAATTGGATTTTTGCAAAAACGCTAGCATTTTCCGATTGGGTGATGACTTTTGCGTCACCTTGCGTTTGACGTTTTTGTTCTTAGTTTTTACTCAAAGCAAAACTGTCAAGTAAAACTGCACGACTTAAGTGCCAGCCTATAGTCAATTGTGGCAATCACTTGTGGATGTAGTTAAGTTACTTCTCTGTCGGTGCGGATAATTGAAGCCGATCGATTGAAATGCGACCAATTCAACCAAAGATGCCGATGTATGATGTATCTTCTCGCGCGAAGCATAGGAGAAAAATATAAGCTACGGGCACCGCGCAGATACTTTGAAGGAATCCAATAAATTGGCGATAATAGGCGCAAATGTGGTCTTAATAACGTCGATTTTCCAGCGCGAAATTTTTCCACGGCCAGGGTGATGTGGGAAAACAACAACTTATCTGACACAGGTATCTCTCAGGTGGTTCTTAGAAAAACAATCAAGAGGTGTGGTATCGCTCAGCGGTGTCACTAAGATTAAACAGAAAAAAAACACCCGCATTCGAGGTGAAACAGCACAACAATGTTGTACATGTTGTACTCGAGTCCCCTAACAAGAACACATTGTCTTGTCAAGGACTTGCAAAGGGAAACCGTCCCCCCTGACGTCGTGCGTCGCCGCCACCAATTCCTTGAGAAAATTAATACAAATTATTCGACAAGAGAGCATTTCGTGTGATGATGCTATGCGAAAAATGCGTGCACATACCATAACCAACCCTATACTCCTTGGAAATTCACTTACGAGTTATTACCTCAATGGCATGATGTTTCACAACAAATATTGAAAGTGCTTCGTTAATGGCGATGGTGCGGTGCTTGGGTTTTATATCGCACACCACTCTCAAGGACACACACGGATAACGCAAATAAGGCAACACACACGGGTGGTCTGGGGGCTGGCCGACAAGACAAATGAGGGTTAGTTATCCGGTTCCTGTTCGTGGTGAACCCTGAACCCAATAAAAAGGATTTTCCAGCTCATTTTCCTGCCACAGTGTCTTATTAGGGATACAATGTCGAGATTGATGTTCGACGGAAATGGTGCACAGAAAAATCATTTTATTTCGCACAACATGCAATGTTGGCAGTTTCTGTATAGTAGATATATTTTTTATTCCTGCTAAGAATCCTTGCGAATATGGTAATGATAATTTATGATGAGGGTAACAGGAATAGATGATACCTTAAAAGGATTTTTTGTATACTGATGATTACCTTGAGGATGTGTTTGATTGAAATAATGATTGATAAGTCAATGGGAAATGACAGGTTTTGACTATTATCTAACCTTAAATAACGATTTGCATAAACATCGGAGTGCAAAAAGGTTTTAATTAGTCGACAATGTACCGGTACCAACTTCTTCACGACCAAGACAGGTAGGTATACCTACTTATTCGATTTAGAAATAGTATCGTTATAGCACAACAGAATGTGAGTGGTGCACATAATGAGTGTACAATAGGTGTAGAAGAAAAGTTTATGTGTGAAAATGTGTGACTTGGTGGGAAATTAAATGTCCTTCCTTTCGATGCAAGTGACATTTCGCGTGGAATGACTAGGACGAGTTATAAACAAAAAACTGGAAAAAGTGCATAAATTTTAATGTTTTTGGTCAATATTCTCAGATTCGAATCAGCGACCCGAAACCATATGAATAGAAAAAAGACCGTCAAGTATGAAGACATTCGCGGAGCGGTCCGTCGGCTTTTGTTGTAGGTTAAGCTTTTAGTGCGCAGTTTGTGTAAAATTCTGCTTGCTTATTATTATTTCTGGATATATTTTTCATTTTGTTAAATAATTTTTTTCGTTTGTAAAATTAAGTGTTTTCAAGCACACCTCGGAAACCGTTTACTATTTCAAAACTGCTTCAGTTTTCTTTTTTAACTTCAAATTTTCGCCGTTGCAAAAATAGAGCAAAGGACTATATATTTTTTTGGCCTATTTTAACCATTTTTAAAATTTTAAATCCATAAAACATCAATTTTGTTTATTTTTTCAATTGCCATTAGACGTTTTTGTTTCAATTTTACAACCAGCTGCATTCCATTGGCTACTTTTTTAAGTTCAGCCAAATTTAAACAAGATCGTCATTACCGTTAAAAGGACTAGCAAACTTTAAAAAATCTTTTTTGAAATCTTTTTACGTTTTTGAGTCAAATCTTTGAAGCAGTATGCAACTTTGCGATTTTTTTTTCGAAAATGCGTGAAAACGGCAGTATTTTATAAAAAAAACTTTTTCTGAAAAATATGACACGAACACCTGGTCAACTGTCTGTTCAATATTGGCTTTGAGCACTAAGCGGTTTAAAAATTAGGCCTCAAACACTTTGAAAACCGTCTTCATTTCTCAAAAACTTTTCAGTATTTTTAAAAAAGGAATATTTTTCCATTTAGTATCCACTTAAGTCTCGCTTTTCTTGTTCTTGCCTGCTTAACTTCTTAAGAAAACTATTGAAAAACCTTTAATCAATTTTCCCATAAAATTTCAAACTGTAATTTAGCCGTTATTTGAGCTTAAAAACAATTGCCCTCGCTGGGTTCTCTGACTATTTCCGCAGTTTAAAAGCACTTCAAAATTTGTCTTTCTACGACTTACCGTTCAAAAGTTTTAACTCTGCTCTAAAGGCCTGAGAGCTTGGGCATGGGCTTGTTCAATTGAGCTTGCATGGGTAGCTCAATTTCTTCCAATCTGGTAAGAATACAGTATTAGATGGATTTATTCCCAGTTCTCGACCAGCCACCGTGTAACCAACAAAAAAAAGTGCGTAGCTGAGTTGACCGCCTAAGTACTTATGAGAATTTGATAAACCTTTCCACATCATTTACAAGCGCTCAGAAAAGAGCCTTCCTTTTCAAGGGCCTTTAAGAGTTCATCCATTAGCAGGATCCATATCAGCAGAGAGAAGACACCTTCCTGATGCAATGTTCCACCTGGACCTAGGTAACTATTAATCCCTCTGGAGCATAGATGAAATAAAGATGAGCATTTCTCAAGCTGCACTGTAAGACTTATTGAACGCTCCCTCTATGTCTTAAAACACATCCAGACCACTTCTTGAATTCCAAGGATTTTTGTATAGCACTTTTACATTTGTATGTGGTGCAGTGTCAACAGATTTGTTTTTTATGTACTCATACTGTGACTTTGGTAGGAAAGTATCGACAATCACCTTTTTGACATAGGTACACGTCTTGAGCATGAACGAAGACAAGTTTATGGGTCTTAAGTCGACACTCTCAGGCTTATAGGTCTTCCCCCACGCTATGCTGTACGACCCTTCAATAAAAAATCAAATTCAATGCCTCTTTCAAAAATCGGAATCTTGTAGGCTCACACTCACAGAGGGCACCACCTCTCAAGTTATTCTAATAACATGAAGTTTGTTAGTGGAACTTAAAGTACTGAACCAAAGATCAACTACGGAACTACACATGTTTAGACTTAGAAAATTTACCCACAACACCTTCGCCAGAAGGATTGCTTAGGGACTAACTCTTGAGCTCAAGTATACGCATTAATATTTACCCTGTAATTGGAGCGCTCTTTCTTGGGTATCAGAAAATCATGATAGTGAAAAAGACTTCCAAATGCTTTTTTGTAACTACCTATTCTCTGAACAGTCATAAGGCAAAGCTACGTAAAAAGATTCAGGACCTGGATGAAGTTAAAGTAGCTGTGTCTAATCTTAAGTGCAACCAGTGAGTAAGTGCTACAGTGTGTACGCAGAAGTTACAGTCCGTAAAACGGACCGTTGAATACCCCATCCTATCCCACATTGTAAAATGCTGATGGCTTAGTTATTTTTTGACATTTTATAAGTAATGCAAACTTCGAAAAGGGGCGTGGTCCAACCACCCCTAATTACAAACTATTAATGATAAGATATTTCCACAGATATTTCCAAGTTACACCTAATTGTACGTAAAAATGCAATTTTTTAGTTTAAATTCAATATTTTTAAAAAATCGACCCCTAAAAGGGGGCGTGGCTAAAAACTTTGTATGAACGAAATATGGACTTGGGTATTGTTTACCTAACCTGCTACTTTTTTTGTTTCATGCTTTCCTAAATTAGGCTCAAGGCCAGTCGAAATTAAGTTTTTCTGGAAAATTTTAGGTTTTTAGGCCCAAAATCTTGTATGAACAAAATGTGGAACTAAGCGTTTTCTACATAAAATATTAAGCAAAATATTTTTCAATTTGGGGCAAAAATATTGAGTAAACTGCATTTGAAAATTTACCCTTAAAATAGATGCCACACCCACTAGAGGAGGTTTACCAATTAAATTTGTCTTTTTTGTGTCTAACATTCACTAAGAGATGCTAAATGTCAAATTTCAGCCTTTTAGAACGCCTTACAGTTTTGAAAACTCTGGTGGTAGTTGCACATTTAGACCGATTGTGGGCGTGTCTTTGGGCGGATTTCAAAAAATTTTACACTTGTACTGCTTCGCGTAACGTGCACCTGATGTACGAAGTTTCAGCACCCTAGCTCAAAATTTAAGGCCTAAAAACATGTGACAAACAGACGGACGGACATGGCTCATTCGATTCAGGATTCGGTCTCGATCATATGCCCTTAAAAAGCCTGCCCGACGAATGAAACTTCAACGTTGTTTGCCTGATCCTCAAGAAAGGAGACCCACTGAATTGTTCCAACTACAGAGCCATCAGTCTTCGTAACAATATCGCATACCTACAATATCTTTTCTGCTGCACTGTGTGAACGCCTGAAGCCGTTTGTCAACAATCTGATAGGCACATATCACTTTGGCCTTAGGTCAGCAAAGTCTATCATCGATCAAATATTAACACTGCGGCAGATCGTTGCGAGAAGGAATTCCAGATCGATACCCACCGATTGTGGGGGCCGCGGCGTAGAGTGGTTAGTGTGTGCGCTTACCACGCTGGAGGCCCGGGTTCGATTCCTATTTCTATCACCTGAAAGTAATATTTGTCTAGAAAAATATCTCAAAGTGCCGTTCGGATCCACCAAAAAATTGCAGATCTCCTTGTATGTAACCGAAGAATGTAACTCAAATAGCAAACATGGCCCTGGTTCACCTCGAACTGTTGCGCCACTCTCTCTACTCACCGACCTTTGAATCGATTTCAAGGCCGCATGTGACAGCATCCATAGAGACGAGCTATTAGCGCAATGTCTAGTTTGAGCATCCTGCCAAAGTCGTCAGTCTGTGCAGGATGACGATGGAAAGCTCACGCTGTTTCGTCAAGGTCGGTTATGACTTCCCTGACCTCTTTGATGTCAAAAAGGACTTGACTTCTCTGACATCATACTTAAGAGAATTTTGCAAAGTCTAGCGCCAGCATCAGAGGCAAAATCTTTCAAAAGTCCATCACTCGCATACGCAGACAAAATTTACATAGTTGAAAGAACAAAGCGCGGTGGGTATTGGGATGGATGCGGCGAATGTGGGCTTAGCAGTCAATGAGGAAGAAACCAAGTTTATACTGTCATCAAGGAGAGACAGCCAACACTGACGTCTTGGACAGAACATCAACATAAATAGCTAAAGCTTTGAGGTGGTAAGGGACTTTGTCTACCTGGGTTTCGCTATGAATTCAGACAATAGCACCGGCACTGGAAGTAAACGAAGGATAAGTTTTGCTAAACGCTGTTTCTTTTGGTAATTGAGAAGCAAAACGCTCTCTCAAGTTCAACTAAAGTGCCCCTTTATAAGACCCTCATCATTCCAGTCCTGCTTTACGGCGCAGAAGCATATGGACTCTGTCAAAGGTGGATGAAAACACTTGAGGCTGCTTCGAGAGGAAAATTCTTCGGACGATTTATGGTCTTGTTTGCATAGACGGGGAGTCTAGCTCTTCCTAGACTATAAAATAGAGCTGTACGGGCTGTGAGACACCGACCTAGCCAGGGACGGCGCTGTAGAAGACCGCCGAGACTCAGGTGTTGCACGCAACGGGAAGGGGCCCTCAGCCAGCGGGCAAAGATGGAGACGGTTAGCATGGAGACAGAGTTGGGCCACCCCCGACTGTAACGCCACCAGTGAGTAAATATAAGTAGAAAGGTTCAAAACCAAAAAGCGACCCGGAAAAAGATATGCTCGTTCCAAAAAATTTCCCATAACTGAGGGTTGTCGGCGGTTAACTTCCGGCACTTCAGGGGACCAGAAGGCACCCAAAGTTTTATTGCTGCGATAAAGCGAAAGTTACACCTAAAGAAAAACTCAGCTCCGCAACCGGAAGGGATCCAATCTTACAAAACTCAATAATATATTCTAGTTTTACTATGCTACAACTTTATTTGCATTACCAGGAACTTAGGTGGGTATGATGCTATATGCTACTTAACTATACAAGTACTTACAGTCCAAGTACTTGGAATAAATAAAATTCATCATATCTCCAAGTACTCCAATAATAAGTGAACTGATGTCCTCTATGAAAAAACAATAAAACCCCCGCACTTATGGAAGGTGAAACGGTGTATATGGATCCGGGCATTACTTATGCAAAAGCCTGCGCAAAAAATCACATTGTGCCCATGGGCACGTACCACATATAAACGCGCACCGCACCACAGTCCGGTACTAATTTAATATTTTTTCTTATAGCATATAGCGCGCGTGAGGTTACACTTTTAGCCCGAAATAGTTATAATCCATCTCATATGCTTACGCACTTTTTACGATTGTCCATTTTGCTCGACGCGGTGCCCGACGACGATATACCTTTAGTTTTCCCGGCCCGGCCGCCACGCCAAAGTGCTTATTACGATACAATTTATCTTAGGACAAGTTTCCAGTTTGGTGTGATGGCCTAAATAATATGTCTTTTCGCATGTCAACACACGGCGCAAAGTACCCCAAAATGTATATCCAAGTATAGGTACCTTTGTACGAATAAAACCGAAAAAAGATATAAAAGTCGTCGTACAAGACAACGCGACCTCCGCCTAGATTGTCGCACTTTGAGGCCGCGCACGTTCACTCGGAAAGGTCAGCTCGCTATCCGTATGGATGCGATAGTATCGTTATACCCACAGTACAGGGAATTGTAATAAAATTTTTGTGAAACAAGTTACCTTCCGTCCCAGCGCGCGAGCTAGCGCTACTGTGCGCGCAGCACAGCGCTCTAATTTCCCCGACGTTTTTATGAACTCGTTGGTAATCCGGGCGTTATACGCGTGAGTTATCTCATTACATGGTGTTGGCTATGTTGGATGGGTCGCTTCGGGCTCTCGAAATGTCTGTGCGACAATTGTAATTGCCGGCCATTGACACTAGATATGCGCCGATGTCGTCTCCTCGCCGAGTGTGATGGATGTCGGCAGTTCCGCCGAGCACATCATCCATGGCGTTCAGACCACATCATACCTCAATCAGCCCAGCAGTAGTGCAGCATCCCATCATTTTGGGATAAAAGACCGCAGCTATCTGCGTGAAGATTTCTGCGTCTACAATATGAAATATGATCTTTTATCCCAGATAAGGTGAAGCCATTGTATAGTGTCCCAAGGAGAAGAAGCTCTTAATGTTATTGCTTTGTCGTGGGCTGCGAAAAACAAGGAGAAGATTGTTGCGCTGCGCCGCCGCCGCCGCCCGAACAAAAGGAGGATGTTAATTGTGTAGAGGTTCGTATGTAAGGTTACCTTACCTACCATCATCAGGACCGAGACACTGATGGAATTCCATACGTTTGGGTTACGTTCGGTGAATAGTGCCACCATAAGCATCAGCGGATCCTTGTTGTTGATATGAAATAATATCTCTGCAAAGTAGGAGGACAGCGTTAGGAACTTTTGAGATTGCTCGATTGTTCGGAATGAACAACAGACCGCCTTGTCTTGATGCCGATTTAATGAATCGATGTATACACGACGCGTCACGGTCCCACGATTATAGGGGCAACGGGACCGTATCATATCGGTTTACACATCTATTAAATCGCTCAAAACTTGGCGTCCTTTTATAATTGCTAAAAAAATGAATTAAATCAAACGGTCCACGGGAACGGCAAACACCGTACAATAGGTACATGAAGAATACCAGCACTAATGGGCTCTAAAAATGGGATACAATAGGGGAGATTTTCACCGGAAACCGATAGCTCAAAGAGAAGAACCCTTCTTGGTTGAATAGAAAATAACGTAAAAAGGGTTGCCTCTCCCTTGACCAAGGTCCATAAATGAATAATTAGTTGATATCGGCGCGACTATATGGGATGTCAGTTGAGTGAGGTGTTGGTAGGTAGGTAATCCCTGGTGAGTTAACCACTCACTTTTCAAGGCGAGAGGCACAAATTTGCGAATCCATCGTGCCACAATGGATTGCTCGTTGAAAGGCCCCCAAACAACATGATTTGTTCATTTTTAAAGCTGTCACCAGATTTACACTCGACTGACAGTGATATCGTGCAAAGTGACAAGTGCATTGGTCTCTCAGTCAAAAACTGTCAGATGGAAAGTTCATATATGAGACATTGGTACCCATACACAATACGATTGTATCCCACACATTCGTCCGTGCAACACATAAGGTACTTTTGTTCATTGTACATGCGTGCAAAGACCCCACCCTTTTAATGGATGGAATAGCCAATCTAATGCTGGAACTTTGGTGTGGAAAAAAACGAGAGATTGTGTGGGTGATTATGGGTTTGGAGCTGGAGTATAGGTTATGTATAAGGTTTAATGCCTTTGGCGAGAATAATGCCGCATGGTTGCGTTTTGGTGGTGGATTGCGTTAATGCAAAAAATGTTATTTTAGGAAACACTCTGGTGAAATTAATAAATAAAGGTTGAATAAACAACTACAGAAAACTAATTATTTTAATTTTTATTTGCACCGAAAAGTGGCCACCCTGGTTTCTTTTAAGATAGGTAGCGAAAGACTTAAATTTTGCCATAAACTAGGTCTATTGTCTATTCAGATGGATGTGCTATAGTTATTTACAGAACTTTTTTTTATTACATCACCTATGTATGTCATCCACACTTGTTGGTCCAAAATCGTACGCTCAAGTCGCGTCACGTGAAAGTAAGCCACAATCGGCCGCATCAGATTCGGTCTCTCAAATTCTAGGCATGATTTTAGAAAAGTTTGAGCAACAGGCGAAACTTAATCAAGTAATATTCAACAAATTGAGCGAGCTCGAGTTTAAACCTCGAAAAACATTTAATAAAAAATTATGAATATGGGAAAGTCAATCAAAATAATTACATGGAATGCAAACGGCCTTTTGCAAAAAATTGACGAACTAGAAGTATTCCTACGGAAGAATAATGTAGACATATGCCTGATTTCGGAAACCCACTTTAAAAAGGGTTCAGCACGCAAAATAAAAGGTTACATTGACTATCACGCTCATCATCCTTCAGAAAATTCGAGAGGTGGATCCTCTCTCTACATTAAAGACTGCATAAAGCACTCCAAAAACGAAGAAATAGAACTTGACTCTATGCAAATAACCTCAGTCTCAGTAAAATTAAGTCACATAAATTACAACATCGCGACGAGCTATTTTCCTCCGCAGTATCGGCTGGCAGATGTAGATCTTGCTCTGCTCTTTGATTCACTTGGGTCAAACTTTATCATCGGCGGGGACTTTAACGCGAAAAATACTTTTTGGGGCTCACGGTGCAATTCAACAAGAGGCAGAGCCCTCTTTAAAGCAAGTACAAAATGCGGCGTGATCTTCTTATCGACGGGAAAGCCAACATATTGGCCAACCGACAGAAATAAAATACCTGATCTCGTCGACTTCTTTATCGCCAAGGGGGTACCTCGTTACCTTACGAACGTAGAAGAACGCTTTGATCTCTGTTCAGATCACTCGGCAGTTCTTTTGAAAATCGGCGGAAGCCTAGCGAAAAAGAATAGAGCGCCTAGATTAACTAACAACAACACCGACTGGGACGGCTTTAGAAAATACTGCAAAGAAAACATAGCTTTAAATGTACCGCTCAAAACGCCACTTGAAATAGAAGACGAATTAGACAAACTCGTGAGAGTTATTCAGAGCGCTGCGTGGAATAACACTTCTTTTCGGAGGTCCGAATTATCGAACAGCGGAACAATATATCCGCGAGAAATAGAAGAGCTAATATGCGAAAAGAGGAGAGCGCGCAAGAGATGGCAACGTTCGCGAGCACCCCCGGATAAGACAATCTTGAACCACCTTTCTAACAAACTGAAGCACGAACTTCAAGATTTTAAAAGTCGCGAGACTACTGCTTACCTCGAAAGCTTGACTGCCGATAAAGGTTCGAACTACTCTCTTTGGAAAGCAGTCAAGTCCGTTAAGAAGCCTATAGCACACTCTGCGCCATTAAGAAAAGCCAACGGCGAATGGGCAAGAGAAGACAAAGAAAAAGCGGATTTATTTGCAGATTACCTAGAAGAAACATTCAAACCGTTTGACGGGGAACCGTTGGTCGAGGAGCTCAATCCTTATGCGGTACAAGATAATTATAGAATAAAAACCGTGTCATTGGCTGAACTTCGTCAAACGATAAATAATCTGAAAAACAACAAAGCCCCTGGCTACGACTTAATTACTAGCGAAATTCTAAAGGAGCTACCGAAAAAAGCTTTGGTCAAGATACTCTATATCATTAACGCTTCCATGAGAGTTTTATACGTTCCAAGGCAATGGAAAGTGGCGGAGGTCATAATGGTTCCGAAACCAGGAAAATGTCCAAACGACAAAAAGTCATACAGACCTATTTCGCTACTGCCGATAATAGCTAAGGTGTTCGAGAAACTGTTGCTTAAAAGATTGCAACCAATCATTGAAGAAAGACGATTGATTCCGGATCACCAATTCGGATTTAGAAAAAAACATTCAACAATCGACCAGGTCTATCGTATAACAAACGAAATCGAAAAAGCTCTGGAAGCGAAAAAGATATGTACTAGCGCTTTTCTCGACGTATCGCAAGCCTTCGATAAGGTGTGGCACGAAGGCCTGAAGTACAAATTAAGGCTTTGCTTACCAGAAAAACTCTATAGAATCTTAGAGTCTTACCTTAAAGACAGAATATTTCGCGTAAGGTACGATAATGAGTACTCGGAATTCAAAGAGATAAATGCCGGTGTCCCGCAAGGAAGCGTTCTCGGCCCAATATTATTTTTGCTCTATACAAGAGACATACCCCACGATGAGGGAACAATTTTAGCTACGTTCGCAGATGACACTGCTATTCTCGCTATTGATACGACAGTTGAATTATCAACAGGGAAACTCCAGCGCGCTTTAGACAAAATATGCGACTGGACGAAGAGCTGGCGAGTTGTCCTTAACGAGACTAAGTCAACGCATGTTAACTTTACTTACAAAAAGATAAACAACAAACCTTTATTCATTAACTCGGTACAAATCCCGTACTCAAATGAAGCGAAATATCTAGGAATGACTCTAGACGCAAAACTTAAATGGAAGCCGCACGTTAAAAAGAAACGCGACGAGCTCGAAATCAAGTTAAGAGAAATGAATTGGCTTATCGGAAGATTTTCGAAACTAAGCATATATAACAAACTGCTTTTGTATAAGCAAGTGCTAAAACCATCTTGGACGTACGGTATACAACTTTGGGGTTGTACTAAACCAAGCAATATATCTATTTTAGAAACTTTTCAAAATAAGACACTCAGAGCAATCGTTAATGCTCCATGGTATATAAGAAATAGCGATCTACACCGAGATCTAGGAATCGCAACCGTGTCTGACGAGGTAACAAACTTTGCTCGCAAACTTAGTACTCGTCTTCGCGGACACTGCAACAATGAAATTATCCGAACTTTGGATCAGACAAATCTTACGCGCCGACTACAACGAATGAGACCGTTAGATCTAGCAGCATAAGATGAAACCGCATAAATTGACGGTATTGTAGGTGCCTTCGTTGGAAGGCAGCCTGCCACACGCGATTATTACAGAAGCTTGAACTACTTGTTAAGGAAACTTAGTCGTAGTCTGACGGAAAATGGGAGGTTTTTTAGTGAGTAAGAATCTCACACTACTATGAGCACGCGCGGCCGGTCCTCGTAGTGCCTATGAAGGTTTTTCCTACCCACGGAAAAAAAAAAAAAAAAAAAAAAAAAAAAAAAAAAAAAAACCTATGTATGTACCTATAATAGGTGTACCTATAATATATTTAAGGTATTTTATATTTAATCATATTTTATAACCTCTCACCAGCCTTGCCGTCAGAAATTCAGATTTAAAAAGAAATTGTACCTAATTAGAAATTAGATAAGGATGTCTTATGGTGGTTTGACACTTCATTTTTACTTAATTTTTCTCTCATTGTTAATGAATTAAAACGAGCAATACAAATTCAACATACAAATTTCCAATGAGAGTGAGTGTGTACGCAACAGTCACGAAAATTGGAAAAATTGTATAGATACGTCAAAAATATGAGCAAAATGACTTTACGTAATAAAAAATTAGGAAAAAATGAGTGTGACTTCTCATTTTCATTGACAGTTCCTCATTTTGTAAATTTTTCGCACATATATCGCACACACGCATGTTTAAAAAGAATGTTTACTACCTATACGCTGTTTACAATTTTTGGTGGCTTTTTTATCATTTGTGTACACGTCAAAATCTAATTATCTTCTTTACCTACCGGTGAAATTTAATCATTTTTAATGAGTAAAAAAAATGAAGTGTCATACCGATACCAGCATTATGGTAGGAAGGTATCACTTCGATGTACAAACGTCCGATTTTGTTGTATGTTAACTTCCGAACGATAAGACGTGGAAAGACAAAATTGGGTGTTGTTTAAATCAGCGGAAAGCGGAAAACGCATAATCTATACTAGGGAATTTTTTTTAAGCACATGTAGGTATAACTAAAATGGTTTTATTGAATGTTTTTCAGTACACCTACCTACTTGTTGTGAGAAGTTTTGCAGGTAAGAACCAGTAAAGCGAAATACTTACGTCTAGAAAATGCTAAGTTCTTATGAAAAAATTTAGTTTTTCGAAAAGATTGAAAAGATTTTGAAAAATGAGGATTTGAAAATAGAAAACATTTTTTAAAGGTTTTGAGGCCATAATGTACTAAGTCATCAGTTTTCCGTCGGTCCGTCGGCTTTTTCTTGAAGGCTTAGCGTAGGTACAGTTATTGCTTAATTTGCATATAAAATGTTGTTTCGTACCTATATTTGCGACTTTATGTTTTTCTTTTATACAATTTCCGACTTTATAGCATTTTTTCAAACGCATCTCGATACCTAACTCATTTGATACGCTTATATAAAATTTATAAAATATTTTAAGTGCAATTTTAAGAAGATATATATATCTGCGTATATACCAGTTCTCAAACGCTGATATTGCAGTGTAAAAGAGATATCCTGTGGCTATTTGCCCGATTTTCGATTTGAAGTTCTTAAAAATATTCTTTCATTAATTTTAAAGTTACCTACGGTTTTAATTTTTTTTTTAAGCATTTGAAAACTTGTCTGTGTCTAATTTTTTATTTCGAAACGGTATATACATCTATGTATTACCGTTACCGAGATAGTGGGGTGGACACGCGGTTTTTTAGCTTATTAGCGTAAAGGATACAATTATTGGCACCCCTTATTTTTGACCCAATTATTGGCACCCCTGCATTCAACAGGGACTTTCTTTATTTTTATGGGTCGAATTAAAAATTTTAATATTTTATCTATTTTATGCATCTATTCTTATCAAGACATTCTTGTTAAGACATTTTAAATCCCTTTTTGTTATAATTTACAAGTTGTAGTTGACCCTCCTAAGTTAATAAAATAAATGCAAAATTTCGTCTGTTTTGGTTAAGAGCACCATATTTAGAAAGTCTTTTGTACATCACTAAGCGATCAGATATTAATTAAAACTTTATTTTTTTACAATGTCAATGAAGAAAACAAGCCATTTTTAGCTATTCTTTACAAATTTATTCCCAAAAAGCGCCTAAAAAGCGGTGCCAATAACGGTTTTGATTGCAAGCACATTCAGTATACCTTTATTGCATAGAAAGCGATGAAGAACAAGCTTGCAGTAACATTTTAAATTTACAATTAAGCTTTATTTTACTTACAGCTATGAAATTGTAAACGAAATATGACTCATTTGAAATTAAAGTATGAAAACTTCATTTTTCTCTTTCAATTTTAATATTTTTTAATGATTTACCTAATTTTTACATTAAAATAAAATTTAAGTATAGAAAATATAAATTAAATCAATTAATCACATTATTTAATAATTTACATTAATTATAATATAAAAAATTTTCAAGCGCCAAATTAAAGGTTTATTATGCCCGACCCAGGGTATATTAAGTTTGTTGCATAGTTTGTAACGCAGTGAAATAATCACCGTAGACCCCCAAGACCTTTTAGAGATATGAATGGGACCGACAGGAGAATCGATTAAGCCATGTCCGTCCGTCCGTCCGCATGTAAACAACTTTTAGGCCTTAAATTTTAAGGTACAGAGCTGAAATTTTGTGGGTTGGCTGGAAGTCCATTGAAACAGATGACGTTTGAAAAATGTCCGAATCCGCCCACAGACACGCCCGCTACAGGCCTGTATGTGCGACCATCTCCAATTTAAAAAAATACTTTTTCTAAATTTTAGCTATGTTAGAATAGTGCTTGCGCATTCTTTTTTGGTATGTAATATTGCCTTGTAATTGTCTTTCTAGTGGCCAAAAAATTTTAGCCTTTTCATTGACCTCGCCCATTTTTTAAGTGATTTAAGTTTAAAATGGCTGATTTTCAATAAATATATATGAAATTTGACTTAAAATTCTATGACAAAAGTTGTAGATATTAGCATTTTCTAACTTTCATGTATGAGTACTATGTACCTTCGCCCACTTTTGTGGGCGTGGCGTTAAAAAAATTATTTTTTTAGGTTAAAAAGCGGAGTCTTAGACCGAAATGTATGCAACTAACTAGTATAAAGCATTCCAGAGTTATATTTTTGTATCCCGCCCACTTTTTGGAGGCGTGGCAGTTTTTTATGGTCGGGTATTTTGCAATCCGTCGTAGATGGACTGAAACTTTTGCATACGCACTTTTGCACTTTCCCACTTGTTTTTTGTTAATTTAGACTTATGGTGCCAATAATTATACTTTTTTTGGTGCCAATAATTGTATCAGAGTGCCAATAGTTATACCTTTTAGAGTGCCAATAATTACAGCAGGGTGCTAATAGTTATACCCCTCGTGGTAACCCCCCTAATTGTAGTAAATGGTAAGCCTTTTTTAATTTAATTATTATAATACTTCCTTATCTTTAATGTTTATGTTGATCTATGTTTAGCAACAAAAAATATTCCATTTAACAATTTGATATACAAAAGTCTATCGCAACTTAACAAATAAAAGAGTTATAACTGTTCAAACTCAAAATTTCCTTAGGGGTACCAATAACTGTAGCCTTTACTCTACTGTGTTTTTGTTTTATTTAAAATCCATGAAACGTATGTTCAGAAACTTTTTTGAATACTGTTATTTTTTTTTAATTTTCATGTAGGGTAAAGTACTTCAATTCGAGCCCCCGGAATAAAAGCGAGCCCCCAGAATATATTTGGTTAAAAAGCTATAAGCCCCAGCTTTTAAAACAATAAATGTTTTTTAACCAAATAAATAACTAATATCTTTTCTTCGTATCGTTTAATATATTTTCAGGTAATTTGTCTTCAGGTGATTAGAAGAATTCCAAGTGTTAAGTAGTCTTTGGTAAGCATGAAAAAGAGAGCATAATTTGTGAAACTTCTGAAGAAACTGGAAGCTTTAATCAAGAAGCTAGGCGATTTTCTTTCAGTTTAAGTTAACAAACTGCGGCTTTATATAACAATAATAATTTATAATTAATTTTTTTAAAAGAAAAAGTAAGAGAAAGTAGTTATTTATTAAAATTTGTTGGGGGCTCGTTACTGGGACGAAAAAATAGGGAAAGCCAGTAGCGAGCTAGGGGGGCTCGGTTTTGGGTTGACTTAAAAATAGTGATGTTCCAGTAATGAGCCCTGCAGATTTTCAACAACAAAAGTAAATTAAAACCCAAGCTTATTTAGTTTGTGCATGTCCGTTTGATATACTGATTTTTTTTAATAAATGTAAAGAAATCGGAAAGTGCGATAGAGCGTATGCTACCCTGCTATAAATATAGATTTCCATGACTACAGAAAGTAGGTGGGATGTAAAAAATATAATATTTGAATACCTTATGCTAGGTAGTTGCATAGATTTTGGACTGAAACCCCGCCTTGATAGCTAAAAAATTACTTTATTTAAGCCACACTCTGAATAAAGGGGGAGGCATATTGCAAACATAAAACAAGAAAGTAAGTACAAGAGTTCCTCTGTGATGAACTACTAAATACCCGACTCTATTTACCCAGCAACACCAAATCTTGAAGCTCTTGGCCTGAATGTTTTCATTCGAAGTCAATTATATATATGGCCGGGCCAAGCCCTAAAAAACTGGGAATGGACTAATAAGAAAATCATTAAAACTTTTTTGTTAGGACCGTGAGGAAATGTGTTAAAAACGATCATTTAAGCCAAAAAACAATTTTTTCCTAAAAATGCCCCTTAATGTAGGCGCAGCTTAAAATTTTGTATGGAACAAACTTGGAAAATACTAGTATCTGTAATATTTGTCATAATATTTTTTTTAACTAACAGTAAACTCTCAGAGAAATCAAGTTTTTGAAGATATAACACTGCAAAAGTGGGCAGTTTGATTTTCATCGTGTTAAAGGTTTTCAGCCGCAGCTTCTATACACAAAAATTGGAATTCCTTTGCCTTGTTTAACTTGGTCAAAAGGTATTTGAAACAAAATATGCATTAGAGGCTGTCTCACATTGAAGCCAATAGCGGGCGTGGCCGTCGACGAATCTAACCAATGTCAACACTTTGTCTGTGCAACATAATAGTTCAGCCGTGGTTCAAGTTTCAGATCTCTAGCTTTATTCTGAAGACCTAAAATTTTCATACATAGAGACGAACGGACGGATGGACATAGCTTATTCAATTCTCCTGTCGGTCTCGATCCGATCCCTAAAAGGTCTTGAGGGTCTACGGTCATTATTTGAATGCGTTTTTACAAACTATTCATTAAACTTGTTATACTCTGGGTAGGTATGAGTAAACGGAAGTTTGTCGGTCTTTATCTGTAAAGTTTTATTTTAAGGTCTTTGAAATTGAGCTATAGAGACCAGGGTCACGCCCAAGGTCACGCACACAGGCTCAGGCCCCTATGTGCGACCCTCTCTGTTAAAAAAAAACACTTTGCATTTTTGGTACGCAACACTTTTGTTATTGTTTTTAATTCGAATAAAAATAATTACGTTTATTCATTAAGTATGAAATCTGACAAGCAATTAGACAAATGAAGTAGGTACATATAAGCTTTTACTAATATTTTGGTATCTGTACTGTATCTCGTCCCATATTTTGCTTAAAAAATGCTCGTATTTTAAGAAAAGTGATGCTTTTAGTTAAAAAGAGGGGTTCAGCCCAAAATAAAGCAGGTTACAAAAATATATTTTTATAAGGGTATTTAGTTAATACTTGGGGGGTTCGCTACTGGAACGCTAAGGGCTCGAATTAGGAACAGAGGGGGCTCTTTACTGGTTCATGTCTCATTGTCTACTTTATTTAAATTTATTAAATCCAAGTCATTCTTTCTTAAAAATTTATTAATTATTTCAAATAGAAATATCTGCATCAAGCATTATTTAAATGATAAACTTGTTTCCATATATCTAAGTAATAAGTTTTGGAAGAGCAACGAACTCAAAACTTTTCCCAAGGGGGCTCGTTAATGGGAGTAATTTACCCTACTTTCTACTAGCATTTGCAATTTTTTCAAATACTCTGAACACAAGTTTTTTGTTATCGGTTATAAGTGCGGGTTTTTAGTTTGCTTTTTAAACAGTTTAGAAAATTTTAAGTTAGAAATGTTACATACGAAAGATCTTAAAAATTTGAGGAATGTCTTCATACGTTTTATATATAAACCAAATTTTATTAATATCGGTTCTACCGTTAAGGTATCAATATTTTGAAAAATAATTATACCCTATTCCACAGGAATGGAGTATATTAAGTTTGATACAGGCGAAAATGTAACATAGAGAAATAATGACGATAGACCCCCAAGACCTTAAGGGCATAAGGGCGAAACCGAATTCTGAGTCGAGCGAGCCATGTCCGTCCGTCCTTCCGTATGTCACCAATTTTTAGGCCTTACATTTTGAGCTAGGAAGCTGAAATTTTGTACGTAAGCTCTCTGTCATCCGAAGCAATACAAATGTTAAAATTTGTGCAGTAACCTTCGGTGCCTACATGACTGCAGTCTTACATGTAAGACGTCGTGAAAAGTTGAAATTTATTATTTAGCATCTTTTAATGCTTACAAGTCATAAAAAACAAAAATAAAGTCCGCAGATCGCCCCTTGTGGGCGTGGCATCGATTGAAAGTGTTATCTTTCACATGCAATTTATTCAATATTTTCGTTCCAAATCGAAAAAATTTTACTTAATATATTAAGTATAAAACACTTTTTTTTTGAATTTCTGTGGGCCACGCCCACATTTGGAGGCATAATTCCATAAATTCCTATAAATTTCCAGGAAAATATGGATTTCGACTTAATAGAAATAAAATTTACCACATAAAGAACAAAGGATACTATTTCAGATTTCGTTCATACAAAGTTTTCGGCCACGCCCATCTGTAGAGGTCAATTTCACAAAATTATTGAATTTGAACAAAAAAATTACAGTTTTGCGTACATTTTAGCCGCAAACTTGTATATTTCTATGCTAATATTGATTTTCGGTTAAAGGGGTTGGACATGCCACGCCCCTTTTAAAAGAAAAAAAGTGAACAAAAACTTAAAAGGAAGGTTTTTTTTTTATTTAAAATGATGCATAAATGGTAACGGGACGGGGATAGAAAACAAGAATTTAAACGAATGGAAAGGGGAAAAGGAATGGAAAGAAGAAAAGGAATGGAAAGGAGAATAGGAATGAAAAGGAGAATAGGAATGAAAAGGAGAATAGGAATAAAAAGGAGAATAGGAATAAAAAGGAGAATAGGAATAGGGTATACCGCGGTCCGTTACAGACGGACCGAAGCTATTATATACGCACTGTTGCACTCACTCACTGGTTTTTGAAATGTTTTTGAAGCTTTCGGGCTAAATCTCAGAATCAGTCATTAAAAATTTCTATAGGTATAGTTTTCCCGAAAACTACAAATAATTCCCAATGCGTGTGATTTTTTTCAAATCATTTGGCCTTATAGCATCGGAGACTAGAGACGGTGGGGGCAAATTTTTTTAAAGGTTTTTTTTTCGAAAATTTGTCCGCATTTTTAAAACCCTTAAACCTAAACTTAATTTAAGCCTTTGCTTATGCTACGGTTGCTATATATGTTTGCCCAACAACGGCTTTTTTAAATAACTAAAAGTTATGACTTTAAACACGTTGCAAACAGGCACATATTTTCCATTCATTATTTCTCCAAAACTTTTCAGTAGTTTGCAAAGATTCGAATTTATTATGCAAACGCAATATTTGTTTAGTGTTTGTTTCAATTTTCTTTTTTATGCCCCATCCCATAGGATAGGAGGTATATTAAGTTTGATTCATAGTTTTTAACATAGAGAAATAGTCACCGCAGACCCCCAACAGCTTAAGGGCATATGATTGAGACCGAATTGTAAGTCAAATGAGCCATGTCCGTCCGCCCGTTCCTTGTTAGTTTTTGGGCCTTAAATCTTGAGCTTGAAACTGAGCTTGGACCTTGAAACTTGATATCTGTTTTTTTCTTTTTCAGGTCCCGAAGCAGCACAACTGCAAAAAATTTTGAAATCCGCCCACCGACATGCCCACTTTACTTAATGGCATCAAAAATCAAACTTTTAGGAAGCTGAAATTTGGTATGCGATATCCGCGCTTGCGATCGTGTATTGATTGGCATATTGTGTAGTGATTGTGTAGTGATTGGCATTTTAAAAAAAGGGAAAACCGCCCCCATGTGGGCGTGGTCGTATTTAATTTGCATTCTTATAAACGGTTTTTATTTGATATATTTGTTTTAAATCCAAAAAACTTGGACTATTAAATGTTCAGATAATTTGCGTTATCAACTGAAATGAATAAATTTTTGCCACGCCCACTTTTGGGGGCGTTTTTAAGTATAATTTTTTATTCTAAAATGCAAACAGCACATGTATACCACACCTTATAATAAGAACAAAAAAGCGATGTCATTGAAAAGGGGTTGATGCCACGCCCCGTTTTTAAGGAAGGAGACTCTCAACTGATAAATTCTAAATACAATTAAAGTTACTACACACTAGAATCTAACAACCAAGATTTATGACACAATTCGGAGCTTGACAGTGGTCAATTGGAATGGGATGGTTATACAACGATTTGCCAAAGCGGATTGTAACCCTCCCACTAGTTTTTAATGTGATAGCTGATAGACTTCGACAACCGGACTAAAAAATCTGTTGTTTTACCGAGCCTAATCAGTGACAGTCAGCTCAGCTGGCAACTTACGCTCTCCACTCATCAATACAAGTGCCCAGGGGCTAACGCAGAAAAAAATTTCAGGGGGACGGGAGGTTTTATTATCATTTTTGGGTACAGCCCCCCTGCAAACTCCCTGTTTTGGTCAGGGGTCGGGTGGGCTTTATATCTTACCTTATGTTTGTACAAGAATTTCAAGTTTGAAATTAGATTTAGTATTTTTTTAATTCCGCAAAAATATTTCGGAAGAGTTTTAACCCCCAAAACCTCGCCCCGCGTTCGCCCCTGCAAGTGCATGATTTTATACACAATGCATTCTTTCCGAGCGCTTTTATTAGCAGAACATCATACATATATGAAATTAGCTTATTTTTCCCGATGTTTTCCCTATAAATTATTTTCAAAACCAGAGGTCACCAGTATCTCTCCTCTCATCTTTTCTCCGATTGTATGTCTTCGCTCAAGAAAACAGTATGTGTTTTAGCAAGAAAACCCTTCGGCATTGAATTATAAAACAATAAATCTGTCGAATTTAATGCGAAATTATACTTTCTATAATTAATGCCAATATCAACCTTAATTAACTACCTTGTCAGAGGTGCTTCTCTGACATATAATTTTGTAACCGAATAAATTCTCCTCGGATGACGCGCAATTTTAACTTCCCCTTCAAAGTATTTTAAGTGTGTTCTGTGTTCGCTACCTTGTTAGGTATAAGGTACCTTGTACCTACACCGAAAATACAATTAAATATTCCACTCTCGCCCTAGGCAGATGACACTTGGGTGTTTTCAGAAAAAAACCCACTGTAACTAGTTCCTAGACCCACAATAGTAAAATAAAGACGTCCCTGTCGGACACATCATTATGACACCATACACACCCGGTAGCGGTTACACAGGGAGGGCATCCATCACATCACACTTTGTCGTCAATGATTTACTAGAAAACCCATTCGTTCATTTGGTCTTGTCCTCATAATAAAAAAAAAATCATTTTATTAGATTGATGCTCGGCACGGATAAGGATTCTCCTAAAAGTGTCACTGCTATGCTCTCGGTGGCGGCGGGCGGTATCGCGGCACCGAATTCAGGTGAAAAGCGACATTTATACCGACACTGCGAACGTCGGAAGCTTTTATGTTTAATGTTTTGCTCTACGAACCGAACGTGGGGTTTCGCTGTGGACACTTAATTTGCGCGTCGTTATACTTGAATTGAATTAGAATTACTAGACACGTCTCGGTGACCGCCATCCTCTCTGGGTACCTCCCACGTTGGAGTCGATGCTGTTTCGCCATTATTTGTTGGGCGTGTGTAATTAGGCAGGTTTTGCGACAGTTCTGCCCGCCTTGAGTTCTAGGAAAAGCTAGAGCTAACTATACTGTAACTACATAACTGCAAACGTCAGTTATAAATTTCCGCGTAATTTTCATGCACTCAAGTATAGGGTCTGTCTTGTCAGTGTCAACTCCAACTGCCAAAAAACCAGAACCTTACCCGTGTAGTCCACTCAGAATTGCAATTAAATTAACCCAGAGTGCGCAGTTCATCAGACTGCGGTGTTTTCTGGCTCTTGCAAATTTGTGTCCATTTTGCAAGGGTTTATGCGAGATGGACAACATTTACATTGCCCATTATAACTGTATGCTGCTGTTGTCGTTGTATGCTTTAGGTTCGTTTACCTGTTGAACGCGAACCTTATAGCTCTTGCGGAGGTGAAGCGGAGATGTCACATCACTTTTCAGAATTAGCTATTGAAAGAGCCTTTTGTTCTTAATGCCTTTATAATGATGGATGCCCCAAACGTGTGCGTCTACTCATTTACCGCACTCGGATAAAAATCCGAAACGAGCTTATTTTAATTGAATTCTCTTTGCGGCGAACTTTTGCGTTCCGTTTTAATTAATAATTAATTGTGTACCTACGGTAAATAAGACCACGTTATGAGGGTCTGGCTCTCATGATAGCAATGGGGCTGAGTGTATGGGCCGGTGGTCTAGAAGGCGGTTGTCTCATTTTTTATTCATAATTTTGAAGGAAATTTTTCTTCAATTGAAGCAAATGACCCACAAGTCCAATTCGTCGGAAGGTCTGTCTGTATTATTTTCTCTTCCTGGTGGTTTGCCAGGACTTTCTTTTGGCAGCAGGTGGAAGGTGCAACATCAAGCATCCTTTTTGAGTGGATGAGAGGATGAAAGGTAGAAAAAGGGATTGAAAAAACTATTGGCGCCCTAATCAAAAAATTAAATGCAGAATACGAAAGGACATCACAAACCAAGAGGCAAAAGCTATGGATTTATAATTTAAACACTCAATCGCAGCTTCGTTATATGGCAGAGTCTAGAATCCTTTGTTTTTGAACAAATACAAAATTAGTTTTGTGCAATATGAAAATAACTGTAGGTAAGTAGGTATGTTGGCGGATGATGTTTATACAGAGTGTCCACGATACCTACCTATACCAACTCGCTTGTAGGTCGTAGTATTTTGAAGCGCTCTTTACAACTGAGAATCGCGGAATCGGAATGCTCCTTGCCTACTCGCTGAACTTAATTTATTTGTATGAAACTGCATGGAGTTTTCAAAAATGCACTATGGAATTCCGCATCAGGGTCTAGAAATAAGGAAGGAATTTCCACTGGATTCCTTTTAACCAATTTATTTGGACGATGGACATGGGCCAGATTATTAAAAATTTCTCCAGACTTCCAATTTGCTGATATGGAAATCAAGGAAATTCTTTTGACACCAAATAGAGCAATTAAAATTGTGGATTGTGGTTGTGGAGAGAAGGAAATCGTTGCGAGTGCAGAAGTGTAGGTTTGACGGATATTTAGATGCGTTATGTGGGAGTAGTCTGGGTGATGTGGGAGTAGTCTGGGAACATTAAGGCAAAATATGCGCTCATCTTCGAAATAATTCCAACCAAGCTGAATTTTGGTATATCTGCAACACATTCCTTTCAGCAATCCAAATAAGGTGTGAATAATACCCGCAATTTTCATAACCCTATAGATGACAGCAGAAGAACGGGGAACAAATTACCTTTTTCAATTTTTGCTAAATCTTCGTTCGCTCGGTCTTAAACCTTTAGCCCAATGAATCTGTTCCATCGTTCACGTTAAAGTACACAACTGACAACTGAGTTAAATATACACGTTCTTATGGGAAGCGGCCCATAGAAGAACTTCGTGACGTACGTCGCTTCCCATAAGAACGCGTGTATTTCACTGAGTTGTCAGTTGTGTATTTTAACGTAACGGATGCAACGGATTCATTGGGCTGAAGGCATTAGGGCTATAAAGTATTTGTGAAAAAGAGAGAACGTAGAATTAGCTCAGAGTGGCGGGCAGATAACATTGGGAGATAAAAGGATTTGTTTCCGCACCTGCCCTAAAAAATTTTTTCTTTTCTCTGTTTTTTCTAATTTTTCTTTTCTTCTCTCTGAAATTTTCTGTTTCCCCCTTTTGTAACTCCGTACGCTAGTACTGAGAATTTTATGTAGTGACTGAAAAATTTTCGCTACAAGCCATAGTTTTCACAATATTTATAAAAAAAAAGCTAAAAGGGACCTTTATAGCTTTGCCCCAACGCATCAATACTTTCAGCACATTGTTCAGGACACCTTTCTCTACGACTGGGCCAAAAATAGCTTCTACACACGTATTAATTGCCATATTCGGCCTCTTTTAGTCTTTGTTGCCGGGGCTATTACGCAAAAGCATAAAAAGATTGCGCAGCACCTGTTTTCGAAATTGCAGTACGAAAGGTCGAAAACATCAAAGCTTTATATTTCATTGTGCCTTATTGTCCAAGAACATATAGTTTATAAGGCAATTTTAAATAAAATTTAATAGTACTTTTGAGGTTGTCCGACATCCAAGTCAATTGTGGGCGTGGGTGTGGGCGGAATTCATCAATTTTCATGCTTTGTCTGTACAAAACAAGAACTAAATTACACTCAAGTTTAAGATTCCTAGCTCTATTTTTTAGAACTAGTACATCACACATACGGACAGGCGGACGGACGGACATGGCTAAAACGGACATAGCTGTCACGCTCGCCGGGCTTTTCGGAAAATTGAAAAACCCTCGCCGAGGTTAACGATTATTCTGTCAATCGGTGTTGTGAGTTATGCTGTTGAATAGACATTTTTTTTCTCGAGAAGCTAATACTCGTTGTGAAACATAAACTATTTATGTGCAATAAAGTGGACAAATTTTAGAAATATGTTATGTTTTGTCACCGTGAAGTCAAAACAGTCGTCGCGGTTTCTCGCTCTCGTTGTGTATTAACAAACGACTTCTCTGTTCTCGTGTTGTTGCTGCTGCTCTGGTTTGACGCTCTCTCTATATTGTTTTTAATGTAACTAGTTTATATAGATATTTTGGCTATACTTTGTCCAGTTGAAACATAAAGTACAGGCCTTATGGAATAGCTTAAATTTGAGTTACCAGCTAAAGCTATATTGCTTACAACGGTATGCTTTTGTTTGGATTTTGTAAGGAAGTTTTATCGGAGCTGTTTTGCAATTTCATAAGAATGAAATAGGTACGGGAATCCTTGACAATTTTTTCTGTCACAAGACGAAAATGGTTTCCTTTGCAGCTAGAGTGAGATACATACAGTCTATCTTCCCTGTACTGCACATTTCAACTGGACAAAGTATAGTTTGAAATAGCTATCTATGTGTCTCGCAAGGTTTCTTTATATACATAATTAAAAGTCAAAATTGTTTTCTCAATCGTCTAAAAACATGAAAACAAGACTTTCAGTGATCCGAACTCAATGAAAGCTTTGGTAAGGCCCGTACTCTTTAAGTAAATTAACTGTCATCTGTTGTCGCAACTTTGTAATAATGAGTAATCTAGAAGTCCCTGTTGGAATTACGACAAGAAGGGTTCATCATTTTGTCTTGTCAATAAATATATATATGCAGTTCCTACATGGAGAGAAGTACGTCTGAATCTCACTTTAACTGTAAAGGAATCACTTTTTTGTTCTGTGAAGGAAATAGCTGTCAAGGCTTTTCGTACCGCCTTTTGCAAAAATTCAAAAAGATCTGATAAATCTCCCTTAGAAAATCCAATTATCAGAAGTATACGCGTTCGTAAACTTGCACAGGACCATAAATTACTGAATAATTTTATTCATTCATTCATTTAACAGTATTCAGTATTCAATTACTGAATACTGTAATTCAGTAATTTATGCACAGGATATAAAATTTAGTAAGAAAATGTTAATATGCAAAAATAAAGAAATTTCATTTTTCCACTGAAAATAATATTCTTGATAAAATTAACAAAAACTTTTTGTTGATTCTTAACAAAAGTAAAATTGTTGAACAAGCAAAAAAAAACTTTCGTTTCAAGTAAATTTCAATCGAATCGAATGAGCTGTTTGTCAAATTGATAAAATATTTTGTACCAAATCTTAATTTACTTAAGGTGGCGCTACAGTCCGGGGTGGACCTGGGCCTCAGCCAACAAGCTTCGCCAGCCAGCTCTGTCTCGAGCTAGCCGTCTCCAGTTTCGCACGCGAAGTTGGCTGAGGTCCCCTTCCACTTGCGTGCGCCACCTGAGTCTCGGTGCTCCTCTACCGCGCCGTCCCTGCGGTGTGGATTCGAAGATTTTCCGGGCCGGGGCGTTGGTGTCCATCCGCTCTAGATAACCCAGCCATCGTAGACGTTGTGTTTTGACTCTTTTGGCTAGGTCGGTATCGCTGTACAGCCCGTACAGTTCGATGTTATATCTCCTCCTCCACTCACCGTTTATGCAGACGGGACCGTAAATCGTCCGAAGAATTTTTCTCTCGAAGCAGCCTAAAGTGTTTTCATCCGCCTTTGACAGGGTCCATGCTTCTGCACCGTAAAGCAGGACTGGGATGATGAGGGTCTTATACATGGACACTTTAGTTGCTCGAGAGAGGGCTTTGCTACTCAATTGCCTCCTTAGCCCAAAGAAACAGCGATTGGCAAGAGTTATCCTTCGTTTGATTTCAGCGCTGGTGTCATTGTCTGAATTGATAGCGGTACCCAGGTAGACAAAGTCCCTAACTACCTCAAAGTTATAGCTGTCGATGGTGATGTTTTGTCCAAGACGTCGGTGTTGGGTCTCTTTTCTTGATGACAGCATATACTTGGTTTTGCCCTCATTGACTGCTAAGCCCATATTCGCCGCTTCCGTCCCAATACTCACGAAGGCTTCACTGACATCACGCTTTGTTCTACCGATTATGTCAATGTCGTCTGCGTATGCGAGTAGTTGAACGGACTTTTGAAAGATTGTACCTCTGGTGTTGGCGCGAGAGTTCTGCACAATTCTCTCAAGTATGATGTTAAAGAAGTCGCATGACAGCGCGTCGCCTTGTCTAAATCCTTTTTTGACATCAAAGGGGTCGGTGAGGTCTTTGCCGACCTTGACGGAACTGCGTGAATTTTCCATCGTCATCCTGCACAGACTGACGAGTTTGGCAGGGATGCCAAAACTAGACATTGCACTATATAGCTCGTCTCTATAGATGCTGTCATACGCGGCCTTGAAATCGATGAAGAGGTGGTGTGTATCGATTTGGAATTCCTGGGTTTTCTCCAAGATCTGCCGCAGTGTGAATATTTGATCGATGGTGGACTTTCCTGGCCTAAAGCCACACTGATATGTGCCTATCAGATTGTTGACAAACGGCTTCAGGTGTTCACACAGTACAGCAGAATAGATCTTGTATGCGATGTTAAGAAGACTTATGCCCCTGTAGTTGGCACAACTCAGAGGGTCTCCTTTCTTCAGGATCGGGCAAACAATCCTGAGGTTCCATTCGTCGGGCATGCTTTCTTCCGACCATATCTTGAAAATGAGCTGGTGCATGCTCCTAACCAGCTCATCGCCAGCGGATTTAAAAAGTTTGGCAGCTAGGCCGTCTGTTCCGGCTGCTTTGTTGCACTTGAGCTTAGACACAGCTACTTTCACCTCCTCCAGGTCGGGTGGGCGGTATCGTTCGTATGCTTCGTCGGTAACGTCTTCGCCCGGGTTGAATGGTTCGTTCTTCCTGACAGCGGTGTTTGGTTCGTCCTCGCCGTTATACAGTCTGCAGGAGTGGTCTTTCCAAATTCTCAGCACCGACTGCGATTCTACAACGATGTTCCCTTGATGGTCCTTACAGGCTTCAGTTCGAAGTTTATACCCTTGGCAGGACCTTTTGATCCTTTGGTAAAACTTTCTTACCTCATTCCTGTTGTAAAATCTCTCTATCTCTACAACCGCGCGCTTCTCGTGCTCTCTCTTTTTCCTTCGGAGAAGCCGGTATTCCTCTCTCCTCCTCTGCTCGTAGAGCTCGCGAGCAGCTCTAGTCCTTCTGCAGTGCAGCGCCGCTTTGTATGCTTCCTGTTTAGCTGCATGTGCTTGCTGGCATTCATCGTCAAACCAGGGGTTTCGTTGTGTTGGCCGTGTGAAACCCAGCACTTCAGAGGCGGCGTCTCTGATGGCATTTTGGCAATGTTGCCACTGGCTATCAATACTTGATGCTGGCTGCAAAGGTCTTCGTAGAAGGTTTTGAGAGACTCGGTTGGAGAAGGACCTGGCGATCTCTTGCGATTGTAGTCGGCCGACGTCAAACTTCCTCACAGTATTTCCATTACTTGGCGCTGGTCGGGATATCCGCAGCCGTACCTTGGCAACAACAAGGTAGTGATCCGAGTCAATGTTGGCCCCTCGGAAAGTTCGGACATCCGTGATACTGGAGGAGTGCCTTGCGTCGATCGCAGTGTGGTCAATCTGGTTGACGGTTGATTGATCGGGAGATCTCCATGTCCCTTTGTGGATATTGAGATGCGGGAACTGTGTACTAGCTACCACAACGCACAAAATCTATATTTGATCCCTTCAACAAATATCAGCTGCTGTGGTTTTCACTTTGTTTGCCTGTGCAACATCAAATCAAATCTTTTAGCTTATTTATTTCCTTCTTGCTTCCATTTTCAAATTGCATTTAACTTTTTTAATGCGAAATTATTTTAGCTTAATAAAAAAGGTACCTAAATTAATGCATTCATAGCATTTTCAATTTTTGGAAAAACCAGTGAGTAGTGCTACAGTGTGTACGCAGAAGTGTCAGTCCATTATACGGACCGTTGAATACCCCATCTTATCCCACATTATTTTTTGACGATTTGTGACTACTGCAAACTTTAAAAAGCGGCGTGGGCCAACCACCCCTATAACAAACTATCGATATTAGCATAGATATCTCCAAGTAGTAACGCTGAAATGAAGACAAAAATGCAATTTTTTGTGCAAATTCCACCAAGACCGCTAAAAGGAGGCGTGGCTTAAAACTTTCTAGGAACGAAATCTAGAATAAAGTCTTGTTTACCTTACGTGCTAATTCTTATTTCTTATTCTTTCCTTAACTAGGCTTTAGGCCAGTCGAAATGACGTGTTTTTGGAAAATTCAATTTTTTCTTTAATTCTGCCTCCAAATGTCAGCGTGGCCCAAAATGTTTTGTAAACAAAATGTATGATTAAATGTATTCTACATAGTACATTAAGTAAAATTTTTTCGATTTCAAACAAAAATAATGAATAAAATGCACTTGAAAATTTATACATTAAATTGAAGCCACGCCCACTGGAGGAGGTTTATCGATTTAATTTTTCTATTCTATGTCTCACAATTATTAGGAGATGCCAAATACGAATTTCAGCCTTTTAAGACGTCTTACAGTTTTAAAAACTCTGGAGGTAGTTGCACATTTAGACCGATTGTGGGCGTGTTTGTGGGCAGATTTCACACTTGTATTGCTTCGGATAACAATGAACTTATGCAAACGATTTCAGCTTCCTAGATTGAAATTTAAGGTCTTAATAAAACCGTGTGCCGTACAGACAGACGGACGGACGGACATAGCTTATTTGATTCAGAATTCGGTCTCGATCTGGATCATAAGCTATGTTTTTCGCGTAAGCTCGCACAATATACATCAAAAACATAAGATTTCCCATAATATTTTTACGAATTATCTGTTCCTCTATTTTTTGGTATTTTTTGCTCAAAACTACTGTGAACGTCACAAGTATCATGTTGTTGTTTGTGGGAAATGCAAACAAAAATTGCAAAGAATGTCACTTTTGCCTCAACTTTGTATGCAAATATCTGCGAAACCGAAGGCTCCATCTAAAAACAGCTTGCATTTTTAAGGTCAAGGTACAATTCCTGATGTGTTCCTTTATTTAAAGGATGCTTCAAAGCCCTTTTGAAAATAAATATGGGCTTAAATTATGACAATAGATGTAGTTAACCAACAAAACCCAGATCCTGTTCAGAAGTAAGAATGGCTAAACAATTTTGTGTAACTTTTTTGCCAAAAACCCAGTTTATGTTTCAATGTGAATAGCGTATTATATTGAGTTTGCGGACACAGTCGAACATTTCACACTGCGTAGGCTGCCCTAATTACGTTATTGTAGTTCAAAGTGCTTAAACTCAAGTACAGGAGAGACTTTTGCAGACATTGTTATAAAGGAAGGCTTAAAGTAACAGTTAGTAAAATTTGGTTAATTAAATTAATTAATTAAGTTAAAAAATTGTTAATAGATTTTATATATTTTGCAACTGCGGTTTATATAATCTTAAATTCAAAGCCGCTAATGTAGAGCATTATAATCATAATAAATAAAAAAAATTAAAAGAATAATAAAAAATAAAATAAATATTACCAATTATCTCGTCCCACTGGTATAAATATTTGTTTACCCGACAACTTCATGAGCACCCTGTGAAGAGGGAAATTTTCTATTGTCAGAAACTTTGACGTTTCTCTTAACTCTCTTGTCTGTTGTTGTCTGTTTTCGTTGTTGTGCGGGGGCAGGCTGCAAGAAACTTGTTTTTGTTTTCTACTCTTCTCAAATGATTTTTGTTTACCTTCGTTTTGATGTTGTCTTCGTCAAATGGCCAACTAGGGAATGGTGTAATCATGCGCACTTGTTCAAGTTCCTTGACAAGTTATTTCCATCATCCATCACCAGACGAAACGACAGAAGTAGGAATCAGCTGCTCGGATTTGTCAGACATAAAAAACATCACGTAACCCAGAAAGAGAATCAAAATAATTGTTAACGAGGCCAGAACCAGAACAACCTGGAAAGTTTATTTTTTTGCATTTGTGAACCCTTTGTTGCGCATCAGCCCTTCTAGAGATCAACCTGTTCCATTGTGTAGAAGGAAAAGTGTATATTTTCCCAAAAGTAGAACCCCTACGCATTAGCAGCACCTTGACAACGGAAAAATGGATTCGTCGTGTGTATTTAACGATTTGGAGCCCAGCTACGCTGACCTTCCAATGGAGGTATGTACATAGAACTTTTCTACACAATCCGCAGAGCATGTGATCTACTGCAGCGATAAAGCCAACGCAATAGCACTATTTTAGACACTGGTTTTCTCTCTCACAGATAATCGTAAACATATTTCGATACCTAAACTACACCGATATACAAGCAGCTTCCCTCGCCTGCCGTCGCTGGCTCGAGGCCTCCAAGTACAGTGAGTTCCAGTCGAATGTGGTGATAAGAATCACAAAGCTTTGTGTCTCAGACAAGCTGCCGCCAGGCAAAGTGTTTCTCAGCAGTGACCGACCATTCCCTCATATTTACATGGACGAGGCGACCTTCGGAACTCTGGATCATTTCTTTTCGCACATGGGGAAGACGGCCCAGTCGGTGACCTTCGAGTCGACCGACATGACGGAGAAGCAATTCTGTGCTGTCATCTCAGATCTTCGTGGAATCAATGCTTTGTCCATAGTTAGGTGCACATCGCTGTTCATGACGGGACAGTTCCTGGAGTCTGTGTCCGATCGGAAAGCCATAGCAGACACAATGGCGCGTGTACGATACCTTTCGCTGAAATTCAATCAATACTTGTCCGATGCGATACTATTGCGAATCACACAGCTGATTGCTAACCTTGAAATGCTGGACATGTCAGGTTGTCATATAGCCTATCACTGCGCGATACAGCGCCGTTTCTACCCCGAAGAGCTGGCCAATCATCCCAGTGAGTCGATCCTCACGTTCAAATTCATTCTGCACGTCATTCGAGCCCACCAAAACTCGCTGAAGGAGCTGAACTTTAGTAACACTCTGATCGGAGGCAGTGCTATGTCGGCTCTCTGCGAAATTCCCTACCTGAACCTGGAGAAACTGCTGCTGCACTCGTGCCGTCAGCTGAACACACTCGGAATTCGTGGTTTCATCACGGCGCAAACCAATCTGCGATGCCTGGACTTGTCCGATACGCTTTGCGTAACAGACGAGTGCCTGGCGACAATTGTCGAGAACCTAAAGCACATTGAGACCCTAAATATCAAGGGTTGTATAAAGGTGACGAAAGTCGGCGCTTTGCTGCTGGCGAAACTATCGGAGAGCTTAAAATCGTTGAACATCTCTCATTGCGATGGGATTTCTGGTGATGCTATCGGGGAAGGCATAGCACGGAGTCCCAATCCAAAGCTGGAGGAATTGTACATGTCCCACCTGAACATCTGCGAGGATTGTGTCATGAAGTGCGGCGAGAATTTGTTTAATCTGCGAGTACTGGACATTAGCAATTGCATCAATGGTGTCACCGATCAATCCGTCCAAGTGCTGCTCAAGAACTTAGTGTGGTTGCGCGAACTCAACATGGAGGAGTGCTTTCGGGTAAGTAGATTTCTGTCGTTTTAATTTTTTGGATGATTGTTTAGTTATGAGTTTCGATGAAACGTTTGATCACGTCCCAGAATCGATTGGACGTCAAAGATAGCCCTAGTCGCACTTCATTTCTTGCAGACAAACATTTGGGTAGTTTAAAAGTACAAGGTCGGTTGCTGGAAAGTGATTTGTCTTTGTTTTTATTATAGATCAAGAAAGTGGTATTCATTTCAAGGAAAGAATCATTTCTGGAGTTTTAATACCTCACTACTTTGAAGGTCATTCTTGTACCCTTCTTGTGATAGTCATATTCGCTTTCACAAACCTTTCGCTTAAGTGATAAATAGTTTTAAGTAGTGAGTCAATAGGTTTCTAACTGGTGTCTATTAAGCCTATGATGGCTTGCCGTACTATCTTGGAAAGGTGGGTGTAAATTGCAGAGCTTTGGATAGAATTTCACTTTGGATCGTTGGGTATAAGTTTAATACTCAACTGTAAACGCACGATAATGGTCACCATAAAGTCAGCCTCCCTTTTAAAGGTTCTTTTCATATAAAGGGTTTAATGTCATGCTCGCAAGTAATTGCTTGCGTCTGTGCTTAAGACTCAAAATGTAAGAAAGATTTTCGTAAATCTTACACATTGAGATTTACTTACTGGGCTCACAGTCCTTAAAACATGACTGCCTAAATCACGCTTTAGCAGTTTCTCACCCTCTCTTTCTTGGGGTCAATTGCCTTTTTGGCACTTTGCGTCATTTCTTTGCAACAAAACTACCTTCTTTTCGGCCTCCGTTTCTAGTCGTCTTGGTTGTGGGGCCATAAACTGGAGTATGCGGTCCCTACTAAGGCTTGTTATCGGTAAGATAAATAGTTGTGGTAGGTTTGGTATAGAAAGTTGCGGGAGGGCCTTGGCGTTACCCTATAACGACAACCTAGAAGTACACATGACGCTTAATTTGGTGATGTATCCTGAGCTTCTGAAAAACACTTGGCCCCGCCGGAGATCCTGCCGAACTTTACTATCTTCGCAACTGATAAGTTTGCAAACCCGTTCAGCACCTTAAGAAAGAATTGCTTAAGAAGTTGAAGCCGTTGCCTGCTACCAACTTCCCAGCCACAGCCGCTAGACTAGCCGACGAACGCGACTCCATCAGGCTAACTAACCGAACTGATGCTAGAATTCAATCCCTCAACACACAGAATCACCGACTTCTCGACAAACACTGCAAGAAGAAATGGTTCGAACACCTTGGCAAATGTAATCTGGTGTCAAGAAGCTGTGGTCCACCGTCAAAAGTCTTCGCAACCCGACTAAACAAAGTGACAGCATAACAAATTCGTTTAACAGAAATGCCGTGAGCGACCCTAAGAAATGCGCCAAACTATTCAATTAACAGTTTATTGAACACCCGCACAGCATCGGGCGTTCCAAAAGACCCACAGTCAAGAAATTGCACCACCTCTCAACCGAAGATGCCTCTCACAATTTCACTTCGGAGCACGTTACGGCTGCTTTAGCAAAGGCTTAACCTTCCAAGGCCCTCGGCCCAGATAGGATCTCAATACTAAAGCTCAAAAAGTTCGGCGAACCAGGGCTAGATTACCTGGCCTCTTCTCTAACTCTCGCCCTAAATTCGATGCAGATTCCAGCAATTTGGAAGGTTGCCCAGGTAATCCCACTAAACAAGCCAAGAACGTCTACTGATCAAGGTTAATCCTACCGACCAATCTCTTTTCTCTCCCCGGTCGCGAAAGTACTTCTAGCTTTACTTCTTCCTGACCTCGCTGAACATCTTACGCTAGCTTCACATCAACGTGGCTTCCGCAAAATGCACAGCACCACCACGGCTCTTAACAAGATTGTATCGCAGATCACAAATGGACTGAACCAAAGAAAACCTTGCCACAGCACTGTTGCTATCGCCCTGGACCTTCCAAAGCGTTTGACACTGTAGACCACGCCATATTTCTACAAGATATCCTGAAGTCCTCTTTAACCAACAATATAAGCGTTGAATAGCCAACTACCAAAGTGGCCGCCAATCGTATGTCGAGTTTCGAAATGTAAAATCTCAGCATAGACGGGTCAAACAGGGAGTTGTTCAACTACCAATCTCCTAACTGCCCCTCCCGCCTCACGGATTAAACATTGTGTCGTATGCTGACGACTGTTCTCATCACTAACTGGGCCCAACGTACCTAGACTTTGCACAGAACTAACCGTTACCTCCCGGTCCTGGAGAGCCTCTCAGATTCTCATCACTGACTGGCCCCAACATACCCGGACTGTGCACAGAACTGAACCGTTACCTCCCGGTAATGGAGAGCCTTTCAGATTCTCGTCACTGACTGGCCCCAACGCACCCAGACTATGCACAGAACTCAACCGTTACCTCCCGGTCCTGGAGAGCCAATTATCGGCCGAAAAATCATCAGAAACCCTGTTTACAACCTCGAAAAGGCAAGTAAAGTCAGTTCTAGATGTCAACGTATCAAGACGTCGTATCCCAACTGCGAATCAACCAAAATTTCTTGGCGTTACCTTCTTCAGTATGCTGACTTTCGCCACACATGCAGCAAACAACAGGAACCGCCTCAGAATTCGAAACAACATACTGAAGTCTATAGCTGGCAGCTCCTGGGGGATGGAGTAAGATACGTTTCTCGCCATCTACAAGGCTATTGGACTATTGCACGCTCCGTGTTAAACTACGCTGCCCCAATCTGGACGGCGCAGAAACTGGCGGCATCTTCAGACCTGCCAAAATTCGGCAATTACCGGATGTCACCTGATGTCCCACCAAGATCACCTCCACACCGAGAGGAAGCTGCTGCCAGTAAAGGACCACAACACCATGCTCTCAAAACAGTTCCTGTTAGCGTGCCTCCTCCAAGACTACCCCAGCCACTCAATCACGGCATGGTTCCACAACCACCTCGTACCATACGAAAGGGACTCCCAAAGTACAAACATAAAATCAGTACATACATGGAGCGACCTGATTTCAACATGCGAACTTACAAGGTATTCCTATCGAGTATTCACCAGTCAACCGTGTTCAACACCAAAGTCCCCCAAAAATAGTGCTTGGTGGCCGCCCAGCACCCATCGCACCGGAGGAGCGCATCCTATCACGTAAGACAAGGATTACTCTGGCCCAATTGCGCTCTGGTTGGTGCTATTCCCTTAATAACTACATGAGCCACCTCGACCCGTCCATTCTAGACATATCTCCCGACTGCGGAGATGCCCCACATGACACGAGACACATTTTCAACTGCGCAGCAAATCCCACCAACTTTCGACGGGTCCATTTTCCTGGGCCTAGAAACTGACCTGTCACAAACGAATTAGAAGCTGCTGCAACAATAACAGCCACTTGATGCAGATGAAGTGTTTTAAATCTTCTTCTGCTTGGGGGTAATAACAGCATCTTCCAACACACTTTGGTTTTAGTGATTCTTAATTATTCCTCTTAGGGTTTTGAGCCTATTACTCCCGTCACTATGGCCACCGACCGCCTGTGCAATGAGCTTTTTTGATTTATTGCTGCCTATGAAAGTGTATATGACCACAACTGTTTTTGGTCATATTCTGGCTGCTTAGAGCACCTAGTTTTGAGGGACAAAGTTCTACTACAAGAAATTTTACTTTTGGCGTTGCCAGAACCATCTTAACTATCGACGTACATAAATAGATAAAAAAAGTTATCTTCACTACAAGAGTTCAGCTATTGAGTTTCTCCAGGCCCCTTGCTTAATTTAGATCCATCTGTATAGTTTCCTTTTTTTTGCCCAACCACCAGTTTTATTTGCTGGACATGTGAATGGAGTCGTCTCAATTAAAGTCGACATAAGGTGCGCTCTGATCCTAACACAGCATCTTAGATTGCTTCGACTTTTTAACTTTTGAAATCTGCGTATTCTTGTTATAATTTGGAGAACTTTGTGTACCCTTTGTAATAAAAAAAACCTTTTCCTATTATATAATGACTCTTAATGTTAAGACCGTATGATCGTCCCCATCTGCTCAGCTATTCTAGTGCAACTTGTATGCAGCTTCTAGAGTTAATCTCGCCCAGGGCAGCCTTTATTTATCGGTTGCAGCCCTGATTTTTTCTTCATTTATCCCCGTGCGAGAGCCCTGTGTTCCGGGGAAATGGGTCCTCCTAAGCACATCCAGCGTTTCCTCGTGTGTTGTGGTCCAGTCGTCGTCTTTGTTCCTAAGTGAAGATATCGGTATTGGCACATTGGCAGGACTTTGCTCACTCGGGACGCTTCGGCTGTGGTTTCAAATGGTTCGCAGCAATTCTTCCATGAACTCCCCTTGGCGAATCTGATCTCTTTTTCCAGGATTATTTCGCTCTCCTTATAGGTCGTGCATTCGATGAGCCCCCCTTTTGCAAGGTTCCATCTAGATCTTAAGCCCTTGATGAGGGCCTTTCTTTCCTCCTGTGCTGTTGTTTGGGTAGGATATTTCGAAGGAGCTAAAGTAGTTTATGTTTCGTCGATCTCATGTTCGGTGGTCAGATCTTTGTCTGTGAGGGGATGATAGTCTTCTCTAGTTCCTAATTGAACTTCTCCCAGTTTGCTCTTTTTGGGTTTTTGGAAACTTTTCTAGCCTACCAGTATCTCAATGAATATCCAGCAGTGGTCTGATAGCGATGCCTACTTGGATACTCTACAGTTCGTTACTTGAATAGAGCTGTTCTGAGACACGAAAGTTACGTCTAAAACTTCCTTCCTATTCGCTCAACTAAGGGATCGGTTGGACAAACTAAGGACAAAATCAAAAAAAAAAAAACTTGGCCTCTAGCGTTAATGTCTGGCATCGAAATCACAATTTAAGAATAAGTTTTTCTTACCTTGTTCCGGAGAGAAGGTTTTTGTTACGGTAAAGGATCTCGCCTTTTTTCGATCCTTATTCTAAAGCCGAAGGATGGATGCGAAGGATGTCGTCCTCAGCTACTTCCATCTCTGAAATAGGTTATCTACCCTTTATCCTCTTTGGTACTTGATTTATGGGTATGGCTTTACCGTCCTACAGCTTTACCGTCCTTTAGCTGTACCGTCCTACAGCTGTAGTCCTTCCACTACTGACTTGGCAAATTCATTCGATACCACGTCCTTGCAGTCAATTTATAACTGGGACACAATGAGTATCTGTGTCCTTGTCTCGCTGTACAGCATACGGGAACACGTGTATGGCAACATAATGCGTATCTCGCTGTGTCGCTGGTTTTAGGTAAAAAATGACACAGACGCACATTAAGCCCGGCTATTTAAGTGATGCCCTTAGACAACCTCATTCTGCCGTAGGTTGGGGCACTAGTACGTTGTCCGTGTTTTTCAGAATGTGGCTGATGATAGCTGCCCGCTCAATCTTCCTGCGACAGTCTACACTGTCGGCTCGGTTTCTTGGGGTCTGAAAGCTGTAGAGTATTCCTCGTCACCTCTCTGTACTGGCCCGCCTGGCTCGTACTTGCTTTGTTGGGACTCCCAAAGGTGATAGCATTTCATATCACCTTCCTTGGCATCCTAAGAGAATCGCGTTCTCTTCGAGGAAAACGCCTCTCTTCTTTATCTTTAGACGCTGCCTTTTTGCAACCCGCTTATGTCCGGTCTGTCACTGGGTCTTTGGGTTGCAGTACCTCTTCTGGCAAAAGGCATTTTTTTGGGCTACGATGGGTGTCCTAGTATAGCATCCGTCAGCCTTCCAGACTTGCCTGGTTAGCCAGCCCAAGCCGAACCGGCTGCCGTACGCGGTGGACTCGTATTAGCTTCGTTCGTAATAGTCTCCTGGGCCCACTCGAAGGAATATAGTTCCTTCTGAGTGAGAGAGGAATTTGCCTTGGATGTTATGACGCCATTTATATGTTTGGCCTTCTTTAACAGCGTCTTTCACTCCAGGCCCTTAATTGCCCTTCTGAATTTGCATTTCTCGCCGGAATCATCGGGGTATTCAGCGAGTAGCTGTTTCTCCTTCTACATTGAGATCTCCTCAGTTTCGATCAAACAGGCTTCTAGGGTCTCGTCTAGATCGCACGGAACCACCGGTAGTTTGTCATCCGTGCCTTCGGCACTTAGCGTACCCTCTCCTGTGTGAAATGTCTGAAATTTTGTTCCCAGGAGTATGATACCAGGGTAAGGCTAAAATGTAGTTGCAGACCTTTTCCTAGGCAGATTAGAAAGCTCGCTAGAGCCTTGCATCCTTCGGCACGAATTGCAATATGCTCCACCACACTGGACCCCGGAGTCAGATTTGGCAGAACTTAGTTCGTCGCCCTCAGCCGACCAATGCTAGCAGAAAATCCGCGACTTAAAGACTTTTAGGCGCAATTTCTGTACACCAACATTTGAGTTCCTATGCCTTGTAATGTAAAACTTTGGGGTGGTACCAAAATCAAGCAATATCACTTTTTAAGAACCTTTTCAAAACAAAACTCTTGACCAGAGCAATCGTTAGTGCTCCATGATACATTAGAAATTGCGATCTAAAACGGGTAAAACGCAACCATGACTCACAGGGTAAGAAACTTTGCACTTGTCTTCATGCACATTACAATGACGACTCTGGATGAGACAAACTTTTCGCGCCAACTACAACTAACGGGACCGTGTTGGAAGCGTCATAAGGAGAAACATCATATAACCACGGTATTGTAGGTGCGTTCGTTTAAAGGTAACCTGCCAAAGGAAATGACTAAAGAATCTTGAACTAATTGTTAAAGAAACTTAGGCTGACAGAAAATTGTATTTGTTTTATTTACTAAGAATCCCACACTACTAGTTAGGTGCTCGTAGTGCATATGAAGGTTTTTTATGGTCCTAATTTAATAGCTTCACTTTATTTACACTTTTAGATAACAGATGCGGCTCTGACCGGCATCACTGTAGAAACTCAACCTTCCGAGCGTCCACGATCCCTCTCTATGGAATTCTTCCATCATTTACCACCAGACAACGTCTCCGAAGGTGGCTCGCTAAAGATTTCTCTACGCAGCAAAGCCGAGGAAGAAATCGTCCGAGATGCCGAGCGTAAAAAGGCTCTTCTGGCCATTTACGAACTAAATCTCGACGAGTCCAAAATCGATGGAGTCCCAATTCGAAATCTTAAAGGCCTAAGAACCCTCAACCTAAGAGGCTGTAACAAAATCTCCGATGTCTCCCTTAAGTACGGCTTTAAATTCTTAGAACTTCGCCATCTGTTGCTATCGAACTGCCAACAAGTGTCGGTGGTTGGTATGGAGGCTTTGGTGAAAAACTGTCCATCAATTGAAGAGCTGGACCTCTCGGACTGCTATAACATCAATGACAAAACCATCGAAGTTGTTACAAGCAATCTGAAAAGACTGCGATCGCTACACATCAGTGGGTGTACCCAGTTAACTGATCACAGTCTGGACTCGATCGTCGTCAATTGTAAGGTTCTTCATGTAAGTTGTATCCTTGTCCCATCTCATGTCTGTTTCCCTGAACGTTTTTTCTTTCTCCCTTTCCACAGACCCTGTCCGTGTTTCGATGTCGCCGCATGTATTCCGACATCGAGGAACGACTTATAAACATGTCTTCAGTGCGGGTCCTTAACATGGACCACTCTAGCAACATGGACAATGGCGATATATTTCGGCTTAAAAAGCGACTAGATTACTGATATTTCGCCGCTATTTTCGTTGTATTCATTCTTTATTATTTTCAGTTGTATAACTTTCGTTAAAAATACCGTTAAGGATAATCAGAGCTGAATGCTGTTTTAATACACACCCACACACACACACAAATAACATTTATTTTTGACCCAAACTTGTAATTATTGTTGTGGACGTTAATATTATTGCTCAGAAGAGGTTCTGATTTGACCAAAGAAACACGACCCGGCGACACGGACGTCACCAGTTACTTGTACACAATCTAAATTCTAAAATAGCAACGAAAGTAAACCAGGAGATGGATAAATCTGTTCTAGCCAAATGTTAAATGTTTCTTAAGCAAATCATCTCTGTATGTAATTAGCATTTAAGGAAGCACGCTGTAAATAACAAATCCCTTCATACGATATGAAAACCCCAAAGTGGACGATACTAGTCGAGGCTAAGTGATAAAGTTGTAGAACAATTCTAAATTATATAAAATATTCTGTGACACATGACATTGGTGTATATAATAGTATTGCAAATTTTATTATCATGTATTAATTGTGTAATTAAAAAAGAAAAAAGAAATAAGTTAATTGTATATCATACTACTCGGGTGGCGCCTTGTGTGCACCCCATCCGTGGAAACATTTTGTGAAACGTTTCGATTCTTTGTTCTTGAGAGTGAGGAATAGTTTGCGCGGTCTCTCTGGTTGTTTGATTCTCATATGTTGAATGTATACCTGGAGTAAATGTTAATAAAAAAAAATGTATAAATGGACAATCAAGGTGTGTTTATGTTTACTTGTGCGGATTTATAGGCCAACTTGATTTCAACTTCACTGCATCGCGATCCAAGCCACAGGAAGACCTGCTCGCCATTGTCCAGAATCATAATGTCATCGTCGGCTAAATCGTCTTGGCAAAAGTCAGAGCACTTTTCGGCGACGGTGAAGTAACCCTTTTCGTTCGAACAGCGGAAGAGACGTGTGAAGTTCATGTATTCGGCATTCTTGTCGTATGGCTTGCGACCACCTAGAGCTACCCAGAAAAAGTTTTCTGGTTCTTCACCCTCGTTGAGAATCTAAAAAAAAATCAACAAATTCACCGAGGGTTCTTTTAAAGAATCGAAAGCTGCGCTAAACTCACCTGCAGACTGACCCACGGATTGTTGAACATATTCTCAGCAATGTCTTGTACAAGCTTGGCTTCTTCGGGAGCGGCATTTGATCCAACCCAAACGTACACTATGCCCGATTGCGACTCGTCCTCAGTTTCAAATGGCACGTGCAAAATGTAGCTGAAAATCAAAAAACATTTCTTATAATATAACCAATTTTCTTTTTTGCTTTAAGAACGTGAAATTTACAGATGCCTGTGAAGACATCTTAACTTCAGTAACGTCCTGAAAGGTCAAGTCATGCGACTAGCGTACAAGGATGCAAAGGTAATTTGTGACAGAAAAGAGGGCATGAATTGTACTAAATAATTATTTAACTGTTAACAGGTCACCTGTGCATCGAGAAAACGTATCACTTCAATGTTTCAAGCTGGAAAGAAATAAGCACCCTCGACCAAGCTATAAAAAAGGCTAGTGGAGCCCTGTAACAAGCGTCAAACACCATAGCTAATTGGTTGTGATGCGAATGCGCACAACACTATCTGGAGGAGCATTAACACTAACTAAAGGGGTCCTAAAATGAATACTTTGTGCCACTAAAGTAGCACTAAATTACTTGATTTTCATTATTAAAGCACGGGATGTCTTTAAATTTATCATAGAATAATAAAGGTATATTAATACCATGTCCTCGCCGGGCACTAATCCTCTATTAATATAATTCTTCATTAAATCCTCTCAATAATCCATCACAAATCCATCACAATAACAATTTAAATCCTCTCGGCAAACGATTAAAAACGAATCCGTTCATAAATCCTATTCACCCTATTCATAAACCCTTTTTTATGCACCCTTGTAACAGTTTGAGAATAAAAAAGGAAACAGAAACGGTCCCTGTACGACAAATCTGTCACAAATACGGTTTCATCTAAATTTTTTGCAACGAAAATCTTTTTCGCTCCTAGGAAATGACATCGCCGCTGTTTTGAGAACCAAAATGGTAGAAAAAGAGTGCTCGTGTCAAATTATTTTTAAACGTCTATTGCCGGTGGAGAAATAGTATAAGATTAGATAGGTAGAACAGAAAGCTTTTAAGGAAACCTTAGGGAGCTATCTGGACCACTTTAACGTAGGTCTAGCTCCAATTCATCGTCTACGCTAGTAAAATTCACTAGAGGGCATCACGCATGAGATTCTTAACGGAAGCGTTTTATACCAGTTTTTCTTTAAGTTTGAATAGGAGAGGCATGAAAGAATCACAGAGAGAAGAATAGAAGAATCACGTTTCAAATTCGAGAAACACAAGCAGTTCCGCACAGCGATGCTGAACGAAGATGGCAAGGCTAAAGAGAGCTATTAAAGAAATAGCTTCGGAAAATTCTGTTAAACAATAACAAGCATCGAGAAAATAACAAGCACTTCTTTTGCAGTAACGACACCAAAGGTATTTTGCTAACAACTTTTATGCCAGGTTTCACTGTGAACGTTTAGCAGCATTCGAAGTTTAAACTGACATTCAAAACAAAAAAGTGTTTTCCAGGGCTCGTTTAAACGTAAACGAAAGTTTACACGGCAGTTTAACTTAAACGCCCGCCCTTGATGGTTTAAACTGCCGTTTAACGTTTAAACCGACATTTGAAAAGTGGGCAGAGAGTAGAGGAAAAAGCACTGTAAAAGTACACAAAACTGATTAAAACTTTTATTAAACCTTTGGCACGTTTTGACTCTTCAAGCGTCAAGCTCTACCTTGATCCACTTATGATATGCTGGGTTTCACGCTGCCAATAAAACGACAGCCATTACGAAAGCTTAACCGGAAGAGTATCAAGCGGAGCTTGGATGGGATTGAGCTGCTCCTGCTTACGAGATCTACCTCTACGAGCAGAAAAGAAACCGGCAATCGGAGAGATAGAGTGATAATACAGCAGGAATAAGTTTCGAAAGGTTTACCAAAGCGTTAAAAAAATCTGTTTAGGGTACAAAGTTCGAGTCGAAATATGTGATTACGACAAAGGCAGCATCGTATTAGACTATCGTTTTTTAACGTTTTTGTTGGAGGTTGCTACTATCCAATGGAGCACTCAGACACAACTACTAGTCAATTGTACTACCATGCAGACACCTTACATTAATGTTTTTAGTTTACCCATCTTTCGAAGAAAGATGAGAAGGAGCATCAGTGATGAAGAGCTCAGGTTTTCGGCACTCACCACGTACTAGACTATCAGTCGACGCTGAGGATTTTAAAAAACCATTTCTGCAGACATAAGCAGCATTAAGAATTTAATAGGGGCAAAACGAAAGTAGCTGTGTCTAAGCTTAAGTGCAACAAAGCTGCGAGCTCAGTGCCCGATGACTTGTTTTGGAGCATGCACCAACTCATCAGGAAGACATGGTCGGAGGAGAGTATGCCTGATGAATGGGACCTCAGCATTGTTTGCTCGAACCTCAAGAAAGTACCCCCCGCAACTGCGCCCACTACAGAGGCATTAGTCTCATAAATATCACATACACGATCTTTTCTGCTGTGCTATGTGAATGCCTAAAGCCGTTTGTTGACAACCTGATCAGTCAGTCTGGCTTCAAGCTTGGGGAGTGAACCATTGAGCAACTATATTTAAACCTAGGAACTCCAAATAGATAACCACCCCCTTTAGGCCGCATATGGCATGGTTTTTCCAAACTCGTCTGTTTGTGCAAGATGACGATGGAAAACTGACGCTGATCCATTCCGGTCAAGATCAAGACCTCAAGTATCCCTTTGATGTTAAAAAATAATTTGAACGAAGCGGCGCGTTGTCATGTGACTTCACTCACATCATACATGAAGGATATGTGTGTAGAATTCTGGCGTTAACACAGGCGGCACGATCTTGCAGGTTCTATAAGTTTAGAAAACGACACTGGCGGTGAAACCAACCGTTGAGTAATTCCTGACAATCGCATTTTCTTTGGACGAAGAAGTATCCACTTATAAGACTCTTATTTTCGCAGTGCCATAAGCATGGACCTTGTCAGACTATCATTTGGGAAGGTTTCTGGTCACATCTGCATAAACGACAGTGGAGGAGAAGTTGATGTTCAGAAGTTATCTGAACATCAACAACAAATAACAAACAAGCCCGTAGAAAGAATACGACAACTCCGACACTAATGTTTTGGTGCGGAAATTGTATAAATTAACCTCGGAAGTGCGGTGCAGTAGAGGAACACTAAAACTCAGGTGGGCAACACAAGTGGAAGGGGACCTCTTCCAACTTTTGTGTGCAGAACTGAAAACAGCTAGCTAGAGACAGAGCTCTTCGAGCGAAGATTGGCATCAACCCGGATATATATAGCACAAACTAAAGTAACGTAATGTAACCGTGCGGCGTGCAACTCTAAAATTTAGAATAACTATCGTTAATGAAACCGACTTTACCTTGGAAACCGACTCTACCCTGGAAAGGTAACATAAAGACAACGTTAAGCTATTGCGCCCGGACAAAGCAGGGCCTCACAATTCTAAATTCACCCAACACGAGAAGAAATTTATGTGGAACAGGTTTGACATAATAGGATTGAGCGTAGTCCCAAAAAGGTTGTAGATATCATTAAGGCTACCTTCAATAGGTCACGCCTTTGGCATAGAAGAAAGGTGTTGGGCTGTCCTAGACTACTCCACAAGCTAAAAAATAAAAAGGCTCATGACCTGTCTACCTTTTGCCCCAAGAATGATGGCGAAACACAACTTGCTGGAAAAGATTCTGTGAAATTAAGAAGGATTAACTAAAGGCTTCTGTGAAGCGCAACCAGAAAACTCTGCTAGCTTTCAAGTCACAAAAAAGTTTTAATTTCTGGAACAATTTTTCTTTGAAAGACCAAGCTAGATGGCAACGCATCACTGGCAGATATAGGAAGATTAAGCAAAAGCTCTTACTTGCTGAGGTGTTTTAAGAAGTTCAATGTTTTTCTATAAAATCGAACACTCACACTCTTGCAAATTGTTACAAAGATTCACAAAGATTCACACTCTTGCAAATTGTTACAAAAGACAGATGGAACAGGTTCTTGGGAACCGTAAATTGTACTCACCAAAAAGCAGAATTCAGGTGTACAGCGTCGGGAGTAATCTGTATGAGCCTCGTACACAATGCACCTCCATTCGACCGGAGATGGAAGAATTCCACAGGCGCCTTTCCATCAGGTGTTCGTATCTTATCCTTTCTCTTTCCCGTGTGAATAATAAACTTTCTTTTAAAGTGCGCCATGAACTTCAGGTTCTCCTGTTGCTGATGAATGCGAACAACTTCCAGTTCTTCACCAAACATCGCCTTAAATTTTTTCTGTAGAGTGAAAGTGAACGTCAACCAGCCCATGTTGCCTGCATTCCTTCCCTGCCAGAAATACACCACACACTGGATCTCTTCGTCTGGCGGTGGCCTTGAATCATCCTCTGGTGCGTCGTCACCTTCATCTTCAACCGGAATACAGTAGCGGCACAGGAACACATAGCACTCACCAGTATGAAAGTGACCCAGTTCCTCCTCGGGCAGGCGTACAAACTTTTTACCCTCCAATACGAAAGCCTCCATGGCTTCCAAGTCATAATTCCACTCCTCCTCCAATTGCTCCGCTTCACCCAACGCCATTGTGTTCTGCCGTGGCATGAACAAAGCAGCCAAGTCCGCTTTGGTTTCCTGCTGCCTGGCCCACTTTGTCAAATCTGCTCCCGTTTTGGCCACTGACGTCGCAGTACGAGTAAAATCTACAGCCATCACCTCATCCCAACCGGTGAATTTAGACTTGAAGATTTGGATTTCAGTGCCTTCTTGGACACGGGTTACGAGCGCGTATTCTGGTCTTTTAATCATGTTAAAAAGCTCCCTGGACAATTTGACGGCAGCAGCGCGTACTAAGCGAGTTGATTTCTTGCCGAACCACACAAACAAATCAGCATAACAGTCAAGGATGTAGACGTTTTTGCTGTTGAGCAGGGTATGCACCAACTTCTGCTCAGGGATTTCAACTTGTGGCAGCTCCAAGTAACCCATTCCAAGCTGGACTTGGTAGAGACGAGGTATCGCCGGCGCAAATGTATCTCTGACATGCTGGGGGATTTTCAGAGTGGGGGCGAGTTCCGGATCAGCACCGAGTTGTTGCCAGAACTCTGTGCTTTCATCGCCTGAAATAAAGACAAAACATTTTATTTAAATTTAATTTCTTAATCTGAAACATTCTCTTAGTTGTCAGTAGCTTGACAGGGGCTTAAGAAAATTATGGTTGCGGTTGGTTAAGAAAATTGGTTGCTTTCCATCTAACATGAAAGTAATAAATAAAATGCGAAAAGTTTTATTAAAATTTATGCATTTCAAGGGGGGAGGAGTTAATACCAAAAAGTTTTGATCCTGTACAGGAGGTGAATTGCAGCTTCAGATCCCGGCTGATCTTATCTTAAGAGTTTTTGAGCGCGTCAATCTACCCAAGCGACAACTAAATTCTACGAGAACAAAACTTGCCATAAGACAGTTCTTTAATGAAGAGCACTTCTATCACACATCATGTGCATAGGGATTGTGAGAAGGTGTGGTGTACTAGTTCTCAAAGTTCATCCCAGATCCAATTTACATCACGGGGAGAATGCGAACCTTAAGGGTACTCAGCGTTTTGTAAAAAGGCAGCATAGTTAAGGTCTTAAGAACTCATATTTTCCAGTCACTAGTCGAACAGGTTGGTAAAGCAAAGCGCACAGTCCGTTGAGCGGTCAGGTGAAACTGTGGACTTACTTACTTAAGGTGGCGCTACAGTCCGGGGTGGACCTGGGCCTCAGCCAACAAGCTTCGCCAGCCAGCTCTGTCTCTAGCTAGCCGTCTCCAGTTTCGCACGCGAAGTTGGCTGAGGTCCCCTTCCACTTGCGTGCGCCACCTGAGTCTCGGTGCTCCTCTACCGCGTCGTCCCTGCGGTGTGGATTTGAAGATTTTCCGGTCCGGGGCGTTGGTGTCCATCCGCTCTAGATGACCCAGCCATCGTAGACGTTGTGTTTTGACTCTTTTGGCTAGGTCGGTATCGCTGTACAGCCCGTACAGTTCGATGTTATATCTCCTCCTCCACTCTCCGTCTATGCAGACGGGACCGTAAATCGTCCGAAGAATTTTCCTCTCGAAGCAGCCTAAAGTGTTTTCATCCGCCTTTGACAGGGTCCATGCTTCTGCACCGTAAAGCAGGACTGGGATGATGAGGGTCTTATACATGGACACTTTAGTTGCTCGAGAGAGGGCTTTGCTACTCAATTGCCTTCTTAGCCCAAAGAAACAGCGATTGGCAAGAGTTATCCTTCGTTTGATTTCAGCGCTGGTGTCATTGTCTGAATTGATAGCGGAACCCAGGTAGACAAAGTCCCTAACTACCTCAAAGTTATAGCTGTCGATGGTGATGTTTTGTCCAAGGCGTCGGTGTCGGGTGTCTTTTCTTGATGACAGCATATACTTGGTTTTGCCCTCATTGACTGCTTAACCCATATTCGCCGCTTCCGTCCCAATACTCACGAAGGCTTCACTAACATCACGCTTTGTTCTACCGATTATGTCAATGTCGTCAGCGTATGCGAGTAGTTGAACGGACTTTTGAAAGATTGTACCTCTGGTGTTGGCGCGAGAGTTCTGCACAATTCTCTCAAGTATGATGTTAAAGAAGTCGCATGACAGCGCGTCGCCTTGTCTAAATCCTTTTTTGACATCAAAGGGGTCGGTGAGGTCTTTGCCGACCTGGACGGAACAGCGTGAGTTTTCCATCGTCATCCTGCACAGACTGACGAGTTTGGCAGGGATGCCAAAACTAGACATTGCGCTATATAGCTCGTCTCTATAGATGCTGTCATACGCGGCCTTGAAATCGATGAAGAGGTGGTGTGTATCGATTTGGAATTCCTGGGTTTTCTCCAAGATCTGCCGCAGTGTGAATATTTGATCGATGGTGGACTTTCCTGGCCTAAAGCCACACTGATATGTGCCTATCAGATTGTTGATAAACGGCTTCAGGCGTTCACACAGTACAGCAGAAAAGATCTGGTATGCGATGTTAAGAAGACTTATGCCTCTGTAGTTGGCACAACTCAGAGGGTCTCCTTTCTTCAGGATCGGGCAAACAATGCTGAGGTTCCATTCGTCGGACATGCTTTCTTCCGACCATATCTTGCAGATGAGCTGGTGCATGCTGCTAACCAGCTCATCGCCAGCGGATTTAAAAAGTTCGGCAGCTAGGCCGTCTGCTCCGGCTGCTTTGTTGCACTTGAGCTTAGACACAGCTACTTTCACCTCCTCCAGGTCGGGTGGGCGGTATCGTTCGTATGCTTCGTCGGTAACGTCTTCGCCCGGGTTGAATGGTTCGTTCTGCCTGACAGCGGTATTTGGTTCGTCCTCGCCGTTATACAGTCTGCAGAAGTGGTCTTTAAACTGTGGACTGTGACTACTAAATAGCCGCACAAAAGGAGAGTGTCGCCAAAAAGATCATCGCAACGTCTATGAACCTGTAGTAACAAGACAAGTAAGCAGCGTTTTATGTGCTTCCCACCTTGGTAGTTGGTTATGATCGATAAACTTAAACAAACTGGCGAAAACCAAACTTAGCAGTCACAGTACCTCCTGCGAAGAGGAGGAGTCATAGATGCTACGAGAAAACCTAACAAAGAACCTGACTTATTGGACAATAGCTATTGACGTAACATCGTTGCAACGTAGGTCGTACGTACGTTGCAACTGCCGAGCTCTGGCCCTGTCTGTCTTTGAACTTGGCTCGCTGAAGTAATAAGTGTGAGTCTAGAGCAGCTATCTTTGTTTCTAATTCGAACGAGCGAAGAATTTAAGGCATAAACGTGTTCGAGGGTAGCCATAGCGCGAAAGGAAAGGATGAGACGGAAGAAAAAGAGAGATAGTATTGATGAGTTGAAGCCTGTTCGACATGCGTGATGCTGCCATAAAAATCGGTAGTCCAACTATTGGTCTTCAGATGTGAACCGGTCAGCATTTCTTACGTCTCTTCGAAACGACTGGTTGATTACAACTTAAACAGGAGTACATACAGCGCATGAGTTCAAAGATCAAGGATTTTATCAGGCGGCTTTTAGAGCAGTTAAATGGTTTTCGATAGTGCTGCAGATTTTTCTTGCTTATTAATCACAACGCTTTGCGATGGCACTTCACGGCACAACCGTCGCGGATGCCAGTGCCCTATGTCTGGACCACTGAAAGACCATCGAAGTTATTACACAGTCTTGAAGGATCTGCAAATTCGTCTTTTTTCCTTTTACATGATTCACTTTCGTTTAAGGGTTTATAGCTTCTCTTATATTGGGTTACAATTACTCGATAAGCCAAAGGATATCAGCTGACAAATACAGGAAATTAGCTGATGGACTTTTGGTTAAAACTGCTGCTGACTCCTATTGATGCTATGCCAAGACAAGCGACTTATCTACCCGTTTTGGTGCTTAATTTATAACTTACCCTGTAGTTCCACGATCAGATCACATTTGTTTTTGCGCTCTGTCTTGTTGATCTTCTCAGCCAAAAGTCGGGCCTTTGAATTGAGTGTATTCTTCGAGCAACGTCCATACCAAAGATACATCTTCTGGCCACAGTCCAGAACAAATGCGTAGCGCGGATCTAGAGAATTAAAGTCGACAGCTACGGGCTCCAGGTGAATCGATGCACCAGCCGCGTGAACGCGATAAAACCGTATTGTGTAATGCAGATCCTCGATGGTGTAGAAACCAGTTGCTGTCCGACCACCCTCAATGTACGTCACGTCAGTGTCAAACAGCGCCAGGAACTCCTCGGATTCGTCATCTAAAACATGAACAGTAAGCACAAATTCAAAGAGTCAAAAATTAACCGAACAACTTACTCTGCTCCTCTCGTATGGTTCGGCACCTAGCGCCAAGGAAGTTCCTCAAATTCACAGCATGAATTGCAGCGCACGCCCTTTTGTCCAGTGTTGCGTTGTTGCCAATCCAAAAGAATATTTCCCATGTCAGCTGGCCCAAATCATCAAAGCTTGTCTTCAGCACGATGTAACAGTCGCCCTCGTAGAACTTGCCATGCGCCACTTCTTCGATCTTGTTAGGCAAGAAGTTTTCAATTTCCCAGATGGTTAGCCCAGGCAATTGTCCGTCTTCTTTTTCGAAGAACTTTGAGTAATCAAGTGGTGGCTTCTCTAGAGACTCATCCCATCGCTTCGGCTTCAGGCTTTCTGGTTTCTCACCGTCAACATCCCACGAGTTGATGCTGTTGGTTGATTCGTCTTTTTCCTTGGCGATATCCTTCATGCCTTTTAGGATCTTGGCCGAGTCTTGGTCGGGGCCATCGTTGCGTAGACCTCTACGCAGGCGAATCTTCCTTGCAATGGGATCCTTGCCTGTCCCATTGCTGGGCACCGTGGGCGGAACACTCGCTCCAGCCAGGCGTAATTGAGTTTGCAGCGAAAAGTCAATGTTGTAGAACTCAATGCCCGAGCCTTTGGTGATTTCAGTTGGCTTGGGTGGCATGATTAGATCCGGGTTGTTGCGTAAATCCAACTGGTCCAAATCCGAAAGGAGGTGAATGGCATCTGGCAAGGTAATCAGTCGATTTGAGCTGAGATTCAGCTTTTTAAGAGCTCCGCAACGACACAGGCCTTCGGGAACCATTTCCAGAAGGTTGTTGGAAGCTGAAAACACCTCCATGCTGCAGAGTTTGCCCACTCCCGATGGGATGCCTTCGAAGTCAAGCTTGTTGTCGTTCAAGTATAATCGTCGCAGGTTGACCAACTTGCAGATAGCCGATGGCAGCGCTGTTAGCTGATTGCGCGAAAGATTTAAGGTTTCCAGCTTCTGCCAGAATTCAACACCGGACGACAGCTCGGTGATTTCATTGTCGCTCAAGTTGAGGCGCTTCAGGTTCGGCAAATTGTACAGACAATCCGGCACCTTGGCTAGAGAATTCTGCGAGAGGTCTAGCTCGCACAGGTTCGATAGACTGTCCACAGTAGTGGGGAAGTTAAGCAGCGTTCGCTGCGTGTTGCGCATATTAAGGACCTCCAGATTCTGTAACGACGGCAACTGCCTCAACTGAAAAAGTTCCAAGGGATTGTCAGCCAGATTCAGTGTTTGCAAGTTCGCCAAGCGACGTGTCTGGGGTGGCAATGTCTCCAGCTTGTTGTTCGACAAGTCAAGAAGCAACAAATCAGTCAGATGGATAAAAAGTGCAGTTGGAATGGTCTCAATTTGGTTGTGACTCAAGTTGAGCACCAGCAAGTTTTTTGCCCGCTCAAGGCCCTCCGGCACTTCCTTCAGCTTGTTGTGCGATAGATCAAGTGTTGTTAGCTCATCCAAGCGGAAAAGCTCTGGCGGGATGCCACTGCTTTTGATGTTGTTGTTGCGAAGGTTCAACGACCGCAGGCAACCCAATTCGGTCAGCTCACCGAACAGTTTCTCCAGTTCGTTGTTCTTCATGGAGAGGTGTTCCAGCTTGTGTAGATTCCCCATTTCCTCGGGAATCTCCTTTAGGTGTGTTCGATCCAATTTTAGCCATTGGACGCGTGTCATCAGACGCAAGGCGCTCGGAAATTTGTCTTCCTGTAAAATATTTGTAAACAAGAGGATTTTTGTTTACAAACAAAAGAAACCAAATTGAAAAGAGATAGCATGCTTGTAGTGCTTATCTATTCTAGGAACACAAATGACATTGACAGTTGAAAATATTTGATGAGGTGACACATCAAAAGTGCAAGGTGATTTTTCAAACTGCTTTTTACTGCAATAAATTCAGTTTTTAGAAGTGGAAAACTAGTGCAAAATGTTGCGAAAATACTAAATTTAAAGAATTCAATAAACTTTTTAATTAAAAACACTCACACTGAAGTCATTTTTAGTAAAATCAACTCCACGGACGAATGGCAGCACTCCCGTGTTCGCCATCTTTCGAAATGTCACAGACGTCACATGGTACTGCCAGCCTCAACCCAAATAGGGTAAGCTTGATTTATTCGCACAAGCTACTATTTTGAATTTTATTTATTTGAAGCTAAAAAGCAGACAAATTATTCTTAACAGCGTATTATAATTATAATGATTATAACAAACTAATAACATTTTGTATATATGGAATTATAGCGCTGTTTCTCAGTCATGCAGACATCATCAGACCCCTTAGGACAAGTTTTTTTTTAAGCAGAGTTAACACTGTAAAGTTGGATAAATGTCATTTGTCATTTGTACAATAGCTTTTGTATTACATATGCAACGACAGAAATCAGAAATCAGAAGAAGGTGTTGGCCTGTTCAGATAGAAGCCCCAATCTGGGAAAAGAACGCCCTGATTCGGGAACGCGAAGCGAAAAGGCCATTAATGTAGGCTTTATATTTTTTCTGAGTCGTAAAGGAGGTCTTTTGTGACGTGAGCATAATGCTAAGTTTCCACTTGTCGATTTATTGACAAAGAGAAGAGTTCTCCTCTTTGTCAGTCAAAGACACAATTGGCAAAGCGTAAGCCAATTAATATGTCAATTGAAACACACTCTATTTCTACTCGCCAATTTCTCAATATAACCTTAAAATACGTCGTTTGTCAATTACAAATCGACAAGTTAAAACTTAGCATAATAATGGTGGGTGCTATTCAATTTTCTACCTTCTGTACATAAACTATGTACTGCAAAACTAGATATTCAACTTGCCCTCCAAAACCCATCCCTTTACGTTCCTTTTACAGTTTTCCGTGTCAGTGAAAATGTGAAAAGAAAAATGCTAAAACAATTTTCTTACGCAATAAATTAGCTGATATTAAACCATCAAAACGGATGATTTCCCAAATTATGGTAAACAGATGTCAGAGTACGTGTAAATTCTTATATTTTAGCTTGAACCCTATATATCCGAGGTTGATTATCCAGTTATTCAGGAATTTATAGCATGTCTCCACCCGGCACTAATTCGCGATTGATATAAATCTTCATTAAATCCACCACAAATCACGCGATTCAGCATACAAATTTAAATCCCCCGGCAAGCAAAAATAAATGAAAATAAATCTCCTCATGAATCTGATTCGTCTTGTGCACACACCTGAAACAAACGGAAACTGTTCCTGCATGACATATCTGTCACAAATACTTATTCTATTAGTATTTTTTACAACGGAAATCTTATTTCGCTTTTATAAAATGATATCGTCAGTCTTAATTTCTTTAATTTTCTCTCTCTTTTAAGAGCCAAAATGGCAGAAAACAGAGTGCTCGTATCAAATGAATTTTATATTTGTCAGGTGGAGTTGTTTCGGGATTTAGTTTTGATCATCTCCCTCTAAGTGCCTGTTTTCATTTGTTTGATCCTAACCTGATGTGTCAGAATTACTATGGTGAGGGAAAGCGCCAGTGTGGTGGCCACCGTTCAACCTCCGTTTTATTTTGAGAAATAAGATTTGGGTTAGGTTAGGATCAACCAAACGAAAACAGGCACTAATACCCGTTTGATTGCCGGTGGAGACATACTATTTATTCTTCTGTATGAAGTTGGTAACACTATTTGCTTAATACTTTGGCCTCTTTGACGCTATTAACTCTTGTTTGTTAAAGGAAAACAGGGGAAACAGTGCGGGCTTTTCTTTAGACCAATTTTGTTTAGAAAAACAAAAGAAGAATTACGAAATGTTCTCCAAAGTATATTCCCCAATTTATTAACTCACCTTAATTTGGCGAGTCGAACTTAGGTTTTTTCTAAGATCGAAATTGACCGATAAACTCTTATGCTTTGAAGATTTCGTACTTAAAAAGCTGGTCCCTTGATTGATTTAATTCGAAACCAACATCATCTATTGCTGAACACTGCTACTTCCACTTTCGTAATAAAACTTAGGCTTAGATTAGATTGCTTGCCATTTTGGCATATTTGACGAAATAAATCTCTTCACCGCATGAATTTTTTAATCAAACCCTAAAGAAATAAACTATTACCTTGAATTGGACTGCATTTTTTTGTGAGCATGAACAAATTCTTTAACCTGTTTTCCTTAGTGAGGCATGCCGCTGAGCTATTTTTCATTCCTTTGTTACTTATTGCCTTTTCGGTCGGTCGTCCTGAAGTGCACGGGAGCATTCTGAACTTTATTTAAACCACTTGGTACTCTTTTGACAGTTTCTCTTCTGAAGAGAAGATGAATTCGCTTCTGCCCGTGATTCCAGAATCAAAACCAGGGGTGGAATCGCGATAGGGTAAGATGATCTATGATAAGTGATTTCACTATTCAGAAAAATTCGCCTGCGTAAACTGTGATCATCGCAATTTGTGACAGCTCTCGATCAAGCACCGTCAAAATCAGCTGGTCCCCAGTTATTACGTTTTGGTTAGTTGGGTTTGCTTACACTTAGGCTAACTTTCTGCATGTATGAATACAAAAAGCTGTTCTAAGATCACAAGATCACTTTCGTGATCATCTTACGCAGACGAATTATTTTATTTGTTCACATTGACTGCCACAAAATGTGAAAATCACAGATCACCTTAAGCCGATTCCACCCCAGGAGCACACAGGTAACCATACACACATTTTTGTGTCAAATTGGAGAAACATCATTTGCCCCTTGTAGCATAGTTTTTGTTTCACAAATACAACGCCACAGAAAGTGCAAAATCAAGAAGAAAGGTTTTGGGTGCTCGGAACAGAATGCATGAAGAACTAATGTATCAAACATTAGCAACGCAAAACGCATTCAGCGATTTTAGGCTTCGGCTACTGTTTGGGATTTTTGGGATTTGTGTGGGTGCCGTGGCGCAGTGGTTAGTGTGTGTGCCTCTGACGCCGGAGGTCTGGGTTCGAATCCTGCCTCTGCCACCTGAAAAAAAAGACTTGTTCTTTTTCACGGCTCCCACCTCCGCGAGGGTCTGACAAACCCTCCGAGAGTAACATTTGTCTTGAAAAACTTCTCAAAGTGCCGTTCGGATTCGGCAAAAAAATGTAGGTCCCCTTGTATGTGAAAAAAATATAGCACACACAGCATACATGGTTGAGAAGTTGGCCCTGGTTCACCTCGAGCTGTTGCGCCACTCTATTTATTTATTTATTTTTACTGTTTGGGATTCTGTTTCGGTTTAGTTAAACAGTATTGCTTACGAGTCTTGCAAAAACGCGGCTTTAGCAGTTTTGCATCAGCTGATCGTGGAAGGTGACTTGCAGTTGCATCTTCTGGGAAAATCTTGTCAAGATCAAAAAATTAGGCTAGAACTGCGCCTTCACCCTCGCATTGCGAACCTTACAGACGACAGTCGTCCGCGCAGTAGCACTAAACGCTTTCATCAACAGTTTGATTCACGGAACACTATCGCTATCGTGTCGTCATCGCTCTCGTTTCGGTAAGTTTCGATAAGTTTTCTTCCGTCGGAATAATGAATGAAAGAGTATAAAAGGTACGCCGTACGAATGCTGTGACATTTATTCGGTTAAAGTAAATTAAAATCTGATGTCATAGGTTTTTTAGGTACATATTATTTTCTCCATCATAATTATGTTGTGTGATTTGTGTGTCAGAATGGAAGAGGTCGAAATTTAAAAACTTTCGGCGGAATTGGCTCGAAAGAGGAAAGTAAGAAACGATTGGGTTGGGAGGGATGTGTTAAATTTATTTATTTTCACTTTCAATTAAAACAAATATGCTTCGCTAGAACATTTCTTTTATTGTTTTTAATAATTTGTAATATATTTGTAGCTTTTTAGAATTAAACCCACATCAAAGCAATATATTTAATGCAAAATGCAAAGGAAACGATACCTATTTTGTTATCGTGCTAACGTCATTGACAAAACGATAGTACTTGACAGATTTTTTCCTTACGTGAAGCAAACAGTCCGATATCGTCGTGCTTACGCAATGAGGGCCCGGATGACTGTCCGGATAACTTTATAAAATATGTTTTCGCGACTCCAAACAAATTTCGCATGCATCACCCTGTAACTAAATTGTCAATGACATGACAAAAGTCATCTGTACTTTTTGGGGTAGTTGGGTGAAAAATTTGTTTGTTTGTGGTCTTATCGCTTATCTCTAGTAAAGAGAAATAAATTGATAAACTCCATTTACCATCGGAACCTCCAATTCGTCAAAGCCAAAAAGATTTATGTTGAATCGAGCCTGTGCCGCGCCAAGCATTTCGAATAAACCAAAGTGGAAAATGTCGTCACCGTCCTCACCCACCAGAAGTGGTGATTCTCCGCCCGAGCTGGCCGTAATTAATTTCGCCGCCGACAGGTATCCGTTCTGTTTGGTCTGGACACCGATACCCGTGATAACATGGTTTCTCCCCGTTATTGGTCACATGGGCATAGCCATGTCCAGTGGAGTGATTCGTGACTTTTCTGGCTCCTACTACGTAGCCGAAGACGACATGGCATTCGGCCGACCAACGCGCTACTTACCTTTGACCCTGGACAATGTTTCTGGAGGACAATACGAATGGGACGAAGCGGTCTCTAAAGCCTCTGTGCTCTACGGCACAAGGATGCACAACTTGTTCTGCGATAACTGTCACTCGCACGTAGCGACTGCTCTCATTGGAATGCGTTACAAGAACCGCACCAACTGGAACATGGTCATCCTCGCCTTCTGGATGTTCTTCTGCGGCCGCTACGTGGGACTCTCGGGCTTCCTCAAGACCTGGCTGCCCTTCTGCATAGTCCTCACGCTGTGTGTTGTCCTAGGAGTGTATTTGTAGATCAATTTGTGGCTAAGTAGTGAATTGTGCTTGTTTTTGTCGAAAATAAAAGTTAGAACCTAAGTCCCACTTACGCACTAGTGAGTAACTCTTTATCTGTGGGAGATAGTCACGCTGCCGAAGAGATAAGGAGGGCTCCCAGTGCACACCTGCACACAGCTTATCGACAAATTCAGAAGCTAATCGGAACCAATAAGTTATGGACTTTATTTGTGTGTTTGGGATCAAAACAAAACTTAACAGTAGAACGCAAAAGTAAACAAGTGATAGGCGTGTGTGGGCTACTGGTCTGCTAATGCGGCCGTCACTTCGTCGGCGACTTCGAGTAGTTTACGCCATTGCAGCCCAGAAAGAGCGATACCCTTCTTGCCAGGCAGAATTTTTCCATCTTTTTCGTAGAACTCGCGGATATCCACTGACTTGCGGCCACGGAACTCGTTTATGTTGACAAATCGAAGTTTCTCTAGGGTCCAGCGGGTGCCCGTTTCCGAATCTTCTTTGGAATCTTTTGTGGAATCCGGTTTTTTTGACTTCTTTGCCGGTGGCGGTGGGTTTTTCTGGAAGGAGAATTCGTTCTGTAGAGCGAAGTTCTGGAGACAGGTAAAGTTTTCTAAATGCTTACATCGTCCGGGCCCGAATCACTGTCTGACGAGGAATCTTTTTTTGTTTTCGGCATGGTTTGGAATTATGTACTATTTGCAAAAATTTATAGACGCGTGGATACCCGGACTGATAAACGATTAACAAAAAAACCGCAAAATTGAACTCGAGTACAACTGCAATGCAACAGCTGAAAGAGCGAAGTTGGCACTAGTGTTAGCGTAACGTCCTGTTCAGATGGGCATTATTTGTAAATGGTCTAATTCAGTGCTTTTCAAACTTTTTGAATGCGCGACCCCTTAAACAATAAAAAATCTGTGGTGACCCCGGATCTATTAAAAAACTTTCTGATACGTTCACAAAAGTATTCAAGAGTTCAGCAGTTGGGTTGATATGTAATCATTTGGGTGAGTTTAATCAAAATTCAAATTGTTCAGCAATGTCAGTTGAGTACGGAAGGACAATTTATTGAGATTATGATTAAGTTTTTAAAATTTTTGAGCTCTAGAAGCTGAAAAAGAGCCATTTTCTGAATAATTTTTGCATTTAATTTTACGCTTATTTATTTTTGATATTTTAGCTCTCTTAAAAGCTTCAAGGGAAGGATGATGGACAGTCTTATTGAGAAGATACGAAAAATGATTCCTCTTAAAATTTCTTTGTAGTCAGAGTTTTCGAAGAAATTTCTTCAGATGAATCATTACGAGTAAACCATGACATTCTTTGCGTCAACAGACACCTTTTAGAACTTAATTCGTATACCACAAGGACAGAGATGGGTACGAAGTTAATGTCATTACAACTGATCAATCGACCATCGATAAAGATAAAAAAGAATAAAAATCCGCAAACCTTCCATAATAACTCCATAAAGAGAAGAAGGGACGAGCATACTCTGAGCTCAAAAAGAAGCCTTAAAATTGCTGGTGGGACTTCACTTCTTACCTTTTTGAGCACACGTATCCTTAGGGTGTTTTGAGCTCACGACCCCTCTTGTTTTTCTTGATACTAGGGGGTCGCGGCCCACAGATTGAAAAACACTGGCTCTAATTGATCACACAGGCGCATTCACAATAATTGAATTCAAAAATTTCATAAACATTTTTAAGGGACATTTATAACAAGGCATAAGATTACCGTAGGTCCAAGTTAATAATTTATGGTCCAAGAGAATTGTCGGCGTCGATTGGTTTAAACGCAAAAGGAAAAAATAAAGTTAAAAAATTATATAACTATAACATACCTACCCTTAATTGGTTATAGGCGCCTGCCAGACAACAGGCACCTCTTGAGCCGCGTTATCATAAGGAACAGAAACGGGAACAGAAACAGAATTTCATGCATTAGCAACGCAAAAAGCATTCAGCGAAATTAGGTTTCAGATGTTAATGTATGAGATTCTGTTTCTGTTCCTGTTTTACGTTGCTTGTGACAACGCGGCTTAAGATGAGGTTCTTTGTATGAAAAAATTGGATTTTAGAAAAGCTATGACTTTTAAACTGACCGAGACCGAAAATTTTTAATTTTTTTTATTCGTAATCATTCCATTCGTAAAAAGTCCAAGCGATTCCTCTTCGAACTACCAACGGTAAACTTGTTCCCATTACGTCCATTTGCGTCACTACAGATTTGTTTTCATTTATACAAGCTTCGGAAAAAATTTTGCGAAACATATTCTACTGAAGCATTACTAGGGTAAATAGGGCTAGATTAAGGAGGGCAACACAATCTGACAATCAAGATTTTCAGTGAAGGCTCACGATCGCTCACGATGGCAAAATTTTTTTTTGCGGAGGCAGTCTCCGGTCGTTTTTTCCACTGGAAATGTCTGCAACAAAATTACTTAAGGTACACGCGCGAATAAAAACATCTGTCAAAGGCATGTGTCACTGCGAAACACAATTTTGTCAGCTGAAAATACTGATATTTCCATGACTTTTCACACTTTAATCCATCCCCGACAACTGCACTAAAACTGCTACTTAGAGGTTTTCGCATGGGTAATTTTTTGCGCAATCAACATTAAGGCCCATCTATCATACGGCGACAGTTTCAGTTTTCTTTTTCGAGACTCAAAGTTTAAGCGTCGATTCACAATGGCAAAAAATTAGTAAAACTTGCCGCGCCGTTCCGATTCCGCTGACGGTTTTGCATAGATATTAGCTGTGAGCTCGTTTTTTGAACTCGTTTGTTGTCAAAAAATGTTAAAAAAATTAAACAGACTATTTTGACTATTGGTTATCCTAATTTAGTCTCAGAAGCAATAAGTGAATGTATTCGTGTATAAGGTTTGTCCTGCAATTTTTGTTGTATAGACGAGATGACTTTCGACTGAATCTGTTATTTTTCAAACTGCTTAAAATCTCGATCATCATTATCGACACAGATCGCATTTAAACTCAATAGACACTCAAGAATAATACCATGTCTCCACCGGGCCCTAATCCGCGATTACTATAAATCTTTATTAAATCCTCTACAAATCACCCTATTTTTTATACAAATTTGATTCCTCTCGGCAAGCGATTAAAAATAAGTCCTCTCATAGTACCCCTTCACCATATTCACAAACCTATTTTCTGCCTTTGTAACAGTTCGAGAATCAAAAAAGGAAACTGAAGCTGTCCCTTACCATAGATCTATCAGAACGTTTTCAATTGTGATTTTCACAGCAGAAATCGTTTTTTTGCTCCTAGGAAATGACGTCGCCACTCTCTTTTGAGAGCCGAAATGACCGAAACAGACTTACTTACTTACTTAAGGTGGCGCTACAGTCCGGGGTGAACCTGGGCCTCGGCCAACAAGCTTCGCCAGCCAGCTCTGTCTCTAGCTAGCCGTCTCCAGTTTCGCACGCGAAGTTGGCTGAGGTCCCCTTCCACTTGCGTGCGCCACCTGAGTCTCGGTGCTCCTCTACCGCGTCGTCCCTGCGGTGTGGATTCGAAGATTTTCCGGGCCGGGGCGTTGGTGTCCATCCGCTCTAGATGACGAGGCCATCGTAGACGTTGTGTTTTGACTCTTTTGGCTAGGTCGGTATCGCTGTACAGCCCGTACAATTCGATGTTATATCTCCTCCTCTACTCTCCGTCTATGCAGACGGGACCGTAAATCGTCCGAAGAATTTTCCTCTCGAAGCAGCCTAAAGTGTTTTCATCCGCCTTTGACAGGGTCCATGCTTCTGCACCGTAAAGCAGGACTGGGATGATGAGGGTCTTATACATGGACACTTTAGTTGCTCGAGAGAGGGCCTTGCTACTCAATTGCCTTCTTAGCCCAAAGAAACAGCGATTGGCAAGAGTTTGATTTCAGCGCTGGTGTCATTGACCGAAACAGACTGTTCGTGTCAAATCAATGCTTTATTTGTCCGGTGGAGCGACTTTGGGATTTATTTTTTTAATTGTCGGTGGAGACTTAGTATAAGCCTGATTTGAAAGTGCACATGGTCCTGAAATCGGACACGATTTTGGTAGTAAAGTAAAGCCGCGTTGCCACAAGGAACAGAAACAGAATCTCATACAATAGCAACAGAAACAGAAACGGCGCTGTTTTTAGCTCTAGAATCAGCAACGTAAAATTGCTCTACAGCAACGCAAACAGAAACAGCTCGAGAGGACTTGTTTCAGTTGTTGTGTTCTGAAGATCCTGGCTAAGAACGTGTCGCTCTTAAACCGTGCAGTCCGTTGCTATACCTCTTCCTCCACTCTTCGTCGATGCAGACGGGCCCAAAATTCACCCCCCAAGGATTTTCCTTTTAAAAGAGCATATAGAATAGAGCGCCCACACCCGCCTATATAACAGAGATGACAAGGGTCTTATAAATGGTGATTTTTTAGCTGGTTTGGTTTTGGCAACACTGGTTTTGACAGCTGACGTGTGTTTAGTACCTTGTGTCACTGGCAAACAGCTTCAGTTTGTTTTGCAATTTAACCATGGATCGTCTTACAAATGAACAACGCTTGCAAATTATTGAATTTTACTATCAAAATTCGTGCTCGGTTCGAAATGTTCATCGCGCGCTGCTTCCATTTTATGGTCGGCATTCTCGACCTTCTGAGCAGTCTATTCGGAAGATTGTGACCAAATTTCAATTGGCCGCCTAGATCGTGCGATTTGACACCATTAGATTATTTTTTGTGGGGGTATGTCAAGGCTAATGTCTATAGGGACAAGCCCGCTTCGATCGACGCACTGGAAGCCAACATCCATGCATTCATTCGTGAGATACCGGCCGATATGTGTGAAAGAGTATGCCAAAATTGGACTCAGCGGATGGGCTACCTGAGACGCAGCCGTGGTCAACATTTGCATGAAATTATCTTTAAACATTAAATTGCAAGGTTCAAACTATCGATTCAAATAAATATTTCATAAATTTTTTCGAATTTTTTGTGTTTTTTTTAAAAAAAAGTTCTCAACCTCTTAAAAAATCACCCGTTAAATCGGCACTTTAATTGAGAGGACCTTGCAGTAGAAAGATCATGTATGCGATCTCAAGAAGACTTATGCCTCTACAGATGGCAAAATTCAGAGGGACTTCTTTCTTGAAGATCGGACAAACAGTGCTGAGGTTCCATTGATCGGGCATGCTTTCCTCCGACTATGTCTTGCAGATGACCTGGTGCATGCTCCTAATCATATCATCGTCAGCGGATTTACTCAGTTCGACGTCTATGCCGTCAGATACGTTGCACTTAAGCTTAGACGCAGCTAAGCTACTTTCATCCAGGTTAGTTGGGCGGTTGTTCGTATGCTACCTTACAGGAGAATTCGGTTCGAACGTCGCCGTTACACAGTCTGCCAGCTGTTTTATAAGTAAAACAACAAAACTGCGGGTAGCTGAAAATGATTTGGTCCGCGAGTCAACTTAAATCCAAACGGAGGATCTGGAGACTCTAGTTTATTTGAAAAAAAAGCAATGAGTTACGACCATGAGCTCAAACACCAAAGAGTCCAACACTTGAGCACCACTACCACCAACAAAACACTGCGGAGAAATTATGAATAGAGATTGACCTAAGTCATACATCCACCTTGAGCGAAGAACATCAGTGGCCGAGGGCCCATCCTAACAGAGATCATAATAGTGTAAAGAATGGCTTACTATAGATAGAGTCCTCTCCCCCAAATCTGCGCGAAAGTCCACTAGGGTAATGTATGTGCGTATGGTAGTTCCTTCTTCGTTCTCCTTATTAAAATGTAAAACGTCGCCGTTACACAGTCTGCAGATATTGTTTTTCCAAATCAGCTGCACAGAGCAATTAAACTACGATGTTCCCCCATGTGGTCCATATAGGCTTCAGTTCTAGCCTTATATTTATACCCTTGGCAGGACATTTTGATCCTTCGGTAAAACTTTCGAACCTCATTCATGTGGAAGCATCTCTCTATATCTTCAATAAAACAAAGGTGGGGGGAAAACACCCGTTTTTCATTTAACTTTTTATCACTTTTAAAAACATTTCAACGCTTGGCAAGCAGCCATACTTTTTAATTTTGACTTAGTTTCAGGTCTCGCATTTTGACGCATTTTACGTCAGTAGACGAGGATTTCTCTGTCTTCCCAAGCAAAAGCAAGAGTTTTAAACATCCACATGGGTGGCGCTCCAAATCCACCTAGCTTCTAGAAACATCCATCAGAATAAAACACCAAAACTTAAGCGTTTTATAGTCAATTTTTTCTTTGTTTTTTTGCTCTTTTTTTAAATATACGTATTTATATATTTTGTTTTATTGTTACGTTATAAATTTAATTTACACTTTTTTCTTATATAAAAAATGAACTTGTATGCGTACTTTTAAATGCAATTTTATATGCATATAAAACATTTTATTATTTAAACATTCATTATTACTTTATAATAATTTTCTCATTTTGTTTTTTATGCAAATTTGTAAATTAAAAAGTAAAAAAAAAAAATAACTTAAATGCGTTGATTCGAGAAAAATAATATTCGAAGACTAAAACGCAAAGAATAACAGGTAATTATAATTTTCTTTTTTTTAATACACAAAAATAGATATAAACAATACTAATAGAATAATTTATTTTGTTTTTTGTTTTGTATATAATATATTTATGCATATCTATTTTGTTAATAATTTTTTTTTTAGAGTTAAACATTTTACACGTAATTTTTTGAGTTGCATTTTTTGTTGTGTTTTTGTTTTATTCGTTTCCGGTTTTCATTTAGGATTTACATGCGACTACCCAGCTTAGATGTTAAATGTTAAAATTGTGTTTTTTTTTCTTATGGTTTTATGCGTTTTTTTTATCTGTTTAGAACACGATTTTTGTTTTTGTATCTTAAGGATTCAATACAAAATTAAATAAATATTATCTTATTAATTCGATTTTTCTGTTTTTTGTTTTTGGTCTCTAATTACAATATTATAACAAAATAAGTTATAAAAAATTTGTTTCAATTATTTAAAAAAAAAACAGTCATTTTGTTTTAATTTTTCATTTTGCTTCAGTGTACTTTTGAATGAGTGTGATTCCGATTAGTTCCGGTTCCGGTTCCGGTGTACTGGAGCCGGCGATCCGTACACCGAAATGGAGAAAAGGAAGGGCTGACTCACATCTGATCAACAGTTCGTAATGCTATTGAGTTGGATTTTATTGCACGAGCACTTTCTTACTAATACATTTTTATACGTTTTTGTTTTGTATCGATAAAACTCGATAAGATAAGGGTTATCGCTCCAATTCAGGGGGACTTGTGTTTGTGTGTGTTGCAGAAAGAGAAGGAAGGGTGAAACGGTAGGTAGTAAGAGTTTGACAGATTTTTAATAAATTCGATTTGCTAAAAGTTCTCAGTAATTGAGACTCAAATAGTAGGGAGAATAGTACACGATGGTACGAAAGGATCTCTTTGGAACACTGGGTAGTTCTGTTATTCGAATCGGGGTATTCAATGCAGCGCCACCTACATGTGAATACCCTTGTTATACTACCAATGCATCAGGCGGATCTGGTCTAGGATTCTTTGCTTGAAGAAGGTGCCTAGCATGCCGAAGACAGTTGAAATGGCGGCAATGCCCATGGTGGCCTGCATGATGCAGTGAATGCTCGACAGGTCTTGCTGGTTGTGTTTGTGGCGGTGACGTTGCCGGTGGTGGCGTCTGATTTCGTGATCTCGGAAACGTTGCTGACGCTCGAACTCCTCGTCGAAGTGCGGTATAATGGCGAGGTTCACCACTTCCGTCTTCGACAGGACGTCCTGGGTAGCGATCGACGAAGCGTCTGTGTGATCGGGCGCATTGTCGTCACTCTGCGACTCACTTGCCGCCGGTTGGTATTGAGCGTGATTGCCGTGTCGCTTTCGCTCGTCCAACATTGTGGTGTCTTGACTGAAATCGAAATCGTGATTTCTCGCCCTCGACGGGTACTCGGCGAGGTTCACTTTTTTCGTTAGAAAGTGCAGGCCGAAGGGAGGCTCTGTCGTGCTCGTTGTGGGTGAGTCTTTGACTCGAAACTGTCGAAATTGATTCTTTTTGATGCCCAGCACCTCGGACAGCGGCCGATTTATCATTGGCAGCACTGAGTTTGATCGGTCTGGGTCTAAAATAGGAGCTGGCGCTGTCGAGGTCGCTTGCTCGGTGACTGAGTTCTCGTCCGAGCTGTCCTCTTCGTCAACTTCATCCAAGCTGGCATCGAGGTCGCCGCCAGAGTCTTGGCTGCTGTCGTCGTGCTTGTCATCGTTACTGCTTGCAGCAGAACTTGTCTTATTGTCATAGAGATTGAACTTATGTGTAAGGTTTAGGATCGGTTCGTACTTGGTGTTCTCCGAGTCTCCACGATAAAGCAGGGCAACCTTGCCATCGGCTGTGAGCACCGGTGTGATTTTCGGATGCAAAGACGCACGACGATGGGTGTTTGGGTCGGCTGGTGACAGCGCGTCAAAGTCTGTAAATTGCGTCTTGCTCGACGACGACGGATTCTCGCTTTTCGGCTGTTCCGGTGGGGTTTGCTGATACACAATTCCCACCTTGCCAAGTGGCGTTGATATGATCTTGATGGCATCGTTGGTGTTCTTACGGAAGTAGCGGCTATTCGACTTTCTCTTGGAGGAGAAAAAGCCGTCGTTTGTGCCACCGCCATCGTCGTCGTCATCTTCGTTGTCGTCGTCGTCGTTGGCAAAATTACCGCTACCTTCTCGTCTAGGCTCGTCGTCGTCGTTGGCGTCAGTACCGTCGGTCTTGTATGACTTTTGGCTCACCCTACGGAATTTGTCCAGATAGTCTGATCTAAACCTACTCTGTTGCTTGAATGAACCGCCTCTTCTTCGGCTACCACTTCCCTCTTCGTTCATAAAGTCCTGTTGATCTGGCGCGGATGCCGGACGCTTTGGTGGTTCATCGTCCTCATCGTAACCCAAATCAACTTCGTCCTCCTGTTCGGCTGTTCTTCTCGCCGCCACAGGACTCTGTTCGTCACTGTACTCCTGTTCGTCCTCGTCATCGTACTCGTCGTCATCCGGCGTCGAGTCGTCCTCGTCATCGTAAAAGTCTGTGCTGGGGTTCGATTGCATTCGCTCCTCCTCGTCGGCATAGCTGTCGGTGGTCTGAGTAGACCAGCCCTCACCCTTAATTGTCTCGTCACTATCTATTGTTGCCCTATTATCACTATTCTCAGTACTCTCACTGTCCTTATTGAAATAATTAATATTTATATTTATTTTTAAATTACTATCATAACTACTTAATTGGGTATCTTGCTCTAAATTTACATCTAAGCTTCTATTTAATAATTGGGTAGTCGCATCTTTCAGTCAGTAGCATTTCTTTGTACATCCACACTTACGCACGATATCCAGATTTTTTACGTACTTTACGTTATTGCTGCATACCATTCGCACCTGTCAGTGTCAATAGAGAAACATTTACTATTTAAACACACTCCTGGTTCGGGGGGTTAAAGTGTCAAACTTACCTTACGTCGCCGCACCACTTTGGCGGCACAGCATTGGTTACCGCAGCCGCCTACACATTTGGCGTACTTCAGTGGCTGTCGGGATCTGCAGTCATTTTCCGTATAGTACTCGCGAACTTGCTCCTTTCGACAAGTAGAGCCTGCTAGGGGATGCGTTCAAAAATAATTTAAAAGCAATTCGTTATGGAGGAGAGAATGAGACTTGACTATCAGCCCTATTCTGCTATTTGCTTGAAGGGAATGTGATTTTGCGAACATGGATCAAAATTGTTTGGTTCTTTACCCTCGTCAAATAGCAGAATTATGCTGAGTGATCATTTTATGGAGGCTACATGTGTTTCTGTGAACGGATGATGATTGGAAGAATGCTCAGGATATGAGGGTACACTTAAGAAACACCATAAGCCCGATAAAGCGATAGTCAAAGAATGCTCGTTTGTTTTAGTAAAATAAATGTAAAGAGAAAATATTAGTGTACCAGTGACTGTGGGGGGCTCTGTGATGCCCTCACCTTGTTCGCAGTATCTGCCCTTGTTGCCCTGTTTGCATTTGCAGACGTAGCCTTCCTTTGAGCTACTGTTCGGGACGCATCTACCACCTCGTCTACACTTGTGATTCTCACATGGATCGACCTTTAAATGAGCAATTTTAGTTTTCAAAACTAGCGTAATAGAAGCGCTTTACATACCTCTTTGTACACGTGCGGAGTCTCGTGCATAAAATACGACTCCTCGTCATCATCCTCAGCATTGTCACCTTCCAAGAGTCCACAGCCAGGAGTGATTTTCTGCTGCCTAGCCGCATTGCCAAAGTCCACCAACTTGTGGTTAATCCACACCTCCTTCATGCAACCCTTGAAGCTGGTCAGGTTTCTCAGATGCCAATTCTTGTAGGCCATTTGTCCCGATTCGGCTGGAAGACCACCCAAAAACAAAGGCGTCGATAGTTTCAAGTAGTCCTTGGAGCCCTCGTTGATAATTGAGCGCGCCAGTCCTCGGTCCACTCGGAGCGTGAAATTTTTCTTGATGGCCAACAGCTCGACCATATGGTATTTCCCATCGGCAACCATCTCGAAGCTGAACATCGTAGACACTGGGTAATTACCCACATCATAGCTAACCCGTATCCGCCCGTTGAACAGCTCTACGGCCCAGTGCTCACTCTCACCGTCGTACATCAGGACGCCGTTTTGCTGCGTACTACTAAACACGATGGTCACATTCGCCTCGGGCTTCGTACGCAATGGTTCCATCTCGGCAAAGGAATTGTTATGCACAAAACTGATGCTGGTCAAGTACTCGCACCATTTGCCCGAGTAGCCAGGATGACATTTGCAGAGGTAATCCGAGCCGGAGGGGTTCGGTTGGAAGCATACGCCATGCTTGCATTCGTGATTCTGGCATGGCGACGTCTGTGGATACATCATGGCGACCATGGGGGTGCCCTCGCAGTATTTTCCGGTGTACTCCTCCGGGCATTTGCATACGTAATCATTTATGCCATCCACACAAGTGCCACCATTCTGGCAAATGTGATTTTGGCAATCATCGATGTTATCGGTGCAATTGACACCGTGGAAGCCGGGCTTACACTCGCACGCGTAATGGGTGAAGTAGTCCTTGCATTCGGCTTCGTTGGCGCAGGGGTTGAATTCCGCCGAACAAAACTGGATTTTAGCGTCGCAATATTCACCTGGAGAGGGAAAGTGTAGATAAATATGGAAAAAGTTATTTCTGGGGGAAGAAAATGACTCTTCAAACGTTGTCATGGACGGATAATAGAAGCTAGACAAAATTTTAAAAAGGGTTGATGGGGCGACATTGGTGGTCTACGTACATATAGTTTTGCTTTAACTTAAAGGGATGAGATTATTGGCTTTTGATTTTTGGGGACAAAATGACTCCTTGCAAAGGATTTCATACTTAAAAAAAAAGTTTACCTGCCTTCCTTAAAAAAGCTACGATACACCAAGAATGAAAAACTTACGAGGAACCAGTAGAATTATGATGGTCTTTTGAATAGTCAGTTTTACAGGAAATATCTTAAAGAATTTGGAAGAAAAAAACTCCTAACCTAGAACTGAAAAGGAGAATAATCTGGCCTCTCATAACCATGCAGGCTGTGTAGTTTCAGGTGAAGGAGTTCTTACAGACATGAGGGAACCTACAATACCAAACGGTGAATCGAGAGGACCCTAATGGCAGATTAAAGGTGTGGAGGGTTTGTAGGATCATCACGGAGGTGGTATCGTAGAAAATCTTTTATGAACCCGGTCCAACGCAATTTGCAAGAAAGTTGCAAGGACTTAAATATCGAAAAATTTAGAAAAAACGTTAAGTATAAAAAACGATCGTGCGTACTTTTAACGAATCTTATAACCGATCGTTTACCAAATCAATGGACTCAAATTTGGCAAGCAAACGCTGGAGAAGTAGACTGCGAAGTGTCAAAAGGTCTACGTTAAAATGGGCTTAACTTTTAGTTATTAAACACCAGGTAGGTGTCACCAACCCTTTTGGGTGCAGACAGACTAAACGACTACGCCAAAACGACTACGACAAAACGACGACTCTCGAACATCTGCGAGAGGTCAGCGTCTTTTCTTCTATCTCTCAGGAGAATCGATTGCAGACTTCTTGTAGGCGTCCTTACGGGCCACCAAGCTTTCGCCAATAGATAGTAAAAATTTGTATGAAACTTCTTTCTATTCTTCTTCTTATTCTTTCAATGCATACGTGGAAACGAACAACAATACTGGGAGGAGTGTGATCGGGTGGTACGGTGACCCGGTTCAAAACAGGAACGTAGGGAAGTTGTTGGACTTTTGCTGTGCGAATAGTTTGTCCATCATGAGCACCTTTTTCCCGCACAAAGAAGTTCACAAATACACACGATACAGGCACAGATTAAATCAGAGTTTACTGATTGATTTCATTGTTGTACCATCGTGTGTTCAAAGAATGGTTTGTGATGTTCGAGTTTTCAGGGGAGCTGAGCTGTCAATTGATCACCAATTAGTGCTGTATAAAATGTTTTTCATAGCGATAGAATTCCTTTGCAACTCAAGGGAAAATAAAAATTGGTGACCCGCATACGGTGGGAAAGGTTGCAGGATGCTGACTCCTCAAAGAGCGCTTTGCACAGTATGTTTCGGAGAAGTTTGAACAAATTCCAACTGATCTGTTGAATGCAGAGCAGGAATGGCAGCTGTTTCTATCGGCAGTCATTGCCTGTGCAGGAAAATGTTTGTGGAGTGAAGTGCCTTGGGGTAGCGGCTGGTTGTGAAAAAAGAACTGACTGGTTTAAAACGCCTGGAGTTCAAGAAGCCATCAGAAAAAAGAAGAGGGCATACATTGGATCCAATGTAGACACTCAATTCTCGAGCCGGTACAATGAGGCGCGAGGAACATCCAATGTGGGAGTCAAAACAGGCATGGAAAAAGTTCGGCGAGAGGTTGGAGCACGATTACAGATCTGCAAACAAGACATTTTGGCAGACTATTCGCCGGCTCAGAGGAAGGAAGTTGAATATCGTTCAAGGAGTTGAATCCAAAGACGGTTTACATCTTTCAAATGGGAACGTCTTTCGCAGGATGGAGCGAGCACTTTTTGGAGCTGCTCAATCTCCAACAGGGACTAAAAATGGCAATCCCATTGCTGACGAGATTAGGGCGGAGAATAGTCCTACAGTAGATGAAGTCACTGTCGCGATTAAATCGCTTTAAGTGGGTTAGTCTGCTAGAGTTGATAAAATCCGGCCAGAAATGCTCGGTGTGAAGAAGGTGTTAAATGACTAACAAGTGTCATTAAGTTGGCCTGGGAGAGCGGGAAAGCACATAGCGATTGGCAAACAAGAGTTATATAAGGTAAATCTCTCTTAAGTCTTTCGGGAAAAGTATTCGCGAAGGTGGTGGAAGCTGTTATCGTTCCAGAGCTGTTATCGAGCCTTTGTTGCGGGAAGAACAATGCGGCTTTCGGCCTGGCGGAGGAACAACCGTCCAGCTTTTCACTCTGAAGGTTGTTCTTGAGAAGACCTGGGAATATTTCGAACCGGTCTACGCCTGTTTTTTAGATTTGGCTTATGAGATGACCGGGTTCATCGGGATAAGCTCTGGAGAGTTTTGCGCAACTATGCACTGAGTGTGGCTCTTCTGAGAGCCATTCAGTCTTTGTATGGGAACTGTAGAAGCTGTGTTCGGAAAAATGGCATCAAATCCCAACCTTTTGATAGGTGCGTTGGACCTCGCCAGGGCTGTGTTCTCTATCACCTCTCCTTTTCATAGGCTCCGGGAAATAACCCCCTAAACTGAAAATAAAATAACTCCTCAAAACTTGTATTGAGGAGGGTTTTATTTCATGGGTTTTTTTTTGGGGCTTATTTCATACTTCAATCTGGGTTTTTGGGATTCAAGTTCTGCCATAAAAGAAGTCTCCAATATTTTTCTTTTCACAATTCAAGCGACATGTGCCGCCCCCCTGCCTGGTTCTTTTTTTGCTTCTGCTTTTATACGTAATTGGGGACTTATTTCATACCTTTTGAGGGGGTTATTTCATAATTTTTTGGGGACTTCTTTCATCTTCGATTTGGGGAGTAATTCAACAGTGAAATTATCCCCAAATTTTATGGGTTTTTTCATTTTCCATTTAGGGACTTATTTTGTTGGGGGTTTAATTCCCGGAGCCCATTTCATAGGATGTATGGACTGGATGGTGAACCGCAGTCGTGTTGAAGAATATTTTGAATTGGCTGGCGTCAGGATAAGCCATCTGTTTTTCGCAGATGATTTAGCTATCCTGGCATCGTTCGAGGAGGAACTTCAGCGAGCACTGGATGGGTTTGCGGCCATATGTGGTGACGCTGGGCTGGGATGAATGTAAACGTGAGCAAATCCGAAGTGATAGTTGTATCCGGAACTCCTGTGCAGTGTACCCTGCACATAAATGGAGTCCCATAGGCACAGGTACCGAAGTTCAAGTATCTCGGGGTATTTTTCACGAAAGATGGGAGGAGTGATACTGAGTTGTCCTGTTGAATTGGCCAAGCTGGAGCAATAGTAAAGGAACTGCGCCAGCCGGTCATCAGGGCAGCTGAGCTTGGAGTGAAAGCAAAGATCTCAGTTTTTCATTCAGTGTTCGTTTCAACCCTCATCTATGGTCATGAAATTTGGGTAATGACCTAAAGAATTAGATCCCAGGTACAGGCTGCCGAAATGAGATTTCTGAGGTGCGTTGCTGGCTGGTGTTACTCTTAGGCATAGAGTGAGAAACGTCAGTATTCGGGGGAATCTAATTGTTGAGCAGATACTTCTCCGAGTGGAACGATCAATTCTTCGATGGTTTGGACACGTTGTTCACATTCCCCCGACAGACTTCCTAGACAGGTTATGTTAGCCGAGATGTGAGCGCGTCGCCCAGGTCAGATCAGGTAAAGAACATCTCCAAAACCGTTCTGGGGATCGCGCCTGTGTCTCTTGAGTTGGTAGCGGAGGATCGGGAACGATAGAAGGACCATTTAACCGCCCTCGCTCCGCCATCCTTTTAAGGATAAGCGGTCACCGAAAGTGATAATGATGATGATATTTACAGATTTTCTGCAGAATTTGTATCCCATTGGAAAATATTAAACCAATCGTTTTGGGAAATTTCATATGCTAGTCATAGGGACAACCCATGGCACAAGGATTACAAGGCATGATTGATCTTTTTGGGATTACAAAATTGGTGCCGAATTGGACAGTAAATCTGAAGCGCCATGTGCAAGCTTTACCATGAGCGGTAGCTTTCTGATCTACCCTACTTTCTGATCTACTCTATTGAAGTGTTGCCACCAATATTCTGTTGGTCAGTGCTTGCAAGTGAACCTAGCCCAACCCAACAACTCTCTTTGACCTTACTACGAACCTTAAACAATGAGCTTAAGCTCGGTGATAGTGACTCACGTTTTTGTTAAAATATCGCCAAGAACAACTTCTGAGAACTGGTCGAGGTGGTCATGCGGAATCATTTGCAACTAACTCTAAATGTGTAGGGAATCAACGACAAAGAAAAAGATTACTGCAGGGAAAACAAGAAATAGGAGCTTCAATTGTAATTTTCGAAAATCAACTATAATGTCGCATCAGTATTAAATCATCAAAAACTCGCAATGTCTGCTGCTAACGTCGCAGTTACTTTTTACAACAGATACACCTACCTACTCTGTCAAGTAAATTATTCTAAAGGAGAAAAAATCGCACTAAACGACTCACAACAATAGTGGGTCGCCATAATCTACTTCAGGGCACAAAACCTCCTCGTATACTTACAGTACAGCGCACCGAAACGGAAAATTAAAGCAGCAAACGATTTCCCTCGAATGCATTCGATTAGTATCTCACCCATTTCTCATCCCCTATAGACCATTCCGCGTTGAATATCATTCGTTTCACACTCCTGCATAACCTCTAAACTAAAAAAAATCCGCCACTACACTATACAACTTCTTTCAAACTAACGCGGATGGTAATATTTTTTAGCCTCCGGTGTACCTCTGCACTTTTTCATTCAAAAAACTGATAGCAGTTCAAAACTACAAGCTCTTTTAAAAAACATGTAAAAAAACCCAACTTCCATCACAAGAACGATTCTATACAAAAACCTTTCCGACACACAGCGCGCAGTGTCAGTGCTGTGAAAATGGTCTCAAAATGCAACGCTCGTCCTTGATGCAGTGTCCGCCCCACACACCCAATCCTCTGCCGCCAAGGCGAAACAGGAGACGAATCTTGTTAAAAGTTTTTTGCCAACTTTACTCCATTTTTATTATGAACCCATTTTTATTTCGGCAGCAGCAAAAGAAGTGTTGTGGCAAAATGATACCAACTCGTCTATCTTACGCCCGAGGAAGGTGTTGTTCGCTCGCAGGATTATGGAGAATTTAATTTAAAGTTTTGCCAAATAATTATTAATAGCGTACACGAAAGACCAGACATACAACACTAGAAGTTATCAGGACCAGGAGTGGATATACGCACGCATACCTTTTCCGGAAGGTCTCTTAAGCTTTGACAGTTTTGTTAATTGACGCAAGGACAGTCGGTGGTGTAGTCGGAACGATATACCTACTCCCTCTACATGCAAATTTGTTTTAATTAAAAATCAATTTCCCAAAAGGAAATGAGAAAGAAAAAGTACAAGATGAAGTTTTTTTTTTCGTCCTTATCCTAGGGATGCTGTGTTGTCGACACAGGAACAAGCTAATTGATGTGGGAATGTTTTTGTTTTTCTGCTGCCTAATGGGGTGTGCTTATGACAAGCGATTGGGCAAGAGCATCAAACTCATATTTAATTAAAAAAGTTTTCATTTTGTGTTTGATGGCGCAGTCGGTAGGTAGTTGTGATCAGGGGTATTATTATCGCTAATCGAACACAAGAAGAATGAAATTCCATTTGCCTTATCGAATAATCTGAAATAAGGATAAAAAAAAACCCGCTTCCCACTTACCGGTGAATCCTGGCTGGCAGTTGCACGTATACGATTCGACTCCATCCACGCATGTTGCATTGTTCTGGCACTTGTTGCCGGTGCAGTCGTCGATGTTGGTCTCGCATCTGGCACCAGTGTAACCCGGCGAACAGTGGCAACTAAAGCGCCCCTCCTCCAATACAGTGCACGTCGCATTATTGCGACAAGGATTACCATAGCAAGCATCAATCATGAACTCACAGTGACGCCCATGGTAGCCGGGCTGGCATCGGCATTGATAATCACGTTGCGGCAGCGGGTTGCACTCGCCTCGGTTCTGGCACGGCATCGTGTAGCACGCATCGCACTTGGAAAGGATCTCGTTGCTAACCTTTTCTTTGCAGGCGAAATGTTGCGACGGTGTCGATAGAATCAATTTGTCCTTCATCGATTCGGGCTCAGCGCACCGAGCAATACCGGGCTCAATGTAATCCAACTTTATCCAATCGGAGAACCACTTCAGCGAGCAGTCACAATACAAAGGATTACTACCCAGCGCTCTGCACACAAGGATACACAACAATTTATACACAAATCGTTTTGAATATATGAAAAAACCTCAACTTCTACTTACATATGCGTTATGGTTTTTAGGTCTTCGAAGGAGCCCTCAGGCAGCATCGAGATTTGATTGCCATGCAAGGAGAGTACCCGCAGGTTATGCAACCCCGTCAGGGCATGCCTCTGCAGACACTGGAGTTTGTTGTATGAGATAATCCTGTTGAAAAGGGATGAGAAAAGAACGGAAAGCATTTTTCCCTTTAGCTCAAGCATTCATCTAATTGATTCGGAATTAGCTGGTGGCCCGTTTTTGCACTCCTCGCATCACAACGCCGAGGAATGCACTTCTCAACGAGGCCAGCATGGAACCTAAACCATCCGTGCTCAAGCATTGATGGCAAAACTGTGCCATAAGATTCGCATACATATTTCATATTGCAACCCAGAAAAAGCTGGGGTTTCCAAATTGGAATCGTGTGCAATTTTCTTTTTGTCGTCGCAATCGCAATCATCATCCTTGCCACAACCGCACGCTCGGTCGTGGCAGGGAAGAAGGAAGAATTACTGATGACGTGGCAGTATAGTTTTGATTTTGATAGAGGCCCCTTCCTTGGATACTTACAGTGTCGACAGCTTCGTTAGATTAGCGAACGTATAGTTGGAGAGAATCGTAATTTGATTATTACTCAGGTCCCTGTGGGAAGAGAAGAGGATACAAAATATCACAATACCGCGCACTAAAGGACACAAAAAAAAAAAACTCACAGTCTAGTCAATGACTTCAGATGAGCAATACGGTCCATGTGAATCATTGCGATGTCGTTCGATTCCAAATACAATTCGGATGTTTCGGGTGGTATCCCTTTTGGGATCTCTTGCAGTTTATTCCTTGAGCAACGTACCACAGTGCCAGTGCACGTACACGACGGCGGACAATAACCATCGCCGAGGCAACCTTCATTGTTGTCCGGTGTGCATTTGAATTCATTGTGGGGCAGATCCTTGATTTGGACGTCACGTACCTTCGATGGCGATGCACATCGTGCTGCACCACCAATCAGTCCTTTTTTACGCAACCAATCGGAGAACCAAGCCAAATGACAATTGCAATTGAACGGATTCGATGCCAGGTTCCTATGGATACACAAGATGGTAAAAAGAAATATTGAGATATATTGTTAAATTTAATTTTCCCAATTCAATCGGGTGTGTGCGGGAGAGTGGGTGTCCTTATACACATCGTTTGAATAATAATAAAGAATCGTGCAGACAAAAATAATATAATCTTCCCATGATGTGACTGTTCTCGTTCAAAGCAAAATTTAATCACGAACAACTTAATCGAGAACGTTATGCTCGCACAGTGTGGGCTTTAGTCTTCGGGATTAGATTGTATCGGTAATCTGCACACAGTGATTCCTTTACATTTGGGCACAACCGAAAAGAAATGAGATGAAAATTCAAGATACACGATTAGGTTGGAGCGGGGACCACTCTTCACCTCTCTGCCAGTCACCATGCATCAAATGTTTCACAGTACAATTCTACAACCAGGTATAGGGAACGGGAAGGAGTATTATTCCCGGCTCCAACAAGACCAGCATCAGCCCCCTCTTTGGTATACGTAGCGTACCCATGTGAGCGCCTTTTTATCCTCTCGAGTCCTCCACTTCACTCTTCGCTGCTGGCGGGAGTATACTGTGTTTCAAGTGTAGATGAAGGAGCAGATTTACCGGTAACCCATTCATTCACAGCGACCGAGTGGATTAAAAAATTAAAATTTAATTAAAGCACATAAACACATGTACACCGGGCGTACTGCGGCAAAATATAAAGTGGGTGGCCACACGAGGACGAGGCAGGTGTAGCTAGACTGGATTAACGTCAATCGGAAATTAGCATCAATAGATACGTAGAACGTAGGTAAAGTGGCGACGTGTACCTACTCGTATAATTGAGACTCGCTAACAGTTGGATATTTACTACAGTAGCTTTACCTCGAGTGGGTTGTTTTTTGTTTTTTTTTTCCATTTAATTTTTTACGGCAAAGCAAACAACCAACCCCAGACAAATTGAGGATTTAATAGTGGATTTGCAAAGTTTTAATTGAAATAGATGCGGGCAACAGAATTGGAGTAGCAATCGCAATCAACCATAAGGCAGCAGCAATAAACATCAAACCTGTCAGAAGTCTGGTAAAGAGTTTGACTCTTGTGGCTTTCGGCAACAAAGCGCTGACATGAGTGACAATTGACGATTGATGCATGCGTTCATGGTTCATATGTGCAATTGTCTAGAACTTTGTAGCATATTGCTAAAAAAAAAATATTGTTACAGTTCCCTACCTCTGAGGCGGCGAATCGTCTGATAAAGCATTTTATTTGCAAACAAATTACCGTGTTCCAGCCTCTCGCCGAACATTTCCCATGACTGTTCCTTGGCTGTTCGAACTGCCAGTTGTCAAGTTCCTCCCGCTCAGGGTACCGGGTTCGGAAAGTTGAGTCCTTATGTGAGTTCAGTCTATTCTCTTCTTATAACTTTTTAAACTCCAGGAGTTTTAAGTCACGCAGTACTTTTCCCCACCACCAGCTGCCACCAAGCCGCTTCACTCCACACACAATTTCTGCAGAGGTAATGACAAATTTACCATTCGTCGCCTTATTTAAAGGATTAGCTGAAACTCTTGGAGAATCGGGGAATATTGAAGTACCACTACCCTAAGCGGAAAAAAGGTGACGATTGTTACGAAGGCAAAATTGATTCCATAAAAAAATGCGACTTTTTGACTAAAGAAAATCTTGTCCTTGATTTAGTGATTGACATGGACTTCTTTATCCTGGTAATTCGGGGGCGATGCATAATTCCGCTATGGTTACTGATTTAGCAGCTTATTTGAATGTTGGGTCGGTTGGAGAAAAGAAGATTGTTATAGTCGATTTCGGCTTCTCAAGAAGCAAGGCAGAAAAGGCATTATCGGGGGCACAGTCGGAAAACATGTCCTTCAATATGATTCAAGATTCAGGCTGATCGAATTTTCAGCCAAGCGGCGGATTTTAGTAGGATAGTACACTTTCCCCATTTCAGCATCCACGAAGGAGCATGAAGATCTCTCGTTCAATCAACTGTCAACCAGATTTACTACATTGCAAGTACCGGCGCGATACTCAGCAAATATTATGGACGTTGGAGCATTCCGAGGGGCTAACATTACTCGGAATTCTACCTCGTTTTAGTCTTATTACGATCTTAAGATCCAGAAGATGGAACTGCCTTCAGGAAGTTTGAAGAAGTTTGAAGACGAGCAGAAGAGGAGAGCGGAACATCGGCTTCTCAGAAGCGTTAAACAGAGAGAGAGAGAGAGAGAGAGAGAGAGAGAGAGAGAGAGAGAGAGAGAGAGAGAGAGAGAGAGAGAGAGAGAGAGAGTCTCAGCTAACCTGTCAAAGTTACGAATTTTGTGCGAAAAATATCGTAGTAGAATCACAATCGAAGCTGACATTTTTTAAACATCATTTGGGCAGGCAGTTTAATGGCGACAATGAACCCAACTTGAACCAAACCGCTTAATCTGGGCGAAGAAAATCAACGATTCCGCCCACGCCCAGATGCCAGGGATGAAATGAAAGTACCTGTGTCTGGGCTTAAGTATAATAAAGCTGCCAGAGCTGACAGCCGAGCGGAGGAAGGTATGACTGTTAGTAAATGGAACCTCACTGTATTATGTTAACCCAACCTTGAAAAAGGAGAGCGTCTGAACAGCGCCCACTTCAGAGGCGTCAGTCTCCTTAAGCATTGCAACAACTTTTGTGCTGCGCTGTGTGAACATTGTTTGTAAAAAAAAACTGAGAGGTCCATAATAGTGTAAAACTCAGAAACTCCAAATTGATACCCGCACTATATTTTCCCATCGATTCTAAGGCCGCATATGACCGATTTCTGATGTTCGTGTTTTTATAGCGCCGGAACTAGCAACTGATCACCATTTTCGACCTTTCCCAAAGGCAGAAACCCAGTCGAAGGACTATCCGGAGATTGCCGGAACATCCGTTGCCGGAGTAATATCCACGACTGGTAAAATTCAGGACAATGCATCCGCGGGAAAAGAAGTAACAGCTGACTCGGCCGCTGTGCATGTCACCTTCATAATTACTGATGAATGTGAAAAGAACGCTCTCGAAAAAGGGCTTTGCTAAGTAGGCTTAAAGTATACCAATGTGGGAAAGAGCCGATTGTAAGGCATCAAAGGTCATCCTGGAAAATAAGCCTCTTATTCAGCCGGTGGTAATTATGGAAATATTTGCTGCAAAGTCTAGAGTGAAATCCAGTTAAAGTGAAGGAAAGTCCGTCTCCGAAAGGATGGGAAGTCTTAGCAGTCAAAGAGGCAGGTCCAACGACCTCGTTAAGCGATGAGAAAAAGATGAAGGCTAGAACATCATCTGCAAAACGTCGCCAGGTAAAACAATCCAAGGGAGGAGCTGCTCGTTGCTGTGGTAAACAAGCTTCAACCCTACGTTCATTTGAAAATCGACCGGTGGAGAAACGTCGAGGAGTAGTTCCAAGACTAAGGAAGGAATTATTCAAAACAGGAAATTGGGAGGTTTGACTTGGTGGCACTGGTTGCAAAAGTGGCCGCAAGGTTGTAGCTTGCTCAAAGAAGCCCTTCGTGAACGACCTCGAACTCTTCATTTTGCAGGTGAATGAGGACAAGAGCCATCCCGGACTGTAGCGCCATACTAGGATATGAAGCTGGGATTCACGTTTACATAGATAGAAAAGCAGATTATGCCGACGACATGAGTATTGGTTTCATGTTCCTATACAGAGGTCATGGGACTTCTCCATACTTAAAATCGAGCCTCGAAGACCGAAACAAATGGGGAATCCTTAAGACGGGTTGGCTAGTTTGCACAGCTGAGTTGAATTTTTATTGTTTCACGGTTCCGTGTACTCGTATGGGTTGGATAAAAACTTAACATTGAATTTTGACAATCAGCTGCTCATTGTAATCAGCTGGATAGTTTCATCGAACAAACCTATGGCAATAAAGTGGCGTCGTTGCCGGCGTGCATCGCGTCGTATTGAATAAAGTTTTTTTTATTTTCTTTTAATCCTTATCTGTTGCGAGCTGAAAACGGCGTGAAAAAATACCTGTGATAAAAAATTTTGCTATGTTTCCAAACAGGGTTTGAGTAGTCGAGTGGAAAAAAATTGTTCTCGGCCTACATTTCTGTTCACACCGAGTCAAATGGTGGCTCCATTTCGAGGGCTGGAATATGACTGGCGAGACAATTGACATAAAAACGATTTCCTGATAGAGATTTTGACGGTTTGCCGCCTACTGGTATTTTCGAGTGCATCCCTCACTCAAAGTTCTTTTTATATGGAAAACGAAACAAAAGTTACAAATAAACCAAATAACTATTTAAAAAATGCAACCCTGTGTTTCGATGAACAAGAAAGTTGTAGTTTTGATCAGCCTTCCTATTAATAATTCGCATTTCTACAGAAGCTATTGAATTTTTTCATATAAAAACGCGATTTGCTTGGCATCCCGCGGTCGAAAAATATGAAAGACGTCAGATTTTGACAGCCGTGGTGATACGTATATTGGCGACTTAACCTGACGGTCTATTCGGCAGACTTCTGACTTACCGATATCCTTCGTTGTAAAGTGGTTTTGTGTAGAAGAACAAAAGTCCAATAACTGTTCTTTTCTGTTTTGACCATGATCAGTTTCCAATCAGACGTCCGAACCCAGAACAAACCTATAAAGGGAGTATAAACTTTGTCCAAAAAACATAACCACGCTTAAGATTTTGTGCATTACGCTTCCATGAGGGACAAAGCATATCGGTGTAGCTTAAAAGATCGCAACCCTCTCTCCTAATGGAATAATCTCCATAGGAATAATGGAATATCTCATACAGGCTGTAACCAATGAAGCTATCGGTGACCTGCTTCCACTGCCCGCATTTGAAAACCTCACTGACTGGTTATGGAGTGAATCTAAGATCGTCGCTTACAAGAAAGACCGTGGGGGTGATAGAACAGGTAATTTCAAAGGTAACGATTTGCCTTCGAGATTGAAGCCGGAATACTTGATTTTTATGTCAGGGCTTGTCAGTGTTATCGACTGACTTTCTACTCCACCCTTTAAACAAAGCAACGCACAGACTAGCCATATGAAAAGTGTCTTAATATAAAGTAGGTCTGTCAAATACTAAACAGACAGCCTGCTGTACCAAGCCTTGAACTAACAAACTTCCAAGTGTCTCAAAGTCTTGTGTGTTCCAAATTTTTCGCCATAAATAATGCCATGTCGTGTGTTTTTAAGTAATTTGTTGCTCTTGTCAAATATCATTAATCTTTGAGATTTCAACCAAGGACATTGCGGCATTTCACTTTTGAGTAAACTCCTTAAAACTCATTCGAAAAAAAGAGTCAACAACCGAAGTAGATTAACTGCTTAAAAATCCATTACCCACAATCGTACAACACACTTGTTGGAAATCAACATCATGCCGAGTGTCAGCATGAAGTAAAACGGGTATTTGTCAGGATTTTCCTTCGTTTTTTTTTTTTTTGTTTATTACACCATTAAGTCCGCGTGGTTTAACTCATGAGCATACCCAGTTGAATTACGTGTCCTCATGACGCGTGTGCTCCAACTCTGCGGGCACACATGCAAGTCGTACTCGCAATCCCCGTACACTTGTGATAATTTCTCATTTTTCTGATGATTGCTAAAATGTTCATGCACCATGGAATGTGCGAATGCACTAAGATGTTTGCATTTATCAAAACAGAGCGGACGGAACGAACCACCCAACATACCCTACCAATACCACCCTGCGTCCTTCCTCGTCGCGTTAGTTCCAGGGCAGGAGTAATAAATTAGCTCATACATCATCTTGCTGTGGCGCATTTCGCTTGAGGCATCGACGTGCTAAATTTAATCCCTGATACAGCGCATACACAAAGAGCAACAGCCGCATCCCTCTCCTGATGGAACTTAATTTTCCGCAATTAAACTGCACAAGGATGCGAATGTACACGCACTCGAAAATGCTATGGTATACTGGGCGTGAAGAAGAGGAAGTTCTGTATTATCGCGTAACTTAATCCGCATCAAGGCATGGATTGAAGATCAATTTATTTTGATTTCCATGGCAAACAGAAGTGATGGCGAAGCACTTAGGCAACTCACATGCAGCAAATGGAATTGCCCTAGATATCATTATTTATTGATCGATCATAATCATCGATGTCTAAGGATGGCCTTAATTTTGAGGAAACAGTTGTTGCTTGTGTATGTACTTACAGTGAATGCAGCGACGTCAGAAAGTCAAACGAGCCGGGCATCACGCAGGAAATCATGTTGTCATAGAGCGACCTGAAATGGCACAAATTGTCAGTAAAGCACCGAGCATCATTTTCGCACATCACTTACAAAGTCTTGAGGTGATGCAGGCCGAGGAACATTTTGTTGTGGACCTCCTTGATTTTGTTCTCGCCCAGCTGTAGGTCTTGGATCTTTGAAGCACCTTCGAAAGCGTTCGGTTCGATTCCGGTTATTTGGTTGCGCTTTAGGTCGAGCTTGACCAGGTTGGGCAAACGACCAAAGAGACCGTCGGACTTGATGCGACTCAATTCGTTGTCGTTAAGCAAGCTATGGGAGAAGGGCTTGTGTAACCTCTACACACATAATTGAGGGATAATCATCGGACTTACAGTTCAGTTGTGTATAGTGGAATGTCTCGGGGAATTTCCTTTAGGCCACGTGCTGAACAGTCCACTGCTGTGCCATCGCAACTGCACATTGCTGGGCACTCGGTGTCCATGCGGCACTCATTAGCCAGCTTCGTTCGAAGTTCATCCATGGAACCTGCAATCAAATAACAAAGGTTAAAGAAACATCTCGATTAAACCGGCTGGAATTCCCATCCGCACGCATATTTGTGTGCGAATCAAGTCAGCATTTCCGACCATCAAATTCCCTCCTCGCCGAGCCTGATTGGCTTTTGAACTTTGTCGAACATGGGATCCAGTTTTATACACTGCGACCGTTGAAGGGCTCATTTTCAAACTGAAATGAACATTATATCGTTCCTTAAGGGGGTGTAATTATTTCATGAAAATGTTGCCTGTATTAAAACCCCCGCCACTTTATGGTGATGGCTATGGCCCAACATAGAAGTATCAAAACGCCCGTAATTGCGACGTGTATTGTTTACCAGAGGCTTCCGACCGAATGATACGATCTTTTACCACTCTGCCTCGCACTCTCTCTCTCTCTCGGGGGACATCGATTGAAGTTGCGTAACTTTGTTTCCTGGCATCTAGCTGCAGGCACTGAAACTTCAAAAACATCGCTTCTGGTGCGGTAATTAAAACTACCACTTCAAATGCAAATGAAGTCTCGAAAGTATTTATGCTGCTGTTTCCTGTACTGGTATAAGGATACCATTATACGCGTTATGTATAGGTGCATTTGTATAGGCCCAGTGCGCGCTATTTGGTTCTAATGAGCACAAAATCCAAATTCAATTATGTGATAATTTTATAGCTTTCACTGGCAGGTACAATGCAGGATTTTTGGGGCAGGAATGTGAGTATTATTCGATTTATTGGCAACGTAAAGTCACACTGATTAGAAAAGGACACTGTAAGCATTTTTGACAATCTAGGTTTACACAATTAACTGATAGATTGATCAAATGCACTCGAGTAAATCATAAAGCAATAAGCCATTTTCGACAAGTTCTGCAACAGACCGGCTGACACCGTAAAAAAAACTGTTTAAGCTAAAAATTAATGAAACGTCATGTGATTTTTATGCTAAAGGCTGATTTTAAGTTCCTGTCAGTTAAATTTTGTATTAAAAAAAAAAGAATTTTAAAATCCTTCCAGGAAAGTTTTGGTTTATGAATGCTTCTATGTCTAGAAAGTTTTGGATGAGATTCAACTTGGGAGCTCGAAGGACTATTTGGTTAAGATTTCGTACCGCACTCTCTGGATTTTTTTGAAAAAGTATAATCCACCGGCAATCGTATCGCTAAGACCGATTTATTTTTCTTTTCGGTGTGAGGTTGTAAACACTGTTTAAGCCGCGTTGTCACACACAACGTAAAACAGGAACAGAAACAGAATTTCATACATTAGCAACTGAAATCTAAAATCGCTGAATGCTTTTTGCGTTGCTTATGTATGAAATTTTGTTTCTGTTCCTGTTTCTGTTCCTTGTGACACCGCGGCTTTAGCTGCCTTTCGAAAGGGACAAACGACGCGGTTTTCAGGGTTTGATATGGCTGGGGTGCCATTTTACCCTCCACGTAGTTTTGCATTAGTTTAATATGGGTCTAATCATTAAAGCTTTGAAAAATTAATTTGAGTTGATTTGTTTTCAACCTTTTTTTTATTTTTGAGCAGCTTGGGTTTTATGTGTAAACCTCCTTTGGAACTACCTCATACGGGTACTTAACGTCGCAGAAAATCTTGCGCAATGCAAAGGATGAAAAAAATACTTCTTACCTATTATTTGTGCCTGTCTTAGGTGACTTTAAGGGCCATAACACACACTCCCCGTAGCCCACTAACCGATACCGGTTACTCGGTTGTTGGAAACTCTTTTTTATGGACGCGTTCACACCTGCAAGGTTTTAAATTTCTTGCCAACCAACATGTGGTTGGGTAAGAACCCCAAAATATTTGGGCACATTTAAGCAACATTTTTGCTAGAAAAGAAAGTGAAAAATACACTTTTGAGCCGCGTTTTTTGGCATGTTCTCGGCAACTGGAGTTTGTATTTATACAGACTTGAATGTGTAGCTATCAAGTTCAAATGGGGAAAACGGCATATTTTTCTGGGGTTGATATGGCTGGGGCATCATTTCACCCTCTATGTAGTTTTGGATGAGTTTTATATAGATTAAGGCATCCGTTTTTACTCATCAGTGTTCAATCATGATTTTTTGTTAGTAGAGTAAAGCTTTTCTCATATATGTTGAAGTCCTTCTTTGCTTTCTCTTTTCTCTATGATTGTTTCTTTTATTTTGGTTCTTTTGTTGTCATATTTTGTTAGTACAAATTGTTTTAAAAGCTGGTGATGAGCAGCCCGTTTGTTTTAAGTCTTTCAATTGGAAAATATTTTTTTGTGGTCAATAAAGGAGCTCTTACTATCTTAAACATTAATTATAGACCACAAATTTGGTTCGTTATTTTAAGTGTTAAATTTAAAATAAATTTTTTCTACCAACAATATTAAAAGTCAAGACACAAACAATTCGTCGTCGAAAAAAATCTAAATGTACATACATAATTTATCTCTTCACAAGGGTCTGGATATGGTCCAGTCCGGATGAGTTTAAAAAAATCCTTTGCGCGTGATACTACAATCTTACGAGAGAGAACGAAGAGTCAAAAGTGTGTAAGCACCCTATCAATTTGTAGGGGCATATTATCCGCCCTTGGAGGAATAAAGTCTTTAAGTCTTTCTCAGGGTATAGTAATTTTAATGTACATTTTGTAATACAGTGAAAAAAGAAACGTACCCGCTAAGATCTTTGATTGAGGCAGATGAATTGATTGAGCCTTGTGTATTCGTTTGAATGTGTTTTAGATTTAAGGCCTTTAAGCTTGAGCTAAAAATATAAATTTTAGGGTATAATTTGGTTCCTACGTTGCATAGACAATGTATGAAAATTGTTTAAATCCGCCCAAAGCTACGAAGATAGCTTTGACAGGAAGAAAAAACTAAAATTGACAGGACTGATCTTTGAAAGCCTTTGAATTATACCTACGTGAGAAAGACATGAAAGATGCACTCAGACTTCATGTCTTATGTATTGAGAGCATTTAAGAGAATAAAATTTTACTCTGTAAAAAAAACGTCCGTGGAGTTATGCTGCTAGAGTCGAATGTTCGATAGGGTTAACATCTGAAGTAAGTTTGGTGAAAACATTGATTGGCAAACCAATCAAACCACTGTCATAAAGAAGAGGCCTTAGATTATTGATGAACATGCAAAACAATGGTGGAGGTAAAACTGAGCACTGATTTTCCGGATCTTTGACGACTAAAGCGTTTTTCGGGCAGAGCTTAAGGCCATAATCCAAGCTTTTAGGGAACTGAAGACGTACAAGTTTGAGAACAAGACCATCACCATCTTCTCTGCCAGCCAGGGGACCATAAAAGTCATGGAGTCAGATGTGGTGAAGTCAGAGGCTGCATAGTTTGCTGGAAAATTCTAGACGAGATATCACTTGGCAATACTGTAACTCGGTGTTGAGTTCTAGGTCACACGGAGTTTCATATCTAGCAAAACGAAGAAGCAGAAAAATTGCAAGAACTCGGTTAGAGATGAGTTTTAGCGCTCAAATTCATAAGACTACTGCTGAGTTCGATAGCAAGTAAGATCGAAACTGCGATGCATCCTTTAGTAGAACTAACCTACTTTTTATAAAATTTTAAACGTGCAGACACACAAGGGAGCTTTGGCTGGCGGTAAGCAAAAACAGATAACAATTTATATCAGACTCGCCCGCAAGAATATTTGAGTACAATCGAAGATCCGCATTACTTAGATCGCGTAAGTAATGTGGGTAAAGGAACGCGTAAGATATGCACACAAATTCGGATGACTGCAAAAGAGCGGCTCTTTGACCTTTTAACAGAGGTTTTCTTATTGTGTCATTTTGGGTATTAAGAAGGTTTCCAATTGTAACAATGAACTCAACTATATGGTTTCAATGGATCCAACTCCCTAATGTTGTCCTTAGGGAGCCGTGACTACTGTGTCAGGGGAATCCATAAACCCAACCTAAGGCTGAGCCCTGAGGCAGACTAACAACAACTACCTATGTTTATCGACCGTCTTTTCGACTTGATTTTGAAATGCAATTTTTTTGGGACTGTATTTGGAAACATCTTGGGTCATTCCAAGGGAGACCACGAAGAGAAAACCGAAGAAAGCTACGTTGAACGTTCTCAATTCGAGATACATGTACTTTATGATGGAGGGACCAGACTTGGCTGAAGTATTCGAGTAGGCGACGACGTATCAAAGGATCTTGTAACAAAGGTATCAGCGAAGTCCCTGGACCAACGTTTGACAAAGCCAAGTGATGAGTTGGCTTTCAAAATCATCGCATCAATATGGAATCGGAAGTTAAGTTCTCTGTCGAGTAGAATTCCGAGGTCTCGATGAAATTGAACAATGGATAAAAGCTGACCATGGAGGAAGAAAGGGCGTTGAGGGGATGTTCGTTTTCTACGAAAAAAAGCAATGGATTGGAACTTGGAGATATTGAGCTCCAAGCAATTTTTGGAGCACCAGAATGAAAAATGTCATGATCTTTTTGAAGAAGACAGTAGTCACGAGGTGAGGTGAGGAGATGGATTTGAAAATGTTGGTGTCGTCCGCATATAACTCTTTCAGCATCATTAATGGCCAAAATAAAGAAAAGAGGCCCGAGATGGTTGCCTTGTGGAACCCCAAAGGAGGCCAATAAAGAATCAGATAGGACGGATCTGAAGCGGACACAGTAGAAACGGCCTTTACCTGCCTCTTAAGCTGAGAGGGTGGAAGACATAAATTCGACGAAGTTAGTAGCAGTGAATCTACTTTTCAAAAAGCCATTTTAGTTAGGGGAGATAAGAGACTTGCACTGAAAACTAAACGCATCGTATAAATTACTTTCAAAGATCTTGGGTATGTGGGTGAAAGCTTAGCTATAGGGCGATAATTTTTCACTTCGGTTTTTGAGCCCTTTTTCTGAGTCGGAATGATGTAAGAGGATTTCCAAATTTGTGGAAATTCTCTTGAGTAAGAGATAAATGAAATCCTGCCATCGTCACCTGAAAAAAAACTTGTTCTTTTTCACGGTTCCCACCTCCGCGAGGTTTTGACAAATCCTCCGAGAGTATCATTTGTCTTGAAAAACTTCTCAAAGTGCGGTTCGGATTCGGCGAAAAATTGTAGGTCCCCTTGTATGTAAAGTAATTAACACACCAGCATACATTGTTGAGAAGTTGGCCCTGGTTCACCTCGAGCTGTTGCGCCACTCAATTTATTTATTTAAGAGATAAATGAAAGAGATGAGCGAGGGGGAAAGATTGGGAGAATTTTTTTTTAATTGCTGGAAGACCATCCGGAACAGGCGAAAATTCCAGGCGAAAGAGCTGGATCAAAGTGTTGAGTAAAGTGTCTCACTTTAATCACCTACCCGTGAAGTTGGGTAGGTGACTAAAGTGAGAGGGGTCTGGATGAAAAGAGTTGCTAGAAGGCTTGAAAAAGGAAGCAAAAAGTAAGCAATGGAATATGGATCAATGACGTATTTTTAAAAGATAGAGAAGGAGAGTAACCGTCAATTTTTCTCTTATAATTGACAAATTGGAAGAAAGACTTGGGGTCGTTAATCAGATTCATTTTGGTTTTATCTAGTACAACTATTACTAAACTACTACTGTACTTATACTGTACTACTAGAATAGGGCAAAAAGGGTTGCCCCCTTTAGGGCCCAATATCCATAGATTTTTTCGTGACATCAGAGCTGAATTCATTTGCGAAACCGCGGGCCTAAGGCGGTCCTTTAATTGTTGAAAAAAAAAACCATTTGTCTTCCCCGCTTCGATAGTTCTAAAACTCCTGTCTGTCATCAACCGCCTCTATCAAAGAGCCAAAGAGACATTCTTCTTTGATGCCATGCGAACAGGTCTTGTCTGCGCCTTTCCCATTCACATACGCCATAGAAGAAGGTTATTACCCCCCCCCCCCATTAGATCCTTACCCCGTAGGATTCTTACTTCTATTCAAAATCGCGCATTGGCACTTAACTATATCTCTCACAGGTTAATGCAGAATACTTACATTTAAATTTCTCATCCCTAAGCGATTCGATTCGTCTGCGTTGCATTCGCTTTGGTGCATCACACTTAGCTCCGCTCGTCTCGATGGGATTCTTGTGCAGGTAATCGGCCAGCCATCGTAAGTTGCAATCGCATATGAATGGGTTCCTTGCGAGGTGGCTGATGATGATGATGGTGTTTGCAAAAAGGATACAAAAGGCAAAAGATTAACAAAGCGCCACACATGAGCATGTAATGTGAAACTGTTGATATACGTGTGTTGCATAACAAGAGACAGTATAATATTTTATAGTGTGCACAGATAAAAAAGGAAGTAAAATAGCTGGTTGTAGCTGCTTTATTCCTGGTGAAAAGGATGCGAAAATCCCTCAAATGAGCAGTAAAAATCCACGCATATGTCAAGATCTTATCTTCCAAATTGTAAATGCGAATGGAAGCTAACGAGACATCCTATTGAGGATGTCAAGGATTCCGCACGACACAACAATGTGTTGTTGCGCTGCTCCTCACAGAGGCGACAACGACGATGGTTGGGAGCAAAAAAAATGAAGAAGAAAAGTTCTACTTTGGTGTATAAAGGAAGGAATATGAGGATTGGGGAATAGGTAGGCATTCAGGCAGCTCAGTGGAAGTGTAGCAATTTCGAATCGAAACAAACACGACAGAAACGAGCAACAAAAAGGGGATTCTGCAGTAAAATCCTCGCTGGGATTAATCAACAAAAAAACCAAGCAACAAAAGGTAAACAACTTAACACACATACACACAGAGGCGCATACATAAAGGGGATAGAACTCACAGGGTCTTGATGTTCTTTATTGAATCGAAAGTTCCATTTGCCAGTGACTGGATATTGTTGTCGTACAGTGAGAGTAGCGTTAAACTGTGCAAATCCTTGAATGCATCCTTTCTTATGCACGAGATCTCGTTGGCGTTCAACAGAAGTAGCTGCAGCGATGATAGGCCTTTAAACACTCCCGAGGGCAGGTCCTTTATCTTGTTGCCATAGAGTACCCTGTAGAACAAAACCAAAATTGGAAAACAGCATGTTTCACATTAAACCGCACAACAACAAAAACAAACAACAACAGAAACTTGATGATGTGAGGTTTTGTCATAAACATTATTCGGAATGACTTTTACGTCGTCGGTTGTCGTCTCCTTCCAACGACTGCGACGACGACGACGACAACAAAGGATACTTACAGTGTTGTGAGAGCCTTTAGACCACTCAGGGCATCGTGCGCTATGCGGGAGATGTTATTGTTCGATAGGTCGATCCGCCTAAGTCGGCGGAAATTCGCAAATGCTTTCGGTGGAAGTTCCGTGATGTAGTTCTGCTCCAATCGACTGCAACGTATAATAGACATTCGAGGTTGGAGCTCATTAAAAAGAACACACACACATCCCATCGTTCATACTTACAGTTCAGTGGTGTCATCCGGCAGGGAGTTGGGCACATTCGTAAGACTCTTCTCCCGGCAATTTACAACGCCGTCAGCACACCTACATGGGTGCGGACAACTGTTAGCTGCACCACACTCCATCGGGGCGTTCTCCGTCAATCCTGCAATGAATGCAATTGAATAGAATCAGATAGTTGCATCATCGTCGTGTAATGGGTGTAATGTCAACTGTGCTCGAAGCCCGCGAGGGTCTCAGGGTCGGCGAACTGTCGTGAGGAATTCAAGTGCATTTATGTACACCATTCCAGGTCGGTCGTCACTGGCGGCGGCGGCTACGGCTGGGGGGGGGGGGGGGGGGGGGGGGGTGAGAGCGAGCTCCAGAACTCCATTAGTCAAGAGGAGCTGTTTTTCTAGCTTTTAGTTGTAATTATCTCGTTTTGAAGTAATTAAAATGCCATAATAGTTTTTTTTTCAAGAAGAGAGACAGCCAATTTAAGTTGTCGTTAAATTGTCTATGTTGCGGGTACGGTTATGTTTTATGTGCGGGTTCTATTGTTGCGGCAGCGATAAACATGACTTTAAGGACTCACCGTGTCTTATTCCAACCCCATGTTTGTTTATTGTTTTCTGTTAAGTTTTTATTGGGCCCTGTCAGCGCTCTTCGTGACTACTTACTTTTATCAGCCACTTAAGTGCAGGCTTTGTTTTGCATAGCTTTAAAATGAGGACTTCGCTGTGAGCTAAATGGCATGCCAAGATATGGAGAGAAATTTGGCTCTATGAAGTTGGAACAGGTCGTTAAAACGGCCTAAAATCATCGTTATCAAATGCTAAGGAGCAAATGCTGTAAATACCTCAACAATTGCGTGCAGCGAAAAAATAAACCAACTATGTATACTCCGAACAGTTTTCAGGTCGATAACTAAAAAGCTGCAGCGGAAGCATATAGTCTTCCCTGAACTGATTTTTGTTGCATTTGTTTTCTCTACAATTTAAACTTTTATACGATCAGCGAATTGTAAGAAAATTGCTGCAAGGACCCTTCCCTTAGTTAGTATAACAATTGTATAAAGGCTACTTTGGGGCCTAGCCAGCTAAAACCTAACATTAAGGGACTTCCCACAAGTGTGCTTATGAGTCGGTGTTTGGATCATGACGAAAAATCACCGATGTTATTTAAGAACGATAAAAAAATTAGCATGCATCGAAAATACTAAAGGATCTGGATTACACAAGTACAACATTTGATTGGCATCAAAGAAGGACAAAGAATTTCAAGACTGGCTGGCCAATAAATGAATCTCTACAGGGAACTATTGCAACCTTTTGTGAAAAAGTGAAACCGATTCAGATGACATTCTTATCTAAAACGAATAAGCGTATAACTTTTCTTTTCATGCCGCGATGCGCTCGGCAAACTTTTTAACTTTTTACTCTTTGGTGTTTAAAACTTTGACTTGAAAATATACCGAATGCAAACCGTCGTTGTTTCGCTAGAATCTACACATCTTCGTCAGGGTATTATGCAGATGCTTCAAACTTGACAAGGGTGTTGCCAAGTTGCTGATTTTACGGACTTTTTTTTACCGCACCAAGTCTACTCTTATTTTTTCAAACATGAACTTATGGACTGGTTTGGACTAGAGTGAATAAAGAGTTTCTATCTTCTGTGCGAATGTACCTTTGAAGAAACCACCAGAAACAGGACAAAATACTGTTTGGCAGTGACACTGATGCTTAAGGCTTTAAACTGCCAAGTCCTATTACGACTAAGGCTTATTACCACTTGCTGCGGGCCTTAATTTTTTTTATAAAACAAAGAACTTTAATATTAAAGTGAAAAGGTTAGCCCCATCTATATAAACAATAAACAATAATAAAACAAGTGGGAAAGTGCAACAGTATGCATCTTAAAACTTCAGCCCGTCTGTGACGGATTCAATGGTTGCATCTACAAGCTTGTAGTAGGCGTTTCTGTGGGCGGATTCGACGTACATGTACGGACGGACGTACATGGCTTAATTGATTCTCCTGTCGATCCCATTTATATCTCTTAAGGTGGGTCTACGGTGATTATTTCACTGCGTTACCAACAATACAAGAAACTTAAAAATTGTTAAAAAACTATTATTGCCCCGGTCGGAATCCCAACCCAGAACTTCTTGCGCAGTAGTCCGACACACTGACGATGGCACCCCTAACAATGCTAAAAAGATGCGGAGAAAACACTAAAATATATTCAGGATCGATACTGTGGCCTTAGGAAATAATGCCACAAGAAATCAAGCCAAAGGAAAAATTATTTAAGAGCGCAAAACTGAGGCTCGATTTTATGATGAAATACGACCCTACTATCAAAAAAAATGGCTACATATAAGGGAAGTTTAAAAAAGTGAGGTCGGAGGAAGACATGCCCGACGAATGGAGCCTCAGCATTGTTTTCCTGATCCTGAAGAAAGGAGACCCTCTGAAAGGCGCTACTACAAAGGCATCAGTTTACCTAACATCGAATACAAGATCTTTTCTGCTGTAAACTCCTAAAGCCGTTTGTCAACAATCTGATAGGTCCTTATCAGTGTGGCTTTAGGGCCAAGAAAGTTCACAATCGATCAAAGATTTACACTGCGGCAGATCTTAGAGAAAACTCAGGAATTTCAAATCGATACCAACCACCTTCTCATCGATTTCACACACTGTTCCGTCAACCGTCACCGAACCCTTTGATGACAAAAAAGGATTTAGACCAGGCGACGCGCTGACATATGACTTCTTGAACATCATACTTGAGAGAGTTGTGCAAAAGTCCCGCGCCAACACCAGAGGCACAATCTTTCAAAAGTCCGTTCAATTGCTCGCATACGCAGACGATATTGACAAAATTTGAACAACAAAGCGTGATGTCAGTAAAGCCTTCGTGAGCATTGGGACGAACCCGGCGAATATGGGCTAAGCAGGCAACGAGGGCAAAACCAAGTTTATGCTGTCATCAAAAAGAGACACCCAACACCGACGTCTTGGAAAAAACATAATCAAAGACAGCTATAACTTTTAGCTAGTTAGGGACTTTGTCTACTCGGGTTCCGCTATAAATTCAGACAGTGACACCAGCGCTGAAATTAAACGAAGAATAACTCTCGCCAATCGCTGTTTCTTTGGGTTAAGAAGGCACTTGAGTAGCAAAGCCCTCTCTCGAGCAACTTAAATTTTCATCTATAAGAAGCTCATCAATTCAGTCCTGCTTTACAGTGCAGAAGCATGGACTCTGTCAAAGGCGGCCTGAAAACACTTCAGGCCGCTTCGAGACGAAAATTCTTCGGACGATTTATGGTCCCACCTGCATAGACAGAGAATGGAGAGGGAGATATAAAATTGAAATATACGGGAAGAAAGAATTGTGCCGATATCTTTCTGCGTTTAAAAGTTGTAATTTCGTCAACAAAAAAGTAATTTAGGACCACAGTGTCGTTCCGTCCGTCCATCCGTCCAATCACATTATAACTTCTGCATGATCGTAGGTCGTAGAAGTACACTGACATTGATCTAGCCAGAAGAGTCAAAATACAACGGCTACGATGGTTGGGTCTAGAGCGGATGGACTCCAACGCTCCGGCCCGGATAATCTTCGAATTCACCTCGCAGGGACGGCGCAGTAGAGGAGCACTGAGCATCAGGTAGCACACGCAAGTGGGAGCGCGACCTCAGCCAACAAACTGGGGACGGTTAGCGGGAGACAGAGCTGGCTGGCGAAGCTTCTTGGCCAAAGCCTAGGTCTATCCCGGATTGTAGCGCCACATTAAGTAAGTAAGTAAAACAAGTGAGCAAATGGCAAGAGTTCGTCTGGTAACGAATTTCTAAATACCCTTCCCTTTTTACCCGCAACACCAAATCTTAAAGCTTTTTAACCTGAATTTATAGATTGTAAGTCAACTATTTGCCCATAGCCACGCCTTCAATCAAATTAGCCACCCATAGCCACGCCGAAATCAAATTAAAAATCCTTTAATTTCTTTAATCCTTTGATTTCGGAAACGTAATACTAGGCCAAAGCGAATTTTCAGAGAAATCATGTTTTTAAAGCTGTTTAAGTTAATTTTGAAGACCTAAAACCGTCACACATCTAGACGGACGAACAGGCGGTTCGACGTGGCTTAATCGGTCTGTCGACCTGTCCGTCCAGACCTTTTCGAAGTGTCCTATGTTTTTAAACTATGTATAAAAACTAGTGGGAGGGTTACAATCCGCTTAGGCAAATCGTTGGATACCCCATCCCAATTGACCACTGTCAAGCTCCGAATTGTGTCATAAATCTTGGTTGTTAAATTTCATTTTCTATTTACTTCAATTGTATTTAGAATTTCTCATTTAAAAATCTGCTCCCTAAAAAAGGGGCGTGGCATCCACCCCCTTTCAATAACATCTTCGTGATTGCATTTTCATATTAAAAATTTGGTTTATACTTAAAAACGCCCCGAAAAGTGGGCGTGGCATAAATTTATTCGTTTCAGTTGATAGCTTTCACACATATCTGAACATTTTTTAGTGCAAGTTTTTGGGATTCAAAGAAAATGTATCGAATAAGAACCGTTTATTAAAATGTTAATTAAATATGACCACGCCCACATGGGGGCGGTTTTCGCCTTTTTTAGAAATGCCAATCACAATACATTTAAGCGAGGATAAGGCATACCAAAGTTCAGCTTCCTACGACAACTTTGACTTTTCATGCTACTAAGTAAAGTGGGCGTGTCAGTGGGCGGATTTCAAAACTTTTTACACTTGTACTGCTTCGGGACCCAAAAAGAACAGATATTAATTTTCATGTTCCTAGCATAAAACTTAAGGCCTTAAAACTACCGACACACGGACGGACGGACATGGCTCATTCGACTAACAATTCGGTCTCGATCATATGCCCTTAAGGTCTTGAGGGTCTACGGTGATTATGTCTCTATGTTACAAACTATGAATCAAACTTAATATACCTACTATCCTATGGGATGGGGTATAATTAATATACCCTGAGTCGGGTACTCAAAGGCAACACAAAAGTTCAGATGACTGAATTGTTTCTGCCATATCGAGCAAGTTGACCAGGATGGTTAAGCTAAAAAGGGACTCGAGTATAGTGTCTAGAGTATGAGACAAGGAAGAACAAAGTACATTTTTCACAGGCACCTCTTTAACATAGCAATATCGACTGCGCCAACTCTTAGTTCAAAATTATAAATGCTGGGAATTGTGTCGACTCGTTGGATTCTTACAATTTACCCTAGACACCCTGATCTGACTACGCAGCTGAGGTATTACAAAGTTTCTGTACAATTGAACATTCTGTACAATGTTCAGCCCATACGTTGTGCCCAGATGTGACACCGGAACTTTTTTGTGGCTTTTATTGTTTTAATTGCACACATTCAGACCTAGATTTTTGAAAGCGCACAGAAAAAAAAAACTGCTCTTTCCTCATAAGCTTTAATCGTGCAGCGGCGACGGACGGTACATGCATTCGGAAATGGGTGCTACACTTTCAAGTATTTGATAAAGATTGTCAGAGCAAATCGTTGCCCTAAGGACTAACTTTAGCGAATGGATCAGTGGCTTAGAGGCAGATCCATCCAATGAGGAAAGCGACAATCGCGGTGCACCTCCTGTAGAGAGGGAATGCGCAACTAGTACCTACTTTGTACCAAGCCATAAAATTGCGATTTGCCAGGAACGAGTAAAAATAAATCTCGAAAAGTGTCTCCAACGGACGGACAAACATAAGATTAATTCGACACGAGTAGTCTTTTTTTTCATTTTGGCTCTCAAAAGAGAATGACAATGACAGGAACAAGAGAACAGAGTTTTACTGTAAACATTTTTATCCGGTGGAGACACTTAAGGATTTATTTTTTATCGTCTTCTGTTAATTAAAGTTCTATGGTCGGTGGACACATATAGCATAAGACCCGTAAGAAGATCCAAAAGAAACCGAAGAAAAAGAAAGTATCAGCAAAAAAAAAAAACATCTACGGAAAGTAAAAACGCTTTGGGTTTGATTTTCTTGGACTCATCAATGAAGAGTTCTAAAAGAAAAAAAAAGAACCATTTGGAAATACCATCCTACTTTTTTTATTTAGCGCAGCTATCTTCGGATCACTATGAAGCATTACTTCTTTTTCATAATAGGAAGTTCAAGGCTTCAGATATTTAATTGTTTACATTTTCTTCATTTATAGTGTATTAATAGCCCGAGCTTAAAATTTGTGAGTCAACAGTTCCTTAAATACTAAGCGGATATACATATTATTTACATTAAATGATTGTTTGACAAATATAGATGAACACAATGCCTTAATTTTTTTTTTTTTCTAGGAACTTGCAGAGATGTGACCATTCAAAGAAGTGTACTTCTTGCAACGAATTACACTAAAAGTGGCAGCAGCACGCTGTGACTGTGACTATAGCTGTAGCTAATTCATAGCAAATCTCCCATTTAGCTTGACAGATCTACACTTAGCGTCCGAAGCAAGTGTTAGTTCTTTTCTGTATTGTAAGATAGCCGCACAAAAACAGGATTAACCACAACCGTTCCCAAAGGTGTTCGACATAGTATTATCGAATTTTTTACGTTCGCAACAGCTCTGCACCGCCAACAACCCCGACACAATGGTCCACAAATCGATTGACTCCGCATCGATGTAGTTTGATCTGAAATGTGGAAACAGATCACCGATCACTTACCTGAGCATTTAAAGTCCTGATCGTGCAAGTCCGCCACGTTTTGGCCCTTCAACTGGCTGGGTGAATGGCATTTCGTGTACGGTGCCAGACGTGGAGCACTGCGTAGGAATCTGGACAGCCAAGATAAATGGCAATCGCAGGAGAACGAATTGTCAGATAGCCGTAGGGCCCGCAATCGTCCCAGTCCGGTGAAGGCATTGTGCGGCAGCATCGTCAAATTGTTGTTATTTAAGGTACTGCCAAAGGGGGAAAAAAAAAACACAAAAAAAATCGAAGGATCATCAGTCGTGAAATCAATGTGTGGCATATACATTTGAATTAATGCATTATTGATGAGCTAGAAGGAGCCAAAAGGAAGAAAAAAACATGAGCAAGGCTCTTCTTACAGTATCTCCAGTTCGGCGAGACCCTTGAACGCCTGCTCATCCATGCACATGATTTGATTGTTGTCCATTTGTAAGCTGCGCAGCGATTGAGCGCCTTTGAAGGCCTTCCTTGGAATCGTCGTAATACCATTGTGCGAGATGTCCCTGAAGATGTTGCGAAAGAATTATTAGAAAGCCAAAAGAGGGACAGTAAATACATCTAAATGCTATTTGTCAAAAGTCGAACAAGTGAAAGGATATTTTTTTTTTCTTCTCATTTTTTTTTTTGATAAATACTCGTCCTGACAACCGAAGGACCAAATTTTGATTTCAACATATTTCACAATTGACTGACCCGAAATTGGTTCGACCCTTTTCGTGTTGTATACACCCCCACCTCCACTGGAGAAGAAGAAAAGGGTTCACCCGAAAAACAAATATTTACTCAGCATTTCCATTAATCAAAATTTAGTCCTTCCGAGGGTGGACGATTTGCAAAAATTACTCTTCAAACAAAGTAAACAATGTGAAAAAGGATATTCAATATAATTTACGTCTCTCTAGAATCTAGAATGAAAGCGGAACTACTTACAATCGCAAAAGACTCGCTGAACTTGTCACAAAGTTTTCAGGAATTGCCTTAAGCCGATTGTTGTTTAGGCGTCTGAGGCGTGCATCAAAAATTACGAAAAAAAGGAAAGAAAAGAATAAAAAAAATTAAGAAAACAAAAGCAAAAGAAATTAAATCAAAATAAATGTCAAAATCGCATCAGAAAATCACATGCAAATTAGCAGCGAATGGTCATGCCAAATGTAGCTATTAACTAGATGGTTATGTGTAGGTAGGAAAGTGTACTTACAGCCTCTCGAGCGAGATGAGATCCTGGAAGGCATCCTTCTCTATCGTGTGGATTTGATTGTCAGTCAGTTGTCTATTAGGTTGGGAAAAATGAAAGAAAGCCAAACACAAAGTGAATTAGTTGACCGTGTGCTGATGTATTCGTGTTAAAAATTGCACAGAGGCTCTGACATAATTTCTACCTGTCTGTCACTTTGAGAGTGCGAGACTGACACTTGGGGGCTGGGACTGGGGCACTCCTATCTGTGGAGGAAAAGCCACCATAGTCGTGGCCTCTTCACGACTATGGTGGCTCCTTGGACAGTGATGATGATGAGTTGGGGCACTGCAATGAATTTGGATCACACTCTTGTTCGCGTTGTAGGAACACTGCCAGGCCGGCAGACGTGCATGCACAAGGCACAGACGTCAGGCACGACTTGCAGGTGAAACAAATGATAATAGACGATGGCACAGCGATGACATATGGGAGGAGCGACAGTAGCTACATCCATTGTCGTCGTCGTCGTCTGTTTGACGTGTCGTCGCGAAAATATCGGACGTGACTGTAATTCCAATAAATCTACCATTCTCTATGGTAGCTAGATGGAGGTTAGGTATCTATCTGTAATTACATTTCTCTTACTTCTTGTGCCGGAGATAAGTAAATCACAAAGTGCTTGGGGCACCTGACTGTTTTCGATGAAGCAGCAGGGAGGCTAATTTCAACATGCAGCACTCTGAGTTTTTTTTTATAAGGGAGTAGCGCAGCCAATTATCTTCAATGTTAAATACATTTTATGAGCGGAGGAACCACTTTACCGCGATTATCTTGGAAACCGCGCCGCATTAAAGGCAACAAAACAAATTCGAAAGTGGGCCCCTTGTTCGCCGAGCAAATGCTGATGACGCTGACGATGGTATTTTCATTTTTTTCCCCAACCGACCGTTGCTCGTCGTCGAGCACAAGATACAACTTACTCGGAGAAGAACGAACTTAATTAAGATTTGAAAATTTCCAAATGTTTATGAACACGAAACTCATTTAAGCCGAAAATGTAATAAAGATAACAAGCGAGGAGCATCCATCAAGATGGAGCAGCAAACAGCGAGCAACCAGCAACATTTGATGCTGGTTTGGTTTGGTTGCTGCAAGGAGTTCTCGGCGCGCCCTGCTGCACATGTGTGTCCATCATATGCAAGTTGTATGGCTTTTAGGCTTCTCGGCTTGGCACATGCACAGACGACACGGACGGGACTGCATGCGCAGCACTATGGTATGGGATGATAAACTTATCAAGCAGCGAACAGTGATGTGTGGCTTTTTGGGTAGGTAGATGCGTTTGCCCAGGAGCAAACTTAAGCTATTAAGGGAGCTGATGCTGCAAGACCAGGAAACACTGATAAATAAGTGTTGTTTAACATTTTTCTAATTACTAACTGGAGGTTGTAAGTTAAGACGTTTTGTTTGGGAGCACGAGGGAGAGGTGCAACAGCCATTAACGTTTTATTGGGCATTGCAGGGGTTTTGTTTGGGATGAAAAGTGCAAAACAGATGCTTGCCTAGGGTTCATGGGGATCGAGGCTTCTGGGTTCGTTAAGCAGTTGTTCTCGCAGCACATCGACTATGGATTTCGGTAGGCGGTGGTTTATGTACTTTTTCGGGGGGAAAGTGCGCGGTCATATAACGTTCGTTTACAGAACCTTTCAACTGTGAGTAATTGTGTGTTAAAACTCCTACCTAAGGAGGAAGTAGTTAAACGTAAATTTTGTAGCGCGAACAAATAATCATCATAAACTTCTAGGATTTTAGAGCTAGTGACCATAAGCCAGGAAGTTATGTCTATTACATTAAGGGCTCCAACTGTGGAATTTATACAATTACCGTCGGTGAGCCTGTCAGAATATTTCGATCCATATAAGACCGATATTTAGGTACTTTATATATACATAGGTAAAAGTCGTGGCGATTAATTGGACCATTATTGGAGATTAGTGAAGTGACTCGCTAGATGCGTTAGCTGGAATGACGCCAATTGACCTCCTCGTTAAAGAAGCCAAAAGAAAACATTGTGACGGCCAGGATAAGGTTTCCAAAAGCAACAAGCCGGATGAATAATGAAGACAGGAACGACAACGAAATGTAACGAAATGTAGCGCCAACGTGAATTAGCCGAATATGCAAGAATAACGTCCCCCTGAAGACTGATGTCTGAAGACTGATGTTTAGTGGGTGTAAATCCCAGACTCTTATTGAATATGGGCTCAGGTTCGTCCTTGAAAGAATCCCAAATCCTTCAGCAAACAAAAAAATCCCTAAGCCAACCTCTCCTCTTACATCCCGTGGTGAGCACCGGGTGGCAAGTACCTCAATACGAGAATTAGGTACGAGAATTAGGCACGTTGTTAGGGACAGCGGACGCGAGATGTAGGAGGATCCAAATGGTTCCGAAGGAGCTCCCCAGATCATATGGTATATCATCGGCGGGCACCCAGTAGTTCAGTCAGGTCGAATTACTTTGTGAACACGGGCTACTACGGAGTATGTGAAGCCTAGGACAGTAAGAATTGGGTATAGCACAGCTCTCCGTCCTTGGAGCAACAAAATGGATCTGGTCCTCCATTTTGGGAATCGTGCCAACTTGAAGGCAAATGGATTTGTTGTTGTACGCCGATGCAAACGAAGCAAGGACAACGATTTTTGAATGTGCACATGAAATACTAGGTTCCTAGGGACCTCTTGCACAGTAGTCGGCGGTGATTAAGTCGGACTGTTATGGTTGAAATTCCGACCAGGGCAATAACAAGTTTTTCACAGTCCCACCTCTGCTAGAGCTGACATACCCTCCGAAAGTATCATTAGCCATAAGTGATTGTTGGCCCGCTCCATAGGTTTAAGCACACTTCAAATCCACACACAGCATTCATGGCTTTGAAAAGGTCTTAGGCAGACTTAGTAAGTGGCAGACTTAGTCGAAAATTCTGGAACTTCAAGTATGTGAGCGAGAGCCTGAAGACGATTCCCAGCCTGGTTTCGCCAACCTTAGATTCATATTCGAGCATGTTCCCTTATGCGGTTGCTGGTCCTCAATTGGACGTCTCCCCAGGTGGCGGATAGGGGAATGAATTAATATTTCGCCAGATATGGTGGGTACCGGTATGGAAAATATCCAGTGTGGACCAAAACCAGCAACAAACGAAAAATCCAGAAGCGTCTTTCTCAAAATGAGCGGCTTTCTGGTCGGCGTCTGTTACCCAGGTTAGGGTTGGCCGAATGCAAAACACCTTTTTCTCTTCCCATATGCAAATAGAATGGACAACAATTAGATGCATGTCAGATTTTTTTATGAAATATTCTGCTGGTTATACTATCTTTTTTCTCCGTAAAGGCATTAAGCTCTCGTGTTTATGTCCCGAGGTTTCTTGTTTCGCTCATCAGCGTTTGTGTTGGATCGAGAATTACTTTCTTCTTCTATCTCTTCTATCCCCAAATTCTTTCCGCTCGCGATGTGCTTCGTATTTTAAAGGTAAGGTTATCTCCTGGATCACGAGCATACTATAAAAATTTTTTCGAGCATGTTCCCCAGATGAGATGATAAAGACGCCAACGACATGTTGTGCTACGAGCTCTTGGACAAAACGTATCATAAAAGCCCTAGCGGCATTAGGCTTGTGATAGTCGATTTTAATGCCAAGATAAAAAAGAAGAGTTTTTTTGGGGGTATACCATGCGTCAGAAAGGAAAGCCTGCACGACACGGCCAAATTTTCTGAGGGGCCGACATTGCTCCTCAAGTTCTTCTACCTATTCTGCAGCACATCTATATACCTTCTTTGGGTCTTCCTCGCTTACCAAACTTCTGAATTTCGATCCTTGGGCACTAAATCTTGCTTTTTTTTCCACCAACATTCTCAGTTTTTTTTTTATCATCCTTAAGAAATTCATGGCCCCCATTGTCTACTGCTCGATGGCTGATAAGCCAATTCTGCTCATCACTTTAAAGAACCGGTTCTCGAAGTTTTCTCCTACAAACTTCCTAAAATAGCACGAGAGCGGTTTGTCATCAATATCAGACATCGCATAAGATTTCATTCTTAAAAGATGGGTGGAATCCCATCGAACTGTACTCTTTGCTTGTCTGCCATCTTTGTTGGTCTGTGTTTTTTTGTTGCTCAACTCTATTGTGCGGACGCACGTCCCACTTAGCACGTCCCACTTAGCAAAAGTAAGGTAATAGGCTCTACATGAAACCTCAATAGATTCTCACTTTTCGAGAGAACATGAGCTTCTGTCGGATGTACGTAACAGAAGATGAAAAGACTTAAGTTTCCTTAAGATCACACTAACGAAGCTTCCAACTGCTGGTCATAATGAGATTAATAAGATTTAAACTAAATCTTAATTGCAGAAAGGATAACCGAGACGATTTCAAGTTGTATAGTAGATAAACCTTGCGATTTGTACGAGAGTCGTTGAAGGTTTATGATAATCGCGGATTTGTGTTCGGTGGAAACATGGTATAAGGGTGACAAGACACACGGTTGAGACACTCAAGAGCTTTTAATATTTAAGTAGTTTACTTTCTACTGATGGTGGGTCCGATCGTAACATTACAACCCGGATTGGGAAAGCCAAGTCGTCGTGTGGTATGTTGCAAAGACATCTTTATGAGCTTAGAAACTATTACCATGTCTCCACCGGGAACTAATCCGCAACTTATATAAATCTTCATTAAATCCTCTACAAATTACGCGATTAACCAAAAAAAATGTAAATCCTCTCGACAAGCGATTAAAAATAAATCTCCTCATAGATCTCATTCGCCCTTTTCACGAATCACTTTCAACCTTTCCGAGTACCATGCAGTGACATGTTGAGAGATAAAATGACAGAAAAAGAGTGTGTCAAATTAATCCTGTATTTCTCTGGTGGAACCACTTTGGGATTTAATATTAATCGTCTCCCACTTATCCTCGTATTATTTTTATTGCCGGTGGTAATAGGTAAGCTGTGATTGTTCCGGTCGAACGTAGACTGTACTGCAATATGGCTGCAGCCACCCGAAGAAGCTGTAGGCATTTGTTAATAGGTGGCTCGGGAATATAAAAAAAATGTTCTAGACAAGTCGTATCTCGAACTTTGAACTTTATTCAAAAACATAAGAGCCTACCTTATTCTACAGCGAAAATGACAGTAGATGTGGATAACCAACAATATACGGAAAAGTGTCAAATTCTGTCCGTTAGCCCGATGTGGCAGAAGAGCTGGTCGACCCCGAAACACATGACGCAGAACGACAGGATACGACGGTAAAGTTTAATTAAGACAGACGTTTGCATTCAGGCAGTAAATCCGTCCGAATCCGAGGCTTGCTGTTGGTTCGAAACCAGTATTTCTTTACGAAGCCGGGAAGTCATCTCGATGGCACGACCCAACCTGGAGGACCAGGTTCTTTAAGTGACTCCAATGACGAAGAGCCGCATAACCCGCTCCTTATAGGCCTCAGCGACGAGGCTGAGGCACAGGTCCACCCCGCATTGTATACCACCGGACTTTAAGTGGGTAAGTTAGATGTTTGCATGCAACCAAGTTGTTGCATAGACTCACATGTGCATGCGAGACAACCTAAATTCGATTGTCACAACGGTTGGTGTAAAACTCTTACCATAGAATGTAGACGTCAGTATGACGCATGTAGGTTAATGCCCTAATCTGCATGTCGTTAAGCATGATGCCTTTCAACTCCCCATAATATGCGCTGCTGCAATTTTATGGGGATTCCTTAGGTTTGAAAAAAATAAATTTTTTCGCATATTTGTTTTCGCATAAGTAACTCCAAGGACGAAGAGCCGGATAACCTCCTTATAGGCCTTAGCTCCGAGGCTGAGACAGAGGTCCACCCCGCGCTGTATCACCGGACCTTAACTAACTAAGTTAGATGTTTGCATGCAACCAAGTTGTTGCATAGACTCACATGTGCATGCGAGACAACCTACATTCGATTGTCACAATGGTTGGCGTAAAACTCTTACTATAGAATTTAGACGTCGGGATGACGCATGTAGGGTAATTCCCTAATTTGCATGTCGTTAACGGATGCCTTTAAAGTCAAAATATTATGCCTGCTGCAATTTTATGGGGATTCCTTAGGTTAAAAACAAATAAATTTTTTCGCATATTTGTTTTGTAATTGTGTTTTTTCAAATTGCCGTATAATAGGTCAACTTAAATGGATCTCCACTGGCCCCTCAAAACTTCTCAAAATAGAATTCCGTCATCGCTTTACATTCCGGCCGGCAGTAACTCCCCTAAATGCGCCAAAACCACTCAAAAAACACTTAAATATCAATTAAATATTTTGCCCTGTCAGATATTCTGTTTCTTTAATCAATTAGACTCTCATCATATCGTCTGTACAAACTACTCAAGCAAGCAATTAAATATGTTATTCTAAAGACCCATCATTAATTTAAAGTACTTACAAAATTCGAAGCTTGGTCAAGTGTTGAAAGTCCGACTCGAATATCACGGTGATGTTGTTCCCCTGGAGATCTCTGCAAGTAAAGAAAAAAAAAAAAAAATGTTATAAGAAAAATGATTCTCCATCTGCCTAATCATCGCTTTTGAGACTTTTATATAGTATCTCCGTAGAGATTTATCATCAAAACAAATAAATATACAATTTTTTTTTTTCGTCTTTTATTTTTGTGTATGGAGGAGAGCATCTCGTAATTCATTACTTCCGCCTGCCACTTAATGGCAGACGCAGTCTACAACGACATCCTGAATCGACGTAAGATTTCCCACAGATTTTTCAAATCCCAGCGACATCCTTGTGAGCCAGCCCGAGCCCGCCTGTCTTTTATTTTTCCTTCTCCCAATTGAATAGAATCCAGTCAGGAAGTAAGAAAGCAGAGCAACCAAAAATAAAAAGGAAATCGCTTTCGTCCTGCAGCTCGTCTGTGTGTTCTTCTCTATTCGTCTGCAACTGTCGCAATTTATTTGCCAGCTATAAATTGTTTGAAGGCACACATCCTTGCGACAACATACTTAAAGTTCGTCAGCACAAAAAAGGGATGTCGAAGGCTTGTCGTTTTTCGATTCATCGATTTCTTTTTTTTAGAAATTTATATATGAACAAGAGTGAAAAACAATGTTCATTCGAAAAGGCCCGCACATGAATAAACCTACACCGCCTGATGGGTGTATCTATAGGTATGTACCTGCCAGCATCTGTATCTTGTTTTTTTAGTTATTTATCTTGTTTTTCTTCATATTTCATATCTTTGGGAAGCATCTCGCTTTATGATATATAATTACTAATGTTTGTGCGTACACAATTCCAGTTCTTCAAAAGAACATCATACAAAACGAAGAGCCACCACAGCGAGGGCAACAAAAAAAAAGATGATAGCCCCTTATGTTCGGTTTTGTCTAAATCTTGTAGAACCATTTTTTTTACCTTGGGGTGTTTGGCATAGCACAGAAGAAGAAAAAAAAAGAACCAACAACCTTGTATGGTATCTCGTATCTATACTGAACACAAAGAATTACCATCAGATATACATGGGGGTGATAAGTCATATCCAGGTAGGCAAGTAAATTAGCCTGCGGGAGTATCTCTATACACGGACAGTCGACATGAGATGCCGCATATTTAAACCGAAGGAGATCTCTGCCAGCCAGCAAACTTAAATTCATTGTTTTGATATATCGCCTCAGTCAGTGGTGGGTTACGCCCATCCACTAAGGGGAAATCACATTTTTTCCCTCTAAGAGCCCTTATCGGGCAGGAATCGCAATATTTCCATGTAGACGACGCACATTAGGAAGACATCATTTGCAGAGGGAATTTGTTCTATGGATGGTTTGTTCCCCGCACACAGGGATATTAATGTCATTCGTTTCGACTGTAAGACATAACATCATTTACTCTAATTGCGACATTTGAATAAACAAACACCAATTTAAAAAAAAAAAAACAGGTGTCGGATTGAGTTGGGGGGGAATCCAATTTTCGGATTCTTCCCTGTCCAATAAACCTGCATCATAATAAATGAATTCCCAGAAGAACCGTGTCAATGCAGCCAGAACAGGATGTAAAAACTATAAAAACGCTCAACACCCATGATCCCACACCAAGATATCGAAAAGTTGTGTTTTGGTTTCGAGGGTGTATTTATAGGTTTTGACAGTTGGTTCGAAGAATTGTTTATAAAGTAAGAAATCCCCGGAGTTTATGAAGTCTGACTGTCTGATGTGCGGCAGAATAATTTTCGTGGCTTCCAAGAGACATGGCTATCAGTTATCGATGGAGAATCCTTGCATGGATGGATTTCATTATAGCAAAGAATCGATCATAAAGCGACTGTTGGGCGCCATTTAAAGTCGATTCTCTTTTTCCCGACTTTCTTTTCTCTGCCATTTAAAAAACCGATTGCATTGCCTCTTATGATGGTTCATAATGTATTCGGTTAGAACAACTCTCACAAGACGCGAACCCGATCACTTGACGGTTTTCTCGATTGTGGATGGGAGTAAGAGATTTTACTTAAGCACGCATCCTGCTATTAGATTGATACTCTCAATTCTTGACAAAAAACTCTCATTTGACGCGTTGACACATTGTTTTCGTTATTCTTGTCAAAAAAATTACAGCAGTTGATTTGTACTAGAATTCTTTGGAAATGAGAAAGTACTAGATTTCTTTGCACACAGTGAAAATGTACCAATACGTTTTGCATTTCGCAGTGTTCCAGCGAAATAGCCAACTGCTACTGATCGTGGAAAAAGCGATAAAACAGTGACAGGCAGGAGACATTTCGTCGTTGTTTAAGTGAGTCAATTTTTTTCTGTTGCCAATAAGCTTTAACGCCCGTTTTTGTATTCTGTCCAACAGGCGAAGTGCAGTTTTTGGGGCACCTGCCCAGACATGGGAGTTACATTCCAGCTTAGGGCGAATGCATGCTTTATATGAAATAGCTATTTTTTTATTTTTTAGTTATTTTAAGTTTCTTATTTTCATTTAAAACTTAAGATTATTATAACGTTCAAGCTTTAGTTAAAATAAGGCGGGAAATAATAGTAATCAATCCGTAACTTACAGTTAGTGTGGAAAGAAACCAAATTAATTACAATATAAAGATACAATAATTGATGTGGGGGAGCATCGATTAATTGAAATTCAAAATTTAAGGAATTTATCTAACAATATAAACAAAATAAAATAAAAAATTCATTTAAAATAATTGCAAATATAAATTCATTGGTTTATAAATTTAATCATTAGAAGCTAACACCAAAAATGCAGATTATCCAAGTAATGATTCAAGGAAGTCATAGTTGAGTCTAAATAACCAGTCTTTTACGCGATTTAGGAATGAATTAAATCGTAAGGTTGACCTAACGGAAAAAGGTAAATTGTTAAACGTTGAAGGAGCTGTAACAGTGTAGAAGCGCGAAAAGTGGGTTGTGCAGGCAAATGGAACATTTACCAGGTGCATGTTATTTGTACGAAGACTATAAAATTCATTTGTTCTACTAGGAAGATTTCCACTTTGCTTAAAAAATTCTTTTAGTACTTTAAAAACGTAAAGATGTCTCATTGGTAAAATTCGCAGATTTATAAATAATGGCCAGCTCGGAGTTAGACGATTTTTTTTACTAATAATTCTAATTAAATGTTTCTGAGCTATCAACAATGGTTTAAAAGAGTTGTTATAAGAGCCACCCCAACTTGTAATACCATACTGTAATTTAGAGTGGGCAAGGCCATAATAAATTGACTTTAGCACGTTTGCAGAGCAGTGTTTTTTGATGAGGTACATTTTGCGAGTTACAAGGAGCATATGATTTTTAATGGTATGAATATGATCCTTCCAATTCAGGTTCCGGTCAATTAGTACTCCAAGGTATTTAAAATTTTGCACAGATTCAATTTTAAAGCAACTGTTTGAGCAGGGGGAGTTACAAACAAAAGTACTCTTTCCACAGCTATGTACAGGCAAACAGAGTTTTTTGCAATTTGGCGAATGAAAACATAAATCGAAAATTACCAAATCATTGTTTGATAGGCTGAAAGACATTAGTTTTGTTTTCTCGCTTATAATCAGCTTATGTTCTGAAAACCAAATTCTCAGTGTTTCAAGGTCTTCTGAGATCTTCGTAATGCTTTCGAATATTGTATCACACTGATAAGTCAGGGCTATGTCATCTGCAAAAGCTGTTGTCGCCCCGTTAAGATTCAGAGCAAACAGAGAGTTAATATAAATTATAAAAAGGACAGGACCCAGAACTGAACCCGGTGGAACGCCATTTCTTAAAGTACGTGAATCACTCAAATACCCATTTACATTGACCTTTTGTTTTCTACCCTTGAGATACGAGCAAAACCATTTGTGAATGACTCCTCTAAGCCCGGCATTGTATAATTTCATCAACAGAACGTCGTGGTCAACCAAGTCAAACGCTTTTGTCATGTCAACAAAAAGAGCCATGGTGGCTTTTTTGCAGTGCACACTTTCATATAATTGGCCACATAATCTTAGGATTGCGTCTTCCGTTGACATCCCTCTCCTAAAACCGAATTGAAAACTACTAAAAAACTCATTCCTGTCTAAGAATGACAATATTCGCGATTTTATAAGTTTTTCAAAAATTTTAGAAAATGTTGGAAGGAGGGAAATGGGTCTATAATTTGACATATTTTTTTTGTTGCCTTTTTTAAAAAGTGGTATTACTTCAGCGCCTTTTAGGTGCTGGGGAAAGCAACCGCTTTCAACACTTAGGTTAAACAAGTAACTCAAAACGTCTGCTACATTATAACACACTTTCTTAAGCAATACACTTGATATGCCATCGCTAGTGCACGAGTTTTTATTTTTTAGTGCGAATATTGCCTTACAAATTTCATTTGAGGAAAATGGTAGGAAAACAAAACTGTTTGGTTGAGTGTCATCTGTCGTTCTTTTGAAGCAGTTGCAGTCTAAATTAGTTTCAAAAGATGGTTTGAGGTTTTCTGAAATTTCGGTAAAATACTCGTTGAGTTTATCTGAAATGCTACTTAAATCGGTGACATTAATACCATCTATATCCAAGCTGTTTATACTTATTGGCTGCCTACTTTTCCCTAAAATGCTGTCTACTACTTTCCATAGCCACATCAGAAGGGGTAAAATACTTTTTGCATCGCTTAAGGAAACCTAGGCATTTCGCGGCGTTCTTTGCAGTCTCAAATATGTGGTCATTCCAACTTAAGTTTTTATTGACACACATACCGAGGATGGAAAGCCTTTCGGTTTCAGTGATGCAAGTGCCATTTATGGATAATGGCTGGGTGATACGATTTTTCTCCAATGACAAAGGACAGCATTGAGTTTTTGAAGCTTTAACTCCACTCTGTTAAGAGATCTCCATGATACAATGCCATTAAGGTCGGAGTTTAATTAGCTAGACATACGCTGCCGTTACGGTTCTACGTCCGAAGAACAGGGGCGAGGAACCAAGAACGAATATGAAAAACTGAGGGTACTGTCATCGGCAAAGGAGTGAATTGGATTAGTAGTAGCAGACAAGAAATCGTTTATGAAAACTAGGAAGAGTGTCGGAGACAAAACTGAGCCCTGGGGAACTCCAGCGTTTATTTTTTAAACTGCAGACTTGAAGCCATCCAAAACAACTTGAATTGAACGGTTCGAAAGGTAATTACTAATCCATTGAATAAGAGTTTCATCGATTCCAAATGCACGCATTTTCGACAAGAGAGCTTGGTGCCAAACTCTGTCAAATGCTTTAGAAATATCAAGCGCAACAATTTTGCTTTCACCAAGAAGATGCAAGGCAAGGTTTCACTTCTCGGTGAGATATGCCATCAAATCACCAGTGGCCCTTTTGCTACGAAAACCGTATTGCCGCTCATTAAGAAGTTTTCGTGATTCAAGATATTTCATAAGCTGAAAATTAATCAGCGTTTTCATGACCTTAGAAAGAAGGGAAGTTAGTGCAATTGGACGATAGCTAGAGGAAGAAGAAGAATCGCCTTTTTAGGGACGGGCTGGACAAATGCTGTTTTCCATCTACTCGGAAAACAGCCTCTGAGAAGTAGGACCGATGAAAAAGCTTACACACTGGTTTGCCAATGTGGAATAACACCTCTTCATAACAATAGGGGATATTCCATCTGGACCAGCGTATTTGCGAATGTTGAGTTGCTTAAGTACTTTTTTAACTGTACGAGTGCAGAATGAATTTGTCCCAGAGCGCATTCCACGCGCTCAAGTACAGGCGGAGACATGACGCAATCCGGTAGTGTGGAGCTGGCAGCAAAATGCGCTGCGAGAAGATTGGCTTTGTCTACGGCACTGACAGCTGGAATGTCATTGCAGACGAGTGTTGGGATGGAGGATGAGCCACAATTTTTTACATTTTTGACAAAAGACCAAAAATTCTTACTACCTTTGGGACAATGTAGAATTTTCTGCCTCAACTTTTGGCCATGCAAAAACTTCACACGACGGATAAGCATTGCAATCGTTTCTGGCTTGCTTGAACTTATTTTGGCTTACTATGGAGGGGTTGGCCTTGTAAGACCGAAAGTAATATTCTTTGAATTTTATCGCCTCTTTGCAGCTCAAGTCAAACCACGAATTCTCCTTCGGCTTGATACCCTTAACCCTGTAAGGGATAAAAGATCTCATTCCTAGGAGAATTATGTTAGTGATCATATTGGTAGTAGCATTTACATTATTGTCGAAAAATCATAGCGACCAGTTCAAAATCTCGAAAAAGTTATTAAGGCCGTCCCAATTTGCTTCCTCGTATCGCCAAACAGTTCTTTTGGGAGTAGGAACTTTGGTTGATTGCTTGCCGACGAAAAAATTTGCCGTTCTGACCCATTGATCTCTTTCATCCTCGTTAAAGGGTTGTAATCAACTGATGTGCTTTAATTATCAAAAAAAAAATATAATAGAATTCTATTTCCATAGGGAAAGTACCAGATGAAAAGTTTCAGAACTTTTTTTACTCACCCATCGAAGTGACTCAACTCACCTATCGAACTGTCACCCCGCTTATAAAATTCTCGCGAATCAACTGATACGTGCCAAAGGAGGAAAAGTAATAGAATTCTCACTTCAATTGAAAGTTATCAGATAGAAATTTTTAGAAATTTTTCTAGTTGTATAAATAGAAAAAGAGAGACAAACAAAAGCCACTGTACTCACCAACGAAGTGATATTCCTGTCAAAGTATTTATACTCCAGTTAATTTGCGGCTTTTGCTGTGTACCCTCCGGCCACTACTAGATTAACTCTACTATAGTTTTTTTTTTGGGTCGCTGATCACGAATTTCGGGTTTTTTTTATAGAGAAATTAGGGCTAAACCCTCAAGCTACCCAAAAATACCCCTAAATAGGGGTGTTTTTGGTATATTCGCGCTTTCAGCGTTAGTTGGTGTCAAAAAAGTATGGTTTTTGTTGAAAGGAGAAAGAGCTAGAAGCCTCCCCTCTCAATGGACTATTCGATTCAAACTTTCAACAAATTTTTAATTTGATCGATTTCCTAGCCTTTTTAGACCAATGACGAAGTTGTGTGTTCCAAGAGGCTTCAGCAAGGAAACATCCCGGTCTGGAATGAAGATCAAGCCTAGATCAAAACTTGTAGGTATGCGTGGGTTCTGTCGAGGTGTCATTTTTTGAAATTACCCATCGAACTCTTATGTTGCATGGCGAATGCAAAGGTTTCGGTACATGCGCACTAAACTTCAGTCAGCGACAACCATAAAATATATAACAAAATAGCTGCTAATTTTTTATTTTTAAAAGGCTTTTTTATTACGCCTCCTCTGTGTGCAGATGAATCTCATCTTTATAGAACTGCATATAGATACCAGATTGAGTAAATACGATGCCTTGTTCCAATAACGTCCACAGGTTTACGATTACGTCCCGATGTTCGCTTTTTATTGTGCATGTAAAACACGAAACTCGTAATCTCATAATCGCATCGACTCGTAAGTTAGTATGTGCAAAAAAGGACTATATACCCTCAGCAAACTGCATTTAGACAAGAGTGCCCATTGAAGAATGCATTCCCATCTTTTGTTCATCCTGATTTCTGTTGGCTTTCCTTCAGAATTATTGCAGCACATTCCCGTACATTGATTGCTTCAAGTTATTCCCAATTTTCCCAACATGTTATCCCATTCAGAAAAAAAAGAAGAGTTCCTAAACCAATAGGGAGAAAACCAGTCCAGTGCTCTCATGTATACGCAAGGAACGTTTTGCGTATACAGTGTCGCCTATTTGATAAGTTCTGCTGACACAAAGATACTGCAGAAGGCAGCAGAACCTCGTCTCGTTCGCACAAAAAGAACATAAAACACCGAGAGTCCCGATTCCGAGGAGAACCTGCAGAAAATCCAATTGCAAAGAAATGAAATTAATCTTTGAAACCTGCCGGAGCAAGAGAGAAAGACTCGAAACTGGTCTTGCCATTGCTGAGAAGACGATGACGACGACAACTACCAAAGTATAACAACAGAGACCATAGGCATCAGCAGCGCAAGGAACATGACGTGGTGGTGGAACCTCTGATGGGGAGACCTCAAGCGCGTGCAATCAGTACCTACAAACGGCAAACACGAATGAAGCAAAAATTGAAAGGAATACCACACTTCGTTGAGCTGGGGAGAGGATGGAACTTTTCTTTTTTTTGGTTTGTTTTATTGGCAATCCAGCATGCTGGGGATAGTGGCACATAATACCAGAAACAACATTCATTCATCAGTGGAATTACCTAAGCAGAAAGGCATGTAGTTCTGTGGTGCTGCTTGCTGCAGCTGGGGGCTGCCAGAGAAGGTCGGCACTGGTCGAGTCAATAAATGACGGTGATGGTTGTTGCGGACTTCTAGGATACGTTTCCTGGTGTTTCCAGGCAGAGGCGAGAAATTAAACACAAAATTGTCTTTTCATGACACCATAATACAGTGAATCGAGGTAGTTGGGAAATGTTGCTGTGGTCCTTAAACAAGGACACAGAAGCTTTTGCATATTGCATTAATTTGAGAGCGCATTAAAAAAAAAATGGGATCTAGTTAAAAGAGATTTGAGCTTTTGAGTTCCTTGGGACAAAAATAGAAATCAATTCAAGTTGAGGTACGGCCATGTTACAAAAAGGCTTACCAAATTTGTTTTCTGAACTTGTCCCGCCCTTATATACTTGATAAGTTCTTAAACCGGGATCAAAAGCCATGTCAAAAAACAGGACCACAATTAACTTAATAATAATCTACTACCACTAAATACAAAACTAGATCATCTAGTTCCAACAAGGCGGAACTACTATCCACACAGTTGAGTGCTTAATTCACATTCTGACGCTGTTCGAATACGACGATTGCACTTTAATCTGCTCCTGTAAATAATTCCAACAGAACGTCGCCATGTGCCACACACTTTAATGCTCAATTGACATTCCGACACTCCTGGCAAACAACGATAGAATCGGAGACATCATCAACGCAGACAGCTTCAGTGAATACTTTTCTTCCCTCAATCTACACGCTGTACACCGTACATGACATCCTGTTTAATACGATGGTGCTACCGCCACTTTTCAAAAAATGCCGGTGTTGCAGTTGCAATCACAACAGAGATGTAACCAAAGGATAACTATTTTTTTTCTGGCCCAAATTGGATAAGTTACATGGAAGTTAAAGATATGTATGGGGTTCTACAAGACGGCGCTACGTGTCATACATATATGCGACAAGAGGCATTCTGTACAAGCGTTACATACTTGTTCCCACTAATTATCAATGAAGAGTGCTTATCTGCAGGTATTTACAATCAGAATCGTGTGGTACACAGAAATGTAAATGACGTATGCTTCCAGCCAGGCGGCCGTCAAGTGCCTGGAATCGGTTTCCATAAACTCTAAAGTAGCTTTAGACTACCGATCGTCTCTAAGGGAGATCTCGCAGCAGTTTAACAGTCACATGTGCTGGGTGCCAGGGCATAGTAACATTCCAGGCAATTGGAAGGCCAACGAACTCGCCAAACTTGGAACTACTCTCTCAATTTCGCCTGATAAAGGCTCCTTAGGCATTCCAATTTCGACATGCAAACTCATGACAAAACTGGATGCAATAGAAAGAACAAATCTCAGATGGACAAGTGGTAGTACCTGTCTAGTAACGAAACAGATTTGGCCTAAGCTAGATCTTAAACGCTCTAGGAGTTTGATAGCTCTTAATAGATCGCACATGGGTGCTACAATCGGTGTTATTACAGGACACTGTCTGACAGGCAAGCACGCAACAAAATTTGGTGTCTATTCTAATGAGTTTTGCAGGAGCTGCATGGAAGAGGAGGAAGAAGACGGTCTCTAAGAACCGTAATCTTCACCTTGGAGCTTTCTTCTATAATAATGATCTTGGTGAGCTTAGTATAAAACTGACCGAGAACGTCTCTTACCCTTCATAAGTAGCTCGAAATGGTTCAACGTGTAGGCTATATTTCCAGATCCACGTGGTATCACAATGGACCTACATAGGTCTAAGTGACTTGGATTATTCGGACCCGACACCCACTTCAACTTAACCAACCTAACCTATCCTTTTAACAGGACCGCGTTACGGGCCAGACTGGGGCTCCAATTAAGCTCCGACAACTGGCGTCGGCGGATATTGATCAATCCCCTTAAGCGCTAATATATCTTTTATCTTCAGGAACAGGACCCGAACAGACTGCACTTCACGACAACCGAAATCGTAGACGACGCGATACCCCTCTAAGGGTTCAAAACTCCTCTGACTACCTACACGAGTTACAAAGCTTTGTAAAACTCTTCCAACAAGAAGTAGCTCAGCCTTATAAATAGAAATGCAGGGCGAAAAGCAGAAGGCCAACAAATTACGCTTGGCCCTTGCGACATAAAGATTCTGTGTCGAATTTCCTGCCCTATATGTGTTGTCCCAAGATATCAAGATCTAAATACATATATTGGGTGAGCACCAGCCTAGAGAAATTTCGAACTCCAGTCGCTTCAATGGTTCAAGCGACAATGGTTCGAACTCCAGTCGCTTCAAGGTTCAAAAGAATGTAAAAGATTGAAACTTCGTTTTAACCATTTTTGATCAAGCTGATTAAGCCATTGTAAGTATTTCTACCGATAAAAACTGCCGATCCTTTAAGTAACACAGGGGCCATGGCGTCAATTTTTCCAACCATGCATGCTTAGTGCATTATATGTGCATTTTCTTACACAGGCTTACAAATTTTCACCGATTCCGAACAGCGAATTAAGAAATTCGTCATTACAAATGGTATAGCTGTTAAGTGGTGTTCCCGTTCAGCAGCGGTACACTCCTCGGATCAGAGGAGGTCATTTCTGACAGCTTTTTTGTGAGATACCTGGACCTATATGAAGGCTACCTAATTTGAACAAAAAAGGTCAAGGCAGTCAGTCTTTAATAAGCTTGTTTCGAAAGTAGAATAATTAGAGACTTATTCCTTTGAGGGTATAAACCTCTGCAAGGCTTAGTAGGGGGCAGAATAGGTAGAACCCAGGGCGCATATAGTAGTGTAAAACCCAATACCCAAGAGGATAGGTTTGAGGTTTCGATGTGAACTACACCAAAATAGTGGGCGCCGGTGAGAGTGCTAATGTATAGAGAGCTGTCTAATGTATATGCAGGACCACTCGGAACACAGGTTAGAATTTTCCTTGAGGGAAAAGGTAGGGTTGGTATGAATTAGTATCACAAGAAATAAATGATAGGTCGGGGTAACCGTTTTCAGTGTTAATTCACGTCAACCAGAAAATGGGAGGCCAGTGAGGAGTTATCTGATAGATGAGAGGACTAAGCAAGACCAACGATCAACCGGTGTCGGTATAAGCCCTTTACCTATTAATACTTAAGTAAGGACTTACCTTGAGGATGGGAGGGGTAACCATTTGTCGTTTACTCGTGTCGGGGGCGATGTTTTGAGGGCAGGGGGAAGCATTCTCGGTGTGAACCCCCGACAACAAAATTATGTATGAACCAGTGCGGAGACGACTCAGGTAAGATTTTTTCTCGGGGAATGGATAAGGTATGGCGTAGGGCATGAACCCGTACCAAGCGTAGTGTGATATTTCCCTGAGGTGTGGAGAGGTGGGAGCAACCATGCTCGGTGCGATCCCGTACCAGATCAGTCCTGTAAGGACACCTTGGGGTTAGGGCCATTGAGGCACATTTTAACAATTTGATCCATAGATAAAACTCAATTTCTTCTTTAGAAGAAGCATTCACCTTACGGTTTTCTTTTTCAAGGTCCCACAAAAGATCAACCATGGTTTCTTCCTCCTCTTACCTCTGCAACTTCTGCAGAAATCGTTGAAGGGATCACCAAATCTTTTAGCATGTCTCCGTACCAGACAATGGCCCATTAGAGCTGCAATTATCTTCATGAGATTCAACCTACTAAAGAAAATGAGTCCTCCTTTCTGCAATCAAGCTATGGCCACACTTGTTTGGAAGCGAAACAAGTGTTAATCTTGTTTCACCTGTTGTTGGCCATTTTGATGGCTTTGGTGCTCAGGTGGAGCTTTATAGAATTTATACTTGCTGCCGGTTCTGTTGCATTGTTAGTTGGATTAGCGTTATAGCACCTCCTCTAGTTAACTCATCATCTCTGCACTTGCCTGGAATATTCCTGTGGCCTGAAATCCAGCAAGGGGATGTGTCACATCTGACAGAAGTCTGATCGCGATAGATTCACTGCCCTGCTTTTTCAACTAAGATTGTTGGTGGTTCCAAAGCTTATATTGCAACTTGGCCAGAAAACATGCCAGGTCGTGGCTTGTCAAACATTTCGGATCTCTGTTTTAATTACACTGCAGTGATCTGACATTTCTTCGAGATGCATGCCATTCAAGGCATTTTCGATGCTTAGAAATTCGGTCTTAACTTATTCAATTCTATGGTAAGGGTTAAACGCAGTTTAATTTCCTAAGGACAGTTACATATACCCATTTACGATGCTTGCGTGATGTATGTTGTCAAGAGCAAACTGCATGGATTCGCTAAAACTTATTCCTGCTTTTGCCGGCATCGACTCTACGAAGATATCAAAGGAAAGAATGTGAAGCATTGTGCTTAAGCCAGCTGTGGAAGTTGTTCTAAGAATACCTCATATAGCAGTGAGTGCCTTCCACCAGACTAGTCCTCAGCACAAAAGTATGGGTCTAACCATGACACCAGCACTGAAATCGAACGAAGGCTAACTCTTAACGCAGTTGCTGCTAAGAAGGCAATTGGGTAGCAAAGCCCGCTACTAGGAAACTAAAATGACCATTTGCAGCCACATCTGCCAAGCCAGAAGAGACTGAAAACATTGGCTGCGACGGCTGGGTCATCGCGGAGCGGAATACACTCAAGTCTCGGCCCGGCAAATCTTCGAATCCGCCCCACAGAAACAGTGCAGTAGAAGAGCACCGAAACTCTAGAGGCGCACGCAAGTGGAAGCGGTCCTGACCCAACTTCGTAAGTAAGTTACTATAACCATGTAAGTCCAGTAAAAAACCTGAGGTTGTAGTCGCCGGTTTGGGCATAAGATTTCCTTGCAGGAGTGCAGGACAATCGAGGCCGTTCTAGCATGGTCTTGTATAAAAATATTGAGTCTACAACTCCCTCAAAATTTCTTGTCAAGAACAACTCAAACATTCAACGCTTTTAATTTTTGGTAAACGACACTTTATTCCTTCTTGTTGCACAGTATTTGTTCAATCTTTCATGGATTAAATAGACCGAAACTATCAATCTACTTTATTGATTTGCTAAGAGCAAATTGCATAAATAATATAAGAATGGGGAGGAACTTGCCTGATACGTAGGGGTACGCTATGATGGCTTGCTTATCCCAGGATCAAGAGTTATTTCTTTACAGCCAGAAGTTATAGCAGTGGCGATATTACTGTATCCTGGAGGTTAACTCCGATGGTTAGACAACACCCCAGCTCGGCAGGTATAACCCTGATTCTAAGCATTTCCTCGATCTTATGGCCAAGAAAATTGTCAACCTCAAGATTTCCAAGTGCAGTCGATATAGCTTCCGTCCTGACATTGTTGAGGACGGAATGAGTTCCATCCATTGTTGGAAGCTTTATTGTCAGAGGAAGCTGAGAAGTCTTACCAGCTTTTGGTACGTAGACTGCTTTGCCCTTTTTGCCAGGATTTAGTGCCGCAGCCGAAGTTCAGGCAATTCGTAAAGATAATGTGGCTCAGTCCCAGGAAGTTCTACTGGCCAGATGATTTTTATGGAAAGTGCCCTGCCCACTTGTACCTTGCTAGGAGTTAAAACATCCTGGGCTCGGTAAATTGCGCCCTATTATGGTTTGCTTCAGCGAGCGCTGCCTCTATTTTGTAAAGATTTTTGTTTTGAAAAGTCTAGCCAATAAATTCTGTAAAAAAGCGCTCGAATTACATGCTTAAGTCCAAAGTCATCTAGTTCCTTGGGTGAAATTTGTTTGTAGCCGCACGTAACTCCATTGTTCCCGGTGGCCATCATTACCATTGATTTTAAATCCGACAAAAAGACTTAAGTACTCGTGTGACTTTTCCAAAAATGCCGAACCCCCTTTTGTCCAGCAACTAGTTCATGGCCGAAGAACCATTGCATTTCTATAGACCCAATCCAAAGCGACCATCGTCGGGCATTATGATTTATGTAATACTTTCGACATTGGGACTGGGAACAAGTTCACCTGTTTCTTGCTTTGCGATCTAATGTTTAATTTTTCCATTAAAAAAATATGTGTCGAACTTTGAATTGTTATGACGTTAAATGCTGACTTTGGAATGTTTGTAACTACAAAAGGTGGGGGACTTTTCGATATGCTAATGATGTGTAACGCACAGACATGATAATTCTTTTGTTATTTAATCGTACATTTAAGTTTAGGTATTTTTGGAATTTAAAATTTTTATCGATTTTCAATTAAGGTGATTGAGTCTTCTAATATCTTAAGCAAACTTTCAAATTCCAAAGCTAGGAAATTCAGAAATTAGTATTGAGATTGGTGATTGTACTAATTGCAGTCATTACTTAATGAGTCATGGTTGTAAAGAAATAACAGGATGCAAAAGAGACAAAGACAGGAGAAAAGGTTTCTACCGCATGTGGAAAGATGAACTTCCTTCGGAGCCTTTCTCTATCTTATGGTTTCTCTTGGCCATAAAATCTTGTGATTCGAGATGCAGACATAAAAAGCTCTTTTAAATTGCTTCCTCCACATCTCTGTTTATTAAATTGGTGCTTTGCTATAGTGCAACAACTGGCGAATCACCCTCTATGACGCATATCCACCTAATGGAGTGCACTGTAGTGCAACGTTCTATTAATGAGCCACTTGCAGCAGTGTATTCGTGCAACAACGGTTTGTTTATGTTCATTTCATTCTGCCCAGTTACGGATGGTGTTAGCGGCACCGTGCATAGGGTCAAGTGGTCTTGTGCTGTTTACGCCTTGAAGGGTTGTCACTTTACTATCCATATGCTATAAAATCTACGATGTAGACCAGAGTTTAAAGTGAATCTGAGGCTTAAGACACCATCCGCGGAATTTGGTAAATCTTTTTGTTTAACTAGAAACAGCTCATATATTTATTTTTCAATTTTTTTAAAATTACTTCAATGTGAATAAATGGCCAAATAGGAGATGGAGACATTGGGGATCTATGCCAAACCATTTCTGCATTGAATTGAGCAAAATGCGGCCATATTGAGAGTTATAAATAGTTCTCTTCACACTTTTTCCAAATTGTTTTGAAGGCTTTCAGAGCATTTAAAGTGTCAAGGCCGCTTCAGCCCGCTAGGTTTTCAATCTGTCAGAGCACTTCTTGATATCAGATTTTTTTAACGGACTTCCATTCAAGCTTTAATTAGCCTTACAACCGTACACCAAAGTGCACACACCATCAGAAGGACAATAATCCGACTGAACAAGCTCGACCTTAAGTGCTTAACGGAAAAATATCGAGCATGCTGAAAAATGTTTATAAAATCATGCTTTTTACCCAGACCGGTGCCTGATAAGGACACAGAAATCCCAAGAAGCAAAATATAGGCCAATTAAACAAAAGAAGGAAGGCCATTCGCCCTCCACTTTAAGTAATGATAAACCATCCAAAACTTCTATTAACCTGGGCAAAGCGAAATCGTACCCCCAGAAATTTGAAGAAAGCTCCAAGGGGAAATTAAGAGACGAGTAGACCCCTGAAGGAGCCAACAAAAACTTGATGATGAGGGTCCAATACCAACTGTCCTGCACCTCGATATCCAGAACCTATCGGGAAAACTGCAGCGACGAAGGGTGAGGACCAATCCAAACCTCTGGCGACTGCAATGTGCTCCAAAAGAGGTTTGGTCGGCATGACGACTAGTTTACGACCCCGGTAGTAAATAGGCACGCGAAAAAACAAAAACACTTGCAGATTTGGTCAAGGAGAGCATTCGGGTTGCAAAAGTCGGCCTTGGTAATCGAAAGTTTATCCGAAGACCAATGGAAGTAAGTGGAAAATAGTGTTTTCTCAGGGATCAACAAAGCCTGCAAAGACTGTGGTAATAAACCACGCTCTGACACGTTGAATCGTTGGCCACAAAAAAAGAATTTAAGTACACACTCGACTGGTCGTTAATCTTAAAGAAGCACTTGAGTACCCCAGACCGAGGTGTCTCATCCGTATGCCGTATGCAGAGATGCAGAATTCAAGTTATTAGGGAGTTGGCAAAGAAGGTAAAAGGAGAAGATGCTGGTCATCATGAAAAAAATGCAGATAAACCTGCACCATAGCACCAAGGTGGCCAGCGCCAACCTTGTCTACCGTTTTTACAAGATAGCATGCTTTATGGCTGGAAAGCAGCAAGAGTTTGTCTGTGAAAAATTTCTATATACCCGACCCTATATACCATGTAACACCAAATCTTAAAGTTACTTGGCCCGAAGTCATATATAATTTGTATAGGAAACGCCCCTTAAAAGTGGGCGGCGCCCAAAACTTTTTATGGAGCAAACTTAGCAAATAGTTATATCATTAATATTTGTCATATAAATATTTTTCGATTTGGAGTCAACTTCCCGAGAAATAGGGTTTTTATAGATCTAACATGTCAAAAGTGGGCGTGGTCGATATAGTGGGAAGTAAAATTTTTGTCCTATTAAAGGACTTGGGCCAATATTGCTCATTTACGCTCCTGTGCCTGGAATAACTTGACCAAAAGACATTTGGAAAGAAAATGTGTAATAGAGATTGTCTCACATTGAAGCCAGTAGTGGGCGCGGCCGTTGACGGATTAAGCCAATCTTCACATCTTGCCTGTGCAACAAAAGAAGCAAGCCCAAGAACCAAGAACTAATCTAGCTTGATTTTGAAGACCTTAAACCTTCACATATACAGACGGACGGACGGACATGGCTTAATTGATTCTCCTGTCGGTCTCAAAGGGCTTAAGGGTCTACGATGATTATTTCAGTGAGTTACAAACTATGCATTAAAATTAATGTACCCTCGGTCGGGTATAAAGATTAAACTTAATCTTTGATCCACCCATCAGCAATGGGAATAAGACAGCGGCGAAATGGGATTGACGTCGGAATAACCCACTCATCTTCTCATTTTCTCGTTTTCCTTAAACACAATAAATCCCTTGCCTCCTAGATACCGCAGCTCCCATGTATGCTAACTGGAAGGTATTTTGCAGTGAGATAGGGGTAGAGCCTTCAGCCCAATGAATCCGTTGCGGCCGTCACGTCCACGTTCACAATTGACGACTACGTGAAATCCTAATCCTGAATCTTATTTAGAAAATCAGCGGTTCCAAACTATCTACAAATCTTCAATGGCTCGTAAATGCAATACTGTATGAAAGAGCTTCTTACGGAATTTGAAATACAATTTCAGAAGACATATTAAGGAAACTAAGTTTAAATGGGCAATTGACTCTTTTCACCCATTCAAGTCACCCAGCCTTGATGGCCGTCTACAACTTGGTCATGTCCCCATTGTATGAAGGGAGGTAAGAGTAATCTTCATTCCAAAAGCAGGGAAAGCAAGCTACACTGCCAAGCTAGACTGCCAAGGACTTTAGGACTATTGACCTAAAGTCCTTTCAAGACAAGGAATATACCACTGCAGCTTCAGTGGTATACGTCACTTCAAGACAAGGAATATACCACTGCAGCCTTCCTTGACATTTAAGGGGCTTTTAACAATTTCAAGACCCGCGCAATTACACGAAATTACACGAAAGATCTAATTAATCTGATTGTAAATCCGCTTAACAATAGAGTAATCAATGCATTCATTGACCATGGCGTTGTTAAGATGACTGCCTCTAGAGGCACCCTACAAGAAGGTGTCATCTCATCACTCCTAGTCAACGAGATACTTACAAGACTGGCCATTGCCATGTGACCTCAGCAAGTGGTTTGAAAACAAGATCCCGATGAAGGCACATACAAGATGGGCCTCTTTGTCTACCTACCGAAATTTCAAGACAAATGCGGTGGCCTAAATATAATAAGTCCCGGCCTAACGCACTCATCAAGAGCGGCAAAAAACTCTGTCGTTATTAGTAGGTATACTTACGGATCACAATCTTCTGAGCATCATGTAATGAAATTAAATTTGGACGATGACGACATCTGCAGAGGATGTGGCGATACGGACTGCTGCGAGGTCTCATTTAAGAATCGCTTAGAAATATTAAGTGCAAGTGCAAAAGGATGGCTTAAACCAAAAGATCCAAGGTCTATGTCACTTTCCGGTGAGCTAGGCCATCTAACCCACCAGTTCAGCTTTAGCTTTGGAAGCCGAACTGTCGGAGGGCATATGCGAACCACGTGTCCAAACCATCCACAAATTCATCGTTCTACTCGGCGAAGTAGCCGCTCAACATTGATGGCTATTTTACATAAGGAGCGCGAGAGCGAGCGAGGGTCTCGCGCGAGCTGTCAAATGAATTTCAATCAATGGCAATGTATGGCGTGGTTCACAATACCGGCATGATCACTGTCTCGTTCGCCGGGCTTTTCGAAAAATTGAAAAAACCTCGCCGATGTTGACGATTATTCTGTCAATCGGTTTGTGAGTTTTGACACGCTGTTGAATAGACATTTTTTTCTCGAAGCTAATACTTGTTGCGAAATATAAACTATTAATGTGCAATTAAGTCGACAAATTTCACAAATATGCTGTTTTGTCACTGTGCAGTCAAAACAGACGTCGCGGTTTCTCGCTCTCATTGTGTATTAACAAACGATTTCAATGGTCTCGTGTTGTCACTGCCGCTCTGGTTTGACACTCTCGCGCTGAATGTGTTACCGCCATAAGATTCCTACGAATACTCTCGTTTCGTTGCAAAAGAAGTTGCAGAACACAACCCTGACGAAATCCGACACTCACATCAAAAGGACGGAATTGGACTCCATTCTTCGGAACGCCGGTTCTGCAGTTCCTATATACAAAAGAGACCCACTCAGCGCATAGACCTGTAAAACTCTCCGAAACTTATCCTGGGGAACCCGGCTATAAGGCTTTTTCAAATTTACAAGACATACGTAGACCTGTTTGGCATATTTTCAGGCCTTCCTTGGAATAATTTTAGGAGGAAAAAGCTGATGGGTTGTGCCTCTGCCAGGCTATAAATAGCACCGCTCTTCTCGTACAAAGGACCTATTATAGCTCTGGAACGCGCTTCCAACACTTTCCCGAACACTTTTGCCGGAAGACTTAAGAGAGATGATATATACCTCTGAGAGCAATTCAGGAGGGTTTTCGAAAAACTCAACAAGCGCCAAAAATCGAAAAATGAGATTTGGGTATCGAAAATGTTGTATTTTCAAGCCGCGTCAATTAAGCCAATAAAAATTTCACAAAACTAAATGAGTCCCACATAATAAATTCTTGAAATCTTTAATCTGCTAAATTCAACAAAATGCATAGAGTTTTCGCAAAACTAAGCAAACCTTAAACACAAAAAACCTTCTCCTGAAAAATTCGCGAAATGCAATTGTTGAGTTTTGCGAAAACGGTCCTATCTATCTTGTCCCCATTTTTGAAAAAGGATACAAGATACGACTTCTGTTTGCCATTCACTAGCACGCTTTTCCGCTATCAAAGGCCACCGTGTTATCCATTTAACACCTTCTTCACCCATTGTTCTGAGCTTTTATGGCCGGATTTCATCAACTTCAGTATAGCCTTGCCAACTTTTAGCGATCCTATCGCGGCAGTGACTTCATCTACTGATGGACTATTCTCCGCTCTGATCCCGTCAGCAGTGGTGTTACCATCGCCAGGGTCCTACTGGAAGTTCAACACCTCCGAAAAGTAGAGCTTCATCTGCGCAAGGCATGTCTGTCATTTCAAGGAAGTCTACTGTCCTTGGATTAAACTTCTTGTACGATATTTAATTTCTTTCCTCTGATGAATAGTCTGTAAAAACTTCTTGTAAGCAGATCTGTTATCTTGCTGCAAACTCTCGCCGAACTTTTTCTTTTTTGTCAGTTCTTTTCTCACCACAGGCATTCACACCTAGCCGCTTCACTCCACAAACCTTTTTAGCAGAAGCAATGATTGCCGATAAAAACAGCTCCCACTCTTCCTCTCCATTCAAAAGGTCAATTGAAATTTTTTCAAACTCCTCCGAAATAGGCCGTGTAAATCTTTTTCTGAGGTCAGAGTCAGCATCCTGTAACTTTTCCCACCGTAAACGGGTCATCATTCTTGGTTTTCGCCTAGGTGGCAAAGGAATACTCTCGCTGAAATGCAATTCGCACAACACTCTCGGAACGCGAACATCAGAAATAGTTTTTTGAAACCTCAATAGCACTACAAAAAAATCAATCAGTGATCTCTGATTTAACCTGTGCCGGTACCAGGAGTATTTTTGGTTTGTGTGGGAAAAAAGTGCTCCTGACGGATAAGCCATAAGCAGAGCAAAAAGTCCAACAAGTTTCATCCGTCCTGGTTCTGATCCGGGTTCCCGTGCCTCCCAATCACACTTCTCTAAGTACTGTTGTCCGTACCCAAATGAGCATTCAAGTCACACAGGAGAAAGAAGGAGAAGAAAGGAGAAAGAAGTAAATTTCTACCACTGTACATCCAGGGCAGCATCAACTTCGTTCAGAAGGCCTCGTACTCCGACTCTCGATTTGGGGAATGCTCCTAAACTAGAGCCAAAATCGATCGTTCAAGCTATATTACAACCTTCCCCCTCTACCTATGGAGGCTTTTGAATATTCCCTCGCCAACAGTCATGTCATGTGAGACACCCATCAGCGAAGTCTCCGGTTCCGGAACGTTTTCACTTAGTTGAGCAGATGCTAGTAGCTGATACTCTTAAGCATTCTCAACCAGTTAAAGTTCCTTGTTCGTTCGCGATGAGACATTCTATGAGTCAATTTTAAGTTGGTGCCATTGTGGCCTTCTGGAATGACTATCTAAGCCCACATTTTGACCTCCGCGCCCCCGTAGTGGATAACGTCACCATTTCCGCGTGGCTCGTAACTTCTGCGAGTTAAATCCAGCCGGATGCCGAGTGGAATATTCCGCACACCAAGCTTTAGCATGGTGACACTCCTCCGGCCTATTTCCGAAGGGCGTCCTGGATAACCCAGGAACAGCTCATATTTAAGGCTGTTTCTTTTTTTTCCTCATGCTTGCGAGGCAGAGGTTGGGTCGCATTCTAAGCTCAGCGGTCAGGTTTATATCTTCTAAGCGTTTGGATTTCTATCGTTTAAAGTTCAGCCGCTTCTCTGCGATCAGAAGCTACTGTTTTTTTACCTTCAGGTTTACCTTTCAGTTAAAAATTTATTGGCGAATATTTTTTCGAAAGCCTAGTGAAATCGACGGCACTTACTTCGAAAATCTTTCTTGGCTATTGCAGGGAAATCGGCTATTTAACCCAGGAAAAATGTCAAGCCTCTTTGCCTCGTGAATGTCAATTTCCAGGGTTCACGATGGATCCGCTTTGTAGTCTGGTGTTTTGTGTGGCTCTTTTCACCGCACCCTTGTATAACACATTCTTGGCCTTTCCGCAGGAAGGACAGCGATCAATATCCAGTGCCAAGGAGTGCAATGGGCCTGTTTTCACGCATAGTACTGTGTTGGATTTCCACCACAACCCTGTTTTAAGCATCTCAGTGGCTACAAATATCTTAGTGATTCACTGCACTTTTGCCCACACTAAAATGTGGTTTCTCAAGGTTTGATGCAGTGAATACACTTCTACCTGTGTAGATCTAACAAAGGCATTTTGAAAACTCACAATTACTACAAGTTTGGCATAATACCCTTCGGCTTAATTACCTTCTTCGTCCATGAATCACAGGTGCAGACATTACCGCATGACTTTTCCCTTAAGCACACATACTCAATTGAGGGTGATTCTCCACTTCAAAACTATACATTCTAGAGAAGTCCTTAATAACCTTTCAGCATATAGGCAATGACCAGCTAGTAAACTGTGCTGTTGCATGTGGCAATTAAAAACAAAAAAACAAGTTTCCAGGGCAATTAATTTAATCTAGTATCTCGGAGCTGATGTGCAAAAGCCCACATCATATATCTACACTTATTTATAGGAACTACTTTCCAAGACTTATGATTCGTCATCGTTATCCTGGCCATCAGTGCCACACACAACAGTGTATCGCAGAGTGAGTAGGTATATGTGTTTCGTATACCGGGACAGCCTATAAATTCCATTCGAGACAAGTTTTGTGTGAAGTGATTTCTGAACTTTTGATTTGCCGCCGCTACTCCTCACGTTTATATTGTACCCATACCCAGATTGGAAGCTGGAATTTATGGCTCATGCAGCCATTTATTTTGGATCTCAATCTTGTTTATTCACCATGGGGCCACAATAAAATTCTCTCTTCTGCATCAACAACACCGATGCAAATGGGTACATATGCTCGTACCTGTAAACCTATCTATCGTGTTGTGCTAACACCGACTGCAAACATCGTACGGCCACCGACACAACACACTGGCTGGCCGCCCCCCGAATTGGGTCCACATGTATCTGCAGTTCGATGTATCTAGGACCGAGAGTGTATCTACCTATACGGTGTACAGTGTGGCCCATTCAAAATATTTAACGAGTTGTGAAATATTATTAACAAACCGTACTGGGGTGCAATAATATATTCACATTCTCCACGGCTGGGATGTGGACCTTAGAGGTGCTCCAAGGCACTCTAGGCGCACACATGAATGGTGGCAAATCGTTTATCTATCGCTCGGCCTGTGCTTGTGTTTCGGTGGAGGAGTAATAATTCGCTTAACAGGAATTCTCCAGCTAAAGATGCAATCTTTGGAAGATGCTCTGCGGGCTATTTGAAATTGTTATTGAATACAGGCAGCTTCAACACCAAACACCATGGTCGGCCATGGACCTGGGACTAGCCTCCTTCCGAGAGATGTTCGAGCGATTGATTTGGCTGCAAGCAGCGTTGCACTCTGTACTTCTAGCAAAGCAGCGCTAATGCGTGATTATATCTGGTGGCGAGCACAGTTATTACGGAGAGTTAGCATTGTCTTAGCCATGGATTTAAGGGGGAGTGGCCTAACAGTGGCGTGTGTTTAAGATCCTTGTCGTACGGTCAGTCTATTCCGCTTCAATGGGCTTTTTCTACCTGGCTCGTATAGATGATGTTGATGATCGATTTTGACACATCACCACATCATGAGGACAGGAAGTCCTTAGTGTCCCCTCAAGAGAACATGAGAGTGCGTCTGTCAATCAGCAAACAGACACAAAGAGATGTTTACTTCCTACATCCCTGAAGTGTACGAAGTGATTGAAATTGGTTTGGACTCTCAGAAACACCCGCCCTCGTTCGCACACTGGGAATTTTGAAATATGTCATCGTTCCAATTTGGACGTGGTTAATAATTCAGCGGGAATTCAGCTCGCCCCATAACATGTAGCATACGTAAATTTCGAAGAATTAACAACTGTCAATCAAATTACACACACAGAGCAATGAATGTCAGTCGAAATTTTCAGTTATCACGTCAGGGGCGCAAATACGCACGCACTTCGCCCATATGTGTGTGATGGCAAAAGAAAGGGTTTCGTTATCGAATGTCAAAGCGGCAAAGGCCATTGACGTGTAGAGGTGAGAGGAGTGACCTTGCGTGATTGACGGGGTAATTCGGTTGAAAGGAATTTCCATCTTTTTTTTTTTGTTCTCATGTCGTATATTTAATGACAGCCCCCGAAAGACGCTGAAACTGAAACGAGTGTGTGGAGTATGTTGCCTCGGGGCTGTCATCAATTTTCCCAAAGTTCAGAGGCGAGTGGGGAAGTCAATTTTAATAATTGTTGAAACTATTAGGAAATCCTAACCGCAACCGCAGTCACAAATGTTGAAATTGATGTGTGTCTGTGTTCCCCGCACTAGCATGACAGTCGGACCAATCTTTCAGCATAACATTTGTTCCTTAAGTTTGAACGTGCTGCGCCTTTTAACACAATTTTTCATTTATCTTAAAATCATCTAACAAAGCCTTGGCGTGAACGTATATAAGCAAGTGATATGGAGCTCCTCTATTTGTTTGTAATGTGCCTTGCGATAGGTTCCCTGACAAGACAATAGTAAACCCCATGATTAGCACATGAGGCGTGTGTGCTAAAAACGAATGGTGGATATCTTTGCTATTTTTACTGTCCCTAAAGGTACTTCCTACCTACGTCTTTTACACAATATTTTTTTTTTTCGAAATGCCTGGCAAATTCCTTTTTTACATCTGTGTTGCCTTAACAAAAATTGTATGTTTTCTTTGCACCTTTTCAAGTTTGAGAGAACTTGACTTTTTCCAATTTTTATATCCAGGCTTTCAGCTAACAAGACGACAGTAGGGAATTGAGAAACGAACAAAAGCAAAATTTTGAAGCTTTATAGGTAACATAAAGGAAGACATTTGATGTTCTTAAAAAAAAAAACAGCTGCAACCCTGAGGGTTGAATTTTGACTCAGAATTTTTTTATTCTGTTCACATATTTGGTGAAAGTATGTGATTATGAAAGTATGAGTTATGATTACGCGAAAGTAACTCAGATGTCTGGGCCGGTGCTTTATATCTTGACTTCAATTTCGTTAAAGAGTTTGTCTTCGAAAGGTCTTTGGCCAAAGTTATAAGACCATTGTAAGGTTGGAAATAAAGCCCGTCAAAGTCATATGATGGGATATTTTTTTTTCACCGCCTGACAAATTTTCGGTTCATTTTGATGTTTGTTCCTTATTTCCTTTTACTCTTTAAAAAAAACTTGAAGGAAATGTTTTACTCCTGCTGGTTTGGTTATTTGATACACGATCATTTTTCGACTTAGAATCGAATGAAACTTCTATGCCTGGGCAGGTGCTCCTTATACAGCTCTTGAATTAAAGGCTAAGCAACTTATTGGCAACAATTACTTGGCGTTTTTGAAGAATCGATGAGGATTAAACAACCAATAGGATTCATAGGCTCAACTAATTTTAGGAGTAATTTTAATGACCCCTCCACACAGTGGATTTTTTAGATTTCTCATGCAACTCAAGTCTTTTAGCAGCATATCGTCCTTTTTGACCTCACATTATCAAAAACCGAATAGCATCATTAAGAAAGGATAGATTTATCCATAAAGTAAGTTGAGACCCTCACTTAGGTACCGTCTCGAAAAATAACATACCAGAAGACTTTGTGCTGCCACTACCAGTTTAAGGGGGAGACATATTTTGTATACTCGTGGGGTGCCGTGGCGTAGTTGTAGTGTGTGTGCTTACTACGACGGAGGTCTGGGTTCGCATCCTGCCATCGTCACCTGAAAAAAAAGACTTGTTCTTTTTCACGGTCCTCACCTCCGCGAGGGTCTGACAAGCCCTCCGATAGTATCATTTGTCGGATTCGGCAAAAAATTGTAGGTCCCCTTCTATGTAAAGAAATTAACACACCATCATACATTGTTGAGAAGTTGGCCCTGGTTCACCTCGAGCTGTTGCGCCACTCTATTTATATATTTTGTATACATTTCCTGCCTCATTGTTCTTCAGAGGGCAAATATTAGTCGATTACTTTTCGAAAATATCAATCATTGTGCAAGACTTGAGGCTTACAGATGAGATTGCCTTTGTAATACAGATAGAAATACGTAGTAGGTGATCGTATGTGGATGTGGATCAGATGTGCCCCAGGGTTCCATAATTTCTACTACTCTTTTAGTACATTCCCTTTACCTAGGGCGATAAAATTAGGTTTCGCTGTTAAGCTGCACAAAACCGAAGTGATAGCTAGTTTGACAAAACAAAAAAGTCCTACTTTTTCTTGCCTAAACTGAAGGGTTAGACACTTTTGAACTGTACCATTTTTACCATTGGCTCTGGATATTCTACAACCTCACCTCGACTTGATTCGCAAAGCATAACTTTTTTTTTTTAAATACTTCTCGCAGGAAAGACAAACCTACATATAACTAAACTAGTGCCCCGAGATGTAAGGAGATATTTATATACTTTATTTTTAAAAGTTAACAGACATAGAATACATGTCAAAAGGACAAGAGTTGCTATACTGCTAAAGAAAGCAGCACAGTTCTAATTCATTTATTAAGGTGGTGGTGGTGGTGCATAGTGTATCCTTTTTCATTCGATCCTACGCCACTCATTGAGGAGCTTCAGGCACAATTTCCTGGCAGATAGCAAAGAGGTTGTCAACCTGGGACAAATACCTGATTCTTGGCCCACCATGGGGCGATCTGTTACTGTTTGCATCTCAACGCTAGGTAGTCTGTCGGCGGATTTACTAACAACGTCCAGCGTGTTCAACGCGAAGTATTGATTGATCAACTCGGAGAAGTAGCTGCTACCTCTCTTGATGGGTGAAAAACCAATGTTATCGCTTCTCGAGTATAGAAAATCCGCCAAGAATACTAATTATTTCCGCTCAATAAGGTACTGATGTGTTGTTTGCGCTGGAGTTGTCACCGGGCCTTATTTTCGGGCGAGCACTACATGTCACCTGTCTCGCCTGCACGAACGAAAATAAAAATTCCGAGACCTGCATTTCGGGGTCGACTAATCTCTCATTTAGACAATTTGGCCGGCAAGAAGGATCTGATTGAACCGTTTAAGTCTCCTTTTTGTGGATTGTTTTTGCATTGTTTCACGAGTCTGTGTTAACAAGCCTCAGACTCTTGAAAACCTATCTGCAGAAAATCTGGCATACATCCGAAAAGTAAAATCAAGCCCGATACGGGGCTCGGTAATCGGGCTGATACAATTTTCTTGACTTCATGGAAAATAAGGAAAAAAGATAATCAAAAATTCTGTCTTATATTAAGAAAAATTTAGACCGACTGCATTAACCAACAACCAAAGCCGTAGGCCAAGGCGACTAGAGCGAGAAAAGAGCGACAGTGATGGAAACTTAAACGATAATACAATGTATGCAAGCAGGCACATGCGCAACGCAAAATTTATAGCTAAGATAGTTAAGGCCCAAGGTGACGACTTCGCTTCCCAACAGCATTTATCCGGTTGACACATCCCATCCTACTACCACTGGTGCTCTTTTAGTATGACGAATGTCCGACCCTCTGAGGAGACTGTTGTGGATTTCCCGAGCAACCAGAAAGGAAATACGGTGACAAAATTTAAAGTCACACTACTACAACAGAAGGCCATTTTCCAATTGTGTCCCAGATAACGTTTTGCCACGATAGATGTCCTTCACCGCCATCATCAAGTATTTAAGTATTTGGAGTGCTGGGTATTACACGGCCAACACTTGTACGTATGCAGAGGCAGCCAAGACAGCAGCATACAAAGCGGAGCTGCGTAAAGCTTGGAGCTTCTCGCGAACTTTACAGGCAGAAGACGATAGTATGAAGACCAGGGAACACCACTTTAAGCTATTCACGTCAAACGCTCGATGGCAGTATGAGCTAATTTGCGGAAAACAGTCGAAAAGTAACCTGAGAATATTTGGCCAGATCCTGAAAAAGGAGACCCTCTCAACTGCGCCAGCTACAGGAGAAAAGTGTGCTATGCAAGCAAAACCAGGTTTAAGCACTCACTCATCAAAAGGAGAACGCTACACCAAAGTACGATATAGGATAACCTATCGAAAACGTGTACGATAAATTCTATCAAAGGTAGAAAAGACAATTTTCCTAACCAGCTTTACGAGTAAAATATTTTAAAAGTTTCTTTTTTTATAGCCTGAAAACCTGGGTCTATGGATGGACATTGATGCTCTATCCTAAAAAAAATGTTTCAATCCACCCCAAAGGGAGGGCTTAATCAATTTTGTGTGCCAGACTGGAGGATGAGGCAGTCAAGGCCCCGGGCTGCGAGTATAATAGCCGGGCTTGGCCAAAACCAGCAACAAAAAAAAACCAATCTGAGAGTCTGCTATTCAGGTTAGGATCGGTCGAACATCTTCCATCCTTCTACGTTTTTTTTCCTCCAATGCGACGTAATGAAAAATAGGCTCTTTATGGCCCTTCGTAGGTCTCGGTGACAAACTAGTAGATTTCGGTGTCAGCAGTTCTTCCTAGCCCAGGTCGAAATGGCATTCAAATGTATTTCAAATGTTGTTAGTAAAAGTTCGGTTAAAGCTCCTTGGTAAAGGAATAACACCTGCGAGGATAATTTTGGTGTTTCTGGTCAGGGCATTCATGTCGCGCACTGGCTCAGCAGGTATATGTTGCATCGAACACTCTTTTTTTCCTATCCTAGTTACCGATATGCTTTCACGAATTAAGGGTAGTCAGAGACCCCTAGAACTTAAGCGCAAACTTATATGAAGGATGCAGTTTTTTTTTAGAGCTGGCTGGGGAATTATGTTTGTTGAGGCTAGTAGAGGCTAGGAAGGTTGTGGCTCCGAAAGTAGGTAAAAAAAGATCACTGTCGTCGTCCTTGGCTGTGCTTCGACATCTCCTCCTAAAGACTTTACCCTTTTGTTAAGGTTTCTGTCTTTTTTCGCCCTTATTATACTCTAAAGTATCAATAAAGCCTCGGGAGTTTTCTCATGGTAGACAGGTTTCAAGACACGGTCAGTCTTTCATCATTTCTCTTAAAAACTCTGGAGAGAATGATCGATATTAATCTTCGTTATAGCATTGACAAGAGGCTGCTGTTCACAGCTCAGCATGCATGCTGTTAGGGTAGATCTGTATTCTAGTACGTTCCATTGAGTATTCCCGTCTCGACAAGGAGTAGATAATGGAAGTTTTCCTCGACATAAAAGGCGCCTTCAATAATGTCAAAACAACTGCTGGGATCTTGGCTGGCACTGCCGACTTTGATGGTGGATAGCTCACTCACTGAGTTTGATTAATTAACTAAGTTTTAACGAGTAGGATAATAAACTCCAAGCTAGGTATGACCACACTGCCAGAAGATCTGTCAGTAGAGGAATCCCCGCAAGGTGGTGTCCTATCCCCACTCCTTTGGAACCTAGCGGTGAACGAACTGCTGGTTCGGAAAGCTAAGGTGGCATTTTTTCCCTGCAAAAAAGCTATTGGAAATATATGGGGACTTCAACCCAGAACCACCCACTGGCTATTTACACCTCGGTCGCTAGACCGATGCCGACGGTTGTTGTCTGGTGGACCACATTTGATAAAGCGGTGAATTGTGACGTTGTGACGGCCTCAGCAGCATTAGACATCCTGTTCCATCTAATTCCCCTTGACATCTTCAGCAGAAAAACAGCTGCAGTTACGGCTACTCACCTTAAAGCAACCCCTCTCAGTGGACCGATAGCGAGATAGGATATACAGCTGTTCTTAACGCTTTCAGGTTCCCTTCTAGTAACATAGGCTTCACCATACCTCAACTACAGCTTGACAATATCTTCCAGACGACCATCGCTCCTAGGTCCTCTTGGGATGAGGGTGCTCCTCTCGAATGTGAATCGATCCACTACAACACCGATGGATCAAAGACAAATGATGGGGTAGGTGGAGTTGTGTTTTTAGAAAGACTTAATCTTAGTGTCTCTTTCCGACTTCCGGATCATTGTAGTCTTTTCCAAGCTGAAATTATGGCGAGGAAGGAAGTCTTGTCCTGTGTCAAGAATATAACGTTATATCTTACGTTACGAAGCGTTACTGACAGTCAGGCGGCCATCAAGTGCCTGTAATCAGTCTTTATAAACTCTAAAGTAGCCCCAGACTGCCGATCATCTCTTAAGGAGGTGCCAGAGTAGTTCAACATTCACCTGTGCTGGGTGCCTATGCATAGCGACATTCCGGGTTACTGCGAGTCTGAAAAACTCGTCAAGCTTGGTACTACTCTCTCGATCTTGACTATGAAAAAGACTTCCTTGGATAGGCATTCCAATTTCCACATGCAAACTTTTGCTTAAAATGGATGCAATAGAAACAACAAATCTCAGATGGACGGGTGGTAGCATCTGTCTAGTGACGAAACAGATATGGCCAAAGCTAGATTTAAACGCTCCAAAAGGTTTATCGGTCTTAATTGATTCCACATGAGTGCGCTACGATTGGTGTCATTACAGGACACTGTCTGGTAGGTAGGCATGCAACAGGGCTTGGTGTAAATTCCAACGACTTCTGCAGGAGCTGCATCGTAATTGAGGAAGAAGAGACCACTCTCCACCTTCTCTGTACATGCCCGCTCTCTCTATAAAACCGAAATCTTTATCTGGGAAGCTTTCTTTTATAATGATCTTAGCGATTTATAAGTACCACCGACCCAAAACAACTCTCACGCTTTATCAATAGCTCAAAATGGTTCCACGAGTAGGAAGGATCTCAAGATCCATGTCTAAGTGTGTCGGTTTCGGCATGGTCTGCATTTCGCAATTCTAACATAGGTAATGCTTAGGAATCCGTGGTTTTATGGCTTTGTTTGCCTACACCTCACATCCATAGACACAACTTCCTGGCCGAAGCTGTGGGAGATGATCCCAAAAGTCAAAACAGTAGCATCCTAAAATGTTTTCTTTTCAAAATCTTCGTCCCAAAATCTAAAATCTTTCTTTTTTATTTCTGATAAAGTAAAATTTCACTCTCGGTCCTAAACTCGTTTCTCTTAAAAAACCAACTAAATACAATTTCTTAAAAAACCGCCAAATTTTGTAATTTAAAGTTATCTTGAAATTTTTTTTCAACTGAATCGTATAGCGACTGAGAAACCCTCTTTTTAGAGATCTAATAACATTTTATTGAAAGCTCAACTTCTCTATACTTTCCCAGCCTTAAGTATGCACAAACTCCCCGACCCCACTGTAAAAGATATCCGCCCACCAATGTCGCATCTCTCACGGTATTCAAGTTTTGACGTTAAATTATTGGTTTTTCCCCCCTGCTCGCACGTTGTGATTTAATCCACCTTCGTTTTTTTATTTCGGCAACCATTTGTCAATCATTCGTCGTGTTACAGATTGATGGCACTTCTAGTGTGACCACAATAGAAAAGACTGCGCGCCGCAGCACTGCAGTCAGTCGCTGCGACCTGACCAACAAAAAGAAAAAATTGTATCTATACATCACCGTTTGTGCTTGTTTCACATGTTGTATAGAGATTGTAAGAGCTTCGTCATGGCTATATCTCTGCCTATGTTAATGGAGCCCCAAATAGCCCGAATGAATGTGCGGCAATTTCACGTGTTTTACCACGAATGGATACACTCTAAAGTGTTAATAAGCCGTAGATACCATGTTAATTGCCCCGACTCTGTTTGATTAATTGACTGTCATTTATATATTTTTTTGGAATGATTTTTTAATGCATTCGCTACGAGCTACGAGCAGTGCGCATTAGCACCTACCTCAGGCTACAGCCGACACAATATTTGAGGCAACATCGCGCAACAAATCGATTTAATCCAGCAAAAGTGAATAACGATGTCGACAAATTAAAATTAATATAAAAAAAAGTAGAAATTAAATATGAAAAAAAAACCACTTACAGCCTCTCGACATCGGATGAGATCTTGCGCGGAACTTGCGTCAATCCACGATGCGAACAGTCGACGGTTAATCCATTGCACGAACACACCCGCGGACATCTAGTCTCGCTGAGGATGCCAACCCCGCCGCCGGGTATATGTATCCCGACACTGGTAATGCCACCCCCATAGGGTTCAGCTGCAGCACCGGGTGCATTCGTTGAACCACAAATAAGAACCAGCACCGCAACGCTGGACCATAGTTGTATTAACTGAATGGATTTGAATATCCTCGTCGATGATGGTGCGGTTACTACTGTACTGCTCCTGCTTCTGCTCCTGTTGCTATTGTTGTGCTGCTGAGCCCTAGTCTTCTTTAGGGCCGCCGTTGATGGTGATGGTTGTTGCGACATTATTTCACTCCTCTCACCACTCACCACATAAAAAACGCAACGACGTCGAGGACGACAACAACGGCATTAACATTTACGAGTAATGAAAAACCAGGACACTTGGAGTGGAAAAAGGGTTGTTGTTTTATTATACACTAGGTACTACCCCCGAAGAGCTACTTCAAATTTGCACTGATTGTTGAACGAGAGCGAGAGAAAGGACAGCGAAAAAAAATACAACAAAAAAGAACTTTAGAGTTGGGATAAAACTTAAACTAGTTGATCGACGCAAAGCGGCATACAGCGACGACAATCGCGACGTTCATTCACCTTGTTTACACTCTCTGTACACACCCCTTTTTGGTGCTATCGCGTGGACCGACACAAAACACCGGGAGACACGCTTCCGTATTGTTCCCCGATAAACCGAATTCGCAGCTGCACACCTTGGACGCTACGCTTTCCTTATTGTGTATTCACACACTTCACACACACTTTAATTCGAATTTCTCAATCGGATTAATGTACTCGGTCGTTTTATTTGTTTTTCGGTTAAATTATTCACTGCGATCATGCTGTAGATACACAGTATCTAGATGCTGTGTTGAAGTGCTCTACTGCGCGAGCTGTGCTCTATTTCAGACACAGCGAGCTCGGTGATGTGCTCGATGTGCTGCCTGTGCTCGCTGATGTTTCAATACGTCAAGAATTGCACTTGACCGACCCGAACTCTCCACTTTGATGCTTGTGATGATGACGATGATGACGGTGATGTAGATACAGCCGGGCAGCATCAACTGCTGAGCATCTGCAAGAGAAGAAAATAAAGAAAGTAAGTGGAAGACTATCTCGTCGAGTTAAGGCGAAAGGTTGCTTCGTCTTAATGCTGATTGACTGGAGGATAAAAATGCCTGATGCACCAAAGGGTGAATGAGTTGCTAGATGAATCTGGGATGGGAATTTCAATGTCTCGTTCATAATTACATACGTAGACATGAGCTATTTCCACAGATCCAGATCCGCACATAGCACAAAAACAACAATTAATTGGTTTAATTGACGACCGACTGGCACTGGCACAAGACTGCAAAGGCGCGCATTAAATTAGGAAATCAAATGAACCAATTTACGTAGATTTTCGTCAATTGCCCTTAAACGAAGAGCACCAGCTACAGAGCTACCCTCCTCCCTAGATGGAACACAACAAAATGAATGCTCAAACGTAATCCCTGCATTTCCATGTCTCATCACAAAGTAATCCTCAAAAAGCAGTAAAAGGGATTTTGGGTTTCCTATCAAATGGGCACAAAAAAAAAGGAAACACCAGCAAACACCACCCCGCATTCTAATGTGCTTCAAAGTGTAATAGAGAACATTGTGTCAACCTCGCTCAGGCATCCCATCCCTTGCTTAGTGGTGGTGGTTTTCTTTTTTTTGTGTCTAGGTACCTCTTCAGCAGGATATTGACATTATAATACCCCAAATTTTATTTGTTTTACTTTTAAAACGAGAGCATCTATCTGGTAGTGGATATCTCTAGCGTTGTGCATCATTTGCGTTCAAGTGCTCTGTATGGTATAGTCATCACATCTTGAACAAGATAATCGATCCTCAAATTGTCTGCACATTATGCTTTATCAGGGGAATTTATTGTTAACTGGTCGTCCTATATTATGCGGGCAGGACGCACTACTGATGCTAACAGACAATGTGACAGAATCGTGATAAGGTGCGTGTTCCTGTGCAGGGAACGACAGAGGGTTTAATATGAACCGTTTAAGGCAGTGGTTAATGTACGACAAGGCCTGATAAGGGTGTTTCGACATGCCGGTGCTGATTGTAGCTAGAGTTGGGATTATGAGGTGGACTTTATCTAGCGCGAATATCTAGATTGTTTCTAATTGAAAAATGCTTCCTTGGCGAAAATACACAGGTGATACCGCCCGAATAATTTGTGTACTTTGACAGACAAAGGGTGCGTTGCTCGCATTAAAATATGACTCGATCTTATTGCCCTGACCTTGCTTAATATAGAAAGTGCACCTTATTCTCAGATTTGCCATTGACAGGACGGTCTACTTAGAAAAAGATGCCTCAACCTTGAACTCACGAAACAACTTTTAGTACGGAGACTTGGAAAAGTGTCGTCTTGATCGTGCAACTTTTAAATGTAGTCTGTATCCCCGCAGTTCAAAAAATGTCCCAGCCGTGCTATTAAAAAAGGTGCTTCTCAGGAAAAAATACGCTAATCTCAACTCGAAAAAAATTTTTAATCATGCGACTTGGAATAATGCTTCGATGCTCTTCTTTAAAATTAAAAAAATGGTCTCTATTCTCAGAATTCAAAAATGTCTTAGCCTATGATGTCTATGATGAAGATGCCTGGATCTTCAATACTCTAACGTTACTGACGAAATGCTGAGTTGGATCTTGGAAAAGATGTTCTGATCTTCTGCTCGAAAAAATGCATTAATTCTGGACTTGAAACAATATCCCGATCTAGTAATTGTGGAATGTGGTCTCACTATCTTCAGATCTTCAGCTCTGAAATGTAGACTCTATCATCAAATTTACAGAAATGGGAATTGGAAATAATGTTTCGATCTTGCAACTGAAAAAAGTCTGTACTCGAATCCTACCATGTCACTTGAAAAACGGACGGTTCTTTTTCACGGTCCCCACCTCCACGAGGACTGACCCTTCCGAGAGTATTATTTGTCTTGAAAAACTTCTCAAAGTGCCGTTCGGATTCGGCAAAATATTCAAGCTCCCTTTGTAAATGCAGAAATTAACACACACAGAATACTGCTAAGAAGTTGGCACAGTTTCACCTCGAGCTATTGCCTCAACTATTTCGAATATATTGCTCGATATATCTGGCAACTGAAAGACTCACTCTGCCGATCAGTGCCTTGCTTTTTCCTACAGCACTCTATTTCTAAAGGTGCTGTAGGAAAAAGCCAGGCACTGATCGGCACCAACCTGACGTTTTGGAACTGATACTATACACCAAACGTATAAGATACCTCCAAGCCGTGTAGTAGCCATGTTTGCCCTTGGAAAAGTGGCTGACTGACAACTCTCAATGTCGATTTCGAAGGCCCCAGGAGCAGGACCATTAGGCTACTGGAACAGAGCTGCTGGTGGTGAGTCTCTGAGTGACGCAATTACAGGTCCGTAATACTTTCGTTCAGAGACATAACTTTAATTTATTTAAGGCGAGAAGGAACTTCAGTGATGAAGAGTTTAGGTGTTCGGCAATCACTACGCCAGCCCCAAAGATACGCCACCTGTACCTGATGCGAGCAAAGGCAGAACAACCACAGAGGAACTGTTCCGCAGTATCGTCGTCCTCACCCAGGCAGCACAGGTGGTGGTTTCGCTCAAACTTAACACATTGAAGTGTTTAGCGAAGTCCGCAGTCTTTTATCCTGAGTTATTGAAGACGCTGACCCCTAGCAGATGTCCGGGTGCAGTTGTTAGTCTGTGTGTGCATCGCAGTCACGCCCCGTTCACGAGAAAGCTAAGAATTAATGGCAGACGTGGTAACAGATACAGGCAGACAAAGTGCAGGTTCGGGTCCTGAGAATACCTCTTATGCACCTTGTCTAGCAAGCTCATCAGAGATCAGAGGGACCCAACAAGATTCATTTCACAAAGTGAAATGGCTTTTGAAGTTCAATGAATGCTTTTGAGTTCGAGCACTTCCTTGCACTTCGTAAGAGGATCGAGCAACTCTTTAAGCGGGCTAGGTTTAGTTGATGTGACTATCGAAAACCGACACACTAAAAACTTAAGAGGTCCATTCTCGTACAACGTTGAGATAATTAAAGCGCCTTTTCGTTGAACGATTTTGAGGTACTAATAAAGGATTAGAGACGCATTGGGTCGATCGTGGCAATATTGATCGCTGTAGAAAAAAGTCCCAATGTGATTTTTTTTTGTATAATCAGCCCGCGATCAAGGGTTTATGAATGTTAACCTTTGAATGCGTACTACGTCACAAGCGGAAGAATTTAAGGACAAAGGGGAAAGGAGTGCTCCATCGTCAAACACTGTTAGTGCGATCCCTGCAGAAGCAACAAAGCATACACCCACAAGTGTAACGCCTTTAGGAATTGTATTAAAAAAACAAGTGGAAGAGTGCAACAGTGCGTATGTAAAAAATACCCCACTTATAATGAAACTGCCACGCCTCCAAGAAGTGGGGGGTTATAAAAATATAACAACTGAATTCTTTATACTAGGTGGTTGTATATATTTCGACCTATAACTCCGCATTTTTAGCTCGAAGCTCACTTTTTTTAATACCACGCCCACAAAAGTGGGCGAAGGCATATACTATTCACACAAAAAAGTTAAAAAATGTTAGCATCTCAACTTTTGTTATATAATTTTTAGTCAAATTTTATATATATTTATTGAAAAACAGTCATTTTAAGCTAAAATCCCTTAAAAAAGGGGCGTGGTCATCAAAAGGCCAAACTTTTTCTGCTTCCTCAAAGAAAATTACATGGCAATGTTACATACAAAAATGCGTGCGCTAGCACCATTGTAATAAACTTAAATTTGAAAAAAATATTTTTTAAAATAAGAGATGGTCGCACATACAGGCCTGTAGTGGGCGTGTCTGTAAGCGGATTCAGCTACTTTTCAAATTTGATCTGAAGGTCTGGACTTCCAGCCAACTCACCAGCTTTCAGCTCTCCAGCTTAAAATTTAATGCTTAAAAGTTGTTTACATACGGACGGACGGACGGACATGGCTTAATCGACTCTCCTGTCGGTCCCATTCATATCTCTAAAAGGTCTTAGGGGTCTACGGTGATTTTTGACTGCGTTACTAACTATACAACAAACTTAAATACCCTGGGTGGGGTATAAACTTCTGGTCTAATTGTTGTCTATTTGCATAGAATGGAAGAAAAAAAGGTGTCTATATCGCCGACCCTAACCTAGATAACAGACAATGACCAGAAAACAGCTGATTTTGAGACAGACGCTCTTAAATTTTTCGTTTCTTGCTGTTTTTGGTTCGCCCCGGTTATTTTCTACTCCGGTACTCACCATATTAAGTGAGGCGGCAGTCCCAGAAGGGCAGTTTTTGAGAAAGAGCAAGGCATGTGCAGAGAACGTGAATCATAATCTCTTCCTGTTCATCATATGTACATGCAGCACCTGCAGAAGTAATAAGTATAAAATCCAAGCCTTGTTGAAGCTTACACATCAGACAGTATGATACCGATTGTAGCACTTATATGGAATCTATTAAGGCCAATGACAGTGGGCCTTTAAGGTCCAGCTTATGTTAAATTTGATTCGTCGCCAGATTACCGCACCTGTCCATCTATATATGATTCATGTTTGCATTTTCTATTGCATCCAACCTGAGCATGAGTTTGCATGTGGAGATTGGTATACCTGAGGCAAGATTGAGGGAGTGTGTGGTTCCACGGTTGGCCAGTTTGTCAGACTAGTAGTTTCCTGATTGTCTGACTTTCCAAAATAATTCGTGAATCCTTGGTGGATATCACGTTCTTCTTAAGCCAGAACAAGGCTCTTTTTTATAATTAACTCGCGATCAAGGGGTTATTAGACTACACTTAAGATGCGTCGCACATAGCGAGCGTAAAGATTTTGAGGATAGAAAAGATGGAAAAGTAGAAAAAAAACTCTCCATCCAACGCGCAAATGCTGATGAACAAGAAAACTCTGCACAGAAACACTTAAGCTTACACCCGCAAGTGTTATGCCTTTAAGGAGAAATGAAATAATATTACTAGTTGAGTATTTCATAAATGCATCTGGCATGCACCTTATTGTTGTCCATTCTATTTGCATATTGGAAGGAAAGAGGTGTTTAATATTCGACCGACCCTAACCTGGATAACAGACACCGACTAGGAAGCCGGTCATTCTGAGACAGACGCTCCTGGATTTTTTGTTTGTTGCTGGTTTTGGTCCGCCCGGATATTTTCCATACCGATACCAACCATATCTGCTCGTCTCCTTACAGGTTGCCTCCATGGGGTGACGCTAAGGGCCCTCGCAGGCCTATGCTAGCTGGTGGCTTTTGCTGCCTAACCTAACCATATCTCGAGAGCATTCCCCTATCCGCCACCTGGGGAGGAGCCCAATTGGGGACCAGCAACCCCAGAAGGGGAGGCTTCTTTTATCGTTCTTCATTATTTTCAAGCTTGAAAAACACTACAATGATCCGAAAGACAGAAAGAGATCATCCCAAGATGTTCTAGAGAGGATGAAGGTTTGTTAGTTTTTGCCAAACTGAATTTGGAGGATGGTAGATTCTGTGTTTTAAGGAGGGATACTATGGAATGTTTTTAGAACGGAAGAGGGGCCTATATCGCTAGGGGTCCATTGTGATGTTGCTTTGTGGCGAATAGCCGAAGCTGCAGCTATTTGCCTGTTTAAGGTGTCTGGGGGCAAGCTGGAACAAATTGTCCATTGTTGCTGGTGGGCCTTGAGCAAGTACCGCTGATCTTGTGTTTTTCTTTTCAGTTTGTCACAGTGTACCGCTCAATATCAGGACGGATTAAGTTTTGTGAGAGCAATCCGTTCACCATTGGATTCCTAAGAAGTTGGGATATGACTTCTGCTAGCGGGGTTTGACGGGGTTCTTCTGGCCGAGGCACACACTCATCTTTGAATCTCTAATCCATTGATATTATATATGTATATGGACTGCTAGTTGGTGTCTCCGCTTATATACAACTGGCGACAAAAATGGTCCCGCTTATTCTGCTGTTTGGTACTGTAGTGGTGTGTTGCAGAAACAGCATTCCCCATTTAAATTACACATTAACAGTGTTTCCAAATTTGAGGTACCAAAGAGAGGGAGTTTCTAACGTGCTTAAAAGGGACCATCAGGGGACATCAAAGTACCTCATAATAAAACTTTAAATTTCTGCCAAAGAATTTGCAATAGAAATCTGACTAGTTTCTCTCTAAGAAAAAGATTGTTTTTGGAGACACAACATTGTTTGGGTGGGCCGCTTCGCGGGTTTAAAGGATTTCAACTCTCTTTTTCGCAGGGTTTAGTCGCTCACGCGACTCCGTCGGTCCGCTGAGGGTAGGTGTAGGTGGCCATTTACGGGTAGGTTAAAGTTGCACTCTTTTTAAACTTTTTTTTGCCTATAAATTCTAAGCTAATCGAGACCGACAATTTTCGATAGCATATTTGAAATCAGGACACCCAAATCCATAAGTAAGGGTAAAAAATCCAACGAATTCCACTTAGCTCTACGGTAAACTTATGCAATTTTCAGTTTCATCAATCTAAGAATAAATTCATCATACACCGACATTGCATCGACAGTCTGACGCTGTACACTACAGATACTTGTCATTGCATTTACTGACCCAGTATCACCAACCATTCGGAACTTTTGTGACAGTCTTGACGTTGTCAATGCAATGTCCGTTCAAAAATGTTTACTACTTTAAGCGACTCTTAGACACCTGCAATAGTAGGGAGTGTCTTAAGACTGTTTATTAGCCATTGATTAAAGACGTTTAATAAGTATTGACAAAATTCTTTATTATCATGTAAGAGCTCTTCGAACAAATACTTTCGTATGTCATGATAATGCTTGAGGATAAATATGAGAAATCTAATACGACCTCAACATCTGTAGACACTTCCACAAAGGAAATCTATCTACCTACCTGTTATTTTTGTTACTTCTGGCCTCAAGAAGGCATTTTTTTTTTCTTTTTCCCTAAATTATGCAGACTTCTTTCCCCAAAACTGATTGTCTGTCAAGGGACTCATTTGTAAACGTCAAATACCATAAATTTGTCCAAAAATTACCAGGGTCCTCAAGGATTCTCCCATTTCCAGTCAAATGGGATATCAAGTGTCACCAGTTGTTGTTGTTGTCGTTAAGCAATACTGACTCACCTTGTACGTTGTTTCCGGGAAACAATGTGATACTCTTCACGCAGCTACGTCGCATCCATGTCCTCGTTGATGCATTTAGCTGTCACACAACGCAATCTCGGACGCCTGAAATGAAGAAAATTAAAGAATTTATTACTTTGGCTGTTTGTTTGAGTTAAACATTTTTATCAGCTACTTTAAATACACTGTTCTTTCCAGTACTCTCTCCTGCTTATCATTGTTGCATTTCAAATTGAACGCTGCTGTTAGCTTAGCCTAGCTATCGATAAATCCCAAGTAAACTTAAAGCCTCCCTCATAAATAGAGCAGCGCTACCTCACATGATTTAATGTATCTACAATGCAGCCGGAAACATAAGTAATAATCGCCTTTATCCACGAGCAAGCAATAGTAATTTGTAGGACCGTCAGTCTGTCCGTCCGTGTCGGGGTCGCTCGTATACAAGCGGCAATAACATTTGTCTAAATTATTATTATCTCTGGAGTTCATCTTGAGTCAGCCCTCCGTTCGTAAATGGATGTAATATGGACTGTGGGAGCCGTAGGGGGGGACGAATGCCATATTTTTCGGTGATGGATGTCTAAGCTTAATCGCTTCAAGATGCTCGAAGCTGCTTGCCAGCAGCAAGTGTGTTTAAACAATTTATCAAGTGAATGCGTGCGCGCACCACTCTTGAATTAAGATTTTTTTTCTCCTCCGCGCTCGATTCGAATTGGGCTTGAGGAACGAGTATCTTTTCAAGTGTAATGAAGAGCCCTTCAAGTGAAGAAAGACTGCTCTATTTTTGGGAACGCGATTGCGTAAAAGAATTTGCCCTCCAATACCCGGAAATCATAATTTAGAAACCAGATTGTCTATGCGTTGTTACACTCAACCAGACCAGAGGGTCTAAGACTTTCCGTAGGGCGAGGTTTTTTTCCCCAGTTTGGGTTGCAAAATTTAAAAGGTTTTACCGACCTACCTACGTACGCCAGGATTGCACTAAGCACCTAGACCTAGACAGATAAAGAATGCACCATTGTTTGGCAGGGCAAAAAAAAAAAAACACAACACAGAAAAACATTTTCAAGGAATTATGTCAGCCATTGTTCGATCACAAAAGCATGGAAATTGAAATGTGAATTTATAATGGACACAGATTGCATTCAGGTATGTATTCCTACGAGGAGTTGAAAAAAGGACGACTGCGACACAATACACAATGCGAACACGTTGCTCGTTTTAAGGTGGGTTTTTGTTACCCATATTCCTTGTAGGTAGGTAGGTATACCTTCATCCAACTACGCAGAGACGATTTTGTTTGATGAGTATCACTCAACCACCTGAGGCATGGTGCGGAATTTTTGTTGGCTTGAATTGCGTTGTGTCCTTAATCCTTGGAATTTTGTTTTACCTTACTTTTCTTTTCACATATTTCTCTAATCCTGGTATCGTAAAGGTTCTGCTCATTTTCTCGTCTGTCGGGTCGGTGCGGGGGATTTTTTTTTTTAATTTTGTGGGCTGGCAAAAGGCAACGTGTTGTCAGTGTGTGTGTGTGTTTCAAATGCTTTCAAACGAACTGAATGGGAAACATTTTTGCTAATTGAGATATCACAAAAGGAAGTCTTAAACCACTTTTCTGGGTGCCAGGCAATTAGAGTCTAGAGTGACCATGACATGAAATTTGATATATTTAGAGTGGCAACGAAATTCCAGAGATATTGAGTGGGTTTTCGATGACAGCAACGTTGTTTTTCACGAAAAAAAAACACACACAAGAAACCAGGATGTCATTAGAGTTGATACCGCATTCCTGAGAGTGGGGTGACATAAGGATAATCTGGGTACCTATATCTAAATTTTTGGACTAAGTAAAGAAAAATGATACCCTTCATTCCCCATTCAACATTGTTTTATTAATCGGTAGATATGCGGATAAGGAGGATGAAATTCTACCACCAAAGGAACAAACGAAATTATATGAATCTCTAATGCAATATTAGACAAGTTTGTAAGAATCCACTTAGTTCGTGAAGTGGTCATTCAAACCCTCTTCAAATGGGAGACTTGACAACAGCTATACCAAGAAGGTCGATTTCAAGAATCTTGGGACCAGAGACAAGCAAGTCAATCACTGTAAAATATGTATTTACAGAAAATTTGAAATTTTTGCGAAAAGTAAATGGGGCCAGAAAGGGCATAGAAATTGGAGGAGATACTCAACCCTCGACATTTACACTAAAATGGCGGAAGGAAGGAAAAAGCTGAGGCATGCATTAGTTTCTCCTCTCACTACCAATATGCGTGATGGGTGCCCTCACAAACACTGAGGGGATCTGAGCCTCCGGAGGTTTCTTGTCGTTTAAGATCGTTAAAAATTAGTTCATTTAAGCTAGGGTAGGTAGTGCGAACCCATCATCGAATACCCGAAAACCGTCATTGCGTTGACCGTTATAGTGATGTCAGTGACTTTTAGACGAGTGTCGTCAATGCGTCATACCAATATCGTGTATTTGACAATGCTGAGACAGAAGAAGCAATAATGAATGAATACAGGAAAATTTTCATTGCGTTGATAGTGAGACTTCGTTGTGAAGTCGCAGCGATTTTTACAAAAGTGACAATTCGTCGAAGTGTCTGTGATAGTAGCATCGAAACAGAAAAAAAAGACTATAGTCTTTAAAAAAAAAGACTATAGTCTTTTTTAATTCGCATTGGCAGTGCGTCGATAGAGTTTAAGTTATGTGACAATTTATGCAATATTATGCAAGTTATGCAATATGTGTGAGACATCCTGTGGTTTGAAATGGCAATGTGTAGTCGTCACGTCCGCTCTGCATCTCCTTGTAAACTTGAGTTTTTTTTTGGCTCCCAGGCAACTCGGAATCAAAAATGTCGATAGAAGAACTTGATAAACTTCAACCAGCAGTACAACATTAACATCCATCATTCTGTTACAGTGTGCACTTCTCACTGCATTTATCTTTTTTGATAGGTCCATCCAAATCAACAACAAAAGTCAACCGTTCTGCACGCCCCTTTAGATAACACAACAAACACAGCAGAGTTGATGATACCCAGCTGTCAAAAAAAGGTTTGTTTGATTTGTTTTGCCAGAAAACGAGGAGAACACGTAGAATTCAGTTTGGTTTGATTTAAGGCAATGTTACAAAGCTGCGTTGCTGTTTGCTTTGTCCCGTTACGTGGCGGCTTTGTTTTACAATCGCGTTAAAAATATACTCTTCGGAAAGACGATTGAATACCATAGAAAGTGCCAAGAATTCAACAAAAACATCACGAACGTCAACAATTGCAGCTTCAAAGAAACGTCAACACGCACGCAAAAATTCATCATGTTGAGTTTCTTACGTTCTTACGTAATAAAAAAACGTAACGCCGTACGGTAGAAGCAACTTTGTGGTATCTCCCATTGAATTTAAGGTGTCTGATTTTAGGTTGTCGAAGAAGGCTTTTAAGAATACATGAGAGGAAGAGATTTATTACGCGATTTTAATCTCTTCGTATGGTTAATCTCGTGAAGTAGAGGGGATTCAGCGAAGTTTTGTCTTAGTCGCGGATTAGTGTCCGTTGGAAGCACTTTTTAATCTCGACAGACAGTTTATGCTGTCACTTAAAGGTGCAATCGGGTTTCTCAGTTGATGACGTGCCGACAAAATTTTGTCATGTGCCACCAATGACACGCGTGCCAATGGTTCGCCATTGCTGACCATTCTCCGCAAAGATAAGTTTAATCTTTAAATTTGGAGGGAAAGGAAACTGATCTTTTTTCCCCTTCTTTATTTAATTTCTTCGTATGGTTAATTTCGTAAATTAGAGGGGATTCAGCGAAGATTTATCTTAATCCCGGATTAGTGTCCGGTGGAAACAGTTTTTAATCTCGACGTAGACAGTTTATGCTGCCATACTCAAAGGTGCAATCGGATTTCTCAATTTATGACGTGCCGACAAAATTTCGTCGCGTGCCACCAATGACACGCGGGCCAATAGTTTGCCATCGCTGACCATCGCTATTCTCCGCTAATCTTCAAACTTGGAGGAAAACTGATTGGTCTAAATTTTATTTGGCACAGACATGAGCTACCTTTGTTATGTGATCTGTGAAATTAAACAGTACGAGAAGATATTCTACACGTAGAAATATGCCGAGTTCAAGATCCGCAGGAGCTGCTTTGGAGTAGCCTCAATCAACTTGAAGTAAAGTCGAAAGGCTGTGAATTCAGAAAGGGGTGGGGACATTTTATGAAATCACGCCAAATGCTCACCGTTATAGAAATAGCATAATCCAGGTAAATTTTAAAGCCCACCCATGTAATTTGAGAATCCTTAAATAATTAAAAAAAAGTAATCTTCCCAAAGGCATAACACTTGCGGGGGTAAGGTTTGTTGTTTCTGTGCAGAGTTTTCGTGTTCTCGAATTCTGTTCTTTCAATTTTTATCACTCGCGATATGACAACAGTCCTTAAGAATAGTCATTTCCCGTTGAACCTTATAAACGCTGCGAAAGCTGAAGAAGAAGTGAGTTTTAAAAACACCATGTCCCCTGAAGAAACAACAATTGATAGTGGAGTTTTGGGCATTTTAAGTCAACCTCAAAATTAAATGCTACGTTTAACTTCTTTTTCTGAACACTGCTTTTTTCACATGACGGACCGTGCCAAAAGGAAGTGAGTTTCAAACATTACTTGCTTTGAAATAGTAAAAGTATATTATTATTTACATCCTAAAACTTTTATCACATTCTACTGTTACAAATGTGCAGATCAATTTTTTCATTTGAGAGTGAGTTCCAATGAAAAATCTGGCGTAAACTCCTGAGCTGGGTTGTAGCAGAACAGTGATCCAAATGTCAATGCTATTCATAAAATCTGTATAGTTGTTCAAGATTTCAAATATTTTTTTCAATTTTTTTTTGCATATCTGGAACGTGTCAAAAAGGAGTGAGTTTTAAAAACAGCTTGTTCTGTTTACATGGTGATTTCGTAGAAATGTTTAGTGCAAAGGACTCAATAATCTGACGATGGTGGACCCATGGATCCTGTCAAAATAGGAAAAACATGTTGACTCCTAAGGATCCCTTCACAGAAAGCGCGACTCAGTCAAATGTCAAATTGTATTATTCAAATATCAAAAGGAAATGAGCTACAAGGATTACTTGTTGTGTTTTGTAAAGGTATTAAATAATCTCAATACTGAAAAAATGTTTCTAAATTTATAAAAAAATTTTATTGGTTTTCTAATTTTGTAGCTTTTCAACAACATTACACACAACACGTCACTTAAAATAAGAAATTTGTTTGTAAAAGAGTGAGCTGCAAAGACCAAATGTTCTGTGAATTCTTAAATTAAATTAAATTTAAAGACAAAGTGAATTCCAAAGTGTGCACATTGAATATATAACACTAAAGTTTGTAGTCTTGGGACTTTCTAAGGGATCTTATTATAGAATTGTCAGAATGTAGATTTTGACTTATGACTTTGAGCGTCCTTAATTTATAATGAATGAGTTTAAAAGATAACTTGCTCTGCTTTTAAATTATTTATTAAACATGCGGTGAGCTTGAAGTTTCCCAGATGATGACAAGGGGGTAAGGGAATTTTAATAAATATAATTAAATTAATAAATATAAGTGATTGTCATAACATTCTGCGATATGACGACAAGACATTAAAAACAGAGACGCTGAATGCACAAATCTATTCACTTTAAAACGCATCCTCTGATTCACTTAATGAACACACCTAACTGTCATTCCAGACAGCTGACAGCAAACGGACATTCGAAGTTTTAATTTCGATATCGAATTTCCCCTCCAATGGAAAAGTACTAGTGGAAAAATACCAATGGAAAATTACCAAAGGGGAAACATAGAAAGTGCTAGAAAGCGCTGAATTTGTATAAATAAACCGAAGACAGGTTCGGACGAGGCAGTTATATTTGAAATGTTGACTTGTGAAAGTCGAGAGTGCGGTAAAAAGTGATTAAATTGAAATGAAGTGTAGGTTTTTTTCTGACAAATAAAGTGTTTCATTGTGAAATTGAGTTTAATCCGACGAGCCCCAGGCAAAAATATTCCAATACAATGTGTGACATAAGTTTAAGGGCTGTCTTTTCTGATTGAGTTCAAGTTTGTGTGTCACTATCTCGAAGTGACACAATAAAAAATGGAACCAAAATAGTTTCACGACAAAGAAGTTGTGTGAACTTCTCCAACTTGCCATCGATGGGTGTCGAGGTCGATTCCTAGTGCCAACAAGCTATTTTTACTCAATTTATTTTGTCGAAGCTGCCTCATACAGTTCGTCAACCATCGAGGTCACGAAAAATCCACACCAATTAGACTTAATTTCTTACCCATTATCATACACTTATGATGACGGAACATTTTGTTTGATATTCTTAAAGAGCCTGACATTCTCTCTTTATTACCGCTACACTGGCTATAATTAATTTCATAACCAAAAACACGTTCCTTATTGCCAAAGGAAACGATATTACGACCCATAATGAATTAGCACAACACCGACAAAAAAAAAAAATAAACCCGTCCTGGAAAATTGGGGAATCGCATTTCATGGAGTCATGAACAATTGTTTCTCCCAACACGACGTCTAATTACTGCCGCGAAGCAAAGTTAATAGTTTACAAACACGAACAAACAGCAGTAGCAGTCAGGACATTAATTTATGTAGGTAGAGGGCCTTTAACACAACACCCATCCCATCAGCGATTGCAGCAGCAATTTTCCAACAATTTGACACTCATTTGAAGTTTTGTCGAACAAAGGGTCATTTGGGATAGTCCTCCGAGGTTTCTGATGGCTGGCAAATGACCCCTTGCTGGGAGTGTTAAATAAAAAGCTAAAGCTAAGCACACATCCTTTTTGTGTGCATTTCGATGACAGGCTCATTTAGGACGCCTCAGCAGGGTGCCTCCAACATCGTTGTTGTTCTTAAAAAAAAAGTCGTGAATTTTTTACGATTATTGAACGCGCTGCGAATGACATCCTCCGAGATTTCAATTAATGTGCGTAATTTGCGGGCGGCGAGTGGCGCGTTTTTCACTCCATACCCACTGTGCTGCAATAAATCTGCGCCAGAGCGGATACCAGTCATTTGGCATGCGTCATTATTTTTATCGTCTCACCCTATGTTTTTGGTCCTCTTTTAGCCTGACAAACACTATACCTACCCCAGGACGACCAACTTTCAATTTTCAAATGCGTTTCGCAAATGACACAAAACACAACAAGCGAGCGAAACACACCGAGCTCGCACACACGGACTATCTATCACGGATACAAGCTGTCTCCTGTCCAATTTAAGCGCGCGATGTCAGCCCTCGTTCCCTGGATGGACCCTTCGCAATCGGGGTATACACAGACTAGAGATAAATAAATGAGGGTGGTTCCCTCTCCTCTAGCATACCGCACCAGCATTTGTATACACAGACAAAAGGCAGAAATCGATAAATTGACTTCTAATCGGCGATCCGGTTGGCGTAAATACACCACTGGGGGCTTTCAAAAAACCCAGCACAGTAGGAAAAATAAATTACTACCCATTAAACAAATTCCGTGTGACAGTTCACATTTTCGAATAAAGGACATTACAACAAAAATTAAAGTAATACACACAGAAAACAACAACAACAGCACTGTCTGATGGGTTTTTGGCTTTTAGGGGGTGGCTGTTGTGGTGGTTTCACGTCGATGGGTTTTTCGCTTTTCAGTTCTGTCGGTTCCGGAAGGATACACACACACAAGGGGTGGGCCGTCAACACCCTTAACCAGGTGCTGACAGTGGCATTTGGTTTGACCTTTTTCCGCATTCAAAGTGTCCCTAATAAATGCCACCTCTCAGTACAACTCAAAGAACTCATTACAACCGAGAAGAGTCAGCGATTTGGGCACACATTTATTAATCCCCCAACGCATTTGAATAGGCCGGGACCTCCTTTTCCAAGTCAACGCAAGACAAAATTATTAGGAAGATGCATGTGCACGCGGGGACTCCAAATCACCACCGCACAACAATCTGTTTGAGGTTCCCTTGGAATAAATGGCGCCCGACCGAAGACCACCTCATGATTTATTAACAAACATGAGCCACCACGAACACTGCTCGGCACAGACCGTCATTCTTCCGTGTTTTACGACGAACAAGTTGCTCCTGCTGTGCGCTCAACCTCAAACCTTGGCAAGGAAATGATACAGTCCTTAATCAAGTGGAAAACTTTTCAAAGACAAAAAAGGATCAATTATTAATGTTAATGTCACCTGTCTGTTCGGACAGTTGTGTGTGTGTGTGTGTGTGTGTTTTTGTGTTGTTCTGCTTTGGGTCCTCCGGCAGCAAGGGCGGGTCCTTCTCGACGCTCTCTAGTGAGTTGTTTGTAGCGTTGTAGCCATTAAAAAGGCAGCAGTAGAAAAAGAAAAACCTCAAATAAAACATGAAGTGAAACTATATACAACCCTCTACACGGCTATTATGGCCTTTTCCCATAATGACAGCCATTTAGCTTGGTAAGGGCAAGAAATGCAATAAAACGTATAGGTACGTCCCTGCGCGACCGGGGGTGCTTTTTGATTTATTTCCCAGCGCTGCCGCTGGATTTGAATTTTAAAATTTCCATTATTAGCGGTTGTTACGATAGTCCTATATATGTATATGAAAATTCTCTTAGTCCTCCATGATATACTCATACTCAGGTACCTGTCACGATAGCATAGGGAAGGGTCTATAAAAAAAACTCTACTAAACATGCGCTCCGTATCCCATATCCTGTCGCCACCTAGGCAAAATGAGTCATATTCAATGGTTGGAAACTTAATACATTTCATGTGTTACGTTGCATTCGACTATGGGGTACTCGGGTACAAGTCTTATCTTATCTGTCAGCGACACGTTGTCGAAATCCATACCATAAGTGCGACCAAAAAAAAAAACTTCTCCTAGATGCCGGCATGAGTATCTTAATTATAAAGCGTCGAGCGACGAGCACAAGTATATATAGATATTTTTAACACCTGATTTATTTTAGTAGATCGCTGACGCTGCTGATGCAACTCGAACCCTGTCACACATATTTCCCCACACGCACGACATGATAAAGATGCGTTAATTAAAAAAATCCGAAAAAAGGAAAACGAAATAAATCATAAATCAAGCATCCATCTTAGCTATGGCGGGGTATGCAATGCTTCGGCTTCACAAGTGCCGGAGATCATTCCCAGTGAACCGCGCCGCCGCGCGCAGATAAATCAAATTCATAATGCGCCCTGTGTCGGTATATACTGCGTCTGCTCCTCAGGGAGCTGTCAACGTTATGGCAACGTTGTCGGTCGTCTGCGTCGTGTGCTAAAAATTATTGCACTCTGCCTGCCGACACTGTTGTGTGTGATGGCAGATGTAATTCCAGCAATCGGCGGCGATTGGGAGGGCCAACCGCGCTTATGTCGGAAATCGCAAATGAGATGACGAGGAAACATACCGGAAAGCTATTTTGGGTGCTTTTGGGAATTCGTGCCCTATTGATTTTTTTTTTAAAAGATTTTGTGAAAATTCTTGTTTAGGTGCGACAATAAATCACCTCTGAGGATGTCAATAGAAAAACTGACGAAACGTTGAGAAAAGTTATCTATTTAAGTTATCTTATTAAAAGGTTATCTTACCCATGTTATCGAACACTAAATGACTAACGTCGACAACGCACGTAACACTCAAGATCGACCAAATTATTAAAAAATGCTGACTTCGACATGCATGCAGGCTTGTTTCTGCTTCGTAACTGTACGGGCTGTACAGCGATTCGTACCTATTGGAAATCCTACTCGTAAGCGGGCTCTGAAAATTTTGGTCCGTTGAGTCGGATTTAGTCATGGAAGCATTCCTAGTGCTATACAAATGCTACGAGCCAGATCGAATATTATGTAGCAAGTAAGCTACGAGTTACAAATGCCATGTGAGGGAGGTGATTGGCGATAACTATCTATCAACGTCACAGCATGCGTACATGAAAAGCCACTGATGTGGTGACACTGCACTGCATAGCAGCAGCAGTGGTCGAAGTCCTTGGAACACAAAGAATACACCTTTTGTGCGTTTTCAGACTTAGAGGGAGCGTTTGATGTCAGCAAATTAACATTGAAGCAGGCGCGACACTGCGAGGTTTTTAGAAATGCTAATCTAAATAGCGAACTGAGCGACTAGGCCGTGCTTATGCTAAACATATGAAGGGCAAATAGTTACTTAGGTGAAGTATGCACCAGACGGAACGTTAGCAGAGCAACACTGCAAGGAATGTCCTATCTTCGCTCGTATGAAACCTGGTAATGAATAAATTGTTCAAGACCCTGGAGAAGGAAGGTTTTATTGTGAGCACACACGCAGACGGTGTGACAATTTTAGACCCAGCCTAACATATGGCGCAGTTGTATGGTGGAAAGCTACAGGAAGAGAGTGGCATCTTTGCAACCTCACCAAGGTCCAAAGGGCGGCCTGCATGGGAATAACAGTGTCCCTAAGGAGGTGTTACGCAACCCCTTACACCCTTGGATACATACTGTAGCAGAAAGGCAGATAAAACAGCTGGCCGCCTAAGTGAATCCGGGCTGTGATCCTCTTGATCTATAGATTCTATGGACACAATGGGTTGCCTCCATAGATACCCCAGCCACGGATTCTTATGACATTTGCTTTCAACAGGAGATTCGCTACTAGAATACCTAAAAGATTTGAATGGGAAAAAAAGACTATCGCAGGAGATGACAAGATCGCCGTCTATACTGACGAACAGGCGAAGGCATCTTCTGTGAAGCTCTTGCTAAGTAAATCATTCCAGATCAACGGCGACTGCAGTATTTTCCAAGCGGAGCTGGCAGCCATAGTCCAAGTTGCCCACTGAACTGAACAAACATAGGCTTGAAAACAAGACCATTACCATCCACTATGACATTAAAGTCATGGACTCAAATGTGGTAAAGTCAAGGGCTGTGAAACTGTGCAAGAAAATTCTAGACGAGATGCTACTTGGCAATACTGTTGCTCTGTGTTGGGTGCCAGGTGCCAGGTCACACCGATATCCTGGGAGGCGAAAAGGCGGACAAGATTGCGAGATCCGGGTCAGGCATGAATGCATCCCTTGTCCGCTCGTAGCTTTTGTCTAAGGAGCAATGCTCTTGCCTATTTCTCCTTCCTTGGACAAAGCAGGATTCTTAAGAAGGTAACTTGAATATTGAAAAACAAACTGTCACATTCACATGTTCATGAGATTTTAATCCACAAAAATGAAAGTAGACCAACTTGGTCAGCTCCAACATTCTGTTGCAGTATGCACAGTTCAGTGCATTTAGCTTGACAGGTCCAATAACATCCGCGTCACATAATAATCAACCATTCTGCGCATCACTTTACACAATAATCACAGCTGAATTGATGATATCAAGCTGTCAAAAAAGGTTTGTTCGAGATGTTTCGTCAGAAAACAATAGAGCACGTTGAATTTTGCATCTCCTGAAAAGAAAGAAGAAAAAGTATTCTCGATCCAACCCGAAATGGTAATGAGCCAGTACGGAACATGAAAACTCTGCACAGAAACATCAAAGCTTACCCCCGCAAGTGTTATGCCTTTACGGAGAAAAGCAATAATATAACTAGAAGAGTAAATCCATCTGGCATGCATCTAATTGTTGTCCATTCTATTTGCATATTGGAAGGAAAGATGTGTTTAATATTCGGCTGACCCTAACCTGGATAACAGACATCGACAAAGAAGCTGCTTATTTTGAGACAAACGCTCCTGGATTTTTCGCTTGTTGCTGGTTTTGGCTCGCCCCGGATATTTTCCATACCGGTACCCACCATATTTGGTGTGCATTCCCCTATCCGCCACCTGGGGAGGTGTCCAATTGTGCACCTATAAAAATTGGGCATATAATGCTCCGCCAAGGCTTCGCACCGTAAAAAAACTCCCATAAGAAAACGTTTAACAGAATCAGTTTGCTCAATCTTAGTGCCAATTCACGACACCCCTATTTCGCTTTCATCCAAATTTTATGCGAGATTCCTTTTCCTACCAGTTGATGTATGGGTACGCAGCTCCGACCGTCTTACTTTCGTTAGAATCGTTCTGTTCGGGTCAAAAAAAGTTTGATGCCAACGTCGTCGCTCTCAAACAAGTTCAATGGGAATGAGCAACCAAAATGGGCAATGAGAATCAGGAAGATGTCGATAGAACGAGTTAAGACCACCAGTTAAGACCACAACTGGCAGTAAAGAACTTATAATGTGTGCCTCACTTTTTAAGGTTTGTATGCATCTGTTCCTATACTTGTCGGGAATGGGCAGCAAAAATTGAGTCTTGGAAACAGCAAATCGTTAATTTGGAATCGAGGTCTAAACTGAGGAATCAAATCACTTCCACTTAAGTTTACACACAAGTCGTTACATTGTCTAAATGCATTGGCAGATCAGTTAGTTTTGAACTGATCGGTGTTCACATTGTTATTGAGACCAAAATTTTTTGTGTAAAGAAACTCATTAATTCTTCGACGCCCTTACACCATGATTGATCGTGGGCTTTATTGATGTTTTAATAACTTGAACGTGTTTTGTCCTTAAGTCGAGGACTAGTTAGTAGTCAATAAGTTAGGGTTGATTACTCAAAATAGTTTCAATAAAGGATTGAGTAATCAATCAAAATAGTTTAAATAAATAATCACCTTACCTCGGGTGAGGGGTGGTTGATTTCGAAAAAGATCAGCTTTACCTGTGTTTTCGAAATTTATCTGAATTGTTCGGTCGAAAGCTATTTTATTTTTTTACTAAACTTACATTTCAAGTGGTGTAAGGATCTGTGGGGAGACAGGTTATCTACTGAGTCACTTTCGCTATAAACTGCTGACATCTGCAATAACAGATGAAAGATTTTCTGCGGACGTTTTTTGCTTGATCGTGATTTCCTAAGAGTGCTTCCGCCTCTTTTCCTATTGCCCTCCGAATGCTTTGTGAAATTCGGTCAAACTTCTTCAATTTACCCTATTTTCATGCAACATTAGTCAAGTAGTCAAGTGTCAGACCTGCCCATCTATGATGAATGTGTTGTGCTGTACACTTGCGCGATAAGTCTCCCCTCTCGGTGTTTACTTTTTGATTTATTCCACTTACCACGACGAGCTATGTATAGAGTTTGGGACTCCGCGCGCGTAAAATAAGAAGGACTGAAGCAAAATCGTATACCTACGCGCCTGTCAGCACGCCATGCAACAACATGCTTAGCAAATATAATTGAATGAGCTCCTTCCGTGACAAGATCACCCCCCGGCCAGTGCATCAGCGGTATAAACTAAATGTAACATGCACATTGTCTCGCCGCGCCGCCACGTAGTGCTTGGCACCACCGACCGGCCGTCAGCAGCAGCGTCCAGACCAGAGCGCGCATCATGGACACGCGTTAATAAATTGCATTTAATGGAAATTGGCTAAGTGAAAGATTTTCAAAATTATGACCGCAAGCGTCCGCGTCCGTTCGGCGGTCATTGTATGCGAGCGCCATGAAGAACGCGCCCATGTATGGCGCGTAGCGTCCACTTTAAATTCCAAAGAGAAAAAAAAAAGAAAAAAACTGAAATTTTATGAATCTGTTTTCGTAATTCACGATCGTAAAGCATTTGCCCCGCATTTTTGTTTAAGTTTAATGAATTCTTAATGCTTTGCTCCACAATGTCAGGACGCATATACTTTTTTCATTGCCACGAAACAAAAAATTAAGCGAAGAAAAAGCCCCAACAACAAATTATATTACCCAAGGAGTGCGCCTATACCTGGTGCTCGCTAAATTTAGCGCAAACAACGGATACCATCAGGCAAGGAGGCTAATTTAAGGATGCGCGCACTACAGGTTGTGCGATTGAATTAATAATTTTTTCCTTATTCTTTCGCGGTACTCCATTTTGTACCATCCCCCCAGTTTTTGAAGCGATTCTCCCTCCGTTCGCGTACTCCTCCCCCCTTAAAGGCGCACGGTACAAAGCACATTTACCTTGCTTAAAGGTGGTCTCTGCGCTCCACAGGAGGGAGGGTTGAATGTTTCCCTTTTGATTTCTGCCTCGATTTTAAAATTAACAAATCAGTGAATACACTCACTGTAGCGTAATATTTTAACAACGTACAGTACACACAGAGAGGGTGGCAACCTCGGTGTGTGTGTGTGTGTGTGTTGATGGTGACTGTGTACACATAGATTTTTCCACCCTCGCCCCGGGGTGGTAGTTGCGCCGCTTGCCGAACACAATGCTGCAGCACTAGTAGTGGCAGCAAGCGGAACCCCGTTGGTAACGTTTATTGAAATCCAAAGTTTTTTCGAAGACGACACGGAGGGGGGAGGAAGGTGGTGTGGGAGGGTTGCCAGGAATCAAAAAGCGTGAAAAGCTCACTCTACGTTGCGCTGTGTGTTCGTCGCCGCGTCGTCGTCGTCGTCGTAGGCGAGAGCAAGTAAGTTAGTGACTGAGTTTCATTGTGCTGCGACGAAAGGACCAAGAGAATGATTTGAACTGTTGAGCGCGCACCAGCCAGGCCATAACACACAGTCGTAAAGGAATTATGAAAATGTTTTCTCCTGCGTCCTCGTTTTTTGTTTTTTTTCTTTTTATTTGCATATACGTACGGGGGTAGGGAGGCGGAAAAACGTTACGCCGTACACCGTAAACATTATTACGTCGCGCGCAGGAAGTGTATGTCTTTTAATAAGGCACCGCCGCCGCAGCCTTTTGTCTTCGTTTCGGTGAAAATCCAATTTCACCAGCCGATAAGGAGTCCTTGGGTCCTTACGAATACCAGCTTGACACTTAATTCCTAAAATATGCGGTGTAATTCATCTGGTAACTGCTCTATGATTGGGCTGAGGGTTGTCGTTGTAGAACGTAGTTCCTTTGTGATTCAATCATAATTTCAATATTTCGTGAGGCAGAAATTCAAATGTTGTTCCAGGAAGCCCCAGACAATGGCGCACTTGCCTGTTGAGGAGGAGCACATATATAGTGCTGCTCCATAGGGAGCATACTCCCTCTATAGTTTGTGTGTTTGTGTGCCTTTATTGTCATCACATGGGTTGCTGCAATAATTGCAGTACTCCTTGGTGATCTTGTCGCCAAAGATGTGGAGCACAAACGTAATTAAAGTTGTTGGAATCGCATCCAAAGACTGCGGCCGGCGTAACCCAATACAAAGAACTAATTGAATCGAGGGGACACAGGGGAGTCGCCTACAAAATGTAGATATAATGCATTTCCCAAGACGGACGGGACGACTTTCCTTTGGCTTTGTTGTGGGTAGATGATGGCTTTTCAATGTCTGGCGTTTAATTGGCTTGATTAAAACCGCATGGTTATGGCTTCGTTTCTGGGAAGAAAAATGTGGCAATTCGAAGGAATTTCTTGACCCCGGAAGCCGTCGGTCGTGTTCCACCCTTGGTCAACTGCGTACAGTTCCGTCACTTGCAGTCGATTAATTTTGACTTCACTTCAAGTGTTTGCGTTCTTCTTCCTTTTTTTTCCTTGCCTACCCTTCCAGGAATACTCTTCCCTACTTTCTGACTTCCTTGTGAGAGGGCCCACCTGTGCGCATAACGGTACATATCTGGTGAACGTCCTCCATCAAACACACCCCCTGCCCCAAAGTAAATTAATGATGTCGCGTAGGTATGCTTTTTTGTATACCCTATTCCTGGCTGGGGCCTGACTGCCTGACATGCCCGTAGAATGTAGTAGATTGCCTGTATAGTCTGTGTAGCCTGTTGTGTTAATAAGTTCTCTGGATATAAATTATTCATGGGCCCGTGACGTACTAATAAACACCCCTTATTCCATCTAATAGCCTGTAATTAACTCCCAACGTCGAGGATGAATAACAATAACAACTTTAGGTGTCGTCCACCACCACACTGGCTGGTCCGGTGTGGGATAAGCCTCTTGTGTGTAAGCGCACGACACGTCCAGACGGACGACCAGGCGGGTACTCGGTGCTTTCCGAGGACGGGCGGGAAAGAGTTCGATTAGTTTGCAAGGGCGACGGGTGGGTGGTCTAATGGTGCTATTCGACCGGTGTAGCTATACCAGGAACGTGGGCACAACAACTGACTGAGGTTTGCGTGTCGGATATTGCCGTCGTTCAGTTCCACCCACACAACGACACCGACATGCATCGCATACACCCAGGGAAATGCAGTCCGGCAAGTGATACTCTCTATACAAATGCATGAGCGTGCGTGCTCTGGTGTGACCATTGGGTAATTACAAAATCGGCTTTTGCAATTGCGTTTATCCTATGGCTTGCAAGGACTCTTCGTTTTTGGGCGATTGCGAAATTAACTCGAGTTCAAAGTTGAATTAGTGCTCGGTTTTTTTGCAGATGAGGCCATGCAGAAGCGAGCAGTTTTCATTAGGTTTTGGGGCAAAAAAAGTAGATACCAACTTTTCAGTGGTTAGCTTGGTGTGTGAATAAAATCATTACAGTTTTTAGGACAGCTTGAAGGGTCTCATTGCTTATTCATTGCAGGCTGAGATTTTAAGGGTGTTTTTGTCGCTGAAAATTTGTATGGTGCTTTTGGCTAGAAATCACGTTTCTATTCCCTATTTTCTCGGCGCCGTGTCTACGTTCACACAGTCAAATCTTCCAGATTGACATGACAGGAGCCATCCAGCAAGTTATAAACGGTACGAAAAAATAATGATAAAATTAAGCTTAAATTCGACGCTCATGGTATAGTGCCATTGCATCAACTCATTGTTATTGTGTCAACGCATTTATCAGTGTGTTTCGCTGGCTGGGATACTTTTAAGCTGTGGCAATTTGTCCAAAACACCATGACAGTTCCTAAGTGTCAAGGTATATTTCGCTTCTATTGTCATTTCATTTCAAAACATTTACGCGTGATTACATGCCATATCGAACCATGAAATTTACGTTGACAAGCAAACGGAAACAGTTGGATTTCAAGATAAATTACCTAAGCTTTCAAGAATATCATCAATGCAAGAAGGACTTTTGTCCAGAGCAAGCTGATAACTCGGATGTAACCAAAAAGGAATCGGGTTAACTTATTTTCGGCTTTACAAAGGAAACTAAAGAAACGCGGGATAAAAAGGTAAGTGATCGTGTTGTGTCAACTTGACGAGGCAGTGAAGATCAAATTGATCGAAAATCCGAGAAAATAAACCACGGAGAGGTGGCGCTCATTACATTCAACAAAATTTATTGTTTGGAATGACAGCAAGCACCAGTCTGGAGTTCCTGCCTATGGCTTTCAGCTTGCGATCTTCTGTGTCTGTGATTCAGGAGATATCGGATAAATTTCAAATCTCAGTCAAGCCTCGAACTTCTATCTAAAATTGACTCTTATTTACCAGTTCATCGTGTCAACTTTAACAGCATTTATACGAACAAGACGCGTCTAGATTGAGTAGTTTTCTGCAAAGCTAATTTTTTTGTGCGACGGAAATGGGCCTGTTGGCCCTAATTGTAAGTAAAAAAAAAAACTACCGAGCACCTCTCAGTTCGCCAACAAAGAGGAACTTGTGAAAGGCTTCAAAATCACGCCCTGAAAAAAAGATGCATAATTTACTGGTTGGATTCAGCAAGCTATTTTTTCGAGATCGACGGCTTGTTCAAAACATAGAAATAGTCAACTTTTAGGGACGCTTTTTATGAACGATGAAACTGCCATGAGGCCAAACCAGTTGGTAATTTAATTTACCCACAAAAGGTCACTGCTGGGTCCGGATTTTATGGATTTTACTGCTTCGAAATTAACGTAAGTTTAAGCTTCATAGTCAAAGCGAGCATAACAGATCGGTAATAACCAGTTTTTTTTGCCCTTTATGTAATATGCCTAGAAGACTTGTGGGTCTAGCAGGGCAGAGGCATGTAAATTTGCCACCAATATCGCGTGTTTTAAGCCCCCTGTTAGTCTTGTCAGTCTTTTCGGTCTTGTTCAAAAGTTGCAGTATATAAACAAGAGCTTTAGTCAGTCGTTGCCCTTAAGATCAACATAAGCTAGCTAGGCCGCCTACAGGCGGAGTCATTGAAAATTTTAATTCTAGGATCCCTACAGCCGTGTGCGAAGACGAACATTTATATGAGAAAAATTTCGTATATTTGTATACCTATATTTTGATCTATACTGAAATCATCAACAAAAAAAGCCCAACGAGATAAACATGCTCGACTGCGCCAATAAAAAGTATCTCCAGTTTGTTCTAAACCACTATAGCTAGTTTTGGTTGAAAATTTTCTTAGCCAGCGTTTCTGAATAGGCTAGACATCATCTCCTTATATGAGCCCTATAAGGAAAGAAGACTTCTAATGTTACACGCTACAGACCATACTAAGGTAAGTGTCAATTAGTAAGTGAACTAAGAAGGGAGAACTGGCATTATAGCACAGGCGCAGAACACAATAAATAAAAATCATAATTTTTTATCGTTAAGAATCGACAAGATTCATTTTTGTTCGGTTTTTAACCAACACTTTTAAAAAAATGTACTTTTTACAGAAAAGTAAAATCCGGCTGTGGCAAAAAGGAGCTTACAAATCGAATACAAAATGCAGCTTGAGCCACATGACAGCAAGAAAAAATTGTTTGAAATCTAACAACAGAAAAATACACGACTGCGCCATTAACAAATATTTCTCAATCTGTCCTTAAAAAGGATATTTTCTACCGCAAAATTTTCTTAAGCAGCTTTTTTTGAATAGAGGCATTCGACTAAACTTCTACTGAAAAGGAGCTTAAAAATCGCATACAGAGTGCAGCGTGAAATACAGTAACAGCAAGAAAAATAGCTAAAGCAACAGAAAAATCACGACTGCGCCAAAAACAAATAGTCTAAGGACTACGAGCTCAGTTACCCACTGCAAACTTAGATAACATCCTTGAACCATTTTGCCCTTTTTGATACTTGTAAACAGTGAATCTGTTCTTTTCTAAAACAAAATAGTTTCCGCCGGAAATTTGCAGCGAAAAAGTCTCGGTGGAATTCAAAAGTCTTTCTTAAGCTAATTTTTCAATGCACGACTGCACCAAAAGGTATCGCGAGATTCGAATAAGTTTATGGTCGCAAAATTCATGGCGATGCGGTGTGAGTACCTCAATTTCTGTCAAATGCGTCAAAAGAATAACGTACTACTTCGCGTTAAGACGCGACTACTAAGTATTGTGTAAAACCCAATACTTTTGCAGGGAATTTTTTAAACAAGAACCACTGTGAGCTATTAGCTAGCGAGATGTCTACTGAATAAAATGCTACAAGTTTGCGGACAAAGCCGTTGGTTTTTATCCACCAATGACTAGTTTTTTTTCGCAAGAATAATGTCGCAGTACAGGCAGGACAGCTTGTTGTTTTCTTAGACCGTTTTGTGTTTAACCTGTCGAGATCAAGAATAGTGGACCCAACTTACGAATAATTTTTCAAGTTACCTCGCAACGGTTAAATTCTTACAAATATAGTTTTTTAATTGCTTTTCAATAGAGGGTTTCTAAGGAAAGCAAGTTTTCTTAGTCTTGAACTTAGACAGTTCAGTAACATACGAGTTTTAACTCAGCTATATTTGATATTAAGCGTTCTACACTCCAGTGATAAAAACTTATCGACTGCGCCAAAAAGATTTCAACAGCTATTTTTCCTGATGGAAAATTATATTAGAATTTAGAATAATTAAACTACCTACTAAACGCTTGGAACAGTTCAAATATAGCCCAACTTACGTAGGTATTAGTTTTATGGTTAATATTGCTCGACTGCGCCAAAAAGAGTTTTTCGTGTATTAAAGCTAAACTTGTTGTCTTGAAAGAAGATAGATGTTGTATTAATTGAAATTATATTTCATAGTTCATGTTTGTATAAACTGTCAGCCTTTCGAGAATATAAAACCCAGCAAGACTAAAAGAAAGACTGCGCCAAATAATTTATAAAAATATATCTTTAGCCGATTTTTAAAATAAAGTTACAAGTTTTTTTGGTTGAAATTAGATGGCATAAAACTCAATCAAATAATTTGGCTTTGTTCAGTTGCCAGTCAGCACAGCGTAGTATAAAATAGTGGAACTCATGCCAATATGATTATTATTGTAATGTGGCAAGGGAAACGCAGTTTAGGGGGTTTCTTCATTTAAATAAATAATTTAAAACTCTTTTTCCAACCAATTTTAAGCACCCAATCAATAGTACTTACTGCGAAAAACCCCTAAACTCTTGAGAAAAGGGTTCACATAACCACGCTTGAGGATAACTCACTATCGACTGTACCAATACAAGTTCAAGTTTCATTTCTTATACACAATAAAATTATGTTATGTGCTGTAACAAAAGATTTATTCAACTTTCCTGACTATTAGAGAACTTTGGGCCGACTGCGCCATATAAACTTTAGTGCAAACTTTATTCTAAACAAAACAAAATTTCATACACTAAATGTAGAAAAACGACTTTGAAGTTTAACTACATATAAAGAAGAATTGATGTCACTATTTATGAAGAAGAGTCAACACCACTAGTCGACTGCGCCAAAGAAAAGTCGTATTACAAGTTCTTTTCGTTCAACCTTTTGAGCTTTTGAAAATGTCAGTTTTGTTTTACGAAACTAGTGTCATTTTCTTATTAAGATAATGTTCTAATCCTGATTTAAAATCGATTGCGTTGTGAAAATGTGGATGATCCTTTTGGATTTATTTGGCACAGCATTTATTTTGACTTGCAATCGCATGAAAAAATTATTACATACTTCAATCTTCGATATTTGCGAATTATTATTAGCCTTGCAGCATCCAGTAGTTACCTAGGTAGTTACAGTGCATAAGTGCGAATAAATTTGCCTAAAAAGGATGACGAAACATGTCTGAAACTTTTTCCGACGACTAGATAAATCTTCCAAGTTGTGTAGCTTCTTAAGCTTTTCATAAAGATGAACTCTACCCTTTGTCTAAAAATATATTCGCCATTAATCGGGCCATTATTTATCCGCTTTGCTACATTCCTCTTAAAAAAAAAGAAAATACAAATATGACCAGCGGCATTCTTGCTATGAGAATAATTAGTTAATGTACGGTTGGTTATAGCATCGACCCTAGCAGATGCTAACAATTCTGGTTTCTCACTTAACCATGGTTGTAAACAATTTAATTAGACTTTTACAATAGAAATTTTATATTGATACTCTGTCAGTGTGAGCCGCTTGCTCGTGTTCAATAATTAAGAATTTTGTTTTTTTGGTTTACTTATACTCATTTTTCTTTTTCCTTCATAAGTCAGCTTATAGGATTTGTAAAACTAATTCGATTCGAACATTAAAGTGATAAAGAAGTGTTAATTAATCGAAGATTGTATAAATATTTTAAGGAAACAATAGAAAACAAAATTTTAAATACACATCTCGTGTGGAACAATAAAGATTAATGGGCCTTGAATTTGTCACAATTCTCTGGGGAATTTATAACAGGTGATGGAAGAGTGATATTCCGTCAACTTCGGATGGTTAAAACATAGATTTCGTGACTGAATCGATATGAATTTAATCTACTCGTTATTGCCACGAGAGGTCTAAATCTACTAAAAAAGTTGTAACGATTTTCTTTAAATAAAGACGAAGTAGGTATATCTACGAGGTCTTTAAAAATTTGAGACGACTGCACCAAAAGAGTGACTTTGAATTAAAGAAAGACCGACCATAATAGCAATTTCTTTAATTCAAATTTTCTACAAGTTCCACCCATGTACAAAATCCATAAAACTAATCAACCTAAAGAAAATAAGGTACTAACGACTGCGCCAAAAAAAGTCTAGACTCCTTGAAATCTCAATGAAACTGCTGTACTGAAATTCTAAATTTAGAAACGATATTTTATACTACGCCAAAAAATGGTTTGACCTGATCGACCAGCCCTTATAGAATTGCTTGATGCAAATTAATTTTTTGTTTGGAAATCTGGAAGGGAAATTGCATCGCAAATAATTTTCTGATAGAAAATTTCCACTGCGCCAAAAAAGACATGAATTCTCTGCAATCGACCTAAAATTGCTTTAATGAATTTCCATCTAAATTTTAACTGTAAAAATGATATCCACGACTGCGCCAAAAAAATCTGAGTTCTTCGAACTACACTAAAATGGCGTAATAAATTCTGTTAAGGCTAATAGTTCTAGAAATTCAATTCTTAAAAATTGTTTTCCTTTTTTTATAAAAAAGAAGCTACTTATATCTGGAGCACAAAAGAATTTCACCGCCCTAAATAGAAGACATTGCAACCACAATATTTGCTCAATAATGTATAGACTTTCTTTCAGTTTATATATCAAAAACCTGTATTCATAAAAAGTAAAACTAACAAAAAAAGTTACTATAGACTGCGCCAAAAGGTATAAACTCCGCTAAAATTGCTTTGCGAAAATTCGGTTTATTACAAATCTAGAAATGAAATCCCTCTTTTTTGTCGTACAACAAATAATGCTTTATGTCGAAAATCCCTTTCACCTTTAACATCAAGAACCAAAAGAGAGTTAGCTTAAAGAAATAAATAACTTACGACTGCGCCAAAAGGTTTTTAGCTTCCTAGAATTGTTTTATGAAAAAATTAAATTTCAGCTTCAAGACATGAAATTCATAAAATAGTGAAAGTGATTCACTCATTTTCTATAAGTTAAATGTATAAATCCTGAGTAGTCACTCCAGTCATTCCGAGTTGACTGCGCAAAAAAAAAACACTTGAACCTCACTTAAATTTTTTGATGAAAATTCTTTTTGAGTTTAAAAAAAAAAACAAGAAAAAAATAAGAAAAGCAATTGACTTAAAAAAAAAGTAATTTACGACTGCGTCAAAAAAAAAAAAAAAAATACAATCATAAGCCAATCATAATACAATCATATTAAAAAAATATTTTATTGAAAAAAGGGGGACTATTGACTGCGCCAAAAAAGGGTTGATCTCCGTTATTCTTTATCCTAACGGCTCATGAATCAAGAGGAAAAATTATGAAATGGTTTATGGCCTCATTAAAACATTCAGGAATTTCTTTATGTAGATTCTGTTTTAGCTTTTAAAGCTGGAAATGAACGAATAAAAAAGGAGGCACTAACGACTGCGCCAAAAATTGGGGTTTTAAGACCAATCCTATCCTACTGCAATTATTTTGTGATTTAATTCGCTCTCAGTCTATAACTCATGCAACGAAAAGCTTAAAACATCTTTGAATTGTAGGAAAAGAGTGACTATCGACTGCGCCAAAAAAAAGAACCTTGACCCCTATTTAAATAGTTTCATGTAAATTTCCTTTTAGTTTATAAATCAAGAAGCAAAATCCATGAAAATCGATCAACGAAATAAAAAGGAGCCACTAACGACTGCGCCAAAAAGTTCGGTTTTACTGCAATTGTTCATGTGAGGAAATTTGCTTTCATTTTATTACTCAAGAAACGAATAGCCTAAGATATGCTTGAATTGTAGGAAGTGATTAAAGAGAATCATAGTCCCTACAAAATTTCGGTTATACGACTCTTAATTCTTCTGAAATTATTTTTTGAAAAAATTTGCTTTCAGTCTATGACTCAAGAAACGAAAAGCCAGAAGCATCTTTGAGTTATAGGAAAAGACTGACTATCGACTGCGACAAAAAAAAACCATAATCTGTGTTTAAATTGTTTCATGGGCATTTTCTTTCCTTAACTAATGAAAAAGGAGCCAGTAACGACTGCGCCAAAAATGCAGTTCAACTACTCTTCACCCTAGTACAATATTGATTTGTAAGAAAATTCGCTTTCAGTCTACAGCTCAAGAAACGAAAAGTTTAAAAAATGTTTAAATTGTAGGACAGGAGTGGATATCGACTGCGCCAAAAGAGAATCAAAATCTTTTGTTTTATAGCTTCATGTGAATTTCATTTTAGTTTATAGTTAAAAAAGAAGCTTAAAAAGCATTAAAAAGCGATTAACTAATGAAAAACGTGCCACTAACGACTGCGCAAAAAAATGCTGTTCTACGACCCATAATCCTACTGCAATTGTTTATGTGAGTGAAATCGCTTTTAATCAATAACTCGAGAAACAAAAAACCTTAAGGGGGGTGCCGTGGCGTAGTGGTTAGTGTGTGTGCTTACTACGCCGGAGGTCTGGGTTCGAATCCTGCCATCGTCACCTAAAAAAAAAAAGACTTGTTCTTTTTCACGGTCCCCACCTCCGCGAGGGTCTGACAAGCCCTCCAAGAGTATCATTTGTCTTGAAAAACTTCTCAAAGTGCCGTTCGGATTCGGCAAAAAATTGTAGGTCCCCTTGTATGTAAAAAAAAAATTAACACACCAGCATACATTGTTGAGAAGTTGGCCCTGGTTCACCTCGAGCTGTTGCGCCACTCTATTTATATATTTTTTTAAAAAGCCTAAGACATATTTTAATTGTGAAAAAGGAGTGACCGTCGACTGCGCTTAAAGAGAGTAAAAATCCCTAATTTAATTGCTTCATGTAAATTGTCTTTTAGTTTATAAAACAACAAAGGAGATCCATAAAAAGTCATTAAGTTATAGAAATTAATTAATTTTCGACTGCGTCGCCAAAAGATGTGGGTTGTAAAACAAGAATTCTTCAGTTGTAAACCAGATTTCCTTAAAAAAAACTTCCAAAAAAAGAGCAGGAGCAAGAAAAGGACTATCAACTGCCTCGTACTCGACTGAAAAGGATTGAGCAAAACTCTGTTTCAATTAATAATTCTTGTTAAGACAGCCCTAAACGGCGATATTCTTATACAAATTCAGTTACTAACGACTGCGCCAAAATATTAGACTTCCGTTCACGCTACAAACATTTCTTTATATAAAAATTTAATTTCAGTCAAATAATAATGAAATTAAATTCATAAAACACTTTTAACTTACAGAAAATGAGTAACTATCGACTGCCCCAAAAAGGAACCCTGCAGTACTCAAATTGCTTTATATAAATTTTTATTTATCTTTTGATCTATATGCATATAATAAAAGGTTACATGAAATGCGTCACGACAAGAAATTAAGTCACCTACGACTGCGCCACAAAAAATTTGACTTCCCAAAATCCTACTAAAGTTGCTTTATACAGAAAAAGTCTCTTTCCGTTCTTTGATTTAAGGTGTTTGGGTTTAAACAAAGAACGGAATCGAGGATAAAATTTTTAATAATTAATAGAAAATAATATACCCTGTATTGGCTACGGTATAAAGAGTGACTATTGACTGCCACAAAAAAGATTTGACCTCCCTAAATCCTACTAGAATTGCATTACATTGAAAATTCCTTTCAGTTTTTGAGCCAGGAAACAAAATTCAAGGAAATATTTTAGCAAGGGAATGGCTATCGACTGCGCCATTAATTGCATGATCTCTCTGAACGCTACCAAAAGCTGCGTTATGTTGCTTCTCTTTTAGTTTGTAAGTTCAAAAAAATCCCAAAAAACGACTTACTTGTAGAAATTAAGCATCTAGCGACTGCGCCAATAATAGCAGCGTCATAGTAAAATCAGTAAAAAGTCTGAATCGAACTTATTTACTTAACTGAGTCACTTACGTTGGAGGTTGCTAAGGTAGGCCGCAAACTTCAGCATGCTTCTTCTATTTGTCTAGACAAAGCGCTCTGTGTATCATAGGTCCTCTTGGTCGGCTCTAACTTATCGTCTTAGATCAGTTTTCGCCTGTTGAGTTAGTGCTACTCGATGTGCCCGAGCCAATGTATAGTCAAAAGGAATTGGCTGCTTTAAACTACGCACACATTTTAAAGCAGCGACTTTGTTGCGCAGCTTGACACCAGAAAGAGACCAAGGATCCCAAAGGAATGATGCATCAAGTTCGTTAGCCTGTCCAACGCCAGCAACTCTAATCCCGGCTAGGTGCTATTTGTAACTACTTATTCGTGTTCAAAGTCAAGCTGCAAAATCGATGAATTATGACTCCTTAGCGGATTATTTCGACGAGTCAGCTTTGAACTTCGGTGTCCAGCTTGAGGCTCATAAATCGTGCGTAAGCCGATTCCGAAGCCGTCATCTGTAATTTGATGGACTAAGCGCATGAGAAATCGCCCCAAATGAGGCCGGGCCTACCGAAGAAAATTGTGTACAGAACAAAAACAGCAACACAATCCGTTTCCAGTAGAGAGGTGCATATGGATTGCCTCCGTGCTTTAAGCCCAAAGCCTTGGCTGCAGTAATAAAACTGTAATAATGCGATTAAGCGCAATTTATTTGCACATTTTTTACTAGCAGCACATTTGCGTGCAATCACGAGACCGATGCGGTTTCCATTCCCCATGCGGTGCACAACACGAGGACTAAGACTCTGCATCCATTTGAGGAAAGTCGTGACATGGCCGCCCCGTCGTCCGTGTATGTGGTGCATGCTTGGTGAAGGGAACCCGATGCCGAAAAAAAAGAGGAATTTCCTCAGGTAAAGTGGGTACCAAAGCGCAAAATCTGGGTGGCCCACATTGAATGCGAAGTCGGGGTTAAATGCTCGTGGATCAGGCATTTATGATGCAACACCCACGTCCGAGTACACACCTGATGCCCCCATGTCCGGCGGCGGCGGCGGCGTCTGTGGTGTACCCGTGTAAGGGGACCTTCATTAGACCTCAAACACGATTTTATTGGAGCCGTAAATCCTCGACTTCTCAAAGTTAAATGCAACAGAGAAACGAAAAGATTACTATGATGAGTGATGGTCATGTATCGAATGTGGCATAGTCATCCGCCCATATAGTATACTTTTCACCTTCAACACTTCTGCGGTGCTACAGTCCATCGCAGCTAAAGTTACGAGTATTCGAGTCAACTAAGACATCCGAGTAGGAGGAGGAGGCTTGCTACTTGGCCCCATAAAATTCTCAAATAATGCCACAAAATCCATTGATAAATCGCCCTCATGGATTCGCGCTAAAGTGTGTATAAAGAAACGACAGCCAGGCCAGGCCAAGATACAAGATTCGATTTATTTGCCATCGTACGGCTGTGTCTGCTGCTCTGCGCGTCTAGTCCTTGCGATATTCTCCTCCTTTGGGTATAGCTGTCCCATAAAGTATCATGTTGCGAGATTATAACTTAAAACTATTAACGTTGCGGGGAGATACATACCCTACAGAGCCCGGGGTAAACGCTCGTGATGTTGGCTCTCGAAACACACAGACACGAAGCAGATACTAGGAATGCGTGCGTTTGTGTCAGCTTGGAATTTCGTTATGCTCAAGGATAATAGGAGAATAAATCCTTGCCAACTACACAGATCGCGTGGGAAGATTTAAGTGCGATTATTGCGATAAAACGCAAACGACACACGACTAAAAGCCAGTCACAGTGGGTGCGAATTGAAACATCATTTTCGGTCCATAGAGATACACGTTTACTGCCAGCCCATATACATAGATGGGTGTTAAAATGGGACTGAAATTCTATTTCTTGTTTTCTTTTGTGAGTCCCACAAAGAATGGGGTTTGGTTTGTTGTTTTTCTATAGATTTTCGCTGATGGAACCTAGAAATACGACCTCTTATCGGTTCGGCCTTAAGTGGTGTAATTACGGTTCATTCATTGATTTCCAATGAATAACCAAAACGACAAACCGAACTGCGTTTAAGAGCTCGCGCGTACACCCACGCCATACGTTATTCAAATTACAAAAAACATTATCATCGTTGGCGGATATATCATGGTGGACGAGAAATAATAGTCGCGTCTTCCCTATACACATGCCATACATGATGAGGGCTCCAAAGTGCAGTTTAGTGTCGTACAAAATAGGATTTAATTAATTCTCCGAAGACACAAGCTTCGGTTTGGTTCGGCGGAACGTCATTTGGATGCAAATTGAACACAACATGAGGACCGAAAAAATGCGGCAAACGAGCTTTAATGACCCGCTCTGGACCATTGAGAAGTGTGACAATGGGCCCCATTGACGTTGACCTTTTCTTCTCGCTTGAATGGTAGTTAGCGTGCAGAACAATCACATTGTGTTGAAATAAAATTTAGAAATTTTTATATTTTTATAAAGCTTAGTATGGGTCTACAACACCTACGTAATGATGGTGTGATTGGGTGTAGAGAATGGACTTTTTGAATGGTTGTTTTGTAAACGAGTTTTCGAGAAAAATTTATAGGGATATTTTTTGTTGTTGAGATGTTTTCAGTTTAATCGGCAATCTTGATAAAAAGAAATTAGCTTTTCACTAAAGTCAAACAAAACAGACAAGCTTCTATAACCCACAACTTTCCCGATCAATCCTTGTCATAATTACTAACAGCGGCCGAATTTGCTTAGCTCGTTTTCATCACTCGGCGTCTTGTTTAGTCAAGCATGCAGATTGTTGGCACGGGCTTTGACCTGCCCACCTATTTGCTTTACACAACGCTGCTAAATGTCAAATCTCTGGCATTAGAGGAAGTTGACTTATATCCAAAAATGGCCAACATGCTCTACCTTCGCCCAAAACAATGGCACCCAACGTGGGGCCTGAGATCACGATCATTTGAAAAGGAGTAGGGAACGGAAATGGTAGATTAGGGTTTATCTACCATTTCTTCTACTTCGCGAAATGGTAGATAAATCCTAAGATGATCAGTATGAAAAAAAAAAAACAAAAAAATTGCCGCAATGGCGCCCAACGTGGGGCCAAAACCATGATCATGAGATAAAGAGTATAGGTAGAGCTCTACCGAGTACGCTAGCCAGGCTCTGTTTGTTTCGACCAACTTCTCAACAATAGAAGATGACCACGTCGCCGCAACCAAACCTGACAAAAAAACAATGGGAAACAGACTAAAAAGTTTGTTAATATGCCATGCCATCACACGCAACAATGGCGCTCAACGTGGACTCTAGATCACGTTCACAATTAAGAATATAGAGCTCTACTAGGCTGCCAAATGGTTAATCTCTAGCCCGTATTCGTGGAAGTTGAGTCATACCCAAGAGCTGGCCAACATACCCTATTTTTACCTGCAACAATGACGACCAACGTGAGGTGAGACGGCTAAGCTCAAGACCATGATATTAAGAGTTTCATGCTCTACTGACTTAGCTAGCCAAGCTCTGTTAATTGTGCCCTATTATTACCCACAACAATGGCGCCCAACGTGGGGCCTGAGCCCATGACTATGAGATGTGGGATATAAAGTTTTACCACCGACTTAGTTAGTCCGGGTCCATTAAATTTGTTGACCAACTTTAGCCAACACTATGCCCTGTCTTCACTAAATCTGACACACAACAATGGGTGCTGACACATACCCAAAAATGGCCCTTATGTCCTTGCTTCATCCAATATAATATCAATTTTCCTCTTACCTCTCTCTAATTGTTCCCTACCAACATGCCTACCTTCACCCACAACAATGGCACCCAACGGGAGGCCCGAGCCCATGACTATGAGATGTGGGATATGTTTAATCAACAAAAATCCTAATTTTGCTCTACCGACTTTGCAACATGTCCTACCTTCACCCGCAACAATGGCGCACAACTTGAGGCACGATACCACTACTATGAGATTGAGAGTTAAAGTTTTTTAGTTTTTTAGGGCTAGCCAGGCTTTGCTAAATGTGTTGACCAACAGTACAAGATGACCCCATCGCCACTTTAAAAGGCACACAACAAAAGGAGTTGAGTGATACTCAAAAACTGACCAACATGCAATGCCTGCACCCGCGACAATTGTGCCCGACGTGGGGCTTGAGATCACCACTTTGATATTAGCCGAGATTTGAATAGAGCTCTTCGGGCAAAGCTTGCTGGGCTCTATTGATTGTGTCGACCACCAACAAAGTGTAATCCAGCGGCTCGTTCCCACTGAGTCGGATTCATTTGGAATTAGAAATTTCACTTAATAAATAACCTCACTTCTCATATTGCAGGCAGGTTGAACCTTTAAAAGCCTTTTGCCAGGTTGTCTCTTTTTAAAAATTAGTTCTGGTTTGGCTTAAAACTGCTAATACTCGTACGTTCCGTAAGGTTCAGAGCCCTGGTAAAGGTTAAATTCATATTCTGGAAAGCAGATCGGGGGAAATGGGCTTCATTTGCCAAGAGTTGACACCGATAACTTGGGCTTTTCTTTTCAAAAAAGCGCCTCACTAGCAACCAGTGTCCTACTGGCAGTGGTTTACACTTTGGGGTAAATACATGTAATCCCCTACGGAACAGACTTAACACAGACTGCTTGCATTGTCCTTTTCTCTCCAGAGTAGTCATCATTTAGATCCCCAGTTTTGGTAACTCGGTGCCTCCCTAAAATGTGGTACCACAATGGACCTCCTTTGGTCTAAGTGTCTCCCTACTTGTCGAGGACAGCCACGAAACCTGAGGGTTTGGCTTCAAATAGTTTGGATTCCTTTCTGTAAGGTCCAGAGGCCTGGTAGATCCTAAACCTATCTTTTGATAAGGATTTCGGAGAAAGTAGAATTCAGACGCAGGCTAGACACCGACAAAAGTTGCCCTTCTTGGTCTTCTCTTTTTTTTTTAAAAAAAAGGCCTTACTGGCCCCAAGTATCTTTCGAGCATTGGTTCACACCGAAGTAGTTACCCCCGCCCTAATTACCTCTTTCGGTAAAATCCATCTAATCCCCAAGCCTACACCGAGACTGGTTACCTTGTCCTTTTCTCACAAGAGAAGTCGCCTTTTAGATCCCCAGATCTGGTAAAACGGTTTCCATAAAAAATGTGGTATCACAATGGACCACCTTTGGTCTAAGTGTCTTCCTACTGAACAGGGACAGCCACTAAACCTAGTGCTGTCTTTCCACTGGCCATAAAACTGCAATTAGTGGGAGACGATTAAATATAGATCCCGAAGTGTCTCCACCGGAAAAACGTAAGATTAACTTGTTACGCGCACTTATTTGCTGTTTTTTTTTTTTTTGGCTCTCAAAGAAGAGTGACAATTTTCGTGGAGCGAAATAGATTTATCATACGTGCACAGTTTCAGTTTTCCTTTTCGAGTCTTAAAACTGTTCGAAAAGGGTTAAAAGTGGCATAAAAGGGGTTTGTAGGGTGATTAAGTTTTGAGAGGAGATTTATTTTTCATTACTTGCCGAGAGGATTTTAATTTGAATTGTAAATCTCGAGATTTGTAGGAGATCAGTTGAAGATTTAGAGTTGTTTAGAAAATTAAAGGAAAACTTTATTTGCCTCGGTCGAACCCGTATGGATTCGAACCCGGAACCTCCTGCACAATAGCCAGACTCACTGACCATTGCACCACGAGCCCCAGTCTTATTGCGGATACTTTAAGTTATAATGCTTAGGATGAGGTTAAATTTACTCTAAAACTCATGAATTTTTTTCAAAAAATGAAAATTTTCCCTACTTTCCCTGTCACCGACAAAAAAAGTTCTTAATTCAATTCCATTGACTGAACTAAGGCAACCAATTAAATCAACATTGACTCTTTGCCCAATCAACAATATTCTCTTCGAAATGTGACAACAAAAAAAGCACACAGAAACGCCAACAACAATTTATTTATTTTGACTTTCCCACATGTGCTGTAAAGCCATACCGTTTCGCTGAATGCATATGTCCATCCCAGCGTGATGTGATGACACTTGCGACACCTTAAACGATCGCTAATGAGGCGACTCGTCGACGAATGTCCATAGCAAAGAGACAGTCTCAAGTGCAATTGCTGTAATTACCGCATCGTATTGAATTTCGACAACAGCCACTCGTAATTCGCACGACCACTGGCGATTTGAAAGCTTTAATGCTTGCGTCCGCCCTCGCGCCGCCGACACCTCTGTCCTCTGACTCCTCGAAGCCGCAACAAAGGCAAACAGAAATCCCCCATTAATCCCTTAACGATACAAAACACACTCCCACACCCAGCCCAGCACCGGCAGCTCGCTCATAGTGTCTGCGTGAGAGAGGTGGTAGGTGGGTATGGGGTATGTCGAATTGTGCCCCAGAGATTATTAATAAGTGACAACAATCCGTACCGTATCCGTACGTAAAGGAGATCCAAACACAAAAAAAAATTTCACAGCGATGGCAAGTGTTAACAAGCCGGGGGAAATATGATCTGGGTATACATCTGGCTGACACACCGCACAACACATCACGGTGAATGGCTGTTGTGTCGTCGATGTCGAATCTAAAGGAATAACTATACAACCGAGTTGGGTTTATGATGATGAAAGTAATAACAATGCGCAAGGCAAGAAGTTCCCAAGACTTCGGCGTTTGGCCGTGTGTCGTCCCTCGCACTTGTTCCTGGTATTACAATGCGGGTGTATAATAGTGCGTTCGCGTTGAGCAAAAGCCATTTCGTGTGTCAACGTCAGTGTCACGTATAAAACCCATAGATGGGAAAGTTATGACAGGACTGACAGCTTCAGACTTTGACAAATCCCAGCAGCCAGCCAGCCAGCCATTCACTATAATGTATAGTAGGTACGCATAATGTAGTGGGTTGCCCGCCCGATGCCATGTAGGTATAATGCTTGCGAGATTAACTTCTCCTGCGTTAAGCCGATATGTTTGGCGTCTCCTCTTCCAATCTCAAGAGCCGCATCAAATTTTTATCCGGACACACACACATTTAATTGATTTTTATGTCGATCATGGCGTATAGGGTTTTTTGTTAACTCCATTTTATATGTTAATTTCAACGTGGAAATGCTTTCTGCTCGATAAAGTCGATGTTATTAACCAGTTTCCCATGGCGAGAAAAAAACTCATGAGGCACCGTATATAGAGGTGTAGCAAATGTAGAAAACGGAATTTATTGAACACACAGATAATAAACGTAGAGTGAACAAGTTTCGTGAATTCGCAACAACATTAAGTACGTCTGAGCATGTGACTACAGTAAAGATCGAACTATTGGCGCAGTCGTGAATTTAATTTAGTTTTTGCCTTGAATCTAGTGATTACGATTACAAGTCTCTTTAAGTAGTTTCAGTAATGACGCTCTGTTTAGTGCGAAATTTTAATAGTCGATCAAGAAGTCTTCGCAAGAGAGATGTAGTCGTTTTGGCGCAGTCGACTGTTGGACTGTTTGGACTGTTTCCTGTGTGGCACGTTACGCCGCGCCGTACTGTTAAAGCCGAAAGTCTTTGGTGCTTATACCATGCGATTTGGGCCTGTAGAAAATGGTTATTATCGGATAATAGTGTGCTCGTCGAAAACGGTGATGACCTAGCCAACATCGTTCTAAAGGGGTATGAACCAAGGAATCCGGCAACGCAAAATTAATGCCTAACAGGACTGAATTTTATATCAATTTCGATAATTTCGATTGATAATAAAGTCATTCATCGAAGCTTGGCCGACTGTAAAATTGGTAAACTGCGTAGAATGTTGCTCGAACAATTTAGTCATTCGCACACATGCTGTTAAAAGCTACTCCCCATGTTGATTTGTGAAGTCAAGCTAAAAATGACAGACGCAGCCATATCAATCAGCTGTCCCAGTTCGAATATCTCTTTTGGGATACCCTCTATTCATGCTCTTGTGCACCTTACTAGTTTTTCTTTGTTTTTTAAAGTTTCCGAATTTTATCACTTTAAAACTTCCTACGCAAATCTTCTAAATTGCCTTTTTTAACTGATTTCTGTGACTTTGGATCTTGAATATATTAGAACGCTCGGTTACGGTGTTATGATATTTTTACCATAAAGTGTGTAATCCCACAACAAAGGTTTATACAAAAATTCAGCCTACTGCATACCTGGGCTTTTAAAATAAATCCACTTTTGTTTCTTACTCAGTTTTTTTGTGATCAGAGCCAACAACCCAACATCACCACATTGGCACAGTCGATGTTTTTGACTTCATCTTTCTCGTCCGAGGATTATAATTTATGATAAGACAAAACTTGTTTATGAATTATATTTAAGAACAACTTAAGCTTTTTGGCGCAGTCGTATGACTCTTGCTTTGTTTGGCTTTGAACTTTGTTTCATTCTGAGGTTGACTCTTAAAGTGGCTGGACTTGCAAGCGAATTGGCGCAGTCGTGGATTTTTTCTTACTTCGGTCTAACTATTTTCATCATTATTCTTCTCGAGAAAGGGCTAAAGTTGACAACCGACACTTTTTGGCGCAGTCGTATTATGCTTGTTTTGTTTTAACTTTAAATAGGAAGTCTTAGTATATATAAGAAGTTTTTTTTACTATATTTTAATAAGTTTTAGTTTAACTAAGAACTTCTTAAGCAAAAATCAGTGGACAATAATTGTACAGTTCACTCATAGTATTCATGGCGCTGTCAGACTGATGGCCTTTAGTCAGTCTGAAGCCTTTAGTCAGGCTTAAACTTGATGCTGATCAAATCCAATGCCCTAGAACAGCAGGGCTATCTTAACAACGTAACTATTGTCCTTATTGTCGTAGAATTTACACTCCAAAATCGAGGTGGTGTGGTAGATAGCCAACACTTTTATCAGAAAGTCGATGCTATTTATTGGCGCAGCCGTATATTTTTTGAACTTTTTCATAAGCATTATATATTTTCCAAAAAAAATATTGCGAGAGTTATAAAATAATAAAGCTCTGCTGTGCTTCTTCGGCTCCAAACTTTTTTTGGGCGCAGTCGTGAAAATGATTAAGTTTTTAATTTTCGGCTTAAATCAATTTTTAATTAAGTCAAGAATATACATAATGATCACTCTTACCATTGATAATTTGCGCATGTAAAATAGGAAGTTTAATAAGAACTTGTAGATTTTGGCGCAGTCGTTCTTCTTTCGAGTAAAATTATCTAATTTTCCTTTCATTTTGCTTGGTGAAAGGTATAAATACATTGTCAAAGGAATAATTATTTAGTTCTTCCAACTAAATACGATCGAAGAGTCGATCACTTTAAGGTGTTGCAAAACCTTCGACTTTTGGAGTGGAATGTGGAGTGGAGTGGAAGAATGCTTGCTTCTTTTAAGTTATTTTGGGATATTTTTAACATTTGTAATGTTACCTGCATGATTTAGGCGCAGTCGCTACAATACATCACAAACTGGTTCATAAAATCATATCGTATTTGGCGCAGTCGCACTTTTTTATATGTTGGCAAGAGAAACGTGTTTTAAAAGCATAATCTTGGCGCCAACTGACAATTGTTCACCGCTTTCTCCTGCCATTTAAGAACTGCTGTTGCGTGATATGATATTGGCGCAGTCGATTTTTTTCATAATTTGGCAAGAAAAACGCGCTTTTTAAGTTCAGTCATGTCAATAACTGACAATCGTTCAGAGTTTTTTCTTTAATTTTAAGGAAGGGTTCATTTACAGACTTTTTGGCGCAGTCGGATCATAATGATGTCCAGTTTTGTATATTTACTACTCAAGTTCGATACGTTATTCGGAAAAATCCTATCCATGCATAACGATAATCGCAATACCTACATAAAAAATGGTATCGCAAAACCATATCAATTTTGGCGCAGTCGCACAGTTTTCGTATTTTCACAATCAAAAATAAGTTTTGATGTATAATCATGGCACAGTTAGTATCAGCGTCCAGATTTAACCTAGTTCCTTTCATTAGTCTTCACGTTTATCGCATATCGACCTGACTTGCAGAACAAAATCGTATTATAAGACACCAACCGACCAGCAGCAACCAAACAACATTCACTTTGCAGTGGATTGGCCTCTTAAGCTGCAGATTAAGTTCTTCCAAGATAAGCGGATGTTTGGCGTCTCCTCGAATCTCAAGAGCCAAGCATCAGAACTTTTATCCGGACACGCATTTAATTGATTTTCATGTCGATCATACCAGATAGGGTTTTTCATTTTATATGTTAATTCCGAACAGAGGAAATGCTTTCCGCTCGATAAAATCGATGTGATTAACCAGTTTTCCCCTGAAGGAGCGCACCTTTATAATGGAGTTGAAGCATTTGTTCCAAAATATGTATTTTCCAAGCTTCAAGCTCCAAATGTCCACATGGGACACACGCGTAGCCTCTTTTAGAGCGAGTGCGGATGGAAAATGCAAATGCGCCTTGGCGTCCATCGAAGCCGATTAATTAATTTCCCACCTCTAATGAGGTTGAGAGGGCTTTGGCTTCTTCTCACCAGCCATGAACGCTAATGGACATTCACCGTTAAGAAAACTTAGGTACCTATACATAATGAATGTTCCTTTGAATTGAAGTAGAAATACGCTCTGCATCTGGATTGGGTCAAACAATTGAGAAATGAAAATATTTTGAGAAATAAATTCGTGGGTTTTATTGCAGCATCACGAGCACGACACAACAGAGCTCGCAGAGCAGGCTACCATATTATACACCAGGCCGATTGGCCCAGCGGCAGTCAACAGTCAGCAGCTGGATGATGGCATGGGGTCTCCCCGCTGCTGCCACAGAGATTTTGAATTAAAATGAAATTTCCAATTTATGGCGCAATCAGAACGCCGATGTAGCTCATCATAATCACCATATATCCAGAGCTGCTCTGTCTGCGCTGTGTGGTGTGCTCGGTGCTGCATGGTGGGGTGACTGGGAATGTGGGAACGACCGACGACGATGATTTTCCCCAATTGTTATTCTTTGCGGAACAACAGACGCTCGCTGCGCGATGGGAATCTCGTTGTTATTATTATTCTCACTTTTGACAAATTTCAAGAGGCATCATCGATGGCTGCCCATGGGAACCTCCATTAAGTTAGGTAAATATTTTCCTAGGACCCCCAATGTATGTTGTCGAAAATCACGCAGCAAATCGCTACTCGTAATTATGTGGACATTATTTGAAAGGAGCGCGAGATAAAACCGAATCATGACGAAAACGTGGACGTTGCTGTTGCTGATGCAGCACAATTATGTACCAAGTGGGGAGTCAAACTGTCGTCTTCGCGGGACAAACAAAAGGTTCACCGTTCACGTCCACTTACTCATTGCTCCATGGCGCAGCGACGGGGAGGCGCGGCGGCTTTTTATTTAAGCACGAAGCCGCAACCGCCTGCAAACCACACGGGCGGACAAGCGAAAGATTTTTATGGTTCGCCGCGCTCAATTTACAAGAGCTCGGTGCTCGGTCGTACATCGTCGTGAGGTTGTACCCGCAGAAGACGAACAAATGAGCAGATACACAATCTCCCCGATTGGAACATATCGCAGCGAATACGACGTACTACGGCCCACCCTCGTTTGGAAATTGCAGTTTTTGTTTTGGGCCATTCGTCCGAGGACAATTAAAATTGTCTGGCATCGCATCACATATCGATTTCGAGTTAACAATTTGTGGTTATTGTTCCCAGCGTCGTCGTAGCGCGCGCAAAAAAACAAGGAATACAAACGGAGTGTCGAATTTCCTTGTGCGGTCACCAGGAGGTGACACATTTTCATGCAATGATGGTTGTCGAAGATCTGTTACTAAGATTGGATATTTTTTTTCGCTTGAAATCGATACATCTGTCAGGTGTACCTTTTACAAGTCCAGCAAAAGGTATACGAACTCTTTCGCAACGTTTGCTGGTCTGAAGCAATTACTTTGGCTGTCAAGCGACCAGCAATCCAATCACCTTCGAGTAGTTAAATCGCATTTAAGACCCGTGAGTGACTTGGTGTGAATGAATGGCAGGTCGTAATTGTCGCCATGACAGTAAAGTTGGTTTATAAATCGATGCCAGCTTATGCATCATTTAACTGTCAAAGTTTTTTCACAAAAGTACGCTTAAATTAACATTTAAATTGATCACGGAACTGTTAAAAGTGCTTAGCTACTTTGACAGATCGCAAAATGTCAATCTGACAGATCAATAAACGTCAATCACTTTTTGGCTGTCACTGTGGACAAAATCTTATGTTGGTCAACTATCTATTAGCACACTGGAAAGACTTTTAAGAGGCAAGTTCAGACCAGGCTTTGAGAGACTAAGACACTCAATTCCAAAGCCAAATTAGTTTTGACAGGGATCAAGCTCTATTGCTACGCTCCTCCAGCTTAACTTCTTAGAATCTACTTGCTGAAATGCATCAGCCATTTCATCCAATCCGCCTGTAGGGATCATGACATTTGATGCCTCCAAATGTCGTGAGTTCTGGGACCAGTATACAAGCGAGGAGAAGTACACAATGACCAACACTATGCTAACGTCACCTTAATGTAGGAGCCGGTACAGTCTTTGACGGTTGACAGGGCAACCAGCAGGGGTGGACGCCAAATGACGAATCACCGGCGATAACTCAGAGCGCTGAGAAAACTTGAACGGGATGTATGATGTGAGAACGAGGAAAATATCGTCGACGAGCACCTAAATGCAACGACAAGAAGCTCTGTGAGATGGTAAACGAGGCAAGTGTCCATCTTAGCTCGTTGCAAGCTCTAAGGTCAGATATCTGGACATGGGATCCAACAAGATCTGTCGATGAAAGATGAGCAGGATGAACGTTCGTAAGATCAGCATCCTGAAAAAATTTCTTCTTTTCCACGAGAGAAAGGCGAGTGATATGAATCGGGCCTTCTTGACCAGCTCGGAGAGACCAAAACCAGTCAACAGAGCACCATCAAGCTAACAGTACGCGCGTTGTGCAAGACCGAGTAAGCATCCTATCGTTGTGAAGATTTCCTTTCTCTCTCCGTTAGAGCAAGAGTGGACATTTTTCAGACAAATTTTAGGAAGGGAATTGACGGAGATGCAGCAGTGTTGTGCATTATCAACGACCAGCAGGCAGAAGAGCCAATACACGGGTTGCCATGAGCCTGAGCACGGACCCCTATCATCCAAGGAGCTTACGGGTTGAGCAGATGTATAGCAACTAATCTCTAAGTCCGCAATCAGTCAAGCACAGAGGATGACAATGACGTGGCAGAGGTCCGATGTTGGTCACAGCACACATTTACATTTCCAGCGGAGTTGGGCGTCTAGATAGTGGGCCGCTAATAAACATCGTGACCGAGCAATTTGTGCGCAATTTGAATATTTGTGACTGAAGCTCAAATCCAGCTCTTTATGTCACTGGCATCGGATAAGACACAATTTTTCGGCTTACTGGGGATCGATCTACACATAGGTTCTGTGGCCGAGTCAGCATTCACCACACATCGCGAATGTTACACCACGACGAGTATAATTTCGGATCTACTTAACAGAGAGCTTAGAACATTGGATTCAGGTTTGAAGAGTTAAAATAAAGTATCAAACATCGACATACTGCTGGGAGTCCATGTACAGGCAGTAGAATCACTCAGAGCAGCATACATCATTTGGCTCAGGAGTCAAGACACACAACTTGACTGGATAATGTTTGAACAGCCGCAAGCATCGAGCTTGCTGCCAAAGAGGCATCAAATCAGGAGGTAAGCGACGTTTTGGAAGACCCAGGAGTAAGAGAGAGCCATTCCTATGTCGGCAGGGGAGCAATGCCAGAAGCGAGGAAGCTCAAAAACACTCACTATCGTCATTCATTGAGCAGGTATGTCGTCCGCCTATTCCCGTGGCCCAAAACTCATCGAGAATCTGGTCAGTACTGGATCAGCAACTTTGCAGCGATTCTTCCCGGTTCAACAAAAGCTACTTGGCAGCCACGAGCTTAGGACTAATTACATCAACTTCGTGCACGAGTATGAATAGCTGGGTCAAATGACGTGATGTTCTCAACGCCTCATGTCTGAGCGACAGCGGCTGGTCTCTATCGATATGAAGTTTCGCTGAATGCAATCAGTTGATTTAAGATAGCATTTAGGTACAACGATTGTGAAGAAGATGTTCCGCATAGAAAGGAAGCAATGCGATTTGCAGAGAATATTCTGGGGAGAGAACCCAGATAACCCATTGCAGGATTCTGTATGTTCGGCATGACATCCAGCCCGTTCAACGCGGAAAGAGCAATCAAAAGCATTCCAAAGCTGTCAGAGCAACTCAGCACAACTTCTGCATTGACGACATGCTCGGTAGATTGCAGGGCATGGAGGAGGACGCCACGTTATTTCAAAAGATCATGAAATCAACCGGAGCAGGAGATTAGATTTTTGTCAGATTTTAGTTCTCAAGCAGGCATGTGCTGTCTGGTATATGTACATCAAGTAGCGCCATCGAACTGAGCTGAGCATCTTTGGCGAGCACAAGACTTTAAAGCAGGTAGTCAGAGGGGAAGCCAGAAATAAAATTCTGTTCTGGAGGTACTTCGAGTAGAGGGAATCGCCAAAAAAAAACTCTCCTCAACGAGATAGTCACGCAGTACGAGTGTACGACCCCAACAGATATCTTTCCCCAGTTGTTATCTGTGCTAGACCCAACCTGGCTCAAAAAGAAATGTCACATAATTATAGCAGTCTCAGACCCAGTCCGTATTTATAAGATGTACATAAAGCTCGATACTCCAACAGCTCTGCGGCAGTGCAAGGACTGCTGGAGAGCAACTCGACAACCTACGAAGAATCTAAGAACACATTTCATAATTAAGAACACAGTTTAAAGTGAACTTAACGATCATCCGATCAAGAAACCATAAACTTTGTTGGTCACACTACGATTGACGCTATATTCAAACAGCCCTTTATGGCTTGGATCACTATTTATTTGAAGCCAAATTGAGGATGTGAAATGTTTTGATTCTGATCCTCAGTTTGGCTGCAACAGTGGGGTGATCTTAACACCAACGAAACATTCAACGAAAGGTTCAGGGAAGAATTTGACTTTTTTTTTTAAATATCGCTTGACTCTGAAGGAGTGAAATGATGAAGACTCTAGACTCTTGTCAAGGCTGTCAAAAAATAAATAAAAAAAATAGAGTGGCGCAACAGCTCGAGGTGAACCAGGGCCAACTTCTAAACAATGTATGCTGTGTGTGTTAATTTCTTCACATGCAAGGGGACCTACAATTTTTTGCCGAATCCGAACGGCACTTTGAGAAGTTTTTCAAGACAAATGATACTCTCGGAGGGCTTGTCAAACTCTCGCGGAGGTGGGGACCGTGATAAAGAACAAGTCTTTTTTTTTCAGGTGACGATGGCAGGATTCGAACCTAGACCTCCGGCGTAGTAAGCACACACACTAGCCACTACGCCACGGCATCCCACTGTCCCCATCGCGCCTTGAAAAAAACTCCCGATCTAATATCCTCACCGCCATCAGGGAACACCTTGTTCTACGGAGAATGTCAGCTGGTCCAAAGATCAAATCATAATGCTCACAAAACGGTGTTACAAAGAGCAAAGAATTTTTGATCTATTTGAAACTATCATTGCAGATTCATTTCAAACTTAAGCAACCCCGCAAGACTTACTCGAGTTCAATAGAAAATCCTTGTCACTGTTTTGTCACAGCGGAAATAATTTCTGCAGGCTTATTTTAAGTACGAAAAAGTTACCTGATTTGATCAAATTTTTAAACTTTGACAATCTGATGAGGCAAATCTGACGGTGCTAGAAGTTGAGCTAATTTTCTGGGCTGCCCTTTGACTACAACCAAACTATGAACTTGCCATGAAGTTGCTATAAGCTTCTACTAGATCCTTAGAAGAATTTGGAGCAGTTTTTCGAACAATTTTAAGGTGAATAGCCTCAAAGTTCTATTTCGAATACTTCAAAATGTTTTCTGTAGTTTTTTGATCCGTAAGCCGGTTACGTCGATGTCTCTTCTTCCTTTTCGTTCTTTTTTGTCTAAATTTGTTTGCAAATTTTTTGCAAATCAAGTCTTTACGCTTAACATCCACATTGCATTTATCTATGATCACACTTTCATCGAAATCCGTCATTGCATCGACAATGTGACAAAAGCCTTTGTTCCGATTATAGTCGATGGGTTTAACAGGAAAAAGTAGACGACTTCTTAGGTTTGCCTCTTTGTCTCCAGCCTCTGAGCCTCTAAGTGTCAATGCATTTTTCAGGTTTTAATGTCATCGCATTTAGAAGCATTTATGTGTGACACGCCATTGGCACACCTTTAAAAGAGCGTTGAATTCAAATAGCTAAGTTCTATGGGAAAATTATTATGTCAATTTGTTCAATTTGGTCAGTGCCCAAAGTAAAGTGGACTTGGTCTCGTGAATTGACCAGACATTGGTGGGCCTGTTGTCCATTGAAAAAGCCGATGACACGGATCCACCAAACCAGGAACCAGACACGAACAGATGTCGGGAAGCGGAAAGCTTTGAGGAAGGCATGTGGTCCTGTGGTCTTAGTCTTCTTAGCCTTCACGGACCAGTTGTACAAACGCGACATGGCAGTTGGGCACCCCGATTAGAAGCAAGTTGACGAGCTAATGCGTTTGCACCACCGACGGGACGGAGGATAATATTCAAATCAATCAAGGAGCCAGAAAAAGTGAAAAAAGACCTTCAATTCCGGGGTGGGTGTGGCAATTTTACTAAGAAAATGACTAAGAAAATCCATATTTATATTTAAACTCGGAATCGGATCTAATTAGCTGTCAACGGGTGTATATATAAGTTAAAGCATTACAAAGCTCGGTGATAAAAGGCGATATTGAAACACTTTTGTTGGGCGTCGCCTTAAGATTTTTCTGTGATTTTTCTTAGTTTATTTTTCCGTACAATTCGTTTGCGGAAAACTGTCAATGACTTTATCAATCTTTACTGAAGTTCCGGCAAATTGAACCAAACGCATGACTTTTCCTTAAACTGACAAAAAGCTATGAAGAAGAAAAAGAGTGGGAGCATGTTTGCAACCCTGAGGTATACCTGATTTTTGCTATGAAATCAATTGTTCCCCAGTAAAATCGTTTTTTCATTATATTCACTATCTCTGATTATATTTCTCTAAATCTAAGTTCATTCATTTTGCCACTCTCTCTCACATCTACATTAAGTTTTGATTTAAGGGTCGTGCCCAAAAATTAACCCCAGTTAGCAGGGAGAAAACAAAAACCCACCCCTAAAACAGTGTGTTAAAATCTGTCCGAATATTTTAGTAGGTACGTTTTTTCCCTCGTCCTCTGCGTCTGAGAGCCCTTTTCCCGCATTCGAAACAATTTGCCTTCGAAAATTACTTATTTAAACAGGAACAAAAAAAGGTTTAATGTTTTTCTTTTCACTCTATTAATTTAGGAAGCTGAGCTCTGAGAAGGCAATAAAAGTCACCAACAAATTTAATCTATTAAGAGATTACTGGAGCTTTTAGTCCTTAATTTTTCGGTACGACAGTCGTTACTTTGGGGGCTACTATATATCTACAATATTATACTCATTCAACGGCATGGGACATTTTTATAACCCTTTGTGGCTTTGGAAAGTCGTAAAAGTGCGAGTGTAATACATTATAGTCTGTGTCGCATCGAAAATTGATTTCGAGCTCAAAAGCCACAAGCGGGAACGAATCTGAGATCAGCATTAAAGGAAAAAACCGTCTTCAGTTTTGTTTGATGATGATGATGATAGCTAATGTTACAAAATAGGCGGATTGATGACACAACGCAAAGGTCTATAAATTTTAATTCACATGCACAAACACTGTTCATGTAGCTGTCAAAGAGGGTACATAGATAAGATTGCCCTTTCGACTTCTTGTCAAAATATATTTTGCATAATATACCATGTGGGTAGCAAAAGTCGTTTTACAAAAGCTTTTTGACTTTGGCATACTTGTTAAACAATTTTGATTGGAAAACGACATTTGAACCCAATTGTGTCATGGTTTGCCAGCTAAGATATCTTAAAATAATTATTGAGTTTGTATGGAGAAAAATTTCGGGCAGTTTTCTTTTTTTTTTTATTAAAACCCTTCTTTAACCTGAGGTTTGGTCGTGATTTAAAATATTTCAACAAGGCTTCAATGAATATGACTATGTCAATAAGGGTCTTGACAAACCTAGCTTCTTGAATGAACAAACAAAACAGAACTCTTTCAACAAAACATATTAGGGAATGGTTTTTCAGTGAGGAGTTAACGCCAAGTTACGCCAAGATTACTTTGTACCAAAACAAAATTTATCAAGGAACAAACGCAACGGAACCACAGTATATGCGGACTTCATTCCCGAATCGAAATGACTGAGTGAAGTCAATAGTTCCTGGGATTGACCTCAATTGAAATTTGACATTTGTATGAATTCGCACTGAAAAAATAACTCTAGGTCGTCCGGAACAAAAATGAGCTCAAAGGACTTGCGTTTTTCCTTTACAGAGACGTGACCTGTAACTGAAACTTTCACTCGGAAAGATCTTAAGAGCGGCGTCAAGATTCCTTCAATCAGTTCATGACATGAAAGAATGGATGATTACAATTTTTGGGAATTCAGGCCAGCATGTGTCAGTATGGGTGTAGCAAAGATCAGCCAACATGCGAAACTAGTAAACTTAAAAAGGCCTTTAGTTAATCTCCAGGGTAAGAGTGCATACTTGTTTTCAATTAATACAGATAGGCTTACAACACTTAAAGTTTTAGGTAGCAGCGTAGCAATAAGGAAGTAGCGTGTAGTAACCTTATTACTAGTGCCTTTTGCGGTATAACAGGGATATATGCTCGAACCGCAATAACTTCCTATAAAATAAGAAAAGCGTTAGCAAGTGCAGCTCTGACTCAAACTGGTGAAAGGTTCCCTACAAAGGGATGGCTATAAAGTCATAATTTGAAGCTTTATAAACAAGAATTTTGAAATTTGATTTAATAACATTTTTAAGTACTTATAATGGGAAACACAAATCAAAAGGCAGAAGCCCAAATGTTGGGCGCCACTTTGTTACATTTTTTTTTCTGGTGGGGACGTAACCTACAGAATCGCAGAGGAAATCAACAAGTGCACACCCAATTTCTTAACTACTGTGCTTCTCGAAGGTTCCGAAAAGTGATGATATCCAAAGAGTGGAGTTCAAAAAACTAGCAGACGAAATGTTGAAAGTTTGAAAGTTTGACCCGGTTTTGATACCAGGAGTGCTTCAGTATGTATTAATCCCTCTTCCATCTTGTGAGCTTAATAGGCTTTGCTATAGGCTATGCTATATAGTCTACTTAATGCACAAAAATTTCCGTATAACTATACGGGTACAGAGATAGCCAAACTTGAATAAATGCTTAAAATTGACAAACTTACGATCTTAATATGTAAAGCACAGACGAAGGTATTATAAAGGTATCGCTGTTAAGTTTTATGCATCAAAATAATTGGGTACTGTAGTACGGGATTCGTGCCAAGCAAAGCATGGATATGGCTACCTAAGGAGGGTGCGTAAAAAACTTTTTATACCCCAGAATGGAAAGAAACTGTCTCCTGTTTAGACACCTAAACTATCGCTGTCATTTGTCTCATACTAGAAGTTCTTATCTAACGTGCCCTGTGAGCGTTAAAAGTAGTCTCGAAAGACACATTTTTAGTGGTTCCACCAGACAAATACAGGATTAATTTGACATGAGCACTCTTTTTCTGTCACTTTGGCTCTCAAAGAGAGTGGCGATGTCATTTTCCACGAAAAAAAAGATTTCCGTTGTAAAAATCCCAACAGAAATTGTTATTCTGACAGATCTGTCATACGTGGACAGATCTTTTCTTTAGTGTCCTTTTTCGATTCTCAAACTGTTTAAATAATGTCCGAAAAGGGTTGAAAGTTTTTCGTGATAAGGGTGAATGAGATTAATGAGGCGATTTATTTCTTATCGCTTACCGAGAGGATTTAAATTTGTATGGTTAATGGTCGTCATTTGTAGAGGATTTAATGAAGATTTATAAATTTATCGCGGATTAGTGCCCAGTGGAAACATGGTATAAGTCAAAAAAAAAAATTTTAGTGATTAATTAAAATAATAGAGTGTGGTTAAGTTATGTATCACATTCGTTCGTAATCGACCTACAAATGTCTCACAAGATAAAAATATATTAGCTTTGACGGACTACTATAATCGGCAAGGGAGTAGTTTTCAAGCCTAAACCAAAAGATGGTAGCCTGCTCTACATCGCGGTGTTAATTTGAATCCCAAATCACCTTTGAGCGTCAATAACTCTCCTGTTTTTCAGTTTTTCACATTCGGGTTAAGACTCAGTTAGCAAAATATGATTTTTCCTCTATTTCCACGATCCCTGAAGTTTTTGTCTGAAAAAAGGTGATAAACCTATTATAAGGCTTATAAAGTTCCAGAGTTTCCAAGTTAAACTGAAGTTTCCAGAAATGAGTTTTTCAGTGAACTTAGATCTGGGTTTAATCTCGGCTTATATCGCCAAATTTGGTGAGTTAATCTCCGATCAACTCTGGAGAACCAGTATGAACTTCATTGATTTTTTTTTTCTGTGTGGAATGTCAGTTGATTTGCGTATTTTTGAGAAAAATTACATCTGAGAATAACTCAAACTTCTCTTCCTGTGTTTTTCTATGTGCGAAGTGAGAGCTGGGAGAGTCAGCAATTTCGAGAGTCGCAGATTTTGACAACTTTGTTAACGGAGTTAACTCTGGCACTGAAAAACTGCTCGCTGGGTTAACTCCAGATTCGTTTTGTGACGGGATTTACAAATCTTGGTTTTAGCTGGGCTTTACTCAGCCAGACCAAAGTGGTATAGAGAAAAGGGCGAGAATATTTTCACATTTTAACAGGGAAATAAGTTCTTCTGAAATCGGGTCTATTTAATTTCAACGTGTGGAAAAATTTGTAACAAACAATTTTCAGCAAAACGTTTGACAATTTTTACTCTCATTTTCAAGTGAAATTTCGACTCCGATGAAGTGGAAATGTTTGTAAATTTTCATCTATGGGCGATATTCCCATAGTTTGATACTGCAATTTTTAATAGATTATTTCAATAGATAATTTTTACATAGTTATGGATCCGGTGTCTTGCTCGCACCGGTTTTTTTTCGGGCCCACTTGGTTGAATATTTCTTAAAATTTTTATTTTTCAAACCCTGAACTGAATTTAAGTTCCATTTTTTTCAGAAGGTGCTATCGTATTGGGCAGCGGTTCCTACTGCAAGGCCTTTGTGTGTCTAAACCCTACCCAGGGTATATGAAGTTTGACGTATAGTTTGTAACGCATTGAAATAATCACCGTAGATTCCTTTTAGAGCTTTTAGAGATATGAATGGGACCGACAGAAGAATCGATTAAGCCATGCCCGTCCGTCCGTCCGTATGTAAGCAACATTTTCCAAATTTTAGCTATTTTACAATGGTGCTAGCGCATTCATTTTTAGTATGCTACATTGCCCTGTAATTGCCTTTGAAGTTGCTAAAAATTGTGGCCTTTTTATTGACCACGCCCACTTTTTTAAGGGATTTTAGCTTAAAATGTTTGTTTTTCAATAAGTATATATGAATTTTGACTAAAATTTATATAACAAAAGTTGTAGATATTAGCATTTTTTTTATTTTTTTTTGTATATAAAGTCTATGCCTCTGCCCACTTTTGTAAGCGTGGTGGTAAAAAAAAGTGATTTTTTGTGTTAAAAAGGCAGAGCTTTAGGCCGAAATGTATGCAACATCCTAGCATAAAGTATTCAACAGTCATATTTTTATATTCCGCCCACTTTTTGGAGGCGTGGAAGTTCCTTTTTTAGGGTAGGGTAGGGTATTTTGCAATCCGTCGCAGATGGACTGAAGTTTTTACATACACTCTGTTGTACTTTTCCACTTGTTTTTCTTTCGATTTAAACGAAGTTCTTACGCAAGGCATTATGACCTGGATTGATCCTATACATATGTAAGTTTCAATCTTACTGCATATCTAAAGATCCACTTGTGAGCTTTGTCTTCGACTAATATTTAGTCTAAAACGCAATTTTTCTGCCCCTACCAATAGGAACTCAATATGAACAAGTTCACTGGTTAACTACTCAATTTTTCGATAGAAAGTTTTTAAAAAATATCAAATTTTAAGCACCTTTACACGAGTGATAGACTGCTCTTTCATAGGGTCCGGTTACATTAGCTCTAAGAGCCTTCTCACATGAACAAGAAAACTGTCGCCATTGACAGAGCAAATGAGCTCGAATAACATTGGGTCTTTTAGCAGCGACACACGCAAAACATATTTTCTCGTGTAAGAACCCTGGCAAAACTGAATGTACCAGACTACAAAGCTGCTTTTACATGGTCTCATAAGAGCTCATACACGAGGAACAATTGTCTTTGATTTTCTCTTCCAAAGACCGAATTCTTATGGAGTTTTAACTGTCCACGGCAACACATTTGTTGTAGCTCCCTTGAAAAGACCCTTAGAACGAGGTTTTGGGAAAAACGCCAAAAAAATAAAGTCCCGAAAGCCCATAAGCTCGAAAATCCACAACGCCAAAGCCAAAAACTACCTGACAACCATTCCAAAAATTATATTATGCAAAGAACTTAGGCCCTTCCTTGCTTATTTTTCTTATATTTTAAGTCTTCAGGATTCTAGGCTTTCGTGATTTTTTCTGTCTTCCCTCAGAGCTATTAGAAGGCTCCATATCAATACCCTGGCATTTTTATTTCTGATACTTAACTATAAGAGATCATTCTTCCGATATGACAAAGGCTGCATTAACAAGTTCTTCAAGCTTTGAGTTTAGTGTACGGACAACTATGCAAGAAGTTGTGGGTTCGAGTCCCGTGCAATTTTGAACGCTTTTCTTTTGCACGCCTTAACTTTGGATTTGAATCGTGACATGGGGGTAGTAAAGGTTTTTTTACTGCTTCACTATCAAAAAGGTCTGAAAAACTCTCCGAGAGTATTTAGAAGATTTGGCTGAACGTGGGGCTATTAAAATTGAGACTTCCTAGTCTACACTTCAAATTGGCAAAAATTAAAGGGCACGTCTCCATAGATCAGCTTCATGACTTACCGATTTCAAGGATTGGAAGATTACTAGAAAATGAATGGAAATAGTCTTGACAATCGCTGTCTCCACTAGTTAGATGTTTTACAGCCATTTTCCTATTGCGGAAGTAGGTAATGCGTTAAACTCTCAAATGGAAACGCCAACAACGCACGCAACATGCATGGTTGTGAGAGTTATAAGCGCCATTTAGTTTTTTTTGTCCAAGAACAGGGACTATTACGAGTTCTTCTAAAGTAAAATTCACCGTAAAAATGTTCCCAACTCGCCGTTCAGAATTGACAAAAATATGTAGCTTCTTGGAAAAATATCTACTTCTCGTGTTCGTACAGAATTGTCATTGGTTGTCAGAATCTGACCCCTTCTTTACTTTGAGCTGCTGCGACTAGATTTTTCTGTATCTAAAGAAATCAGTCAATTGGTACAACTTCGGTGAAATAAGCGGGTAAGGACACTCTCCGGCATACGTTTCGTTGGTAGATTTTTTATTTCAGATAACTATCAACATTTCAGGTAGGTCCGTAGTCTTATCGATCGATTTATACATTTATGATGCCCTCCAGAATCGCGAAACCTGGGCCTTTATACCTGCGAAAAATCGTCTTTCAACCTTCAAGTGAATCTATCCCCTATCCGAAAAGGTTTACCTTTAGGTATAATGGCTTTGTTGGAATTTTCAAAGTCAGTCCCGAAGATCCTTGCTGCATTCTTTTCGACATAACTAGTAAACTAGACCAGTTACCACGACCATGTCATTCCTCAGCGTTGGATTCTCAAGAATGCGTTGTCCCATCCTTGTTCGCATACGAAAAAAAAAATAACTTCAAAAGCGGGATTCCAGTTTGTTTTGGGTACCTGCACCACATTGTATGGCATATGCGAAAGGACCTGTAGTATACCTTACCTTAACCAAACCAATACGGGACAAATTGCCTTGTGTCTAAGGAATCCAACGTTTACGGAGGTATACCTACGACACAAGGGGCCCCCGAATATGATGCAAATATTTCACAACCCTTCCGCTCTGGCGGAACAAAAACAACACAGCAACAGTGAAGAGTAACAATGTGGAAAATAGTCCCGCAACCATCATCAGTCAGGACGAGTGAGCAGCCAGGAATCAGAGAATAGAGGGGCAAGGCTCCCATAAAGAGATAATATCCCTTTGATGAAATTATTGGAATTACATAGCCACAAATATTTTACTTTGCCACAAAGGAGTTTAATTGCAGGCATATTTTTGAACACAGAAACGCACACACAGAAGGAAGAGTTGCCAGAGATACCCAGATCCAGAGACAATGGAATTTTTTTTTTTTTTAACTCAAAAACAATTCAATTCGATTGTGGCCATAAGGATTCCATTTCATATTTTCGGAGTTATTCGTCTGCTCTTGTCTTGTGTTTGTTATTCAATAAATATCTTGTTTCAATAAATATCTTCTGGAATGACAATGAAAAAAGCGTTGTGTTGTTGTTGTTTTCTTTACTTTTTAAGATATCTCAGCAGGTAGTATACCGGCAGCGTTGTGTGTTTCGTGTTTAGCTTATATCTTTTGAGACGCCACGCTGAGTGAATATATACTTTTTTTTCGTTTCGATGATTTATTTGATTCGAGAGATTATCGTTATGAACATTTGAATGGAGAAGGAGCCTGGCAGCGATAGATAGAAGATTATCGGTTCCCCCAATAGCTGAAAGCAGGTCACCGTACAGCTGAAAACTACCAGATACAGAGAGACGCAGAGATGGGCTCCATAAAATTTAACGTTCCCAGCTGGTCTGTTTACATTTTATTGCTTAATTACCTCGAAACGAGTATACATACGTACACGAGTATCTATGCTCCATGAGGATCTTGGTTGGACGTCTGGAAGGAAAACGAAGCACAACTAGCCTCAGAGAGAATCTTTTATGAGTCGGTTTAATTATAGTTTTGGGAAATGGTCCACTTAGGACAGTCGAAAGTTCAGAGAACTGCATCTAATGCGATTAGTGATGTATGAGCAGCAGCAGCAGCAGCAGCAATAGGCCTAGCCCAATCCGGCATAGATTAAAAGTGACTTGTGGAATGGAATGCAAATATGTACCACAAGGTGAACAAGTCATCCAAATTGTGTCCAGCTCTCTTGGAGCTGGGTGCCTACACCTGTTTCTGTTGGTCAGCCCAGCAAATTGACTGACGATATGACGACGATCAAAAGATAATTACAGCCCCGGGCAGCATTTTAATTGAACAGTCGCCATCGCAGAGACATTCAACAGATAGAGGCACCAGATAGATTCTCGCGTATCTGTCGTCCGTGGGGTGTCGTGTCTTTCTCGGCGATTCGGACGCGCGATAAGCTCGTGTGTTTGCTGGGTTTGTTTGTTTTGATTATGGTTTACAGCGTTGTTCGTCGGTGTGTATATGGATGTTTCCATGAACTTTTTTTTTTCTCTTGGTTCGCTCGAGTGGTTTTTCGATGGACAAAATTTCCTATCGAGTGCCAGCCTTCTTCTTTTCTTTCCCTTTTTAAGCCATCATTGAACTAGATCATAAGTTGAAAGCCTATAAGAGCCTCTCGCCTCGACGGAAAGACGTCCCCGCTTTTCATTGTAACCAGAAATTAAAAGAGAATTCTTTTTCGTATCTAATCGGCTTATGTCGCCGTTGTTGGTGAGGAAAATACATGCATCCAGTGCTCAAAACACCGTTCACCTCAAACAGAATAAAGATATCAACGTCAACAATAATTCATGGCGACAGCCCTAACATAAGATACACCATCAAAAAAAATTACGAGACTGCAACCCAAATTGTATAAAATTTTTTCGGCAAATGAATATAAATATGACGAGGGGTTTGAGGTTTTTATTTCACTTAGGGGGATTCAACATCTTTCCTACCACGCCGCACCGTTCCGCTTATGCGATGCGTTTATGATTATTAAAAGAAAAAAAAAACCCTCCCAACTTCTATGTAGCAGGAAAGATAGGTAGATTCAAATGAATTTCCAACCCTCACCTTTTAGCAGACAACTGCAATGGGCATTGGTACGAGTATCCTTTGAGTATAAATCCTGATTTATTTCGCTTTTACAGATGCAATGAAAATAGAATTTAATCCAATTTTTGTTGTTATTATCCTTGGAAAAAGGTGCACGCACCGGTAGAAAACACAAATTTTTTTTATTTTATGAAAACCAAAAATTTGGTTGTAGACTTTTTATTTTCGTCTCACTGTAAACACGACGCAATCACAAAAAGAATATTTTTTATTTCAAAAGAATTTTTTAAAAAATTATTTATTTTTTTTTTATTTGATAATTGAAAATGGTAACACCACGCGCGGAAAAGTAACTCAACCGACACGCACGACGTCTCAAAACAAACTGAATTCGGTGGAAATGAATTCGTTGGTGGTTCGTTTGGATTTGTTTTCTTGTCGCAGATACGATTTTGCATGAAAGAGATGTGTAGATACTTTTTGAGTGGTTTCGTTGGGTTTCACTCAAGTGCAATGGAAATTATTGTGTGAAAATGCACTTTGAGTGGAGTGTGGTTGTGGGAGATGTCAGTGGTGTCAAGATGTGCGTGACTAGAGGGGAATTAAGTGGTTAAGTGTTGGGTGGATGGCAGAATTGTTTTGAGTTGGATCGTTAGAAACAAAGGCTCTTGGTGGAACTGAAAATGGAGTGGATTTTGGTTGAAGAGTGATTAGAGGAGCAAAGTGTTGCATTTTATTTGAGATGATAAACATCTCTGCTGTAATTTATATGAAATTCTAAATTGTAATTAGATTAAGTTGGCTTCACCTAGTGTTGTTGGTCCTTAATTGGGCGCCATTTATTATGAGCTGCGTTCCTGTGTGATGTTAATAGTCCGCAGTTAACTAAAACTAGAAAAAAATAAACATTTATGACGGGTGTCGGTCGATCGCATTAGGACAAGCTTCCTGATCACGATTTATCAATGAGGCTCAGGTTAGGCTTGACAATCCATCCGGTTAGGCTTGACAATCCGAAGGCGATAAAAAAACATTGCCCTGACCTTCAGGAGGCCATCATATTCGAAGGCAAATCAATGACTTTTATCAACTGCAGGGATTGCATTTCCAAAAGATGTTTGTGACATGAGGCGGTATGGTATGTGGCTGGTGGTGAGAGTAGTGTTGCAAAGCAAGCGGATTCTCGAGAGCTAGTAGGGACATACCTACATTGAATCCAATGCTGCTGTTTATCAGCAATCCTAGAAAAGTCTTGGCCAACATCAAGAAATATGAAATTGCAGGCATTTTGCGAACCACACCCAAAGAAAAACGTTGCAATAAACCACAATAAAAACATCTGGGTGCAGTCCGTGAGGGATGGAAACACTTTTTAGGGCGACATGTGTATAAACGACTGTAGATACGCCAATATATTCGAAAGAGATATTTAAATTTTTTCTAAGAATACTGCAAGTTTTTCGATTACCACAGTGCAGCAGAGGAGCACCGAGACTTTGGTGGCGGAAGGTGTCTTCAGCCTTCAACTTCGTGTGCAAAACCTGAGAGGCCTAGCTAGAAACAGACCTGGCTGGCGATGCTTATTAGTTGAGGGTTGATGCCCAGGTCCACCCTGGATTTAGCGGCACCTTTAAGTAAATAGGTAAGGTAAGGATAAGTTATTCGGGGATCCATCTAGCGCAGCGCTAAGCCAAAATAAGGACTTACATGGTTAGTTTACAAATGACAACGGCAACAACTTTAAACTGGCACATGGCATGTCTCATCGCTTACGGAGAAGGAAATCGAACTGGTTGAGGAGGCTAAAAAGTATCACAGCTCGATGCTACTGGCATCGCTTCACCTAAGTGGAAAGGTTTCGGAACCAGAGACTTCGCTGATGGGTGGGGAGTTTTCCAGTCTAGCGTCCCACACAAGATGACTGCACGGGCGGGTGTGGGGATATTCAAAAGCATCCGGCTGTCGGAAAACGTATTTGAGTTTATTCTATTAGAAGTTAGGATTTCGATCTTAAAGCTCAATGCAGGTGTATGCACCCAATCAAGTAGCAAAGTATGCGGCCTTCTTGAACGAAGTTGATGCTGCCCTGGATGGAGTGGCAGAAATGGATTATTTTCCCCTGTTGGGTGACTTTAATGCTCATGTGGGTGTAGACGACAGTACTTGGAGAAGTGTGATTGGGAGGTACGGTGGCCCGGATCAAAACAGGAACGTAGGGAACTTGTTGGACTTTTGCTGTGCTTATGCCTTGTCCATTATGAACACCTTTTTGCCACCCAAAGGCATTGACAAATATACTTGATACCGGCTCAGTTTACATCAGAGATCTTCAATTGATTTCTTATGGTACCATCGGGTGTTCAAAAACTGATTTGTGATGTTCGCGATTTGAGAGCGGGGCTGTCAACTGAGCACCACCTAAAATTGCAGGTGGAATGGAGCTCAGCTTGGTGCAAATGGAGCTCAGCTGTTAACTGAGCACCACCTAAAATTGCACTTTAGCGACAGTTTTCCTTTGCCATCCAGTTGAAGTTCAAGACGGGTTAGTCGCATACGGTGGGAAAGGTTACAGGATGCTAAATCTGATTACAGGAAGCATTTGGCACGACACGTTTTGGAGAAGCTTGAAATCCCAACTGACCTTTTCAATGTAGAGGAAGAATGGCAGCTGTTTGCATCGGCAGTCATTGTCTCTGCAAGAAGTGTTTGTGGAATGAAGCGGCTTGGTGTGGCAGCTGGTGGTGAGAAAATAACTGCGTAGTTTAAGACTCCTGGAAAAGCCAAGGGAGTAGAAGGGAGCCTATATTGTGTGGAATCAATGTAGGGACTCGATTTCTCGAGCCCATTACACTGAGGCGCGAAGAACTTCCAAAATGGCGGTCAGAACAGCCAAAGAACAGGGATGAAAAAAGTTCGTCGAGAAGTTAGAGCACGATTACAGATCTGCAAACTATACATTTTGGCAGACTATTTGCCGCCTTAGAGGAAACAAGAAAGATGTTAAATGTCGTACACGGGATATCCAAAGACGGTACACTTATTTCAAATGAGAACATGTCTTACGCAGATTTCGGAGCAGCTCAACCGCCAAGAAGATGCACGCACTGAAGATGCCAATCCCATTGCTGACGAGTTTAGGGCGGAGAATGGTCCTACAGTAGATGAAGTCACTGCGATTTAGAGCCATCTGTGTAGATTGCTATCTCGGAGTGGATTACAACGTTATCCAGCCTCTAGTCTTCTCTGCTCGGAATGTGCATGGTGTAATCTTGTTTGAAGTCAATTTAAGGTGTTATGTGGTCTGCTGTACCTGCACAGCAACACAGTGTGTCCTGTCGATGTTGCACTCCAGTTGCCTGTCCCTTGAAGTCTTACAGCGCTTTCTTTAATAAAGATTTCAAACCTGATTTCGCTTTCAGATCTATAGGCGTTAGCTTTATAATTGTCTCTAGCCCCATGGAAGGAGTGGATCTCAGAGAATCTGTTGTTAAGAGTAAAGCCATTCTTTGGACCTTAGTTAAGGCTTTTAGATTTTTCTGTTTGGTTAAAACTGGCCTTCAGACGCAGCATCCATACGTGAGTATGTACTGTATTATGCTTTTTTAACTCTTTCTTCTATGTTTAGGTTGAGCTTACTGTCTAGGATGATACCCAGATATTTAGCACTTTTACATAATTGGAGAGCCGAGCCTTCGAGGGTTGGTAGTGATAGATTGACCTCTTGTGTGTAAGGAGGACAAGCTTCGTTTTAGACGACGGGTTTACGCTAAGGCCGCATGATCCGGTCCACCGGCTGAGACCGTTTTTGCATTTAATCGACAAGTGTTGGCAAGAATTTGCCACGTCACCGGTGAGTGGTCGAGCTTCATAAAATATATTCATAACAAGAAGCAATATGAGAGGTGAGAGCACTCCAGCATGTGTTAAACATCCTTTTTATATTGTCACCTAGTTTAGATTACATTAAGGATGACTAAGGTCACAAACCACTTTATTGGCTCTAGTATCTTTGAGCGCATTTTCAGTAGCTTCGGTGGTTACATTGTTTAAGGCACCTTCTAAATCAAGAAACGCTGCAAGGGTGTATTCTTTAACTTGCATCAGTGACGCTTCTATATTAAGAGCTACGTCGTGTAACGCTGTCTCTACCCACCTGCTTTTCAGGTAAGCATGCTGGTTGAAGATCATATTGATTGGATTAAGTTTGCTGCGTATGTGAATGTCCAGTAGCCTCTCGAGAGTTTTTAGCAGAAAGGATGACTGACTTATAATAGGTCAGTAGTTTTTTGCCTGATGATGGCTGCTCTCACCAGCCTTAGGGATGAAGATAACATTAGCTTTCCGCCATGCTTTGGGGAAGTAAGCATGCATGAGACATCCACGGAAAATTTGTGTTTGCCTCGGGCTTATTAATATTTTTGTCGTTTGCAGCATAATTGGTAGTATGCCGTCAGCTGACTTACGTATATGGTTCAAATGAGTCAATAGCCCATTCGACTTTATTGTTTCAACATCTGTGGTTGGTGCGGATCAGAGCAATTGGAAAAATGCGTACACAGTAGTATTTCCAGTGTTTTCGAGGTAGATTCTGTCTAGATTCCATTCGTGTTTTTGATAAAGCTTGGCCCGGTTGGCTCTTTGGACATAACTTTCCTCAGTCTTGCTGCACTATTTATATTTTCTATGTTGCTTCAGAATTATTTCCAAGACGGTCTTTTAGCCGTTCGAATTTCTATCTTAAAATTCTTTAGACTGGCCTTATAAGCTTCCCAATCAATCTCTGCGTTGGATCTTTTGGCTCTACTGAATTTTTGTTTGGCAATTTTTCTTAGGCCGTTTAGAAGTCTTGTCGTCTAGAAGACCACCAATGATTCCTAAAGCCGGGTTTACTACGACTCATGGGGCAAGTTTCTTTAAAAACTTTTATGAGAGTAGAGGTTATAATCTTTTATGCCGATGTCGGTCGAAGATCGAAGGCTTTTAAAATTGTGGTTTCTAACTTTGTTGTAGAACTCATCATAGAATCATTGTTATTCCAACTAGGGTTGCGGAATTTTTTCGGCTTTCTTGCAGCGGTAACGACGTTTTATTCCAGAATACGGTGGTCAGAAAAGCTGTGACAGTTTGATAGTCTCCAGTTGCTTAAGGAGAGGTTATTAGTATTAGAGGAGATTGTTACATCGAGAACTTCTCGGCGATTTTTATTAATAAAAGTGGGATCTATTGTGTATGACGAGATTATGTCTTATAATAAAATTTAAAAGAGACTCACCTCGACTGTTGACATCGCTACTACCCCAGTTAGAGTGATGGGCGTTTAATTTTTTTTTTCGTAAATTTTTAGAGCTATAATTTGGTTTTTAAAAGTTTTTCTGTGTCAGTTACCGTTGCCAAGATACTTCTTTAAAAACGTCGTCGGTGACCTTTGGCTAAGCCCAACACCTTTTATTGAATAACCTTTCTTCCAATAGGCCATAAAGCTATTTTTGTACTGAAAAATACCTATCTAATAACATATTACTCATTGGTATTGGTCTTGAGGACCAAATTGGCTCATCCTCCTTTAGTTCAACGGCAACCACAGTATTAAATAGGGTTATCTACAGCTTTCTGGATATTTGGAGGTAGATAAGGAATACATCATACTTGAGAGAATTGTGCAGAACTCTCGCGCCAACACCAGAGGTACAATCTTTCAAAAGTCCGTTCAACTACTCGCATACGCAGACGACATTGACATAATCGGTAGGACAAAGCGTGATGTCAGTGAAGCCTTCGTGAGTATTGGGATGGAAGCGGCGAATATGGGTTTAGCAGTCAATGAGGGCAAAACCAAGTATATGCTTGCCAATCGCTGTTTCCTTGGGCTAAGAAAGCAATTGAGTAGCAAAGCTCTCTCTCGAGCAACTAAAGTGTCCATGTATAAGACCCTCATCATCCCAGTCCTGCTTTACGGTGCAGAAGCATGGAACCTGTCAAAGGCGGATAAAAACACTTTAGGCTGCTTCGAGAGGAAAATTCTTTGGACGATTAACGGTCCCGTCTGCATAGACCGAGAGTGGAGGAGGAGATATAATATCGAACTGTACGGGCTGTACAGCGATACCGGCTTAGCCAAAAGAGTCAAAACACAACGTCTACGATGGCTGGGTCATCTAGAGCGGATGGACACGAACGCCCCGGCTCGGAAAATCTTCGAATCCACACCGCAGGGACGGCGCGGTAGAGGAGGACCTCAGCCAACTTTGCAAGCGAAACTGGAGACGGCTAGCTAGAGACAGAGCTGGCTGGCGAAGCTTGTTGGCTGAGGCCCAGGTCCACACCGGACTGTAGCGCCACCTTAAGTTAGTAAGTAAGATAAGGAATACTTTCACTTAATCTATCACTTCATGATGAAAGTACAGGTTAACTGGGTATTTTGAAAACAAGTGTTGTACAAAAATTTCAAAATAGTTTTTAGCTCGTTTTAAAATAACCTCATTTTTTAAAACACGATGCCTCACGTGCGCTCTTTGATTATAGTGACACTATAAAATGAGCACGAAATTCCATACGTGCCAATGTGAAGTTGTTGGAATTTATTTTCAACTCCGATGGAAACTGTTTCACTGCGATTTCAATTCGAATGCCATAATCAAAATTCCTTATACGATTTCAAAACGAAAAACATTCCCATAAACTTTAATTTCCCATAAAATGTTTTTCCCATTTCGTTTCAATTAAATCTTTTTTTATGTTGAATCCTTTGTGAACTAGATGCTAAAGCGGCAACTTGATGCACATTCAACATTCAAGTGCCCCCATCCGTTTCAACTCGAGTGATGCACATTTTCTCTTGTACTCGTGCACTCGTTCTTTCGTTCTCACTCAATTCAGTGACGAATATTGTGTGCTCCCTTGCTCTACATCCTAAAACGGGGCAAAGATAATTTACTCCCAGAGAGAATGAATTCCCTTACGATATTTACGATAAAAAGAGAACTTATTTTTTGTTTATTGTTGTTTTGTTGTTTTTGTTTTTGTTATTTTTTCAAACGATGTATTAATTACGCTCACTCGATGTTTGCATCCATTAAGTACGATTAGTTTTATACACTGATGTACTTACACTCAAAATGTAAACAAATAAACGAAAACAACAACATAAAACATTGTTCTAAATAATTGAAAATGTTTTTGAGTGTTTCGCAATGTTTTCGGTATGCGGTATGCACGCACATCGCACATTCATGATTTAACGGTCGTGTAATCATTGTGATGGACTTGGGGTTGATGCCTGAGGAGTTATTTTAGACCAAAGAGAAAAGTGCATTTTTGCACTCAATGTACGGAAATGTGCTTCGTAGTGAACAAAAGTTTACATGTGACAAGTAAAAAAGTTATCTCTAGAGACCATCCTATGCTACATAGCTTCCCATTGCATACCTACGTGCTTATAAAATACGTTGCGAAAAAATTCACAGGAGATTATAAGGCATATGCGAACTTTTGACCCACTTTTTGACTTTTAACCCACTTTCGGCGAATATCAGTCCAATAATTCGGTTATTAACAAATATGACCTACCTGAGTGCGTTGTATCTACCTCACACACAACAGAGAAATAACTTTAATATTCACAAAGGCTTTAAGGAAAATATTGGCTCCTACCTCTGGGGTTTAATAAAATGAAATGAATATCACACAGAAGGCCCTCAATGAAGCCTGTAGAAATGCGCAGGATAACGTTTTGGTAGGTAGATCCTATTTGGGCTGAAATTATCGAACAATTTTCGGCAGACTACCTATAATGTTGGTAGGTACAACTTCAATTTAGAACAGCTTTGTGCAGTCAGCCAGAATTAAACACTGAATGTGTCCATCTGACCACCACAATGCGGAGTAGAAATACTAATCTTCGCAGAATCAATGTACAAAGTCATTTGTGAATTTCGAACACTTCTATAACAAAGAAAGCGATAGAACAACGAAAAAGGAACACATTGCGAAGAGGTTACCGAATTTGCTTCACAAGTTTATGGCCACTTAAAGTTGTCATGTCCTTCTTTGGATTATAATCGAGTAAATGTAAAGTAATCTTTGGTGTCTGAGCAAGTTATAATATGAGACACGAGAGCTCCAAATAGGGTGTTTCCACCGGGCAATAATCTGTGATTAACACAAATCATACCTAAATTCCCTCTTAATTACGTGATTTACCATACGAATAATAATCTCTTCAGGGCGAGGTAAAAAAATTAATCGCGTAATTATTATTTTTCACGCAAGAATTTTTAAATCAATCCGAACAGAATCCCATGTGTTCTGTGCGTTTTCTGACGAAAGCAAGCAAACACACCTATTATTGACGACAGCTGGGTTTCATCAACTCAGCAATGTTTCTTGCGTTGTGTAAAGGGATGTGCAGAATGGCTGATGTTGCTGTTGATGTGGATGAGGCTGTTAAATGCAATAAGGTGTTCACACTGGAAAATAATGATGTTTGTTGATACTGCTGGTTGATGTTGATCAAGTTGGTCTACTATCAACTTTGTGGACCGAAATCCCAATCAACGCTTTGAACGATAGACAAAACTTCTATCTATTAATTTGACGTTTTGCTTTCTATTTTTGAGTTATTTCGTTGAGTAGATTAAAAAAATTATTGACAACTAAAAATTATTTAATTTTTAATTTTTAATTGCCTCAATCTGAGTTGTCCGAGAGATAAGAAAATTCGCGTTTACAAAGAGATGACGTGACGTGACGAAACGAGAGCATACGCCAAGTTACGCCGGTGGAAACACTTTGGGATTAACTTTTAATCTTGCAGCGTTAATCTCTGTAATACGTGCATATACCGAGCAAAAATCTGCATTCTAAAAAATTAGTTTTCGAAATCTAACGGAGGCTTTCACACCGCGAAAATAAACTTGATTTAATTGACATTTTGCGGTAACTCGGTAGGATGCCAGCCGTCAAATCTGACACAGTTGTCGCAGGTAAAATGACTGCGAATTTGCCTATTGTGCGCTGATTATCGGTAAGAATGGACATAGGCTGTACATGATGGGCACAAAGCCAAATTGCCTTGCGAATCAGGAAATTTTGCTGGACTCGTCAACATCATTTTCCCCAGCACAAGTAGGATAGTAAGTGTATATACTTTTCTTGCGAAATACAGCCCTTCCATAGTTGTAAGTAAATTTTTTTAAATTTTTGAGTAACATGTGGGAAAGTGCAACAGTGCGTATGCAAAAGCTTCAGTCCATCTAAAACGGATTGCAAAATACCCGAACATACCAAAAAAAACTGCCACGCCTCCAAAAAGTGGGCGCGATATAAAAATAAAACTGTTGAATGCCTTATACTAGGTGGTTGCATACATTTCGGCCTAAAGCTCTGCCTTTTTAACTAAAAAATCACTTTATTAACGCCACGTTCACAATAGTGGGCGGAGGCACATACTTATGAAAGTTACTTACTGACTTACTTACTTATTTAAGGTGGCGCTACAGTCCGGGGTGGTCCTGGGCCTCAGCCAACAAGCTTCGCCAGCCAGCTCTGTCTCTAGCTAGCCGTCTCCAGTTTAGCTTGCGAAGTTGGCTGAGGTCCCCTTCCACTTGCGTGCGCCACCTGAGTCTCGGTGCTCCTCTACCGCGTGGTCCCTGCGGTGTGGATTCGAAGATTTTCCGGGCCGGGGCGTTGGTGTCCATCCGCTCTAGATGACCCAGCCATCGTACACGTTGTGTTTTGACTCTTTTGGCTAGGTCGGTATCGCTGTACAGCCCGTACAGTTCGATGTTATATCTCCTTCTCCACTCTCCGTCTATGCAGACGGGACCGTAAATCGTCCGAAGAATTTTCCTCTCGAAGCAGCCTAAAGTGTTTTCATCCGCCTTTGACAGGGTCCACGCTTCTGCACCGTAAAGCAGGACTGGGATGATGAGGGTCTTATACATGGACACTTTAGTTGCTCTAGGGGGGGCTTTGCTACTCAATTGCCTTCTTAGCCCAAAGAAACAGCGATTGGCAAGAGTTATCCTTCGTTTGATTTCAGCGCTGGTGTCATTGTCTCAAGTGATAGCGGAACCCAGGTAAACAAAGTCCCTAACTACCTCAAAGTTATAGCTGTCGATGGTGATGTTTTGTCCAAGACGTCGGTGTTGGGTGTCTTTTCTTGATGACAGCATATACTTGGTTTTGCCCTCATTGACTGCTAAACCCATATTCGCCGCTTCCGTCCCAATACTCACGAAGGCTTCACTGACATCACGCTTTGTTCTACCGATTATGTCAATGTCGTCTGCGTATGCAAGTAGTTGAACGGACTTTTGAAAGATTGTACCTCTGGTGTTGGCGCGAGAGTTCTGCACAATTCTCTCAAGTATGATGTTAAAGAAGTCGGATGACAGCGCGTCGCCTTGTCTAAATCCTTTTTTGACATCAAAGGGGTCGGTGAGGTCTTTGCCGACCTTGACGGAACAGCGTGAGTTTTCCATCGTCATCCTGCACAGACTGACGAGTTTGGCAGGGATGCCAAAACTAGACATTGCGCTATATAGCTCGTCTCTATAGATGCTGTCATACGCGGCCTTGAAATCGATGAAGAGGTGGTGTGTATCGATTTGGAATTCCTGGGTTTTCTCCAAGATCTGCCGCAGTGTGAATATTTGATCGATAGTGGACTTTCCTGGCCTAAAGCCACACTGATATGTGCCTATCAGATTGTTGACAAACGGCTTCAGGCGTTCACACAGTACAGCAAAAAAGATCTTGTATGCGATGTTAAGAAGACTGATTCCTCTGTAGTTGGCACAACTCAGAGGGTCTCCTTTCTTCAGGATCGGGCAAACAATGAAAGTTAGAAAATGCTAATATCTTTAACATTTGTCATATAATTTTTAGTCAAATTTCATATATATTAGTTGAAAAACGGTCATTTTAAGCTAAAATCCCTTAAAACTTTTTTGGCTTCTTCAAAGACAATTACAAGGCAATGTTACACACCAAAAATGAATGCGCTAGCACCATCCTAACATAGCTAAGATCTGGAAAAAGTATTTTTTTAAATTAGAGATGGTTGCACATACAGGTTCTGCTAATTTTGAAACTCCGAAGGACTGGACTTCCAGCCAACCCACTAAATTTCAGCTCTCTACCTTAAACTTTAAGGCCTAAAAGTTGTTTACATGCTGACGGACGGACGCACATGGCTTAAGCGATTCTCCTGTCGGTCCCATTCATATCTCTAAAACGTCTTAGGGGTCTACGGTTATTATTTCACTGCGTTACAAACTATACATCAGACCTAATATACCCTGGGTCGGGCATAAAAAGAGATATTGCCTCTTGGCCACCAAAGAATTGCCCACTTAAGTTACAACAAGTGGAAGGTCGGGATGATATTAGGTTAAGTTAGGTTAAACAGGGTTGTGGTGAAAAATACCACACAAACACTAGGCATTAGAACGGGCCCATCGCGATTCCTGGGGAGCCAGTTGAACTTAACATTCTAAAGGCAAAACAACCTAAACATTCTTCGTTAAACAGCCAATTTTCCTGTAAAAGCCAAGAAGGCCTTTGAAGTTAGTGCCGTCTACTTCTTCTAAACTTTTGGAAAAATATTCCCCTAAAAATTTCGTGCGTGCACGCGAAATCGCCTCGCATTCGCTCAGTATGTGTGCTTCATATCCTCAACCGCCTGCAGACCACTGCAGAAGCGACAAATATGCGTTTCAGAAAGCCTGAGCCTCTTTGCGTGCTTCCTCAGGAGGCAGTGTCCTGTAAAGGCCCTAAGCTTGTCCCTTGTCATGTTGAATAGTCCCTTTGATTCTTTTCCGTCTAGTCGTGGCCAGAGAGCCCTAGATACCCTATGCTGTATCCAGCCAGACGAGACCACCTTAGGTTGGCCGTCATTTTAATCTTCTCCTTAATAGTGCCTCTATCTACGCAGAGGAATGGTTTGATGTTAGAAGCCTCACTATTTCCAACGATCATCAGCTTGTTCGTTTCCCTCTATACCTCAGTGTCCTGGCACCCAAAACAGTCTCACACGGTTCTGACTTTAAGCGTTGTGCGACAGCCCCTGACTATATCAGATTCGATGTTGATCAATTCCATTGCCTGACTATCGTTGTAAATGGCGATATCTCTGCCGGATATCGATTTCATCTGCAAAAGCTCGGCCGCCCTAAGTACAGCCAGAACCTTTGATTGGATGACATTGCATGTATCCGGTAGTTGTAAGGATACTTTTAGTTCCGGGTCTTTTGAGAAGATGACATTGAGGGTCGAGACCACAGCTTTTGGTCCAGATGCTGATCGCCCCCAGAGCACCCTCAATGATTTCACTTAGGATATTTAAGTACTTTCCATGCACCATACCCCACCCTGAGGTGTTCCCCTGGTTACAGACATTCTAATTGAGCTTTGCCCAATCGAACAGTTAATATCCCTATTTGCAAGCATGTTGCAAACACAGTTTGTAATGCCCTGTTTAATGTTAGCTACTAGAGCGCTTTCAATGGCACTGCTCTCCACGTTATTGAAGGCCCCTTCAATATCAAGGAAGGCAGCCATCGCAAACTACCCCTACCACCTTATGCAAGGCAGTTTCTGTAGATTTTCTATTCATATATGCATGTTGCGATGCCATTAGAAAGCTATTGCTGCCATTCTAGCTCTAATGTGAAGTTCAAGTAGTCGTTCCAGGGTTTTAAGCATAAAGGATGAGAGACTTATCGGTCTGAAGTCATTTGCTACTGTAAAATCACCTTAACTTCCCTCCAAGCTGAAGGAATATAGCCTATTTATAGACTGTGTCTGAGAATTTCAATCATGTTTCGGATTGCCAGCTCCGGTGCTCTTTGCAGCTTGATCTTAAGAATGCCATCCGGTGCCGGAGATTTGTACGGCTTGAAGAACTGAATTGGCCACCGTAGTTTCTTCCTGACAATAAGAAAACCTATCTTCTCTTCGGAGAGTGAGATGCTTGTTCTCTCAGATAGCCGAAGCATACCATCCGCTAATGTGGACCCGGAAAAGTGAGTTTCCTCCAAAGTTTCCAGAACCTCCTGGCTACTCACAGCCCAGGTTCCATCATTTTTGCTAATGTAGCTGGGAGCGCAAGAAGCCCTGTCAAGAAGCCCTTATTGACTTCCTAACTATCTGATGCTTTTTGTGATCGTTGCACTCGTTCCATGAGTAAAATCGATAATTAAGACACGCCTTCTTGAAAGCCATGGTAAGTATACCCTACTGATATTTTCTACCGCCCTATCTAAGTCATCAGAGCCATCCAAGGCGACCGCTTGGGTAACCAGGTGCCTATTCGCCACCCCTATGTACTTGACCCAATCGGCTTTTCTGGGATTTCTTTGAAAATGACATACTCTAAACTGAACATTAACCTTGAAGCGTATCGATCGATGATCCGACATTGAAGCTTCATCAAGAACTCTCCACTCCCTTATTTCTAACCCTTCCCTTGCCTCAAGCAAGGGTAATATCAATCACCTCTTGCCTATTTCGTACCACGAAAGTGGTTGAATTCCCTCTATTGCAAGTGTTGAGGTGGGAAAAAATAAAAAAAAAAATAAATAAATAAATGGGATGATCTTGCTTTATCTTCTTTGTCTACACCGAAAGATCAAAAACTATTGTGATGGGCGAGGGTGGAGCGTTATATCATCAGACAGTCTAAATCTTAATCTGTCTTTCTGCATTACTAATAATTGTAGTTGCTTTCCAGCAAAAAATATGGCGAAAGAAACTTTTGCTCCAGGATATCCCTCAAGTGCCCTCAAGTGTCCTCAACATTCACCTACAATGGGTGCCTGGACATAGTGACATTCCAGGAAACTGCAGGCTAAAGGCTGATAAGACAAGCTCGCCAAACTTGGTATGTACCACTCTCTCAATCTCTCATGAAAAAGGCTCCTTAGGTATACCAATTTAATGCTAAAAGTGAATATAGTAGAAGAAGAAAGAACAAACCTTAGATCGCTATAGGTGAATCGTAAAACCCCTTAGAGTTTGGGGTTCATAACTGCTACAATCGGTGTCATTGCGACTATACAGGACAATGTCTAATGATAGGCAAGTATGCAACAAGACTTTTTTATTCTGATGACTTTTGCAAGAGCTGCATGCAGAAGGATGAGGAAGAGACCAAGGTTATACTTCACCCTATCCGCTCTATTTTTATCTCCGCCTTGGAGCTTTCTACTTCACCAATCTAGGTTATCAAAACACGACCGATTCAACTTATCTGTTACACTTCATAAGTGTAGCTCCATAATAGTTTATTATCCTACAATGAACCTTTATAGGTCTTATGGTGTCGGTTTCCTAACTGCCGACAGCCAATTCAACCAAACATGAGAAAATTGTGCGGAACTCCCGCACCAACACCAGAGGCACAATCTTTCAAAAGGCCGTACAGTTACTCGCATACGCTGATGACATTGACATTGACGTTGCGGAAGAACGCAGCGTGATGTCAGATGCAGCCCTCGTGAGTATTGGGAAGAAAGTGCAGAATATAAGCTAAGCAGTTAATAGGGGCAAAACCGAGTGTTTGCTGTCATGAAGAAGAGAAACTTTGGCTAGATCGCTGTAACGCTATCAATGCAGACAACGAAACCAACGCCAGTGTTGATATGAAAGCTTGACTCCTTGCTAATGCTGTTTGCTAATACTCCTGCCTGGAGCGCTGGTATTTGCTCTGAAAAAAACTCGGTATTCTAACAAGCAGAAGACTGCTTCTAGCAAAACTTAAAGCCGAGGGTCTTAAAGAGGATCTTTCCATTTACGAAGACAGCCATCAAGGCTCTGACAACAGTTTGGGTACTACACCATATAGGGACTTTGTCAGAAATGAAAAAGACGACAAGCTGGCGAAGCATGGCTCGAAATGTGTTGCCGCAGTAGACAAAAGAGCTCAGGCTCCATATTCTTTTAAAACTAAACAAATTACTCAAACCAGTGAGAAAGTAAAAACAGATAGGACAATCGGCAGACCTGTGATCAAACAAAGTTGTTATAGGGTCATCTATTAACAGCCAGCATTCCAAAAAAGCCCATAGGCACTCAAAAGACAATAACTGGTCATAGCTACAAGAAAGTTAAAATTAAGAATCGTTGACCCCAACTAACGTATTTTTGCAGAGGTTTTCTGCAGAGACGATCCCGAAGCAGAAGAAGATGTGACGAATATTGTGAAGTTAAGCAAGAGTTCCAGCTGGCCCAAAGTTTTCCTTTGACGGTCAGGAAACTGAAACTTACTAAGTATCATATTTTTTATCAAATTTTATCTTTTACATCAGGTTGTTTCTATAAGCCGAAGCCAAGCGCGCTCGTAGCGCCTCCCTCGCAACGCCAAGAGCCTATGTGAGCTGGTGGCCTTGGAAGAACCAACCTTGGACTTATCCAACCTTGCCCGACCGGCCTTGTAAGGGCTCATACCGTTTCCGTTGCCTGTACCTCTTCATTCTTATAGGAACACCGGTACATATCACCCCCTGGTACGGGTTCATACCGCTTCGGCTACCCCTACCTCTCCTATTCGCCCCCCCTCCCCTCCCATAAGGTTAATTCTGACTTGACTCACCTAAAGTTCGGGTTTACACCGAAACAGTTACCCGCTACATCAGCATCTTAACGAAGAATCCTCCTCCGGCAACGGCCTTACCGGAATCGGCTACCCCATCTGCACTCTCCAATCCTTGAAGGCTAATTCTCACTTCAGGGGCAGTAATAAACAAAAGACCTAAAGATCTAGGTAGACTCGACGTAAAGGGGGTAGATACCTTATATGTCCCTGGTATGACCCGGGAACGTAATAGTAGAATTTCTACAGTAATTGCCATTCTCCCCATCTATGCCCTCCCCACCTTATCCCAGGGTCTTCCCTTACAGGGCTGGACCGGTGTGGGCTTATACCGCTTCGGTTGCCCTCACCCCTCCACCCCCACGGGATCACCAGCCGATAATTTCCACTAGTAAGGGTTCATACAGTTTCGGTTACCCCTTACTTCCTATTCCACGTCCCCTTCCCCCAATTCTAACATGAGATACCTGTGGTGCGGGCTTACACCGAAGACGGTTGCCCTACATCAGCTTCTTGCCTGAGTATTCCCCCCCTTTAAGGGTTCACACCGATTTCAGTTACCCCTGCAATTTCCCATCGTCGTCGAGAATAATTCTTAGCAGAGAAGCAATTGTCACAGACTTATACCGAAATCGGTTGCCCCTGATGGGCTTTTCTCATACAGAAACCATCCGTCACTGACCTCCCACCTCCTTGTCGAGGTTACCCCTCGACATCAAGCAACTCCTCCCCCTAATACGTATCAATCCCGCCCCTTCCATCCTCACGGCAATTTCCCATCTGGAGTCCAACAGTTACGAGACCAACCTTTCTTTAGAAAGTCTCTTATACTGGCCGCCCTTAACCCTGTTGACAGTGGTTTACAGCGAAACGATTACCCCCAGCCTTCTTTACTCTCGGGTAAGTCTTCAACCAATCAACAATTGTTTGGTAACCTTCGGTACAGGTTTATACCGTCATTAGTTGCCAAGACCTCTCTCACCCAAACGGATAGTAATAATTTAGGTCCTCCGAGCTGGTAACTCCGGTCCAACAAGTGGTATCACAATGGATCTCCTTTGGTCTAAGTGTCTCCCTGCTCAGCGGGGGCAGCCACCCAACCTTACCGAACCTACCCAACCTTGGAAGGCTTACCCAACCTTTGACTAGGTTAGGAATGCAATGGGACTGACAGTGAGTAGCAAAGCCCTCTCTCGAACAACTTAAGTCTCCATTTATAAAGCCCCCATCATCCTAGTCCTGCTCTACAGTGCAGAAGCATGTACCCTGTCAAAGGTAAATGAAAACGTTTTAGGCTGTTTTCAGACAGAGGAAAGTCCTTCGGGTGATTTATGGTCCCGTCTGCACAGACGGATAGTAGCGGCGGAGTTTCAACATCGAACTGTAAAGCAACACCAACCTAGCCGGAAGAGTTAAAATAAGACGGCATCGATGGCTGGGTTATATAAAGCGGAAGAACATCAACAACCCATCCCGGAAAATCCCCGAATCTGCGACCCACAAGGACGGTGCAACAGACGAGCACAGAGATTCAGGTCTCTCTCGCATCTACCACATCTAACTTAGCGAGCAAAACTGAGCACGACTAATTAGTCGTCTTGAAGTCTCAACCATGAAGTCCGTCTTCTGATCCCAGCTCCACCCGAACTCTCTAGAGTTCAACTAGAGTCAGTAAGCAACAGTCGAGCGATAATACCAAGAACAACAATTGAATGAATTTTGGGTTAATGTCTATTCGTGTACTGACGTCTGTTCCTCTTATTCAGTTTTTATTGAGTGTCTAAAGAGTCATATTTTTGATTGTTCCACCACTTTGAGTGCTAAATGTCTACCGAAGAGGCTTAAACCTTGGATCTCCAGTTTTTTATTAAACAAAGTTAAGATTGAAGCCTAGCCTATTCATAGATATTACTAAAGCCTTTGATATGGTTGATCACCATATCCTTCTTAACAAAATTGAAAAGGCAGGCATTCGTGGCTTTATGTTGGACTGGCTTAGATCGTACCTTAAAAATAGATGCCAAAAAGTAAAGATCGGAAATATAAGAAGCAATCTTTTGTTTTTAGCTTAGGGGTGCCCCAAGGTTCCGTCTTAGGTCCAATTTTGTTTCTTATTTACATAAACTCTCTGTTTAAACTGGATTTCAAAGGTGTTCCAACTGCCTTTGCAGATGATGTAGGCTTTTGTTATGGTTCAGACAGTCGCCTTGATCTCATCTCGGACATTAATTGGGACCTAAGCCTGCTGAGAATTTGGTTCTGTAAACATAACCTGGTTATGAGTTCCAAAACAAAGATAATGTTTTTTAATTTGTCGCCTATTCCTGCTCCCGATGTGAATGTCTACTTCCATGCACCAGAGCGCCAAAGGCTGAAACTTGCTTGTTGCAACTCTTCGCAAGAATTATCCAATCCTACATATAATTGTAACCTTAATTGTGATGACAAATGTATTTTGATTGAATCTGTGATAGGGTTTAAATATTTAGGACTTACTTAAGATTCAAGATTAAGCTTCGCTTAGATTCCTTGAGGAGGTATTTCCGTTTCACCATTAGACATTTTTACTACCTAAGTAATATATGTTCAGCCAATTTGTTAAAAACCATTTACTATGGCACATTTCAATCAAAATTACAATATGGGATCACTTGCTGGGGAAGCGCGTATATGAACAAAATTCAGCCACTCTTGGTTCTACAGAAAAGTATGGTGCGTAGATTACTCCGCAAACAAGGAAGACATCCTTCTTACCCTTTGTTCTGTAATTTGAAAATTCTTCCTTTCCGTCATTTGTATTGTTTAAAGGTATTAAAAACTTTCTTTATGAAGTCTGGTAATCGCAATTTTAGAATTATTTCTAATTATAATTTACGTTTAATTACGTTTTAATTACTATTTAACAAATTTCCGGTATCATACAGATCTGCTTCTCTAACTGTTAAATTTCTTAATCTTGTAAAAAGATTGGAAGTGGCTTCTTGGTTTTAATTTTGCTGCCATTGAACAACTTCTTTCCGAGTATCTGGTGTGACTTAAAAATTTAGTTTTTTCGCTTGATTTTCTCTCAAGTATTAGGTCTTTCGATAAGATTTTCTTTCAACTTCAAATGTAAATTTAATGTATTTTCTTTTGAAACCGCAAGTATGTAATAAAGGTATGCATTGTTTTTATTTTGCTTTTAAGAATCACCCCCCCCATATTTATAATGTATTGTTTTAAAATGCTCAGTTGACATTCAACACTATTTTCTTATTTATTAATATAAAATATAGAATTTCAAGTAAATTTCCGTATTTTAATTTCTAATTTTAATGAATTGTATCAAATTGTAAATTGTTTTCTAGTTTAATAAGATATTGTACTGAAATAAAATAAAATATCTATCTATCTATCTATCTATCAACTTTTGAACTTGATGAAAAGAAATGCCCCAGATATACTGAACTATAAAAACACACAACACCCCCATTGTGCTTAGTTTCAACAACGAAATGGGAAAATTCTACTCTGAAATCAGGCGGGTCAACCAGGTACAAAGGTCCAGTATATTTTTCGCAGGACCTTTTAAAAATAGGATCTAAAAATTTATGTCATTGTATTTGAATAACATAAGATTAATTAATTTAAATTAAGATACTATACTGGATAGCTCCTTCAGTAACATCGAATGCCACCTAATTGATCCTTGTTTCACAGGGCAGAATAGCGATTTATACTTTCGATAATTGCGTTTAAGATTTCCCTTAAGGTGTGTCCATATTAAGACTCTCTCGCCGGAAGTTTACATTAGGCTGAAGTTTACGTCAACAAAGACTTAGGTCAGCTCTGTGTTTCTTTTTCACTTCTGAGACTTCAAGCAGTTCTACGACCAAATATTGTTTTGTTGCTCTTGCAAAGGATATTGTTGGGCCTTTGTGCTTTTCACACCTTTGACGACAGGCTCGCAAGATCTCATAGTCTTGGATAAAATCATGGAAAAACTCTTAAAGAATATTTTTGCCATAAACTTTTCTAAACTTTCCAATAATCTAAATCATTTATCCCCGCGATAGAAGCCACCCACTGTTCGCGCTCATCCAAGAGACACCGCAATAAAGATGTCCAGCCACCACAACAGTTTCAATGATTTACGCCGAACCAAACTCAACGGAGCGCGAATATCCCACTTTCGGTTAATTTATACGCCGCTGTGGCCCTATTTAAAAAGCGTTTTTTTTTTCCCCAAAAAAGGTTTATAACAAAATTAATTTCATTTCGATAAAGAAAAACTCGTACAATTATTCTTCGATACCGATTCTCTCTTGGTGCTCGCTGGCTATTTATCATGAGATGCAAGAATGAACACGAGAAAGTAGGCCAGCCAGCAGCAAGCACCACTCTAGAAGAGCCATTCTATTTTTATAGTCGTTTTTCCCTCGTGTCGTCATATTTATTCGACGAATCTAACGAGCAAATCAAAACGAAATCAATGCGCACAGGGCAACGCCGACAAATTAATTTTCCGATTCCCTTCCTATATTTTCCGATATTTTATTTCTAATTATTGATGTGTAATAAAAAGGAAAAAAAAGAGTAAAAAGCGGGCCCCATTGTTTTGCTCGTCCATCACACGCCCCGCAGCACGGGTCATCACCACATCCAGACAAAAATATTCAAATCCAGTGCAGCAGCCCATAAAAACCAATTTAAGTACAAATTAAACCCCGATATTGGCTAAGCTTTAGAACGGGTCCACTGCATGGTCTGTGCGTCGTCATCCCGACCAAAAGCCTGCCACAGAAAATCAGAAATTTATATTTGTCTCTGGACTAGGAATAAAACGCCGAACTCGATGCTGCTGCGGCATTAATTGAATCAAACTAGCTGAAGTGCCCATCGGAGCTTCCCGAGAACCACAATAAATTCTAATTGGAGCCTCCTCTATATTCCCATATGCAGATACTACCCAAGCATTGACCTTTCGAAATTCGTTTTCACATGTGAATTGATGAGGCTGATGGTCTGGCCATACTATGGACATAGGGACACACAGTCATCTGTTCATTGGGGTTAAATTGTTGATTTGCTGCCTCTTGAGGAGCTGATTTGAGCTGTGTTCGTGATTCGAATTCCGGATGGAGTTTGTGGCGAAAACAGACGCGCCGCCACCGTTCGTCCGTCTATTTTCAACCGTGAAACCGTGTGCGTACACAGATGCCTTCTGAATAGAGGTGCCCCAGCTCCAGCTTCCATCCGACTGAAATACGAGACTCCTCCGACCTCGGGAGAATGAAAATATTGCAAAGTTTGTTTACAAACAAAAATCATTAACATGACCATTTGTTCGGGCATCGTCGAGTGGTGTTAAATGGGGTTTCCACTGTTTTGACCGACCATCACAATGTGTGGACGGGCGGATCATTAAGCCAAAGTCGTGCCGAAGGAAGATAACTTAAATCGACACGAAGACAAATTAACGCCCCGTGAAATACACCATAAGCATCTACGACTGAATTTATATACAAAGATCCGTGTCGATTGGATCTGATGAATCTACACACGCTGGAGCTAGATGTATCTATTGACTCGTGACAGAGGGGAGGCAGAGCTCACAAGATCTTTTCGATCGGAAAGCGATTAAGAGGTCTTCTGTCAGTCCGCAGATGCGCCTCAAAGCAAAACCACAAGCTGATGGCCTAGTTTTTAGGTTCGATTAAGTGGGTGCGATCATCGGGCATCTGTCGAAACGTGTGCCATTAGCGCGAGGACAAAACCCCCAACACCCGAGTGCGTGTATGGATTTCTCCTCTCGATCAAGACAAACAATCACTTACTGCCTAAGAGGTGTATTTTTGTTTGCATACCATTTACGGTCGGATAGCAAACATCCTTTGGATTAGCTGCAGCGACTAGAAGCACGTTCCAGGCATAGTGCTCGATGTGTTCTCGGCGCGAGCTCGTCCAGCTGCGTAACTGTTGTGTGCATCGATGACGCTCGCCGTTGCATTGTGGTGGCTTCGATCAAGCTGATCATTGGATCATGTGTATGACACGAGACGGCCTGATACGCTGACACTTGGAAAGCCTATGTTTGCCAACAGTGGCGCCTGTTTGGCACATCTGCCCGAGTGCGCGGTGAGTAAATATTGCTCAATTTTCTCGGCTCTTTATCGAGTCTTGTTTTCGAATATCACGTCGTCGTCGTCGTCGTCGTCGTCGTCGTCGCTGGTTGTTGTGTTCTCGCCCAGTGGTCGCAAACGGTCCCAAACAAACAGCCCAAGTGTTTACGAACAACCGAGAAGACCAGATGGCGAAAAAAATTACGAATAATGTAGTGGTCATCGAGCGTTCCCAAAGATGACTCTTGGCCAAGGAAAGACGATAAGGAAAAACGTGCTTTTGTATAAGTAAAACGTTGGAAATGCATCCTATTGCATAATCAAACATTAAGATAGTCGGACGGGCCATTTAATGAACACCAATAAAATTTATTACGTTTGAATTTTGTGTGAAGTGCATCAGGCATTATGCAAAAAGGGAAAAGAAAGGTTGTGCGTTTGGGGATTTTATGCAGCAGCGCTGCACCCAGAGTCTATCTTACTCGAGGGAAGATACTTAACCTATACAGAATGGTAAAACAAAACGTGTATCTCAGATAAGAATCATTAGAGAGTATCTTTTACATCTGTTTGGAACAAATGTATGCAAATGAGCGACTGCCAACAGTGGTATGAAAGTTTAATATTTGTTTTATCTCATGTATGGTTGCTTTAATTAAAATGAGAAAACAAACAGCAAAGGGCGGAAAAAAGGTTCTGGGTGCGTTGGGTTTTATTGAGTACTTTTATTGCGAGTTGAGCGCGAATAAGATTAGTGGCTGGTCAAGACAAGGTGCCAATTACGATTTCGATTATTGCTTTTAACCAACAATACAAGCTAAAGACGTTGAGAGATCTAAAAGGCGTTCTGGGCATTATGGAGGCGAGGTATATATCGATGCTTTTATGCCCCGCCTTGTTTAGATATGCAACTTGCATACCTTTGAATGACAGCGATTGTTAAACGAGAAGAAACGCCCGTGTCCAGAGCTACTCGATTTCCGGCTTCCGGCAAATAGCAGAATAATTGCCAAAGCGTTAAGGAACTGTTCGCAATAGTGAATAAGTTTTAATGGCTCGGAGTACCTAATTAAAATTCTGAAAGTCTGGCAGGCTATACAACTTCTGTTTTCAGCTTCATTTCGTATCTTAGATCCTTGGCACTTCAAAAACGAAGCATTTTTGAAATTTTGTGTAATGTTCATTTAGCGAAGTTTTGTCCTTTGTATACAACTTATTTAAGACTTGTTTAAAGACCTCAATAAAATCCCATCGCAGGTGTTTTTCAAAGATGTTTTCTAGTTGCAAATAATCTAAGTGTATTTTTAGGCGGTTTTCTAAAAGCCAAAAAGCCAATTAAATCAGTCTCATATACCTTAACTGATAAACCCCAAAACACTATACGTGTTCGAAACGAATCGATTGCACGAAATATCCACAAACGAGCCGATAAGGCACAAAGTAAATATGCGTGTACAGAGGGGAAAAAATAAATTCATTTTCTTATCAGTTAACAAGTGATAGCCAGAATATGTTTCCCAATGTCATGGGGGCTAATTCATCAAATAGGTATCAAATCAAATATAAAAATCCAATTTAAGTTGACAGCATAACGAGAATTTAGTTGTTTGCTATGTATGGTCCTTGGAAATCGGTTGCAATCGGTCATTAATGAAGCTGATGCCTGACTAAAAATAAGGGGAGGTTTTGGCGTTAAGAATGGAGTTTTCATCACCTTTCATATACCTTAATTAAACAGAAATATAATGTAAACCATTGCTCGGCTCATCAAACCTTTAGGATGCTAAAATGGCACAAGGGAAATCGACTTGTTTGATCCTCGATATAGAGAAGGCCTTCGACTGTGTCTGGCAGTACGGCTGATCAAAAGATGTTGATCCGTGGGTTTCCCCATTTTTTAGTTAAAATTGTGCTTAGTTTCTTGTCAAATAGACGTCTTATAGTCTAAGTTTCCAACAGTGCCTCTATGTTGAAAACTATTCGTTGTGGTGTGCCCCATTAGGGTTCAGTGCTTGGCCCAATACTGTATATGCTGTTCACGTCTGACTTTCTAAAATGAGTGTGAAGTTACAAATTTTGCGGATGACACTAGTATTTTGCGGATGACACCGGCACAGTTGAGACCAATTTGAAACATGCCATCGATAAAGTTCTTTTTAAGTACTTTGACAAGTCGAAAATAAAAGTTATTACAAGTAGAATGCAGGCTATTACTAGAAAAGAACAGTGAGTAAGCGCTACAGTCCGTTAAACGGACCGTTGAATACCCCATCCTATCCCACAATGTAAATTACTGCTATTTATGTAATTTTTTCATGATTTGTGGTTTTTTTATATTTTGAAAAGGGGCGTGGTCCAAGCACCCCTATTACCAACTATCAATATCAGCATAGATATCTCCAAGTTTCGCTTGAATGTAAATGTAATTTTTTGGTTCAAAATCAATATTTTTTACTGGATTCAACCCCTAAAAGGAGGCGTGGCTAAAAATTTTGAAAAAGCGAAATCTATACCGAAATCTCGGTTACCTGAAAAGCTTGTTATACCCGACTGAGGGTATATTAATTTTAATGCATAGTTTGAAACACAGTGAAATAATCACCGTAGATCCATAAGACCTTTTAGAGATATGATTGAGACCGACAGGTGAATCGATTAAGCCATTTCCGTCCGTCTGTCTGTATGTGTGAAGGTTTTAAGTCTTCAAAATTAAGCTATAGAGCTGAAATTTGGTACACGGCTTGTTTTTATTTGTTGCTTTATTACTGGCTTCAATGTGAGACAACCTCTATTTTTCATTTTTTTTTTTTCAAAATGCCTTTTGGTCAAGTTAGACAAGGCACAGGAACTCAAATTTTGGTACTGAGCAACATTGGCCCAAGACCTTAAACAAGGCAAAAATTGGAACGCCCACAATATCGACCATGCCCACATATTAGATCTTTTAAAAGCCGATTTATCGGAAAGTTCACTCCAAATCGAAAAAAAAAAATTAAAAAAAATATTATAGTAGATATTACTATTTGCTAAGTTTGCTCTAAGTTCTAAAGTTTTGAGTTCCGCCCAATTTTATATGAGAAATATTTTAATTATATGACAAATGTTAAAGATATTACCATTTGCTAAGTTTGCCCCATACAAAGTTTTGAGCTCCGCTCACTTTTAGGGGGCATTTATTAGGGAAAACCGGTTTTTTTCGAAATAATTTTCGCTTTTCACTCATTTTCTCCTTATTATAACGAAATTAAAATTAATTAATTTAAATTTTTAGCCCAGTTCATTTTTTGGGCGTGGCCTATACAAATTATATATGAATTTGGTCCAAATAACTTTAAAATTTGGTGTTACAGGGTATATAGGCTCGGGTATATAGAAGTTTGTCACAGACGAACTCTTGCACTTACTCACTTGTTTTTAGTTTTGAGGCCTGCCGAAATTGCGTTTTTATGGAAAATTCAAGATTTTTCATCAATTCTGCCTAATATTGTGGGCATGTCCTAAACATTTCTATGAATTAAATGTAGAACTTAGTGTTTTCTACATAAAATATGAAGTAACGTTTTTTCAATTTGGAACAAAAATATTGAAAATTTACCAATAAAATAGGTGCCACGCCCACCGCAGGTGATTTACCGATTTAATTATAACCGACCCAGGGTATATAAAGTTTGATGTATAGTTTGTAACCGCAGTGAAATAATCACCGTAGATCCCTAAGACCTTTCAGAGATATATATGGGACTCACAAGGAAGAGACGATTAAGCCATGTCCGTCCGTCCGTCCGTATGTAAACAAATTTTAGGTCTTAAATTTTAAGGTAGAGAGCTGGTTGTCTGGAAGTCCAGTCCTTCAGATCAAGTTGAGAAATAAGCTGAATCCACCCACAGACACGCCCAAAACAGGCCTGTATATGCTACCATCTCTAATTTAAAAAAAATATTTTCTCCAAATTTTAGCTGTGTTACAATGGTGCTAGCGGATTCATTTTTGGTGTGTAACATTGCCTTGTGATTGTCTTTGAAGTAGCCAAAAAAGTATGACCTTTTCATTGACCACGCCCACTTTTTGAAGGGATTTTATCTTAAAATGACTGTTTTTCAATATGTATGCATGAAGTTTGACTAAAAGTTATATGACAAAAGTTGTAGATATTAGCATTTTCTAACTTTCATGTATAGGTATTATATACCCCCGCCCACTTTTCTGGGCGTGGTGTTAAAGTAAGTTTTTAGCAAAAAAGGCGGAGTTTTAGGCCGAAATGTATGCAACCACCTAGTATAAAGCATTCAACAGATATATTTGTATATCCCGCCCACTTTTTGGAGGCGTGGCAGTTCTTTCTTTTTGGTATGGTCGGGTATTTTGCAATCCCTCGCAGATGCACTGAAGCCTTAGAATACGCACTTCTGCCCTTTCCCTCTTTATGTCTAACATTAATTAGGAGATGCTAAATGCCAAGTTTCAGCCTTTTAAGATGTCTTACAGTTTTGGAAGCACTGGAGGTAGTTGCACAGTTAGACCGATTGTGGGCGTGTCTGTGGGCAGATTTTAAAATTTTTTTAACACTTTTACTGCTTCGTATGACATGGAGCTTACGCATGAAATTTTGGCTTCCTAGTTTAAAATGTAAGGTCTTAAAACATCCGTTTGTGACATACAGACGGACGGACGGACATGGCTTATTCGATTCAGAATTCAGACTCGATCATGCCGTTGGGTCTTGGGGGCTTGCTATTATTATTTTACCGTGCTACAAACTATGTGACAAACTTAATATACCTACTATCCTATGGGATGGGGTGTAAAAAGCCATGGTTTTTACTCAGTAGCCCGCTTGTTAAAAACGGTTCTACTATAAACTGGCCGGAAAGCGCCAAGTTTTGATGGGCAGCTGTCTTTCAACGAACATTGTATTTTTTAATTAAAGCAAAACTTAAAATGTATTTTGCTACAAAAATGCCTCACCCTTTACCCCCCCCCCCCCATAAATAGAAAATCACAACTAATCCGTCGGAATAAAATTATAATGTTAAAGGTCCGCCATCTAACGTTTATTATTCAACTAGTGCCTGTTTCGTGAATGGTAACACTAAAGTCATGTCTGACTTGACAGATAATTAGTTTTATCCTTCCGCTGAACGAATATGGTTAATAAGCCAACTGACCATCCAATGCGTTTTCGCTTCGATAAGTAGGCCTGCAATCGACTTAGAGGCTATGCCGATTTTGCCAAAAAATCATCTTTTCAGATGAAGCTCATTTTGATCTTGGCGGGTATGTAAGCAAGAAAAATTGTCGCATTTGGGGCACAGAAAACTCGCACGCATTCATTGAAAAGCCGACAAACCCCAAACGAGTCATTGGTTGGTGCGGATTTTGGTCCAGAGAGCAAGGAGTGGCCGTTACAGTCAATGACTCTCGTTATCGGGCCATGTTGAACGAAAACGAGGATATTGGCAACATTTGATTTCAACAGGACGGCACTACGTGCCACACAATCGAAGCTACACTCAATGTTTCGAATCCTGTTTTTGAAGATTATTATTATCAGCCGCAGAGCTGATGTCGTTTGGCCACCTCGGAGCTGCGATTTGACACCGTTGGACTATTATTTGTGGGGTGCCGTAAGAGATAAGTGTTACGCCGAAAAGCCAGAGACAACTGACGCTTTTAAGGACAATATTCGTGAAGTAATTGGTGAAAAACAGCTGCACACAATCGATAATGTGCTTAAAAATTGGACCTATCGTGTAGGCTACTGCGTGGCCAGCTGAGGCAGCCATTTGAATGAGATTTGAGAAAATATTCAGTAGTTTTTTTTTATAGCATTTTCAAAAAAAAAAGTTATTTGGCGGACCCTTTACAAAGTAATTTTTCAGGCCAAGTTTGGGGTATATCGGTGCAAATACCCACAAGCAAAAACTACAAATCATTCAAAACAAGACTCTTAAACTGAGGGTTAACCTTCCTCCTGTATTTATTTCTTTCTTCAATACTATTTGAATTAATTAATTAATTAAATTATTTATTAACTAATTATTATTAAGGGTTTTGGTTAACTATTTATTTATTTATTAATTAATTATATATTTATTTATTTACTTGTTATACTTGTACTTATTTTTTACATATACACGTAAAAAATAATTACAAGTATAACAATAAAATAATAACAAAATAATAACAAGTATATGGATGCATATAAATGTATAAGAATAATTACGTATGTTATTTTTTTATTTTAATATTTTTTATTTATTTATTTATATTGTATTTTTTTTGATATTTTCTAAAAAAAAATGTGTTTCTTGCGCGTTTCCTTAAAATTTAATTTAAATATAAATGATCATTTTCCTGAAAAGCAATATAAATAAAATTTATTCGGTAAAAGCATATTAGTTATTTCAAATCTCCTTACTGTAAATTGTGTAACAGCTTTTGTAAACAGTTTTTTTTTTTTTGCTGTAGCTGTGAATGTACCTTAACAGACCAGCGCAGCGGCGACAGGGTGGAACTGAGAATAAAATATTCCCTAAGCAGCTGTGTCTCGCTGTTGACTGAGGCCCTACACTTGCGTGTGCCACCTAAGTCTAGGTGCTCGTCCATACTGCGCTGTCCCTGCTCCTGTGGGGTGGATTAGGTTAGGTTAGGTTGTAGGGTTGATGAAACCAGATAACCCACGCCTCATCGTACTTAGGTTGTTATACCCAGTGGAGGATAATCCTTGCTGTTTGGATGCCATCACTTCCTTCTTACGCCGTGTTAAGTTTCTTGGGCCACCTTGTTGATTTAACATACCTGGAAAGAGACGTTATCGGTGCGTTTGAAATTTCTGAAATAAAGTGGAAAGTTCTTAAGTCCTAAAGTTCTTTTCCTAAACTGACAAAGACTGGGACAGTGGCACAGAAAGTGAGGTGTGACCTCGCAGCAATCCGTATCGCCACATCCTCTGCAGGTGTCGTCATTGTCGATATGTCGTGTTCCATAGCATGATGTCTTAAAAGATTGTGACCGTTAAGTATACCAACTAATAGCGACAGAGTCTTCTTGTTGCTCTTGATGAGCGCGTTAGTTCGGGATTTCACAGGTTTTTTAAGATTTCACAGGTACACAAGGGATGCACATCTTGTATTTGCTTTCATCCGGATCTTGTTTTCCACCCGCCTTCTTAGGTCACAGAGTGGGGGTTTGATCCATTGAAGAAATTTTCAATGATTGCTATGAATGACTTGTCAGAAAACCGAAGACATTGTTCCACTGATTTGTTCCAATGATGCTATCCGATGATAGCTATGATTAGACCCTAAAGCGTTTTCATCCGCCTTTTGCTGGGCATCTTCTTCTGATAAGAAAAGCAGGACTGGGATTATGAGGGTCTTATAAATGGACACTTTAGTTGCTCGAGAGAGATCTTTGCTACTAAATTGGCTTTCTAGTCCAAAGAAGCAGCGATTGGTAAGGGTGCCGGGCTCCATTATGTTTCAGTTCCGGTGCAAATGTCTGAATTTATGCCGGAATTCAGGTAGACAAAGTCCCTAACTTAACTACCTCAATGTGAAAACTGTCTATGGTGATGTTTTGTCCAAGGCACCGGTGTTAGGTGTTTCTTTTTGATGACAGCATACACTGCGTTTAGCCCTTAAGAACTGGTGCCAAGCCCACATTCACCACTTCCATCCCAATACTCAAGAAGTTTTCACTGACAACGCTGTGTTCTTTCAATTATCTGAATGTCGTCTTCGTATACGAATAATTGTTCGGCCTTTGAAAGATTGTGTATCTGGTTCTGAAAAATTATTATACTCTCAAGTATGATATTAAAAATCTTTTGAGACATCAAACTTAAGTAATGTGTAACCAGTGAAAAGGTGGGTGGGTACCGATTTGGAATTCTTGGTTTGGCAGTGTGAATATTGGATCGATGGGTGCTTTCGCCACTGTGGTGTGGCACTGGGGCCTAAGGTCATAATGATATGGACCTATCAGATTATTGACAAACGACTTCAGGCGTTCACACTGTACAGCAGAAAACAGCTTGTACGGAGATTCGGGGGTCTCCTTTCTTAAGGACCGGCAAACAAATACTAAGGCTCTATTTATGAGGCATTTTTTCCTCCACCATAACTTACGTGAAATGAGCTGGTGTAATAGGGCTGTATGCTCCTAAGCCTAACAATTATTATCGCCTGTTATCGCCTGATTTCAAAAGTTCGGCAGGTAGTCCGCCAGCTCCGGCTGCTTTGTTGCGCCTAAACCTAGACTCACGTGATGCTTAAACGTTTTCTTCAATTAGGTCCGGAAAATTCGGAATCATTCTTCGTCGGGGTTTTCTTCACACGTATTGAATGGTTCATCCTGGCTGGCAGTGAGATTTGGTTCGGCAAAAATGGCTTCTCCAAATCCTCAGAACCGACTGCTTTTCAGCTACTATATTCTCTTGATCGTCTTTACAGGTTTCAGTTTAAACTTTATACCCGGATCTTTTTAAACCCTTTTCTTCTTAATAATAAGGTTCTTATTTCCTTGATAGCTTCTCGCTACCTCTTGAACCGCGCGCTTCTCCTCCTCGTGCTCTCTCTTTTTCCTTCGGAGAGGTCGGTGCTCCTATCTTCTCCTCTGCTCGCAGAGCTTGTGAACAGCTCTAGGCCTTGTGTGGATACGAAGAGTCGCTTTATATGCTTCCTGCTTAGCAACATGTTTTTGAATTGTCAAACAGTTCTGAGGGGGTTGCTGGTTTGGTCCCCAATTGGGCGCATCCCCAGGGGGCGGATAGGGGAACGCCAGTATGACGCCAGATATCTTTATTGAAGACTCTGGTTTTATGATTGCTTTTCTCCGTTAAGGCATAACACTTGCGCAGGTAAGCTTTGGTGTTCAAGAGTAGCCTTCCTGTCGCGAATTGGAAAGCTTGTCACTCTTGTCAGCCCCGGAAGGGATGAAAACAAGCTTCATTCAACAGCAAGCTGGAAATACCCTTAACTATCACGGGTAGTTAGATACCTGACCAAAAACACTCGCCGTACGATAACTAAAGTGTGACAAGAGAACATGATTTGAAGAGGCGTGGCTAAAAAAGCACTGAAACTGCCAAAAAAGAAGAGTCTCTGTTGTTTAGTATTCTTCTTTAACCGATGGACTTATAAAACCTCGATCTGATATTTGTACCCATATTAACTCACTATTATTCGAGAACCTCCGAGAAGTCGAAGAACTTTCAAATCACGTCGAATCTTCCACACAGAAAAGACATTATCAACTCTGATACGGTCAGCTAGTACTCCCAGTTCGTCAAGACCATTAGAACGGCAGCGCGGTGCGAGAGCTGTTTGCACGATAGCTGCGGTGGCTTAAAGACGCAGTCATATATAATGCGGTGCCAGCTATAGTCTCCCAAATGGCGCAGCCTGATGGAAATGCAAATGAGTAGGTTGTCGATTGTTGATGTGCGGCCAATGGCGGTACTCACTTGACCGATTATCTTCAAGAAGTAGTGACTAAAAAACGAATTTCAGACAGCAAAGCAACATTGAGAAAAAAATATTTTTGTCACCCTGTAAAAAGCGAAAATAGGGACGAAAACTTTTTTATGACTAACAATTAAAATCTTAAAGCTAAAATCCTTGGAAACGAACATTCGTCCTCCGTCAACATGACGTTTAAGCACATTTCCTCCCGCTTTCCTAGGACGATTATGCTTGTTGGTATTTGTGCTATAAGAAACGTCGGGGCTGACGTCAAACCCTGTTATCTTTGCCGATCGAGTCATGTTGACTGCTTGTGGTGACACACAGTGTACGAAGTTACCTGTTTAACGTCAGCATATGACAGACACTGATTTAAAACCAACAATCTAGACTAAGGGTGTTATGTATGCCAGGAAACCCCCCATTTTCTCGCTGCTGATAAGCTATACTCATGTCATTTTTTCCTTTCGACACTAAACAGCAAGTTATTCCGACACACACCTTGAATCAAATCCCATGTCTAAATGAACAATGTCAATGTCCAAATTTCCAACCCTTTCCAAAAGGATGCGTTTTTCATTCACATTTTTTCCCCCAAAGAAAGAATATAATTTCCCAAAAGAAGAACCCATGGAAACCAAGGCCACCAATTTCCGGTGATAAATTAAATTAAAGTCAACTCAATGTCGACGGAACTCCCTTTTGCGCTCTTTCCGTTGCACTGCACACAGCACATCATCATCCGTGGTCGTTGCTGTTCGGCCCTTGGACCGACCTGCATGCCATTGCGGGTTACAACAGTCGTCATCGCCGCCGTCGCTGTTGTTGTCAACTTCTAAACCTACAAACTGTTGTGTTGTCTACAAAACGTTTTCCATTTACATGGTCCCGAAAATTAAGCTGCACCATATGTCAGCTGCGTCAACGTCAATTCTCGCCCTCGCTCTAAATGTCAATCTGCTGCGTCCGTAAGTGTCATGCCACATATTCGAGGAAAATTACATGGCAGTAGGAAGGAAGGTGGTGCATATAGTGCCTCCGTGCATACAAGTACTCTCAATTCCAGAAAACTTACACTCGTTCTGGGGTACGGCGGTGACGAAAAGAGTTGGAGGAACAATCGGCGAGGGGTGACGATTGCAGCAATAAACACCCCATACCATCCATCCATGGCAACCCTCACCTTTGCACTCGTCGATCTGTGTCTGTGTTTTGAAAGGATACTCACATACACACCCTAAAAGTATCGCTCATCAAAGGGCTAATGAATATTCAGCTGCGCCTTTTCGGACTGGGAAAATCCGATTTTAATTTCGGCTCTGCATAGTTTCCGGTTTAAAGAGCAAGGGAAGCAAGACGCTGCTGTATAAAATGTATAAGTCGCCCCCAATCTACCCCCCACGTAAGATGACACATTTGTGAATAAGTGCGTGTCTGTTGGTGTGTGCGTTAATTTTGAATAATCCGATTTCCTGCCAGTTCAGAGCTATACACCAAAGGAAATCGACGAATACACACCACGCTGTTCCCTGGCAATTAATTATGTGAAAGTAATCACTTAATGAGATTTGAAACTTGCCGATGTCGAGACTCGTCGGTGTATAAGTTCCCTGTCTCTGGTTCAAGTCTGCCAGCGAAGGATACAAATGTAATAATTTCCAGCCATTAGATTGATTCGAAGACGAATGCCTGTGGATCTACTGTCAAAGCTCCATCAACATCTAGTTTAGGCGCGTCCAAATCGAGCGCACATTAAATTTTCAAAGCGAACTCATTTACCCGACGATGATCCTGATGTAGAGTGTCACTTCCAGAACTGAATTCCATTTGTTCCTCGACGGGTATGAGAACGATGTTCAACTCGGAGCTAATCGTCTAATCACGTAAGACCCATCGCGTCTTGTTTGCTCGACACCATGTCAATTAGCCCGCCCGCCGCCGTAGCGGCGCGACCGGAACCCCAAAGCGTCCAAAGGGGGCTTCTCTTTACTTGAAGGTAAAGTTCAGAAAATTTCGACTCTATCTCGTCGTCGGGACAAACATTTGCTCAAGATAAAGGTTAAGTGGAAGTCGGAAAGAACGGAACTCACAAAACGAATTATTTGTTTATTTAGTTTTTTTGTGAAATTACAGTTAAAAAATTATATAAAAAAAAATCAAATAAATTAACACAGTTTATTTTTAAGGACTAAGCAAAGTGAAGGCTTTATTGAAACAAGGATACGGCGTGCGGCTGCTGTTCAAAGTCTCTGTCTCACCACCTTGGAGGCGGATATTGCTGTCCGTATGGGGGTGGATATCCTTGTCCATATTGTGGCGGCGGTGGTCCTGGATTAGTCACAACCACAACTTGTGCCGGTGGAGGCGGTGGTGGTGGTGGACGACGGCGGCCAATTGGCAATGGCACAACAATTGAAATGCCAGGCCTGTGATGATGATGATGGTGATGGGGTGGAGGACCACCGCATGGAGGACCGTGAGGAGGCATCTTGGTTTCGGTTTTTCGTTTCTCGGATAATTACGTGCTAACGAGTCGATCGGAGGTTCGTAACTGGTGAGGCCAAGCCTATGGGCTCTAGTTAAAGTAGGCAAGTCGTGCAAAAATCGTGACCTTATCTAAGGTGAGTGCTATCTTATCGGGGGACACGTCGGGTTGAAAAAAATTATTGAAAACATTTATTACCTTTAATCTTTGGGGCCCTGATACCGATATAGGGGCTCAGGTGTATTTTTGGTTAATCAGTTTCCATGATAAGTTGCTGTTTTTATATCAGGCTAAAAGGTATACGCAGTCGAACGTGTGGTTCTAGATAGGGATCTCTTTTGGGGCTTTGTTTGCTTTGACTGAAGTTTTCGTTTTATTATTTCTTCGCCCCGCTGGGCTTGACTCATGATAAATCATTTTTTTTGTGTTTTTTTTGTTTTAGTGCGGAGACAAACGTGTCGGAGTGTGTCATCCCAATGTCAGGGTATAAGTTTTGTGACGCGGGCAGTGAATTTACCTTTAAGGTTAATTGGAGGCCATTGTGGAAATAAATATTAAAGTTATGAGCCATGCAACTATGTTTTATTCATTGTGACTCACTCAATGTGCAATAGTGAGTCGAGTCGGGGATTTTTAGATTGGACGATTATATTTCATGACTTTTGAATCATGACGTTTTTAGCTCAAATTACAGTTAACCCAGGACTATTCTTACACATATGATTCACTTTTTGGAGGAAGATATTCAAGTCATTTTTAGCTGAGATCTTTATGAAATAGACACCGCCGATTGCTGTTGCAATGACGATGAAACTCATAGGTTTCGGCCCTTCGAAACTGAAGACTCTTCGTCCCTTGTCCCGAACTTTATGATACACTACACTATACACGTTCTGACAATGAAGACTGTCACAAAAAGTGCATGTGACAGTCGCATGTATAGTCCCATGTACATGTTAGTGCATGTGGCATCTGAATTGCTTGCAAACATGTGACTTTCTTACATGTCATGTTAAGTATAGGTATTTATTTATTTATTTAAGTTATAGGTATTTACAAAGGTTGGGTGCCTTTGTGGTGGCAGTATTCAGGGCTTAAGCCGTACAACGCGAATGTGGAATGTCCTACCACGATCCATCTTTCATGCACAATAAACTCACAATAAACTCTCAACTGTTCAAAACAAGTGTTCATCGGTACCTCTCCTGTTTTTCACTTTCTCTTCCTCGTTTCCGCTCGTGAGATTTAAAACATTAAGAGGATAGACAATCCCTTGTACACGAGTATGTACCTACATTCTGAAAAAAAAAACGTAAACTAAAAGCTGGGCTTTAAATATCTAAAAAAACCCATGCTTAAATTGCCGCTGGCTTGGAACCATTCGGATTTGAGAAAAAAAGTTTTGAAGGTTTAAAAAAAATATATATTTTACCTGCTACAGGTCATCTAGGATGACGCTAAGGGCCCCCGCAGGCCTATGCGCGCTTGTGACTTTGGCCGCTAGCATGCCCCTCTAACTCAAACTCCTGCAGTGCAGGCTAACAGCAAAGTTCCATTTTAGAATTTGCTTGAGTGCTTACGCAGCCCTCGACTTAATCACGTCTGGCTGCATGGACGTAACACATGTCGACCGTTTGGCTCCCAAAAAATGATGACGGCCTTGCTTTCGAACCCATCCCTCTTTAGTTCCGCTGAAGCTACAGGATTATAGTCGCCAGCTCCAGCTAGTCCGAGAGCTTTACAAAAGATGTGATACTTTCTTCGGTGTAACTTCCATTTCGGAACCGTCAGACAGGACTCTCGTCTCCAACTTCTCCATTTGTCTTCCTATCCAATTCATCGAAACTCTTGCTTAAAGCGAATATCGAACATCGACTGATATATCCTTGAGGGCACACCCATGAAACTCCACCTATGTAGAAGACAACAATTCTGACTTCCTGGGTCTAATGGCAGAAGTGTGAGATTGCTGACAATGCTGCCAGTGAGTGTGGTCCTTAGAGACCCTTTGTTCTCAGTGCTGATGAGATAGCGTTGTCTGAGTTGCAGCGGAACTTAGTTAGAAAAAATTTCCAAACTACCCCAAAGTTATAACTTCCTATTAGGGTTCTATATTAAATTAGTTTTCTTTTTTTTCCGTGGGTAGGAAAAACCTTCATAGGCACTCACACCGCGCGTGCTCTAGTTTGAAATTCTTACTCACTAAAAAACCTCCCACCACTTGTTAAGTTTCCTTAAGAAGTAGTTCTAGCTTCTGTAGTAATCGCGTGTGGTAGGCTGCCTTCCAACGAAGGCACCTGCAATACCGTCAATTTATGCGCCTTCATCTTATGCTGCTAGATCCAACGGTCTCATTCGTTGCAGTCGGCGCGTAAGATTTGTCTGATCCAAAGTTCGGATAATTTCATTGTTGCAATATCCGCGAAGACGAGTACTGAGTTTGCGGAGCAAAGTTTGTTACCTCATCAGTCACGGTTGCGATTCCTAGATCTCGGTGTAGATCGCTATTTCTTATGTACCATGGAGCATTAACGATTGCTCTGAGTGTCTTATTTTGAAAAGTTTCTAAAATAGATATATTGCTTGGCTTAGTACAACCCCAGAGTTGTATACCGTACGTCCAAGATGGTTTTAGCACTTGCTTATACAAAAGCAGTTTGTTATATACGCTTAGTTTCGAAAATCTTCCGATAAGCCAATTGATTTCCCTTAACTTGATTTCGAGCTCGTCGCGTTTCTTTTTGACGTTCGGCCTCCATTTAAGTTTTGCGTCTAGAGTCATCCCTAGATATTTCGCTTCATTTGTTCCCTCATCGTGGGGTATGTCTCTTGTATAAAGCAAAAATAATATTGGGCCGAGAACGCTTCCTTGTGGGACACCGGCATTTATCTCTTTGAGTTCCGAGTACTCATTTTCGTTCCTTACGCGAAAGATTCTGTCTTCAAAGTAAGACTCTAAGATTCTATAGAGTTTTTCTGGTAAGCTAAGCCTCAACTTGTACTTCAGGCCTTCGTGCCATACCTTGTCGAAGCGCTAGTACATATCTTTTTCGTTTCCAGAGCTTTTTCGATTTCGTTTGTTGTTCGATAGACCTGTTCGATTGTTGAATGCTTTTTTCTAAATCCGAATTTGTGATCCGGAATCATCTGTGATCCAACGCCTTTTTCGGTAGCTCCTTCAGAATTTCGCTAGCAATCACGTCGTGGCCAGGGGCTTTGTTGTTCTTCAGATTATTTATCGTTTGACAAAGTTCAGCCAATGACACGGTTTTTATTCTATTATCCCCGTTCCCCGTCAAACGGTTTGAATATTTCTTCTAAGTAATCCGCAAATAAATCTTCTTTTTCTCCTCTTGCCCATCGCCGTTGTCTTTTCTTAATGACGCTGAGTGTACTATAGGCTTTTTAATGGACTTCACAGCTTTCCGAAGCGAGTAATTCGAACCTCTATCGGCAGTTAAACTTTCGAGGTAAGCTGCAAGTCTCGCGACTTTTAAAGTCTTGAAGTTCGTGCTTTAGTTTGTTAGATAGTTGGTTCAAAGTGGTCTTAACCGGGGTCGCTCGCGAACGTTGCCATCTCCTGCGCGCTCTCCTCTTTTCGCATATTAGCTCTTCTATTTCTCGCGGATATATTGTTCCGCTGTTCGATAGTTCGGACCTGAATAATTCCCACAAGTATTTCTATTTCATCTTCTATTTCAAGTGGCGTTTTGAGCGGTACATTTAAAGCTATGTTTTCCTTGCAGTATTTTCTAAAGCCGTCCCAGTCGGTGTTGTTGTTAGTTAATCTCCTCAAATATATGGCGCTCTTAATATTAAATTAGTAAGGAACTTTTGAGTAGCTAGGGCTATATCTTGCTATAATCTCGGATAATGGCACAAGCTCTGATGATTTGATGAATAACGCAGTTTCTGCTTTTTAAAATTAAGAAGAAAATGTAGTATCAAACTTACTCTCGGGCAAGTAACTTGCCTATTTGTAAGACCAGTTTGAAGTTTGACGAAGCAGAAATCCATGCAGAAGCATATGGCTTCTGTCAAAAGCGGAAGAAAACGCCTCAGGACACATAGAGATGTCAATCCTTCGGCTAATTTTCGATTCTGCCTGCATAGACGGAGCGTGTTTGAGGACGGATAACACCAAATTGTAGGTACAGCGACATCGACCTAGCCACAAGAGTCAGCATGAAACGGCTGTGATGGCTGTGTCATCTAGAAACCGACGCTCCGGAACGGGTTATCGGCTGAGGCCCAGGTCTAACCCGGATCTGCACCAGAGTCCCACATATACAGAAGAAAAATAAGAGTTCGTTAAGAAGAGAGAAAGAACAGTATTTTTTCCACCGGCCTCTGCAGAAGATATTTGTGGAGTGAAGAAAACACCTTTCTGATTCAGAACAAATGGAGCTCAAAAAGTAATCAAAGAAAATAAACAAAACTACATTCTGTTGACTTTTCTTTGTTAAGTCTCTGGTCGTCCGTCACAAATATAAAAAAAAGTCCGCCTCGCATCCTCCATCCCAAAACTCGTTTACAATGACATCAAAGGCATTGTAAGCGCAATAGACTTATTCCACAGTGTAAGCGCTGCCGAGAATTCAGGCACTCAAGTGCCTACTGCCAAAAAGAACCGCGTTGCGTGAAATGTTCCGGTAAACACCTCCCATGTCTCAACAGAGTGCAAACTAGATGTGCAGGCTCCAGCAATTTGCGATAACTGCAGTGGAAACCATTCAGCAAATTATCGAGGATGCGAAGTAGCCATAGAGCTGCAAAAGTGACGGGAATCCCTTAAAGACAACCATCGAGCTCAGAACCCTAGCCCTTAACGTGCGAAAGCTGCTGAAACTCCAAAGCCAAAAACTACAAGGACGCCAAAGCCAATTAAAAGTGCGAGATTGAGAAAGCAAAGCGTAAAGCCGCCACAAAAGACCGTCGCCAAATCAAGTGCAGTGAAAAAAACGCCACTTGTTAAGACGGAAATCGTACGCACAGGTTGCTCAGACGAAAACAAGGCAAGATCGCCCACAACAGATGCGGTGGCTCAGATCCTCACGGTAATCTTAGAAAAACTTGAGGATCCGACTAAAATCAGATCAGACTAAAGGTTAATATTTGACAAACCGAGCAAGGTCGAGTTCAAACCTCGAAAAACTTACAAGAAAACATGAGCATGAAACAGTTATTTAAAATACTTACATGGAATGCAAACGGCCTTCTCAATAAAATAGACGAACTAGAAGTATTTCTACGGAAAAATAATATTTATATTTGCATGATTACGGAAACTCACCTTAAAAACGGGTCTAGAAGCAAACTTAAAGGTTACAATGACTATCACGCACATCAGCCTTCGCAAAATTCGAGAGGAGGATCCTCCCTCTACATTAAGAACTGCATAAGCACTTCAAGAACACAGAAGTTGAGCTAGGCTCTGTGCAGATCAGTTCAGTTTCTGTAAAAATTTACTGCTTAGATTACAATATGGCATCTTGCTATTTCCCACCGGGATAAAGACTGGTAGGAGACGATATTGATTGCATGTATGGATTGATTGGGTCGATTTCATCATTGGGGGAGACTTTGATGAGAAGCATACATTTTGGGGTTCAAGATGCAATTCAACAAGACGCAGATTACTGTACAAAGACAGTATAAAACGTGGGGTGGACTTTTTCTGCACGGGAAAGCCAACATATTGGCCAACCCACAGGAATAAAAAGCCTGACCTTGTTGACTTCTTCATCGCTAAAGGGTACCCCAAATACCTTACGCTAGTCGAAAAGTGTTATAATCTTTGCTGAGACGTTTCAGGAGTAACCCTGAAGATGGGTGGAAGACTGGCGAAAATAGAAATAACTCCCAGATTAGCTAGCAAAAACATGAACTGGGACGCCTTCAGAAAGAACTGTTAGGAGGGTGTTCGCTTGAATCTGCCATTGAAAACTCCTTTCGAGTTAGAAACCGCAGTCGACAAATTCATTGAAGCAATTCAGAGCGCTGCTTGGAACAACACTTTGTCCAAAAAGAACGAAGTTAGCACCGACGGGTATATACGCACAACATATCCGCTCGAAATCGAAGAATTGATTTGTGAAAAGAAAGAGCGCGTAGAAGACGGCAAGGCACTAGGGCTCCCCCAGACAAACCCCTCTTGAGCCACCTCTCTAAGGCCTATTTTATACATACCCGGCAGCCGGATAAACGGCACCGGCTAGCCGGCTGTTTGTATGGTTAAATTTCATTCTGAACCTGATAGCTTCAGAATGAAAAAGTGTCTTTAGCCGAACTTCGGCAGACAATAAGCAAACTTAAAAATAATAAGGCCCCAGGATACGACCTGATCACTGTCGAAATTTTGAACGAAAAAGCTACTAGTACGAAAAAGGCACTAATCAAGCTATTTTATGTCACAAACGCTTCTCTTAGACTCATATACGTTCCAAGACAATGGAAAGTTGCTGAAGTTATTTTGGTTCCAAAACCGGGGAAATGTCCAAACGTCCCAAAATGTCCCATATCGCTTCTGCCGATAATATCGAAGGTCTTTGAGAAACTACTGCTGAAGCGATTACAACCAATAATTGCAGAAAGACGCTTGATCCCGGAACATCAATTCGGCTTTGGAACTAATCATTCAACAAGAGATCAAGTCTACAGAATAATGCATGAAATAGAAAAAGCCTTAGAAGGGAAAAAATATGTTCAAGTGCTTTCCTCGACGTATCGCCGGCCTTCGACAAGGTGTGGCACGAGGACTTAAAGTATAAGCTACAGCAAACCTGGCTAGAAGATGTGTATAGAATATTGAAAAACTATCTGGAAAGCAGACTCTTTCGTGTTAGGTGTGGTACTGAATACTCGAGTTTTTATAAAATTCGAGCAGGCCTACCCCAGGGATACGTCCTCGGTGCGATCATGTTTTTGCTTTACACAAGAGATATACCTCTAGATGACGACGACACACGGCCATCCTGGCAACAGGTGAATCAGTCGAGTCATCAACGAGAAGCCTCCAAAGAGCTTTGGACAAAATTTGCGTCTGGACGAAGACTTGGCGAATCGTTCTTAACGAGAACAAGTCAGCCCATGTCAATTTTACGTACAGAAAGGTGAACAATTTACATCTATTCATAAACGCTGTACAAATTTAACCCTGTGCAAACGAAGCGAAATATCTAGGAATGACTCTAGACGCAAAACTTAGGTGGAAGCCACACGTTAAGAAGAAGCGTGACGAGCTCGAAATTAGACTCAGAGAAATGTAGTGGCTTATAAAGTTAGAGCCCCCCTTAGGTGTTAAATCACTCCTGGACATACGGACGTTGTACCAAGCCGAGCAACATATCCATGTTGCAGACTTTCCAAAACAAGACACTAAGAGCAATTGTGAATGCTCCATGGTATATTAGGAATAGTGATATTCACAGAGATTTAGGAATTTGCTTGAAAGCTTAGTGCTCGTCTTCATGTTCATTGCAACTATGAAATGATCCGTACTCTTGACCAGACAAACAACGAGCGACGACCCAAACACTGTAAGCTCGATTGGCTCCTTGTTTTGTTTTATCGCTTTTTCGATAAAGAGTGCTCCAGTGAAATAGCCAGCTGCAACCTCTTAAGGAATGTAACTGCAATAACCGTGGTAGCAGGAATGCCCACCAGTTTACCCTTGAGGCGCATTTCGGACGTACCGCAGTGTATTGGAGCTCCTTCATAAGCAGAACTTCACGAATGTGGCACAGGCTTTCACAAGGGGTTTTTCCACGCCACTAACAGTCTCCAACTGACAGCTGGCAATGCTATTGTAAACGGGCATCGCATAAGTCGATCCAGGATATTTTTTCACAGTTTCGATAGAAATTTTACCGAGTTAATTTTGGACCGGACTTAATTTGGACCGACCCTCTGGTCTTGCTGGATACAGTGTCCTATTTTTCAGCAAACATCTGGATTTTAATTACGATATTCTTGTTTCGCACCGTGTCGTACTCTAATGTCATAACTGGTGGTCCCTTGAGGACCCACATTTTTTTTGTTCAAACACTAGAGCTCATATTTTTAAGTATCTGAGGCCGTATTGGCAAATGTTTAAGAGAACTAAATCCTTTTATGCATAATACATATCTAATTTTTCTCTTCGTCCTTATACAACCACGCAGCCAGATTAAACTACAAACTTTTGTTGCTTAGAGTTTTTTTTCGACATCAAATCGAAGTCAATTAGTCCATATTCTTTTTTTATTTCAGACCTTCATCATTAAACACTAATACTGAATTTAATGAACACAAAAAGGAAAACAATTAAGGTAATTGAAGATATATATAAATTTTTTTATTACAATGCTTTTTCAAATGCTCCAACTTTGATAGATATCTGAATTTTTTATGTTCACTTAGGAGGGAAATTTATTTCACAAATTATGCACACTTAACACTTTGACCCAAAAAAAGAAATTTACAAACACAACTTCTAACTTCGTCCCATTTATTTTACCACCTATATCCTGGAGGTTGATACTGTTGATACTGTGGGGGTGGAGGCGGCTGCTGATTATTTACAACCACTACTGTAGCCTGTGGTGGTGGTGGCGGTGGACGAGGACGGCTTCCAAATAGTTCAAAAGCAATCAATGGCCTTGGAGCTGGAGCTATTACGTCTACTTCAACGTACGGCCTTCCATGATGATGATGGTGATGGTGATTGTCGTAAGGTCTTCCCCAGCCTGGTGGTGGCATTGTAAAAAATTTTCAGATTTTATTTTATAGTCCTTTTTTTGGGTGTCGTCGGCTGGTCGGCGTTTTCGGTTTTATGTCTTCAAAGTTTGAAATAACTCGGACAAGTGTTTCGATAGAAGTAAAAGTACCCTTATTTAAAGGTGCTGACTATCTCTATTGACAAATTATTACCATATTCGGAGTGTGATTCCCGAATGCGTAAAGACATTTGTCAAATGGACTGGACATTTCCAGTCCGTAATGACTTTGTTTCCAGTAAAAAAGCAAACATGATAAGGTCTTAGGAACAAATTTGCGACTGGAAATTGTAAAAGCGCAAAGGTTTAATCAATTTCGTAATGTCATCAATCAAAGTGGAATTTAAAGACATCTGACTCAGTATTTTGAAACAGTTGGCCTTATACATTAATGTCAAATTGGTTAACTGAACGCTTATTTCAGTTTGCATTTTTTCGTTGACAAGTAGCGTTTCCTGCGACCTTATGGTTATAGCAGTAGCACAAGATCTGGTTATATTGCAGGGTAGCTTTGGTCATGTTCACAGCGTAAATGTGCGCAATAATTTTTGAAGATGAAAGAACTGCGCAGAAAGCACTTGCTTCAAGCAGTGCATCTTTCATAGCTTTCGTCATAATTAAGTACTTTTTCTTTTACAAAAGGAAGCTACTAATATTCCGGGATGCCAGTATTGTTCGAAATTGTATCACCTCCTCCACTGCGTCTATGCAGTTGGGACCAAAAATCACCTGAAGGATTCTCCGCTCGACGAGCGCAAAGCGTTTTCATCCCCCTTTGCCATGCCCCATGCTGTAAGATCGGACTGCGATGATGAGGCTTTTATAAATGGACACTTTTGATGCTTTGCCTTGTTAGCCCAAAGTAGCAGCGATTGGCAAAAATGTAGGCCTTGGTTTGATTTCAGCGGAGTTTAGAGCGGAACACAGGTAATCCCTAACTATCGCAAAGTTTTACGAACGCTGTTTTCCCGATAGTGTCAATGCCGTCTTCGTATGCGAGAAATTGTATGGACTTTTGAAATATTGTGCCTCTGGTATTGCGAGAGTTCTACATAATTCTCTCAAGTATGCTGTTCAAGAAATCACATGACTGCGTGTTGCGTTACCTAGAACCCTTTTTGGCACCGAAGGGGTCGCTGAGTTCTTTACCGATATTGACAGAACAGCTTGAGTTTTCCATCGAGTTTGTGGCGATGCCAAAACTTGACATGGCGCTATCCCAAGTAACATATCTGATGCGGTAGGGTTCAAAACAGGCTCTAAGCAGGCTGTGTCCCCTCCCGCTAAATAGTGTGTGTAAGGCCTTACGGAAGCCCATTTGGAGCACTTACCGAAACTGTGAAGCCCTAACAGGTTTGTTTAAAGTTTTCTGTTAGGCTTTACCGAAACTGTTAATTGTATACGACTTCCTGCTGCAGACTTTTTACAGCATACTAATTGTATAAAGCTTCCTGTTGTAGGCTTTATAGAGGCTTTTACTTGTATAAAGCTTCCTCTTGCAGGCTTCATAGAGGCTATTACATGCATAAATGAAGGCCTTATAGGGGCTATTACTTGTATAAGGCTTCCTGTTGCCGGCCTTATAGAGGCTATTATAAGGCTTCCTGTTGCAGGTTTTTTAGAGGCTATTACTTGTATAAGGTTCCCTTTTGCAGGCTTTATAGAGGCTATTTCTTGTATAAGGCTTCCTGTTGCAGGCATTGTACAGGCTATTACTTGTATAAAACTTCTTGTTGCAGGCTTTTTAGAGGCTTTTACTTGTATAAAGCTTCCTCTTGCAGGTTTAATAGAGGCTACTTCTTGTATATAGGGCTCCTGTTGCAGGCTTTACAAATGCTTTTACTTGTATGAAGCTTTCTCTTGCAGGCTTTATAGAGGCTACTTCTTGTATAAAGGGCTCCTGTTGCAGACTTTATAGAGGCTTTTACTTGTATAAATCTTCCTCTTGCAGGCTTTGTAGAGGCTACTTCTTGTATAAGGCTTCCTGTTGCAGGCTTTTTAGAGACTATTACTTGTATAAGGCTTCCTGTTGCAGGCTATACCGAAATTGCTGTTGCAGAACAAATTTCCGAAAAAAATACAGAAAAAAAATGTTGCCACTGGGTGAGGCTAATAAGCTCGTCTTCGTCTCTTTCTATAAATATGGCATATATGCGGCTTTCATGAAAATATGGTGGGTAACGATTTGGAATTCCTGGGTTTACTCCAAGAACTTCCGTAGTGAGCATATTTGATCGATGGTTTGAAATTCCTAGCCTAAAGCCACGTCGATAAGGACCTCAAATTGTTGACCAATCACCTAGGCGTTCACGGTACAGCAGAAAAGACTTTATAAGGGATGTTAAGGAAACTGTTAAAGAGTTGGTGCAATTAAAAGGGGTCCCCTTTCTTGAGGTTCCATTCGTCGGACATGCCTTCTTCCGACTATATCTTGCAGATGAGCTGCTGCCTGCTCAAAACTGCTCATTTTCAGTGGCTGTGGATGCGTTGTTGTACAGCTTAGACACATCTACTTTCGTACCCCCGGGTTGAATGGCTCATTCTGCCTGACAGCCGGGATTCGGTTCGCCTTCACCGTTATACAGTCTTCAGAAATCCTTGTAGCACCAACTGTGACTCAACTACGAGCTTTCCTTGATGGTCCTTACAGGCTTGAGTTCAAACTTGACAGAGCCCTTGGCAGGACCTTTTGATCCTTTGGTAAGAATTTCGAAGCTCATACCTCTTGTAGCATTTACTCTCTAGCTCCTTAACAGTGCGCTTCTCGTGCCCTCTCTTTTTCCTTTGGAGAGCCAGTGTTCCTCTATCCTCCTCTGCTCGTTGAGCTCGTAAGCAGCTCTAGTCCTTCAGTGCAGAGCCGTTTTGTATACTTCCAGTTGAGCTGCATGTGCTTGCCGGCACTCATAAGGGGTTTCGTTGTGATGCCCGTGTGAAACCCAGCAATTTAAACGCGATATCTTTGATGGCATTTTGCCAATGTTGCCACTGGCGGTGAACACTTAATGCTAGTTGCATAGGGCTTCGCAGGAGGTTTTCAGAGACTCGGTTGGAGAGGGACCTGGACTACTCTTGCGATTGTATGCTGCCGATGTTTAACTTCCTCACATTATTTCCATTTCATGGCGTTGGTGGGGGATATCCGCAGCTGTACGTTGGCTAAAACGAATTAGTGGTCCGAGTCCGAGTTAGTGCCCCCCGGAAAGCTCAGATATTCAAGCTACTGGAAGAGTGACTTGCGTCGATAACAATGTGGTTGACGTCGTCATAGTTTCCCTCAGTTGAGGCATAATGTGGGCGAATGTAGCCTTGAGGCTTTGATCGTCGTGAAGAGCTCGCTCACATAGTTAAAGCTCAAAACTTTTTGCCTAGGCCTGTCTCCAACGACCAGATGATGATAAGACGTATATCGCAGTTGTTCATCCTTCTTTTGCCAGGCCCCCCCTACCAACGTGTTTTTTGGATGGCAGATATCCGCCTTGCTGTCACGGTAGTCCAGTTATATGCTCGGCTGGGACCATTTAAGGGACCTTACATTCCATGTGTAAAACTGAAGCTCGTTGTCATTGTTTTGTTTGCTATTGTCCGTCAACACAGTAAATCCGTCCGAATCTGAGGTCCGAGGGAAGTTACCCTGACTGCACGACTTAAAGGATTTTTTTAAGGACCACTCCTTCTTATAACTCCAAGGATGGAGAGCTGAATATACCTGCCTGATCTGTAAATACGTCGTAGTAGCCTATATAAGGTGATCAGTAAGTAGTTCGGCCTGACTGGAACTCAGTTCACACCAACGCCCACGATTATGGTAAACTACCGATAGTCAGCCTGGCATCAATTTAAAGAATAGTTTTTTCAAGTAAAGACAGAACTTTTGCAGACTCCTCTTAGTCCGTCACGATTTTGGGGGTATTCTACGTTACCTCGCGTTCTGTAAAATCATGCGGGTTCGTTTTATCTTCGCAACAAAGCTACTTCATTCCTAAGCGCGTATAGTAGAGTGTCTGAATTTAATTTAGATTAGCGCGGAGTTTCTTCTTCTTCGTCCCGAAAATCCCTGCCAGTAAACCTGGATTGCCATATCTAGTACTTCCGTTTGTTTTGCTTGTTCTTAAGTTGATGGTACCCGATTGGAAACCTCTCCAGGTGGCGGATAGGGGAACGCTTAATAGACATCGTGGGTACCGAGCGGCATGAAAACTTATGCCGCTCCTGGTTAGAAACGGTTGAATGCTAAATATCCTCTTCTTTTTCTGCCTTCCCGGCATTTTAATCAAATATGTTCAAATTAACGCTAAAACAAGTACCTTTAAATACAAGCTATCTTTTATAAGGATTTGTTTAGATGATTAACCTGTCATGCTTTTCTGTTTTACTTAAAAGCCGATAGGTAGGTATCCAACAAGGGAAAGTTACAAAATCGAAATACTTTCGTGTAGTTTCAAGAATATTCTGAATATTATACCAATCACCAATTGATCAAAAACTTTCGTATGCATCATTCTTACATATCTTAGATGCGAGAGTCTTGAAAATAAATCAGCTGCGTAGGTTGAACGACAGACTTTAAGCTTAAAATACTGGAAATTGTAAACAAACAAAATAATTGCAAATTCCACACTTGAAATCTTTATCTTTACGATTAGGTCTGGACATGTGATTAGATTAAAAAAATTACAAAATTTAAAGTTTTTCTGTTTCATGACTTATGTAGGTTGGTTTTTTTTTTCTTTTCACCTTAAGTTTTTTTTCTCTATTAAGGAATTGATAAGATAACATTGGAAAGCTGGGGGGAAAAAAATGTACCTGTAAACATGCGCCATTGGGACAATGATTCATAGTTTCTTTATAGAATCGTTTTAAATCTTAGAACAAATAAAAGAATCCGCCTCGCTATTGATGTTGTAAAATGCAATGGGACTTGGTGGGTCCCGATCTCAATGATTTTGTGGGGCCGAAAATTTAAATGAGTTTTTAGTGGGACACAATTTTGAAACGGCCTGAGCTATTAGACGTATAAACAATGTGAAGCATAGATTTATTTCATTATGAGATGGCTGTTTTTTGCAGTAAGTATGTATTCAGTATAGATACCACGATCGATGGTATTGAAAAAAGACCGCCAAGTCGGCTTTTGTTGAAATCTTAATGTAAAATTTTTGCTTAATTTGTGTAAATATTGTTCGGTATACTTGGGAATTATTTTTAGCGGTCCGTCCACAAATTTAAACAGGACCTCTTATGGTATCGCTACGTTGTCCGTCCTTCCGACCAATCGCCTTATAACTTCTGAATGGTAAGACGTAGAAAGACGAAATTTGGTGTGCTTATAAACTTCGAGAATAGTCAGAGAAGGCAAGGTAGGGCTTGGAATTTTTTCCAAGCGTACATAACGGTTCAATTGCAGTTTGAAAGTTTTCAGGTACTTATTTCGAGAAGTTTAAAAGAAAATAACTAGAAACTAGAAACTTAAGTCAAGAATTCAACTTTAATGAAAAAAATAATTTTTTTGGAATTATAAAAAAGTTTTTGAGAAATGAAGAGTTGAAAATGGATGACGTTTTCCAAAGTATCTGAGACAATGAGAACGTATGTCCCTCTATCTCGTAAATGGTATAAAGTATAATTGAAATAAATAACAGCCAAAGTCTATCTTCTGAAATTTAATAAAAATCTATAACAAACTTTGAATATTCGAAAACTTTGAAGATTTTACTCAAAAACCTAAGAGCCTTTTCAAAAACGATAACGGTATAACGATATTGTTCAAATTTGGTTAAAATATGTAACGTTTACAAGGCAAGAAAACTCAATTAAAAAAGATTCGAAATTGCCGTTTCCTACAAAAATTTTGAGTGCAGCAAAAAATTCTGTGACAAAGTATATACTCGACCCTATATACTGTACAACTAGGGACCGATTAGCCCTAGGAGTCCGTGCGCCCTGGCCCATAGCGGCAAATTTTGGGGGGCGGCAAGTTTATAAGAGGAAAACAAATAATCCTCATTGTATGTTGTTTACACATAAAATGTTAGTTACTCTTATCAAACAGAAGCCTTTTTTATCATCCCTGCAAAAATTTTTTCCGCTTGGTAGGTAGGTATCGACACATGTTAAACATCTTACAGGCCATACAATTTTATCATTACAATGCCATTACAATTATCTAATTTATTATATAATATATTATACCTAAGTAATTACCAATATTACATTATTGTAATGGAAAATGGTTAAAATCTCAGATCGAGCTATCCCGGCGACTTCGAGTCTTCTTTTTTATCGGAGTGGATGTATTTTAAGGCATATATTAATAAAAAACTACATTCCACGAAAAAAAACGATATCAATATCATGCTTGTGCTTGTGTTATAATGAAGATACAAGAACAGCTGTTTACTGCGAAGGCAATTCATTGGTATTCAAATGGCAATTTTTTTTTTCGGACCAATAATTTGCAAACCATTTTTTCAAATGAAGAGATCGCTTTTAGAATTTCCACTTGCCTTTTTGCCACAAATTGTTCAGCGGAACGGTCTTTCTCAGCACTTAAACGGATAAAGAACCTTTTGAGATCAAACACAACGAGCGTCATATTGAACGTTATCGCTATTTTATCTATTGAAGCGAGCCTTGTGCGGGACAAGATGATGGTGACCACCATGGTGATGATGGTGGCGGTATATATAGGGGCGAAAAAAAAAAATTGGCCCATGGCGGCAATTTAGCTTAATCCGTTCCTGCGTACAACACCAAATCTTAAAGGTTTTGGCCCGCATTGATATATTATTTGTAAAGGGCACGCAACCAAAAGTGCTCATGGGCCAAAAATTAAAATCGATTAATCTTAATTTCGTTAGAATTATGACAAAACTAGTAAAGAAGCCTGTCGTATGACAGGAACAACGCAGCACACATCGATTCAAAAAAAAAAAAATAACGAGCCCTGGGCCCGTCCAAACCCCATACGTGAGCCGACCGCTCTCGCGGTGAGCTACCCAGTTACATAATTTGGACCTGCAAATAGCGCTCTGAATACCTATGCACATAGCACTTTATTGTAGGGGAACTTTATATTTTTTACTTTTAACTTTTTACTTTTACCTTTTTAAAAGTAAAGCAAGGTTCTACCTGGCCAGGGACTCCAATGAACCCAAGTTATAATGTAATGATCCCAAAGAATTCTGGAGGAAGTGGGTAGAAGCTGGAAAGATCGTTTATAAACGGGAAGCATGTCATTTTTCGGTTCTACCAGGCCAGGAACTCCAATGAACCCAAGTAATACTCTAATGAGCCCAAAGAATTCCGGAGGAAGTTGGCAAGATCTGAAAGGATCATTTAAAAAGGGGAAGCATATCATTTTTCGGTAGTAACAGGTAAGGAACACCAATGAACCCAAGGAATACTGCAATGAACCCAAGAAATACTCCCATGAGACCAAGGAATTCTGAGGAAAACAGGCAGAAGCTGGAAGAATCTTTAATTCTGGAGGAAGTGGGCAGGAGTTGGAGGAATCCTTTAAAGGTGAAGCATTCCGTTTTTCGGTACTAACACGTTAGAAACTCCAATGAACCCAAGGAAATAAAAACATTGCAGAATTTATTAAAAAAAATTGCCTCTTCCCCTTGACGCGATTTGAACTCTGAACCAACGAAACGCGAGCCAAACACTCTTCCAGTGAGCTACCGAGTCACACGACTTGGGCTTGTCATTTGCCGACTGTAGTCATTTGCCGACTGTACGTGACATACTTACGCATATACCGCTTCATTATATAGGGGATGCGTTAAAAACAAAAATTATTTCGGGAAAAACCTGTTTCTTTGAAAGAACGCCTCCTAAAAGTAGGCAAAGCTCAAAACATTGTATAGAGAAAACTTTGCAAATACCAAATAGTGATATCTTTAATATTTGTCATATAATTTTTTTTTCGATTCGGGAGAACTTTACGAGAAATCGGGTTCTTAAAGATCTAACATGTTAAAAGTGGGCATGGTCGATATTGTGGGCGGTCTAATTTTTGCCTTCTTAAAGGTTTTGGGCCATTATTGCTCTATACAAAAACTTGAGTTCCTACGCCTTGTCTAACTTGATTAAAAGGCATTTTGAAAGTAAATTTGAAATAGATGTTCTCTTACGTTGAAGCCAGAAGTGAACGTGGCCGTCGTCGGATTTAACCAGTTTTCACACTTTGTCTGTACAAAATAAGAACCAAGATACATTCCAAGTTTGAGCGTTCTAGCTCAATTTTATAGGCCTAAAAACTTCACACATAAAGACAGACGGACGGACATGGCTCAATCGATTCACCTGTCGGTCTCGATCATATCTCTTAGGCTTATCGCCCACATGCAACTAGTTGACAACCAAACCGTTGAATCACGATTGAAGCTAGCAGCGCTCACATGGGCAACTCTTTCAATTCTTTCAAAGTACACACAAACACATACGTAATATAATAACCGCGAAATAGCACCAATACTGTTCCCTTGAAAAAATGAGTTGCTGCATTTATTAGCCCAGTACGAAAGGCAAAATGTTCTATCCTTATCGCAAATTTCACCAAAGAAACAATCATGTTCTCTTTCGCACTTCACGTTCACACTGTCTTCAGGCAAAAAATGGTTTGTTTAATTTTCTTTTCGCACTCCAGGGTTATGTTAAAAAGCAACAGCAATGCCGTATATCGCGCATACCTCTTCGCACTTAAGGCGGATTGGGTTGTTGGCACACACACACGTAAAATAATTTTCAACTGTGCAGTTGATAGTGGGCGCATTCCTTTGGACAACGAGCAACCACATAATTTTGTGGCAAAACACCGATTGGAAAGTTGCGCTAAACTGATGTTCGATCAGTTGCGTATGTGAGCGCACTCTCATATAAGCCCGTAGCACCTCACTCAGGCAATCAAACAATTCGCAACTAAAAGTTTCATGTTGGCGATAGGCCTAAAAGGTCTTAGGGGACTACGGTGATTATTCACTGTGTTACAAACTATGCATTAAAATTAATATACCCTGGGTCGGGTATAAAAAACATAAAGTTTTACCGTTTTCTCAGAAATCCAAGTTCGCAAAAGAAAAGAAAACTTACCAACGCAAGTGCAGATCGTTTTTATTAAAAAAGTCTGTCTTAAAAAGATTTTCGAAATCAATATTTTAAATATTTTACATTTTAAAAATGGTAAAAAGGGCAAAGAATACGTTTCAGTCCCCCTCTATCTCCGAAACGAATCCCTTATTATGCGGTAACAGGTTATCGATTATAATGCGTTTTTTTTTTATTTGCTTTTTAAACCGTTTCAGATAAGCATAAGTTAAAAACGCCAGTCTTGAAAGATCTTCAAAATTTTAGAACTCTCTTTATAATTTTTAGTACACACCGAATTACATTATAATCGGTACCACCGTAAAGATAGCAGAATATTTAGAAAAACAATTTTTGCAGAAGTATTTGAAGTATTCGAAGTAAGTCTCAGAATTTGCTACATACCTATTGAAAAATTTCTATAATTTTCCCGAAAATTAAAAATAATTCTCGAATTGTGTGATTTTTGTCAAATCATTGAGCCTTATCGCATCGGAGATTGTAGTGGGGACAACATTTTTTCACTATTTTTTTTTCGAAAATTCGTCAAAAACGCAGTTTAGAATTATTCAACCAAAATTTGATTTTATCCTTTGCTTAAGCTGCGCTTATTTTATATGTTTGCCCAATATCGGCTTTTCAAAGAAAGTGATTAAAAAGTTATGAACTTAAACACTTTGTAAACAGGCACATATTTCCTTTTTCTTAGTTCTCAAAAACTTTTCAACATTTTGTAAAAATTTTTTTTTATTATGAAAATTCAATAATTACTGGTTAGTGTATGTCTCTTACTGACAATACTACTCAAGATAAGCGCCAAAACACTTTTTGCCATCGTGTATTAGTTTTCATGCATAGTTTGTAACACAGTGAAAAGTAACACCGTAACACCGGAAAGTTGTAACAACGTAGACCTCTAAGACCTTATCGAGATATTGTCGAAACCGACAGGTTAAGACATGTCCGTTCGTCCGTCTGTATTTATGAAGGGTTTAGGTCTTAAAAACCAAGCTAGAGAGGTGAAACTTGGTGCACTGCTTGTTGCACAGACAAAGTGTAAAAATTGGTTAAAAATGCCAACGGTCACGCCCACTACTGGCTTTAATGTGAGACAACCTCTAATTCCCCTTTTTTCAAAATGCCTTTTGGTCAAGTTACGCTAAACGTGGGAACTTTTGGGGCAGAGTAAAAGTGATCAAAGCCTTTACGGAGACAAAGATTGCACAGCCCACATCATTAACCATGCCCACTTTTATCAGATTAGATTTTTAAAAACCTGATTTCTCGGAAAGTTTACTCCAAATCAAAAAAAAAAAATGTATGCCTAATATTAAGCATTCTAGTAAAGAAGCCTGTCGTACGACAGGAACAACGCAGCACACATCGATTAAAATAAAAAATCAAAAATTGCCCTGGACCCGTCCACACCCCACGCAAGCCGACCACTTTCGCGGTGAGCTACCCAGTCACATAATTTGGACATGCAAATAGCGCTCTGAATACCTATGCACATAGCACTTTATTGTAGGGGAACTTTATGTTTTTTACTTTTAACTTTTTACTTTTCATTTTTACCTTTTTACTTTTTACTTTTAACATAAAATTATATGCTTCACCTTTATGAAAGAAGCTCTATTATCGGTATTATAAAGTAGAAGAATATAACTTTTCGGAACTACATACCAGAGTTCCTAACCTGGTGAATCCAAGGAATTCTGGAGGAAGTGGGCAGGATCTTCAGCGATCCTTTATAAAGGGGGAGCATATAATTTTTCGGTACTACCAGGCCAGGAACTCCAATGAACCCAAGTAATACTGTAATGAGCTCAAAGAATCCTGGAGGAAGACGGCAGGAGCTGGAGAGATCCTTAATAAACGGGAAGCAAATCATTTTTCGGTTCTACCAGGCCAGGAACTCCAATGAATCCAAGTTATACTCTAATGAGCCCAAAGAATTCTGGAGGAAGTGGGCAGGATCTGGTGGAATCCTTTATAAATGGGAAGCACATAATTTTTTGGTACTACCAGGCCAGGAACTCCAATGAACCGAAGGAATTCTGGAGGAAGTGGGCAGGATCTCCAGAGATCCTTTAAAAAGGGAAAGCATATCATTTTTCGGCTCTAGCAGGTCAGGAACTCCAATGAACCCAAGTAATACTGTAATGAGCCCAAAGAATCCAAGAGGAAGTGGGCAGAAGCTGGAGAGATCCTTTATAAACGGGAAGTATATAATTTTTCGGTACCAACAGGTAAGGAACACTAATGAACCCAAGGAATACTGTAATGAGTCCAAAGAATCCTGGAGGAAGTGGGCATGGAGCTGGAGAGATCCTTTATAAACGGGAAGTATATAATTTTTCGGTACCAACAGGTAAGGAACACTAATGAACCCAAGGAATACTGCAATGAATCCAAGAAATACTCCAATGAGTCCAAGGAATTCTGAGGGAAGCAGGCAGGAGCTGGGGGAATCCTTTAAAAAGGTGAAGCAGTCAATTTTGGTGCTTACAGGTTAGGAACACCAATGAACCCAAGGAATACTGCAATGAACCAAAGGAATACTGCAATGAACCCAAGGAATACTCCAATGAGCCCATGGAATTCTGGGGGAGTTGGACAGGAGCTGAAGGGATCTTTTTCTATCCGGCCAGGAACTCCAATGAGCCCAAGATATTCTGGAGGAAGTGGGCAGAAGCTGGAGGTATCTTTTATTCTGGAGGAAGTGGACAGGAGTTGGAGGAATCCTTTAAAGGTGAAGCATTCCGTTTTTCGGTACTAACATGTTAGAAACTCCAATGAACCCAAGGAAATAAAAACTCCGAACCAACGAAACGCGAGCCGACACTCTCCCAGGGAGTAACACGAATTGGATTTGTCATTTGGCGACTGTACGTGACATACTTAAGCGCAGCGCTTTATTATATAGGGGATTATTATTAACTAAATTTGTTTGGTATAAAGTTTTGTGCTACGCCCACTTTAAGGGAGCTTTTTTAAGAATAAACTCTTTTTTCATGATTTAAAAAAAAAAACAATCAAATGATTTTCGTTTTCAAGCCGCCTATTTTAGGGGGCGTGGCCCATACAAAAAATTGACATACGATATCTTAATTCAGGTAAAACAATTTTAAGATTTGGTTATACACGGAAAATAGGGTCAGGTATAAAAAAGTTCGTGACAGACGAACTCTTGCATTTACTCACTTGTTTACTTGTTCACTATCAAAGTTCAAACTGTAATAAGATCGTTATACCAATGTGTATAAAAAAATTGCCGTTTGCGTTGTCGTTTTTTCACGGACTTTATTAGTCACGAAATTTCATTTTTTTACGACTCACCTTTTATATGTTAGCGGTGCGGGCAAATGGACGGACAGACAGAAAGACAACAAAGTGGTCTTTTTCCATTTTTGGAAGGACCGCTACTGGAGCAGCAAATTCAAGTATTGAAAACGAAAGCCAAAGCTAAACCTTAAAGCCAACCAAAAGCAATCAAATGCTAAACAGAACGCCCTGATTAGCAGTTAAGCACTAAAACTTTCAACTTTTTGTCGTGGAATGGTTCTTAAAAGGGAAATGTGAATGCCTGAAAATGCTTAACTATGAATCTGAAGACTAGACATGGTTAGATCTTTAACAATGCGAAGAAAAAAGGGGGATTAGCTGTAGTTGTAGCCTGTTCTCTTTCTCTGGACTGCTGTTCATGTTTTTTCGTTTAAATTGAATTTTTCGATTAACCTAACCGAACGTATCATTGCTCATATTGGGGAGCGACCCCTATGGCATATTGAAATGGTTTTGGGATAAAGTTAAAGTTTTAACATGAATCGGCAGTCTTTCCCTTGACTTAATTAATACGATTGAGAATTTTTCCGAAAAGTAGCTGCGTGAATATGACTAATGACCCGTCCTTATAAAGACTTTTGTTTCGCTGCGCTCTACAAATCTCCAGAAAAAGAAATGCGCTTGTTTGCGAAAATCATTGTTCCTTATAAGTAAACACTGGGTTGGATAAAACAAAATGCTGTTTCAAATAAAAATATTTTTCTTATTTCTTATTTTGTGAATACAAACTTAACCTACGACTAGTTATAAAACTGAATAAACTATTCAAAAAATTTAAATGCACGGCACGTTCACGACAACACTTCAAACTCGTTTCTAAGCTAACTATGATCTTGCAATGACGATGTGTGCTAACCAATTCCGGATTTAGCAATGATGATGGCCACCATGGTGATGAGGATCGTGATGGCCAGGGCCATAATGCCCAGGACCATGGGGATCCGGCCCGTAATGTCCCGGGCCATGATGGCCAGGTCCAAAGTGCTCAGGTCCATGGTGTCCTGGTCCATAGTGCGGACCATGATGCCCAGGTCCAATGTATAAAGGTCCCGACTGTATAGGTACATGGTGACCAGGTCCATGATGCCCCGGCTCATGATGATGTTCATGGCCATGATGTCCTGGTCCATGATGCCCAGGTCCATGTGGTCCCGGACCTCCGCCGTAATGGTGTCCGTATCCTGACATTTTTTGTTTTGCAAAAAAATAACCGATTAATTTGTTGCTCGACTGAAGCTCCACCAGTGAATGTTTAACTGATAAAAGAAAAGACCCTTCGCTACTATATAAGCGAAAGTCAATCAGTATCTAAAGAATCTATAGGAGCTTTTGTAATGATTGTGTTGAGCTTTCATAATCTTTCCGGCCAACGAATAATATTATTGTTTATTTACTAAAAAATGAGGGTGTAGTTGGGTGGTTTTCCCCGTAATTGTTAAGGACACCCATCGAGCAAAGAGGCAATACTTTTGTAAATTGTGGGGCTTGTTCGTGCGTCATTTAGCTTTCATAGATTGGTCATTGTCTTTGGTACCAAACGTCTTGGTGTCTTACTTAGTAGGTATACTATAACAGATGTCATTGATTTTTGTTTTTGGGTCTGCTGCTGATGAAGTTCTGTCAGACTTCGAAAAAGCGCCGTCATCCCGGCAGCAGCAATATTCAGCCAAACCACTTTAACTTGCAATCTTTACGATGATGATTGGAAATATTTATACCTTTCATATGGGAAATACCCAACAATCATTATATACGTTCAGAGGAGAAGTTTACATACGACGTTCATGCTGACGTTTAACGAATCTCAGACAGTGAAACACAAAAGACGAATCCAAGTTAAGACACAACTGGGGTTCCAATCCTAGTTGACAAGAATCGTATTGGGATCGAGATCGTTGACCAAAAGTTCCTCGTCAAACAATTTTAACGTTTTTTGTAAATTCCTCATGTCTACTTTTGCCCATTCACCGTTGGCTTATCTTATTGGTGTCGAGTGCAATTAGGTGTGCTATGAAATGGAACCCATAACACCCATAAGACAGTTCTTCAGATTCTTTAATCCTGACGCAAAGCTAAATTAAGTAGGTACACCCTATACTGACTCAGTATTGCAATCTATATAGAAGTTCCAAGCCCATAAAATTTTTTTGAAAGCTGGGAAAGCCAACCTCATAATCGCAACGGCAAATAGGCACCGTAAAATTTTTCTTCTTTGCGACATTATAAATAAACAAGGCAACGCCTTGTGCTGTGTCATAGGCCAAAAATTAAACCACATTGACATGCGATTATAAAGGTTCTGCACATTCACAGAAAAAGCTCTGCTTTCATCAAGATAAGGCTTGACTTTTCTTTAAATAGCACAGGAATGCTATTTTTTCAGCACTCAAGTATTTGCTCGTAAAGAACATTACCGGTTTGTATCTAATGGCATCACATGGAAATTATCACACCGGAGGTCCGGGACAACATGGACCTGGACATCAAGGATCTGAACATCATGGACCAGGCCAGCATGGTCCTGGACATAATGTGCCTTCGCATCAGGCACCTGGACATCACGCACCGGCATATCATGCACCTCAACCTCATGGTCCTTCACATCATGGTCCCGTGCACCATAGTCCTGGACATAATGCACCGGGAGGTCATCATCACTAACATCGTTTTTGTCTTCATAATTAACAAATATAAGAATAAAAACGTAAACTTCCACTTCTTATCTGAGGCAACTGTCCTCTTTTTATTAAGAAAACAATTTTTGTAGAATGTTTGGTTAAATTCAAATAAATAAATTATGGAGGCTAATCTAAAGCATTTTTTCGGCAATGGCGCCCAACGCATACTAGCCTGTTGTGTCCACTCATTTACTAGAGCCCAACTACTAAGAGAATTTTCCTCTTCAAGGGGCGATGCTCAAAGTGGAAGTCACTTAGGATTTGCGCTCTCTATAGTTATTCCACATCTTATAATGGATTTTTATAAGCTAGAGGTTTAAGAACTACAGACGGCTGCCCAATACTAAGATTAAGAACTTGCTAGTCAACTCTTAAAATTCTTTAAAGAAAAGGTAGGGTTTTTCATTAAAGAATAGGTGGTAATTCTAGAGACGGGACTACATTGACAGTAAGCGGAAGGATGAGCCGATAAAAACATTTCCTGAGCAACTCAAAGAGACAAGGTAGACCTCTTTTAGCGGAGTTGCGAAAGATTTTTCTTCCGATCGTCGTCCTTGAAGCTTTCGTGGCTCAATGCCGAGACCACAAATAACTGCTGAGTGCTTGAAATTCACCAAACATAGGGAGAAGATTCCTTGATACTTTGAACATCATACGTAATCCTCAGGCGTGACAGCTATGATCTGTAGTCTGTCTAGTTTAGATTTACCAGAATTATGCTTGGACCAGAAGACAAAGAACTAGAAAAATTACGCCAAACTAGTGTATGTTCTTCTCATACAGGGTGTCTCGGAACCAAACGCCAATCGGATACCGGGTCATAGGGGAGGTTTTACCCGTACTAGGAAAAATAATAGAAAAAATGTATCCCTCTTGATTTAGTAATAATAGCAATATTTAAAAAAATAATAAAAATCCCACATTTTCAGATATTGTGGTCACAAGTTTCAATATTTTGCAGTGTTTTTTTTTTACATAATCCTTAACAATCATGCTTATGAGCGCAATTAAAAATTTCAAAGTTAATAATGCTCGTTTCACGAAAACAAATAATGTTTGGCTAAGTCATGGTTCAAAAAAAGAATTAAGCTAACTTCGACACCTCATATTTAAAAAAAAAAAACTTAACTTATTTTTATTATTTTTCCCAATATGGGTAAAACCTCCCCTATCACCCGGTATCCGCTTGACGTTGAGTTTCGGAATACCCTGTATATGTTATTACTTTACATCATAAGTTTCAAAATATTTTAGTACGACCCGTTTGAACACAAAAAAGACCGTCAAGTACGAAGACATACGTGGAACGGTCCGTCGGCTTTTTTCGTAGGTGAAGTTAACCTTTATTGTGCAGACTATGTAAAATTTTATTTGTTTATTATTATTTCTGGGAATATTTTACATTCTGTTGTTTACTTTTCGTAGTTGAGTCTACTGTTCTTATATTGGGTGATTTTTTTAGTTTTGTCACTTAAAAAACCCATAAAACTGTTACTTTAATTTTTTTTCTTAAAAATGAGCTGTTATAAGCTTATTGTTTTTTTTTTTGTTTTTTTTTCAAAGCTCTTGTGTTGGTTAAAGTTTATGTGGTTATGCCTGCGTCAAATTTGGTTGAGGTAAAACAAGTAGCCCAGAAGTTACGATACATCAGTCAACTAAAGTGTTTTCATGGCTGTTTTACATGAAGAGCGAGAGAGCGAGCGAGAGTCTCGGGCGAACTGTCAAATGAATTTCAATCAATGTCAATGTATGGGGTGGTTCACAATACCGGCGTGATCAATGTCTCGCTCGCCGGGCTTCTCGAAAAATTGAGAAACCCTCGACGAGGTCGACGATTATTCTGTCAATCGCTTTTGTGAGTTATGACACGCTGTTGACATACGTTTGTTTTTTTTTTGTCTCGAAGGTAATACTTGTTCTGAAATATAAAACATTATTTGCAATAAAGTCGACAAATTTTAGAAATTTTTTTGCAGTTTTGTCACTGTGCAGTCAAAACAGTCGTTGCGGTGTCTCGGTTTCATTGTGTATTATCAAACGATTTCTCTGGTCTCTCGTTCTCGCTGCCGCTGTAGTTTGACGCTCTCGCACTGAATGTGAAACGGCCATCAGGCACATCTAGAAAACCATAAACTATTTCAAAAATGCTTTAGTTTATTTTTTTCAATTTCAAAAGATGGACTACGTTCGGTGTTTATATTAAATTTTTGCTTCTTATTGGTTCGAAAGTAAAAGGAAAGACATATATTTTCTTGGCCTTTTTTACCACTTTCAAAATTTAAAATCCATAAAACAGCAATTTAGATTTTTTTTCAATTACGGTAAGGTTTTTTTCTTTTTTAAATTTTACAATCACGTGTTTTTCGCGTTCCATTGGCCATTTTTGTGTAAGCTAGGATTTCTGAGAAATTCGTTTGTTGAAGAAAAAACTTAAGATTGGAAACGGCATTATTGAAACGTTTTAAATGCAGAAAACTTGCGTTGAAATTGCTTCATACTTCAGCCAAATTGAACTTAGATCGTAATTACCATTAACAGACCAGCAACCTTTAAAAATCCGTTTTTGAAAATGTTTAAAAGTTTTTAAGTCAAATCTTCAAAATTTTTGATCCATCGAACTTGGGCTTAGCTTAACTTGAAATCACAGAAGCTGGACTATGCCCGTTATTTATTCCTAAGTTATACTGTTGTATACCTTCTTTTGACCTCTTTTGTAATGTTTTAAATTTCAAATTCACGCAACAACTATTTTGATTTTTTTTCAAAATTCATTAGACTTTTTTTTTGAATAGCGCAACTAAACATGTGGGGTGCCGTGGCGTAGTGGTTTGTGTGTGTGCTTACTACGCCGGAGGTCTGGGTTCGAATCCTGCCATCGTCACCTGAAAAAAAAAAGACTTGTTCTTTTTCACGGTCCCCACCTCCGCGAGGGTCTGACAAGCCCTCCGAGAGTATCATTTGTCTTGAAAAACTTTTCAAAGTGCCGTTCGGATTCGGCAAAAAATTGTAGGTCCCCTTGTATGTAAAGAAATTAGCACACCAGCATACATTGTTGAGAAGTTGTCCCTGGTTCACCTCGAGCTGTTGCGCCACTCTATTTAACTAAACATGTGCTAGCAATGGATGTTTTTTTTTTTTAATTCTATGGCCAAAAGTTTTTTGCGAAAATGGTAAAACAAGCTCCTTTTTTAATTCGTTTTTTAAAAAGGCCTCGAAAAAATTAGGTTGAAAACGGCAATTTGAAAACTATTTAACACAGCTTGCTTTCCTTTTGCACTCTTTGTACTTGAACTAAGATCGATTTTAAAAAAAAAATATTTGTTGAAAATGTTGTTCTGTTTTTGAGTTAAATCTTAGAAGTTTTTGAAACTTTAAAGGTCGCTAAAATTTTCCTTAAAATTTTGAATGATTTCTAAACTTTTTCTGAAAAATATGACTTAAACATTTGGTTAACTTTGTGTTGCTTTATATGTGTGTTTAATATTATCTTTGTGCACTCAGCGGTTCAAAAGTTATGGTCTCAAACACTTTGAAAAACCTCACCCATTTTCTTCACTCTTAATTTCTCAAAAACTTTTCAATATTTTAAAAAAATTAAATTTTTGCATTTAAGTTAAGTATTTTGTTAACTTAAGTTTCGGCTCACTAACTTAAACTATTTCAAGAGCAGTAGCTACGAACACGGCTCGACCCTGTCGGAGCTACTGCCAGGCAATCCAACTTTAACGGATGAAATTACCTCCCTTGTCGACTTTGGCAGACCGTATGAAGTCATTTATCCAGTGAGGGAAGACTGGAAAATTATGCAATTGTCAGACCTAATGAAATTGCAATTTTCACAGACGGTACGAAAACAGGGGAAGGAACAGGTTACTTAAAACTACCGGATACATGCAGTGTATTCCAATAAGAGGTTCTGGCTGTACTTAGGGCGGCCGAGTTTTTGCAGATGAGATCGATATCCGGCAGAGATATCGCCATTTATATCGATAGCCATTTATATCAGGCTACGCTCAAGGCAGTGGAATCGATCAACATCAAATCTGATATAGCCGGGGGCTGTCGCGCAATGCTTAAAGCGTTGTGCAGTCAGAACCAGGTGAGACTGTGATGGGTGCCAGGACACTATAAAGGGAAACGAACAAGCTGATGATCCTTGGGAATAGTGAGGTTTCTAACATCAAACCACCCCTCTGCATAGTTAGAGGCACTATTCAGGAGAAAATTGTAATGACGGCCAACCAAAGGTGGTCTCGTCTGGCTGTACACAGGGGCCTAGATAGTCTCTCTGGCCATGACTAGACAAAAAAGGCTCGAAGGCACTATTAAAACTGAGCAGGGACAAGCTAAGGGCTTAGTGGGAATTTTGACAGGACATTGCCTCCTGAGGAAACACGCAAGGAGGCTCAGGCTTTCTGACACGGATATTTGTCCATTCTGCAATGATCTGCAGGTGGTTGAGGATATAGCACACATACTGTGCGCATGAGATGGAATTTCGCGAGTGCGTGGAAAATTTTTAGGGAAATATTTCTTTAAAAGTTTGGAAGAAGTACACGGCTTCCCTGTAAAGGCCTTCTTGGCTTCTACAGGGATATTGGCTGTTTCATGGTGAATTTTTAGGTTGTTTTTGCCTTTTGAATGTTATTAAGTTTCCCTTTTCTTCTTTTTTCCTACTTATCTTCTTAAAAGAACGTATTGGAAAACTTCTAATCCATTTTCCCATGAAATTTTAAACTGTAATTTAACTTTTATTTCTGCCTAAAAAAAATTTCCTTTTTTGGATTCTATGCCTATTTCCGTTGTAAAAGCACACCAAATCTTGTCTTTCTACGACTAACCGTTCAGAAGTTATAACGCGATTGGACGGACAACGTAGTGATACCATAGGAGGTTCTTTTTCCATTCTTGGACGAACGGCTTAAAATGCCTTCAGGAGTTGAGTGACTTTGTTCAAGATTTTATGTGTGTTGGCAGTAGCCTATCGCTTTGGAAAGATATTTTGTTTGTGTGGTCTATTTTGTTTGTGGTCTATTTTGTTATGGTCTGTTTTTGTTTGTAAAAATTTCTTGTTCTTAGTCTAATCCTCGTTTTTACTGCAAGGCCAAGCAATTTTGTCTGTTTTTCAAGGACTTGGACAAAAAATACAATTAAACAGTCGTATTTGTCGAAATTTCCTAGTAAAAAACATACTTTTGCTGTTTGATAATGCATATCGCAGAGCCAGGGCCCTCCCCTGCTGGGCGCCTATGGAAATAAGGCCCCAAAATCAATCTTTATTTTATTATGTAATACGACCCCAAAATCAAAGTGAAAGAAAAAGCAGTCGGGGGTCTAAGGGGGGCAGAATCCCCCCATATTAAAAATCTGCATACACCTAATCTCGCACCCAAGCCAGGGGTTTCAGGGAATTTTTTGAGTCCTTATTTCCTAGAGTCTGTTTAATCAGTTGGCGGAGATCTTGACATTGGCCATCGCTAAGTACATCTGCTGACAATGAGTGCTTGCATATTCATATCATTTCCTCATCCATGCTGTGCCTCGACTTGAAATTTATTAGTCTCTTCCAGAATTTGCCCAAGTGCGAAATGTGAAGATCTGCTAGGTCGGAAGCCACATTGTGAACGTGCAGATTTGTGTATCGCAGAACGGCATAAGACGCTCTCGCAGTACATTTCATAGCGACATTTAGCAGGCATATGACTTGACAGTTCTTGCAAGACATATACATATGATCGCCATTCTTGAAGATGGGCTTATGGAGCTGATGGTCCGTTCATCGGGTAAGCTTTGTGTCACCCACAGTTTCATTCTACTCCTTTACAGCTATACCTGCTGCTGAAAATGCAGTCGTTTTTTTGCCATTTTATTGAACTTTTTGGTCTTAGTTCGGTAGTTAGACTTTTCGGCTTTCTTGAGCCTGGAGATTGCGTAGGCCTTCTTCTGTCTTCGCAGTAACCTTTTCTCCTACTTTCCATTGACTCCATTTCCATACTTGTAGTATCATTTCCTCTGGTTGTTGACATCTGGAACGAGTGAATGCGAAGCTGAGAGTGTCTCACTTAAGCCCTCCCGTCTCTCGCATTGCGCAAAATGGCTTGATCGAGTTTCAGAAGTCAATTTTGAAAGCCTCAGAAGGAGGACATGCAGCGGATGAATTTTTAAAAATAATTACAGAAATCACAGGAAATATTTTTGGCCCGGTGAGTGATGCAAATAGTCCTATCTGCTACGTGATTGTTTTGGCGCTGCGACGCGTTGTTGTATCTAAGGCATCCTGAATTTTTTTTTACCTGGACTATAAAGATATTTTACATTGAGGCCTTTTATTCGCATTAAGTATCATAATTTTTTATTCAAGATTTCCCAGAACCAAGCGTGCTGTGTCTTTAGCATTAACCAGGGCACAATAGCTAATGGTTCAGTTCTTTGACTTCTAATAAAAGAGAGCGTTTGGTATAGCACTAAAGTGTAGTTTGATGTCACCACAACCGGCTAATGTTTTGCTTATTAAGGGTTTGTTTCAATGGCGTACGCAGGATTTTGATCAGGGGGTTTGAGTTTGCCATAAAGGGACCAAGAAAAATTAAGGTAATAATAAAAATCTTACCTTAAGTTCAGTTTGAAACCAATTTCGATTCGTAGCTATACGAAAATAGTTCACATCTTCATCTGTTGGTTTGCTCATTTATATATGGCTTTGCAATATACCAGTTTAGTTGCGTTAAGTTCGTTGGTTGTAGAGTGACCACCGTTGAATATCTAGTAGAAGACTGAAGGTCTTTACCTTGGGGAGGGTCTGGCAAACCCTCCGAGAGTATCATTTGTCTTGAAAAACTTCTCAAAGTTCCGTTCGGATTCGGCAAAAAATGATAAGTCCCCTTGTATGTTGGGCCTGGTTCACCTCGAGCTGTTGCACCACTCTATATATCTATATTCGATCGGTGTAGATTCCAGTTCTCTGCTCAGAAGCTTTCCAGTCTCTTTATACAACATGAGGCCCAACCTTTTGGATACACAGTATCTACAAACAACAGCCTTTGGTGGACCGTTAGGGAGTTATAGGGGAAGTAAGCCGATGCAGTAAAAAAGGTTTCCCAATCGCTGTTTGCATGCATGACAAATAATAGAGGCAGTAACCAGATCGTGGGTACAAAACCTTTCGATCTTAACTGCCTCGAAGGATACCGATGCAATAGGACAAGTTCTAGGTCAATCGGGCTGCTTAGCGTAGAAATCGTCGTAATAAGCCTTTGATCCACCAAGAATACAGATGCCACTCATGGCTCTGGAATGGAAGCTATGTGGTTTTCTATTCTACGCGCCAAAACCTTCTGCTTAATAGCAGTTGCAGTCTGTAGATTGACTTAACAAAATAGAAGCACATTTTCAACCAGAGCCAGTCACGTCGATCAAGTTCTGCCCGCTGATGCTGCTCCCTACATTGGTCACAGCTCCAGTATCCATCACCTGTGCACGGGTAGCTCCAACGATTGCTGCGCTTCCTTGACTCATGCCCATGACGTTCGATTTCCATCTATCAGTACAACTCTCTATAGGAGCAGAACCGATTTCACTTGGAAGCCGTGTGAAGGCAGACTCATTAACCTGGAGAGGGAATCAGCCCAATCGAGCTTGGGCTGATTCTTCTTCCTTTTCGGTTTAGAACACGAGGTGATTGTGGAAATCGCGATAAAGCTGACCGTAGAGCCTTCGCCTTCAGCCCGTGAAGCTCCTTTGCGTGTCTCTTCATTCAGCTGCTTTAATTTCCCTCTCCGCCGGCTCTAAGTCAGGCGCACCTCAGAGCCCGCCATTTCCGGAGCACGTTCAACTTTAGGGGTATACCGAGTCGTCATGTCAGCAGCAGTACAGTGGGTGGCAGCCTCAATCATGTTCAGATTACCGAGCGAGTCTTATACAGAACTACAAGAGTGGCTTGGTTGTTCAAAAATTATTGTTGGGGCCCAGGAAATCCTTGTCCCTGCTGAAATCGTAATGGCCATGGCTATTACCATTAAAACCTTTGTGAGTAGAATTCGGCAAAGCCTTTTGCCATTGTTTTACAATCACGAACAGTCAGTTTTGACATATTCGATGGATGCAGCTGAAACAGAGAAAATGCTGGTATATTTGCCTTCGCAAATCTACGTCACCAGACAGACTGAAGTTTTCACATACGCACTGTTGCACTTTTCCACTGGTTTTTGATCCTTTTCTTAAAAACAGTTTTAACAATATTGGTAACACTTGGTAGATATGTGGTATATTGGGAGTATTTACCTACATATTTTCAAGAAAGCAGCACGACTGGGCCACGACCAACGAAGGTATTAATGTTTGCCATGTACCTTTGTATGACAAATAACCTTAACCTCCGAACGGAAAAAAAAAACTTATCGAACTGTCGCGATAACAGAGGTACAATCTACAATCATATGAAAGCTCTTGTTTAGTTGAGATAAAGCTGAAAGAAGACTTTAGCTTAACTAACACGGTAAAGCAATTTTCTTGTCAGTCGAGCTTAAGCTTGTAACAGGTTAGGACGCACCCTTCGAAGAAAAATTTACTGAATCAGCGATGACACCCGGAAATTGTCATGGAAGACACCATCATGGGCATGGCCACGGCCATCATGGACATGGAAACCATGGGCCAGGGCATCACGGACCTGGTCACCAAGGACCAGGTCATCATGGACCAGGACCTCATGGAAATCATGGTCCCGGACATCAGGGGCCTGGACCTCGCGGACCTGGTCAACAGCATGGTGGGCAACAGCACCATCACTAGTAACTACCGCCATTCATAACAAACCCAAAATCCGCGTTCATATTGAATAAACTAGTCTTTACTATATTTTGATTTGTATATTATAAACAACATATTTTTTTTAATTTATTGCCTTTTTATGGCATAAGATTTAGTGAAGTACAAAAAAACGATAAGATTCGGTTTTGAATCAATTTATCTAAAATGAGGACTTTGATTTTGATTTCCATGATATTTCTTATATCGAACTCCAAACGAATTTTTCTTAAAAGAATAATTTAGAAAATTATTTTATCGCTTCGCCCGATCGACTGAGCTCGCTGCTCATCCGCAAAAAATGGGTGGAGAAGTTAAATAAACTGCTGCTTCTTTGCCATCTTAGGTTTAGTTAGGTAGGGTTGCTGGCAGCGAAAGCCAACAGCTCGCATAGGCCTACTAGGGCCCTAAGCGTCACCCTATGGAGACAAAGTGTAATGAGTAAAGATTTTTAACGTAACTATGGTGTTCAGATATGATAAGAATAACTTGCACTATTAACCACCAGAACAGGTGGTTATTCTTGTTTGCTATTGCTACAGACTTCATGATATGAGTAAAAAGGGATTTATTGATGAGCTAAGCTCCTGATTTAAAGAACAACCAGTGAGTTAGTGCTACAGTGTGTACGCAGAAGTTACACCGTTGAATACCCCATCCTATCCCACATTGTAAAATGCTGATGGCATAGTTATTTTTTGACATTTTATAAGTAATGCAAACTTCGACACGCCCCTTGCGTGGTCCAACCGCCCCTAATTACAAACTAATAATTATAAGATATTTCCACAGGTATTTCCAAGTTACACTTAAATGTACGTAAAAATGCAATTTTTTTGTCCAAATTCAATATTTTTAAGAAATCGACCCCTAAAGTCTCGTTTATCTAACCTGCAACTTTTTTTGTTTCATGCTTTCCTAAATTAGGCTCAAGGGCAGTCGAAATTAAGTTTTTCTGGAAAATTTTAGGTTTTTCTTCAATTCTGCCTCCCCATGTGGGCGGGGCCCAAAGTCTTCTGTGAACAAAATGTGGAACTAAGCGTTGTCTACATAAAATATCAAGCAAATTTTTTTCAATTTCGAGCAAAAAAAATTAAGTAAACTGCATTTGAAAATGTACCCTTAAAATAGATGCCACGCCCACTAGAGGAGGTTTACCAATCAAATTTGTCTTTTTTGTGTCTTATATTTACTAAGAGATGCTAAATGTCAAATTTCAGCCTTTTAGAACGTCTTACAGTTTGAAAAATCTGGAGGTAGTTGCATATTTAGACCGATTGTGGGCGTGTCTTTGGGTGGATTTCAATAATTTTTACACTTGTACTGCTTCGCCTGAGGTGCACCTTACGCATGAAGTTTCAGCAGCCTAGCTCAAAATTTAAGGCCTAAAAACATGTGACATACAGACGGACGGACATGGCTCATTCGATTCAGAATTCGGTCTCGATCATATGCCCTTAAGGTCTTGGGGGTCTACCATTATTATTTCACCGTGTTACAAACTATGTGACAAACTTAATATACCTCCTATCCTATGGGATGGGGTATAAAAAGTAAGGAACCTTATATTAGCCGGTGTTATTAATCTGGATAGCTTGAGCGATTCACCTGCTCCCTTCAGGTATCAATCATTATTGTGTGCGAATGGCTTAGAGGCGTGCATTAAGAATCCCACAAGACAACCTTCCAATACTTGTATTGATCATATTTTCAGTAGGCTTGATTGTAAATCTGAATTGTCTCTCGTAAGCAGCTCTGCTGATCTAAGAATTTCTGATCATTCAATGGACAGTAACCACCCTCGCTCCGCGACCCTTTTAAAGGATACGTGGCCTCTTGATGATGGCCGTGATGGCGCTGACGCTCCTGAGAAACACGGGGCAAAAATCCACCCTTCAGCGAGCTAGAGCCGCGATTTATCAGACTTGCATCCTCTTCGTGATTTCCTCAGGATTTCCTTTCCTTTAATTTCCATTCCTCGGCCCATTTCCTTGACCCTCCATCAAAATTTTTATACCCGACAGATATATTAATTTTAATGCACAGCTTGTAACACAGTGAAATAATCATCGTAGACCCCTAAGACCTTTTAGAGTGAATCGCCCGTCCATCCGTCTGTATGTGTAAAGGTTTTAGGTCCTCAAAACCAAGCTAAAGAGCTAAAACTTGGTGCGCACTTAGCTTGGTTCTTCTGTTGCACGCAGACAATGTGTAAAAATTGGCTCAATCCGTCAACGGCCACGCCTACTACTGGCTTCAATGTGAGACAATCTCTATTTCAGATTTCTATTTTGGTCAATTTATACAAGGCACAGGAACTTAAATATTTGAGCAATATTGGCCCAAGACCTTTAACAGGGCAAACAATTGACTGCACACAATTTCGACTACGCCCACTCTTAACATGTTAGAAATTTAAAAACCCGATTTCTCGGGAAGTTTACTCCAAATCGAAAAAAAATCTATAACAAATATTAAAGATATTACTATTTTCTAGGTTTGCTTCATACAAAGTTTTGAGCTCTGCCAATTTTTAAGGGGCGTTTTTAGGAAAAAACCGTTTTTTTTCTGAAATAATTTTCGCTTTTACCGTATTTTCTCATGATTTTAGCCAAATTACAAAAAATTGATTTAAATTTTTAGCCCATGCCCACTTTTGGGAGCGTGGCCTATACAAACAATATATGAATTCGCGCCAAAAAAAACTTTAAGATTTGGAGTTACACGGGGGTTGGGTATATAAAAGTTTATCACAGACGAACTCTTACAATCACTCACTTCTTATTCCTGTCGTACCCCTAACAATCGGGTTGGCCACAAACCCACTTTAAGTCCCTAAATAGTCCCACAGTCCATTACAGTAGGTACCACGAGTTCTCCTTTGGTTTGATAGTCTTAATGCTGCAAGAGATAAAAGATCTCATACCAAGGGGATTGATGTTGCTTATCATATCAGCAGCAGCGTATACGTTGTTATAGGGAAAGCACAACCCAAGTTACTTAGAAGTTCTTGTTATGTCTACCGTTACCTTTACAGCAGCACATCATGAAACCTAAGGTTCTTGATGTTGGTTTTTTACAAGTAACGGGGTCGCTTAAAAAGCTCCTATAAGGGCGATTTGACACTTTTTAGAACTTTGATTTGGGTGCGACAAGGGTTCTTCTTCGAGCTCTTATAAAACGTATGTGACCGTCAATACATTTCTTAAAGCATCCAGCAGCAGTGATGGGTAGTCGTATCCGGTGTAAACCCGTACTACAGGCTTTACTCACTTTAGAATGGGGGGAGGTCTACAGAACCTGCGCTATAGAACCTAACTCCTTAGCACTTATAGCCTTATAACTTCAGTACTAGGAAAGTTTATACCGTCATGCTTATGAAACTTATAGTTTTATAATTATTGTGTTGTTAAAGTTTCTATAATTTTATAAGTAAATATAAAATTTAATAAGTAAATAAGCTGCGCACCAATGGGACGATTACGAAACCTTGCAAAACCATTAGTGTTACTAAGGAGCATTTCGAGTGTCTTATAAGTCCAATTTTTAAAAACCATTGCTTACGGTTGGAGAATGTGCTACTTGGAAGGGACCAGATAAAATGACCAATTAAGGCCATCCCAAATCGTATTTCTTACGACCAGACTTTCCTCTGAGGAGTTATTTCCTTATTGCGTTTGCTCGCTCACTTATTAGTGTAGGTTTGCTCGCAAGTTGAGTCTGTTGAGATCACATCATATCTGCCATGGTGTACTGTCTGACCAGAATGTCGAAGCCACTTAGAGTCTAATCATAGCTATCAACGGAAAGCATCATTGGAACAAATCAGTGGAACAATGTCTTCGGTTTTTTTGACAAGTCATTCATAGCAATCATTGAAAATTTCCGTCAGTGTCAACAAACAGCGCCAGGCATTTGAGGTTGGGGTTGATCAGAGAAAGGAAAACTGACAGTTGAGAATAGAAAGAGAATAGAATGCTTTTCAGTGGAACGATTTTGCCCAAAAAACACAAATCAAAAACAGCTGTTCCTTGAAATCGACGTTGTAACGTAAAGTGACGTAAAGTGACGTTGTAACGTAATTTATGTATTTTTGTTACGGAAAAAATTCTGCAACTCATTAGCTTCATTTTGATACCAATAACAGCCAACATTGTTTTGAGACCCAGATTGGCAATAATTTAGGTCACAGTTCCCTAAAACCGGGGGTCAAATATTCTAAAGTGATTTTAGGTGAGACGATTACAACACAACACTGCCTGCTGATGACCGTAATTTTTATGGAACCGTCAAAAAAGAAAATAAAGCAAGCAAAGCTATCTGGGAGAATCAACTGGTACATTTTGGATAAAGAAAAAAGCGAAGCATTTTAAAACACAATGCAAAACTACCTCTGTAAAATCATTGACGAAAACGGAGATATAGAGTGCGGAGCACAGGATATTTGGGACGACCTACAGCGAACGTGCGTAGAGAAGGCCAAACCACTCCTAGGGCCACTGGAAACTTCAAAAGGCCACTGGAAACAGGTCAATAAAACATGGTGGCGGTCAGATGAGGTGAAACTAGTGATCAGTGAAAATAAAGCGCATGGAAGAAGTGCTCCTCGAACAACAGAGTTGACTTGCTTCGCCTGGAATTGAAATATAGACACCTCAAGAGCCTTGCTAATCAGAAGTGCGCCCAGTTTCAAGCAAAGAGAATGGAGAGCCTGTATCAGGAATTGGAGGAAGTATCTTTTTCCACTGCTAATACACATCAGGCCACACAAAACGCCTTGAATAAACGGGCTAAAATCTTTTGGGAAGGCGGTTAAGTACTCCAAAAAGCGAAAAGCCGTTGGGCTAGATCAGATACCCTCAGAGTTTTGGAAGAAAATAGGAGACAGCGGGTCCAGATGGCTCAAGACCTTCATCTCCAAACTAATAAGAGGGGTCCAATGCCTAATGTATCCACCTTCATCAGCAATAATAAACCAAGATCACAATTTATTTTAAGCAACTTTATTTGTACAACTTTATTAATGCGACCGCTCAACTGTCCGAGTCTTCGCTTTAAAACACTTCAGCTCTCTCTCGCTCTCTGCTGGCTTTGCTTTGGGAAGACTCCACATGGCCGTCTCTGCCATATGTGAGATAGGGCGCGTTATCACCTAATCAGTAGGGAAAGCTATCTTCTTCTTTAGTTCAAAGGAAAAGGTGATAAACGAAGCTGTGACAACGTTCTATCAAGCTGATGTTCTATCAAGCTGATGTCCCGCACAATGAAGATCGTTGAGCGGGTACTAGATAGTCGATCTAATATGGGTGGCGCTAAGAAAACGAGGAGTTCCAGAAGCCTACACATGCGGATGATAATGGACATGTATGATGGAGCAAAGACAATAGTAGGATGCCCTTCCGGAGTTGATGATAAGTTTCCAATTAAAGTCGGTGTACACCAGGGAAGCCTCCTAAGTCCTTTGCTTTTCATTGCAGTCCCTGATTATCTGCTTGAAGGAAAACTGACGGACCCGAAAGTACATCAGTTTTTCTTCACTGACGGTGGGGCCATCATAGTTGAAGATAATATATCCCTGCAGCGAGCACTTGATATATGGGTGGATGCTTCAGAGGAGAATGGGTATCGTATTAGCCAAAAGAAGACAGAGTACCTGTGCTGCCCATTCTCTGACCGACCCGAACCAATTCCAGACATTAAATTGAATGGAAAGGTGCTTCTCAAGTGTGAAAAGTTCAAGTACCTAGGATCTATGATTAATAGCAAAGCAAACTGTGATGACGACATCAATCATTTCAACAGTGTAAAGTGATATGAGAGCAAATTAACGGCAGATGAAATGAAGATGCGTCGCATGAGAGCAGGAGTAACAAAGCGAGATAGAATAAGAAGTACGAAGATCCGAGGAAGTCTCTATGTAAAAGAACCTATCTCCAGAAAAATGGAGCACGACCGGCTCAGTTGGTATTGCCAAGTTCAAAGGAGAGATTCTACGAACTCCGTCAAAAGGCAATGTCAATCAATCATGGATCACACAAATGCAACGAGAACAGCATTTATTTGGCCTCAGTGAAGAAAAAAAAATCCAAAACCGGGTGGCCTGTCGGTATATTCTTAGGTCAAATCAGCGTACCCCACAAGCGGACCATTAGGAATGTAGTAGAGTCGGAGGGTTATAATCCATCACTTCAGATTATAACCTCGCGCCTAAATGAAAAAGAAAGAAAGAAAGAACAGCCAACATTGTTTGCTCAAACGTCTAAAAACATGAAAACAAATTTTTCAATGATGCAATCCGATGATAGCTATGATTAGACCCTTAGAATTGTGACTATTGAAATTGCCCGTAATCAGGATTGGAATGAAGGGAAACAATTCTCAAAATGAAACCGGACTGAGCAAGAACTTCTTTTGAAAAACTCGTAAGGTTTGCAGTTACAATAATTTATTTTGCCTAAGGCTTCATCAGTATCTATGGAACTGGTTAAACGCAGGACATTCACACGATTTCTTCCTAGCCTCATCGAATTCCGGGTCAATGGTCCATGGTTGTTTGTAACCTCGCCTCTTAACAGTCTGCATTGATTTAACTTCTTCTGATTAAGAGCACCCAGTCCGGTCTCTAAACCCAGTTGTCCTGAACTTTTCACAGTGAGAGTAGAGTTTTCGATTGAGGATTAGCTTGATAACTTTGTAGTCAACAATCCTTTGAATTAACTTTTGCCATTAGTTATGGTTTTTATCCAGTTCTTGGGATAAATGATTCGCATAATTCACCCCTAACACGTTAAAATCGAGCAGTCTCTCTAGCAACTTCCCACGTACCAGACAAATCAATTAGGGAACAGCGAGTTCCTATGCCTCTAAAATGAGTTATGTTGTTAATCCAGCTTCAACTGTAGTAGTTGCTTCGTTCGCACGCTTGCATTAGAAACGTTTGCTATATTTTCTTCATGGAATTAGAACAAAAAAATTGTATAGAGCTGAAAAGTCTTTCCATACCAGCAGTGATAACCCATAAGCGCTCAACCTTCAAGATTCAACAGGCATTAAAAGTTCTTTCCCAAAAACCAACAACCCCTAATCATGTCCATGAGTAACTATAACATTCTCAGGATATGTTATGTCCTGTTCCCACACTTTAAGTTTCCGGAATTCGGCCTTCTGTGGTTTTCCGTTTTCTTGGAATACACCAGACTCAACTTTAGCAATTTCATCACTCACCTGAACATGACTATTTAAACGATAATTGCTCCAACGTGCCCCTAAAACAATTATCGGCGCATGTAAATATACAAACACAAAAATAAACACACTAGCAAATTATATTCCGAAGGAGTCTGAAAAAAAAAACTTCTAACACACGCAACGTTGAGCATAAATAATTGGTTCCCTTTTCTAACGCGTGTGACTGACTCATTTCACCAATTAAGGCAACCAAACAAGAAGAACACTCTTGACTCCACTCTGAAAATGGTTCCAAGTTGTGGCCTTAAGGAGACAAATGATTCTGTCGGCAGGAATCTCAAGCGAAGCATTTTTGCAAAACACCGCAACCTGGTCGAGTGGAAAACAAGTCAAATAAAACAATTTGTAGATATTTTGTTTTTGTTTTTTTATTTTTATTTACTTAGATATAAGTTAATTACTAAGTTAAAAACTAAATACGACTAGTCCAATAAAAAATTATAAAATACAGAGGAGTACAAATATTGTAGAATGTTTAGAAAAGCGTTTGCTCTTCTGCTTAGTAGCTCGGTCTTGTTATGACGACGATGCCAGGTGGAGACGGTCCATGATGATGGTGACCGTGATGGGGTGGGCCGTGATGGTGATGGGGTGGTCCGTGATGGTGGTGGGATGGTCCATGGTGGTGGGATGGTCCATGGTGGTGGGATGGTCCATGGTGGTGGTGTGGTGGTCCATGATGATGATGGTGGCCGCCGTGGTGATGAGGGCCATGATGTCCAAGCCCGTGATGTCCCGGACCATGATGTCCCGGACCATGATGTCCCGGACCGTGGTGTCCTGGTCCAAAGTGCCCAGGTCCATGATGCACCGGGCCGCAGTGTTCGGGTCCATGATAACCTGAGCTTCCGCCATGACAATGTCCGTGTGGTGCCATTTCAATGCGAATTGTTTGTTGGTATTTTTTTGTTTACGAAAGAACGTTACTCGCAAGAAGCTAATGCTCAACTGATGAAAACGTTTTGTTTCCCTGCTATTTAAGCAAAAATTCCAACTATACCTCAATGGAAGTGGGAGTGGGAGCTTTAACATCGTCGGTGCCTCTCTCTATCGCGTGTGTTCAGTCAGTTGGTCTATTTTAAGGGCTATGACACATCGGTTGTTTGTATACTAATCACACTTAAAGTGACGTTTCGCGGTCTGGTTGTTGTATTTCACCGGTGCTGGTGCGATTAGGGTTGTTAAAACGCTCAAAAATTCAGCACTTTTTTTAATGACTTGCATTTCTGCGTCGATTTGCACATCATTTTACGTAGCTATGTTGGACAGATAATGGGATTTCATCAATTTGGGAAATATTTACATCTGGAGAACGTTTGGAAACGTTTGGAACGATTGAGAGTACTCGCACCATTGTGTCGGATGAATGGAATCTTTTGTTTACTATTTCACAATTGATGCAACCGAATCTCGTAGAAATCGGGGATCCATTGAAGCCGTATAAAATGCATTCAAGACATTTGATAGCTTGACTGATAGGAAAGCCATTTGTTTTGTAAAAACTCATTAGAGTCATTAGTGAATTCAAATCTGTCACGTATTCCAGCAATAAAAACCTTTGAGTTCTTTTTAGCTCTTATTCTTTTTATTTTATTTTATGCTTGTCAAATATGATAAGTTTGGGATAGTTCCAAACTGAGTCATGTTTTGAAAGGTGTCAATTGATTGGGAGTTCTATTGACACGAGATTTTGACTTCGAGATCGAAGACGACTTTCCGGCTTGTAGTTTGCAGGCTTGATGCAATTCGTGGTTATATTGAGGAAGCGGGATCGTGACTGTCCATATAAAATTGGCAAAACCCCATTTGGAGCTGTATATCATTATACTTTTGTACTAAAGTTCAGACTGATAATAAAACACCTTTACTATTGTTATCTCAACGATAAGGGACCGCTATGAATGGACACGACAGCGAGTTTTTGGTGTTATTATACAGAGTAAATAGGGTCGGGTATTTTGTTATACCACCCAGGTTATATAAAGTTTGATGTATAGTTTGTGACGCAGTAAAATAATCACCGTAGACCCCTAAGACCTTTTAGACATATGAATGGGACCGACGGAAGAATCGATTAAGCCATGTCCGTCCGTTCGTATGTAAAGAACTTTTAGGCCTTAAATTTTAAGCTAGAGAGCTGAAGTTTGGTGAGTGAGCTGGAAGTCTAGCTCTTTAGATCAGTTTGAAAATTAGTTGAATCCGCCCCCGGACACGCCCACTATAGACCTGGACCGGACGCGACCATCTCTCATTTTTAAAAATACTTTTTTCAAATTTTAGCTACGTTAGAATAATTTTTGGTATATGACATTGCTTTGTAATTGTCTTTAAGTTGGCAGAAAACGTTTGGCGTTTTCATTGAGCACTCCCACTTTTTTTTTAGGGATTTAGCTTAAAATTACTGTTTTTCAATGAATGCATATGAAATTCGACAAATAAATCCATATTGTAGATATTAGCATTTCCAAACTTTTTTGTATATGTAGTCTAGGTTGCCACCCACTTTTGTGGGCGTGGCGTTTAAAAAAGTGATTTTTTTGTGTTAAAAAGGCGGGGTTTTAGGCCGAGATGTATGCAACAACCTAGTATAAGGCATTCAACGTTATATTTTTGTATCCTGCCCACTTTTTTGAGGCGTGGCAGTTTCCTTGTTTGGTAGTGTAGGGTATTTTGCAATCCATCGCAAACGGACTGAAGTTTTTACATTTTACACACTGTTGCACTTTCCCACTTGTTTGAAGTGTCCATTTAACATTGAAGTGCCTACGATAATCCACGCGGAATCGAGTGCTGTCACCCTTCATTTGCACCACTACAACAGGCGATACCCACGGACTTTTCGAGATTTCTATCAAACCTTCTTATTCCATTGTCGATTTCCCACTGGTCGGACCGAAATAATACACACAGGTCGCGGCAAACGAAAACAAGGCAAGATCGACCACAAAAGATGCAGTGTCTCAGATCCTCACTGTAATCTTGGAAAAATTTGGGGATCAGACTAAAATCAACAAACTTTTATTTGACAAAGTGAGCAAGCTCGAGTTTAAGCCTCGAAAAAATTACAAGAGAACATGAATATTTAACACTTATTTAAAATACTAACATAAAATGCAAACGGCCTTCTGATTAAAATAGACGAACTAGAAGTATTTCTACGGAAAAATAATATTGATATTTGCATGATTACGGAAACTCACCTTAAAAACGGGTCTAGACCCAAACTTAAAGGCTACAATGACTATCACGCACATCACCCTTCGCAAAATTCGAGAGGAGGATCCTCCTTCTACATCAAGAACTGCATAAAGCACTTCAAGAACACAGAAGTTGAGCTAGACTCTATGCAGATCAGTTCAGTTTCTGCTTAGATTACAACATTGCATCTTGTTATTTCCCGCCAGGATATTGACTGGTGGAAGACGATCTTGATCGTATGTATGACTTCATTGGGTCCAATTTTATCATTGGGGGTGACTTTAACGCGAAGCATACTTTTTGGGGGTTCAAGATGCAATTCAAAAAGAGGCAGATTACTGTACAGAAACAGTATGAAACGTGGGGTGGACTTTTTCTGCACGGGAAAGCCAACATATTGGCCAACCCACAGGAATAAAAAGCCTGACCTTGTTGACTTCTTCATCGCTAAAGGGTACCCCAAATACCTTCACGCGTAACCCATACCTGAAGATGGGTTGAAGACTGGCGAAAATAGAAAGAGCTCCCAGATTAGCTAGCAAAAGCATGAACTGGGACGCCTTCAGAAAGGACTGTAAGGAGGGTGTTGGCTTGAATGTGCCATTGAGAACTCCTTTCGAGTTAGAAACCGCAGTTGACAAATTTATTGAAGCAATTCAGAGCGCTGCTTGGAAAAACACTTCGTCCCAAGAACGCAGTTAGCACCAGTACGCACAACATATCCGCTCGAAATCAAAGAATTGATTCGTGAAAAGAGAAGAGCGCGTAGAAGATGGCCCATACAAAACCCTCTTGAACCACCTCTCTAACAAACTGAAACATTCCTTGTTGCAAGATTTTAAAAATCGCGAGACGACTGAATGCCTTGAAGGCTTGTCCTCGGACAGGAGCTCAAACTACTCGCTGTGGAAAGCAGTTAAGTCTATCAAGAAACCTATAATCCACTCGGCACCAATAAAAAAAGCTAACGGCGAATGGGCAAGAGAAGACAAAGAGAAAACGAATTTGTTTGCTGAACATTTAGAAGAAACATTCAAGCCTTTCGACGGTCCACCGTTGGCTGACGTTCTAAACAACAACGCGGAACCTGATAGCTTTAGAATGAAAAAAGTTTCGTTAGTTGAACTCCGACAGACAATAAGCAAACTTAAAAATAATAAGGCCCCGGGTTACGACCTGATCACTGGCGAAATATTGAAATAACTACGAAATAAGTCACTACTCAAGCTACTTTATATGATAAACGCTTCTCTTAGACTTCTATACGTTCCAAGACAACGGAAAGTTGCTGAAATCATTATGGTTCCAAGACCGGGGAAATGTGCAAATGATAAAAAATCTTATAGGCCCATATCGCTTCTGCCGATAATATCGAAGAAAGTATTAGTAGTAATATCCAATAATTGCAGAAAGACGCTTGATCCCGGATCATCAATTCGGTTTCAGACCTAACCATTCCACAATAGATCAAGTCTACAGAATAACGCATGAAATTGAAAAAGCCTTAGAAGGGAAAAAATATGTTCAAGTGCTTTCCTCGACGTATCGCAAGCCTTCGACAAGGTATGGCACGAAGGCTTGAAATATAAGCTACGGCAAAACTTGCCGGAAGACATGTTTAAAATATTGGAAAATTATCTTGAAAGCAGACTCTTTCGTGTTAGGTGTAGTAGTGAATACTCGAGTTTCAAGCAAATTCGGGCTGGCGTACCCCAGGGAAGCGTCCTCGGTCCGACCCTGTTCCTGCTCTACACAAGAGACATACCTCTAGATGATGAGACAGTCGTGGCCACGTTTGCGGACGATACGGCCATCCTGGCAACAGGTGAATCAGTCGAGTCATCAACGAGAAACCTCCAACGAGCATTGGGCAGAATTTGTGTCTGGACGAAGACTTGGCGAATCGCTCTTAACGAGAACAAGTCTACGCATGTGAATTTCACTAACAGAAGGGTTAACAATTTGCCTCTGTTCATAAATTCTGCACAAATACCTTATGCAAATGAAGCGAAGTATTTAGGGATGAGACTGGACGCTAAACTAAGGTGGAAACCACACGTAAAGAAGAAGCGTGACGAGCTCGAGATTAGGCTCAGGGAAATGTATTGGCTTATTGGAAGATTTTCGAAATTAAGCACATATAACAAACTGCTCTTGTACAGGCAGGTGTTAAAGCCGTCCTGGACATACGGTATACAACTTTGGGGTTGTACCAAGCCGAGCAACATGTCCATGATCATGTCCATGTCCAACATTTCCAAAACAAGACACTTAGAGCAATTGTGAATACTCCATGGTCTATCAGGAATAGTGAGAGATTTAGGAATAGCTACCGTGAGCGAAGAAGTAACAAACTTTGCTCGAAAGCTAAATGCTCGCCTTCATGTTCATTGCAACAATGAAATGATCCGTACTCTAAACGAGACTCTTAACGATGTTAACAACGAGCGACGACTACAAAGAACAAGACCCTTCGATCTAGCGACGTAGGGTGAAGCCGCATGAATGAACGGCTTAGTAGGTGCATTCACTGGAAAGCAACCTATCCAATGCGATCTATGCAACCTATGGAAGCGTAAACTACTTGTTAAGTTAACTTAGTTGTAGTCAAGAAGTATTATGAGAGAGCGAAAATTTACTACTATGAAGTGCGTTCTGGCAGTTTCATAGTGTCTCTCATAAATGGGTGGTTTTTTAGCACGTGGAAATCGGGCATGACCAATATCGGCTACTTCGGCATTATATACCTGCTATAGTGGGCGTATTGGTATCTTTGAAAGATTTTGATTAGTATTCAAAAAACAAAAAAAAATCGTAAACCTCCGCTCCGCCCATTACGCCAATGGTAGCCGTCTGGTACCCTTGTGGATCGGTTTGGCAACTCTGGTATCCTTACTTACTTAAGGTGGCGCTACAGTCCGGGGTGGACCTGGGCCTCAGCCAACAAGCTTCGCCAGCCAGCTCTGTCTCTAGCTAGCCGTCTCCAGTTTCGCACGCGAAGTTGGCTGAGGTCCCCTTCCACTTGCGTGCGCCACCTGAGTGTCGGTGCTCCTCTACTGCGTCGTCTCTGCGGTGTGGATTCGAAGATTTTCCGGACCGGGGCGTTGGTGTCCATCCGCTCTAGATGACCCAGCCATCGTAGACGTTGTGTTTTGACTCTTTTGGCTAGGTCGGTATCGCTGTACAGCCCGTACAGTTCGGTGTTATATCTCCTCCTCCACTCTCCGCCTATGCAGACGGGACCGTAAATCGTCCGAAGAATTTTCCTCTCGAAGCAGCCTAAAGTGTTTTCATCCGCCTTTGACAGGGTCCATGCTTCTGCACCGTAAAGCAGGACTGGGATGATGAGGGTCTTATACATGGACACTTTAGTTGCTCGAGAGGGGGCTTTGCTACTCAATTGCCTTCTTAGCCCAAAGAAACAGCGATTGGCAAGAGTTATCCTTCGTTTGATTTCAGCGCTGGTGTCATTGTCTGAATTGATAGCGGAACCCAGGTAGACAAAGTCCCTAACTACCTCAAAGTTATAGCTGTCGATGGTGATGTTTTGTCCAAGACGTCGGTGTTGGGTGTCTTTTCTTGATGACAGCATATACTTGGTTTTCCCCTTGTTGACTGCTAAACCCATATTCGCCGCTTCCGTCCCAATACTCACGAAGGCTTCACTGACATCACGCTTTGTTCTACCGATTATGTCAATGTCGTCTGCGTATGCAAGTAGTTGAACGGACTTTTGAAAGATTATACCTCTGGTGTTGGCGCGAGAGTTCTGCACAATTCTCTCAAGTATGATGTTAAAGAAGTCGCATGACAGCGCGTCGCCTTGTCTAAATCCTTTTTTGACATCAAAGGGGTCGGTGAGATCTTTGCCGACCTTGACGGAACAGCGTGAGTTTTCCATCGTCATCCTGCACAGACTGACGAGTTTGGCAGGGATGCAAAAACTAGACATTGCGCTATATAGCTCGTCTCTATAGATGACAGCGTCATACGCGGCCTTGAAATCGATGAAGAGGTGGTGTGTATCGATTTGGAATTCCTGGGTTTTCTCCAAGATCTGCCGCAGTGTGAATATTTGATCGATGGTGGACTTTCCTGGCCTAAAGCCACACTGATATGTGCCTATCAGATTGTTGACAAACGGCTTCAGGCGTTCACACAGTACAGCAGAAAAGATCTCGTATGCGATGTTAAGAAGACTTATGCCTCTGTAGTTGGCACAACTCAGAGGGTCTCCTTTCTTCAGGATCGGGCAAACAATGCTGAGGTTCCTCGTATCCTGCGCGGCTAAAATATCAGCAAAATTAGCAATGAGATTTTAAGCTATAGTTTGCTGCACCTGATTGAGCTCGCAGTATCCGAGGATAGTTTTGATTCCTCGCTCAACTGTGTTGGGAGACTGGACTTGCAGTTTCACTTCGAGTTACAGTGGAAATACATAGCTGCAATGGGTTTATTTGTTGGGTTCAACATCAAGAAGCATCGTTCCCGTGCCCACTATATTCGCCTTTAATGTTAAGCAAAAGAACCAAGCACCAAAATGTTCCCCATTTTTATACTTTTCGCTAAAGGCTTGGCAGTACCTAACCTTTACGTAATAGAGGTAAGTATTCGTACCAGGATCGTTACCAACCGGTGACTTAGAATCTCAATTTTTTAGAAATTTTCAAGCAAACAAAAATCTGAAGGTTAAGACTGATGGCGGTTGAGCTCTATCTGCTTAGACTAAATTTATGACGTCACCTCTGAGAAAAGTCTATCTATATAAGCTCTCGGCAACTGTCGTCATTTACATAAATACGTAACGTAGGTACCTTTCCCGTAGAGCTTCAAATCAACTGCGATGATATCGGATATAAATACCCCTTTTTCAGAACTTATTGAACCATTCCAGCTGACATGCGAGTGCTTTGCAATTTCAAAGGATATCGCATCGTCATATCTCCATTCACACACAGCAGCAGCAGTATCCAGCGCGTCGACAGTCAAAGTGAAATCCTCGAAAGTAGTTTGGAATCGCAACCGAATCAAGGGATTTGCTCTTATATTTACCTTCACTTCGATAGCAATTTTCTTTCGTTTCCCTTCGCAAATCCTTTCGCTTCCGTTGTATAGTCGCGCAGTGCGTGTGTTCCGTCGTCGCAGCCAAAGCCGCCCGCCACCAAAGACGAGAAAATATGGAAAACCATTTATTTACATTAAGACTCGGTCTTTTGCTACCCTCTCGCTCCCCGCACCGCATCCAGAGAGTACAAAGTAAAGGATTTATTTGTAATTTAATCCTGGAACAGGAACAAATTCCTCGTCCTACTTCATGCCTCAGCGGCTAAAGGAAAGCTTATAGAGAGTGTCGCACACCCCTGTTGTGTATACAAATAAACAGGATACTCTCCTTGAAATTGATCCCAAAGCTATCCCCGGACAGGATAGTCCTTTCGGTGTGCGCTTGCTATCCGCAAATGTCACGAATTTGTGTGCATCAATATAGTTTGGCGAAAGTGTATACCTCCAGTTGCTTCTATAATTTTAAATCACGCACATCGCTGCGATGGTAACGTCCAACACCAGTTGTGGTCGAGGACAATTTATTATAATTTACAGCATATTCACGTAATCGTTTCCTTTGTGTACGCACTTGGGAAGCTGCTCCTCGCTCGCACCCGGTGTGTGTCGTCGTTTGTAAACGAGTTTCCTGCCTCTAATCGGATTATCTAGGCCGACTGATGAGAGCCAGCAAATACACGCACCATTCCTCCGGCAAACAAAAGGCGAACACTTTTTCGGACACACAATAGCCGGATGCATTGTTCGCCGGCCGGGGACCAAGGAACGTTTTCACACATGCATCACGAAGATTTACAGCCCATTCATCAGCGTGCGTGTCCCTCTCAAAGGAAACGCGATACAATTTGATGCGCTTTTCACTGTGGATGGATTCTGGGAGAGATTCCTAAGGAGACCTCTGATAGATGTGTTGCCCGATACGACTCTCATAAACATCAAAAGACAGAGACCCAACAACCGGCGCAAAGGGCCACCGATATGCGCAGCGGTAGCGTACAGTCCGACAAATTGTCACTTATGCAAATTCACGGCTTGGACATCCGTTGCACAGTCGCTCCAGCCTTGGGGCTTGCCAGTGTCGTTGGCGGACACAGCCGACGACGCAGCATAGATGCTGCTGCTTTAGGTTCGCGATCAGAGCTCCAGACCGAGTAAGTGCTGCAATACACGATATTTTCTCGGCGACACGGTGGCAATTAATTCACATGCAGGAGAAATGTGACATCAAACGTGATAACAGCCAGTTCCCACACACTTGGAGCCCACCTAAACGAAGAGAGTCTATCGCAATTTATCAAACCGGAATTTTGCAGTTCTATTCAGAAGCTGCATCCGATGCTGGCCTGATGGATGGCCGCTCCGCACCGGAGGTATACAGTCAAGACAGCCTTGCCACACTAGGAAGCTGGGCATTGGGAAACGAATCGAACAAGGGAATCACACAACAACTTGGTCGTGGGGAAGCCATCAGTCGTAAGTCCGGGTGCCCGAATCAAATTACCACCACAACTATATGCCTGCACGTCTGGCATCTTATCTGCTGGCCCACAAAGTCTTCGCCTCGGCAGCAGACAGACAATGCACTTCCTGGTTCGTTACCAGAGACCACGAGCTGACCCCTGATACCTCTCGCAAAATAGTATAACAGCAACAGTCATAGGTCATCGGAGATGGAGATTTTTCTCCTCTCGTCCCGGCCGTGTATACAAATCCGAAAGTTGTAAGCCTCCATGTAGAAGGATGCATGTTCCCGAGCGGGGCAACACATCGCATGAACGACGAACCGCATGGAGCGACCGCAGCTTAGTAGTGGGTAATCCGCTTCGCACAGAAGCAGGCATTCGTTGGTTGTCGCCGCTTGACTCTCTGCTCGGGAAAGATTTATTGGGGAGCCCAAATGAAACTCCTAGTTTAACGCCACACAATAACGGAGCCGACTACAAGGGCTCCCCATCCGAAGGAATCATGGTTTCCGGTTTGAATTTTCAGCCTCTTGCGGCGGAGGTGGGTGGATGTATGTCACAAAGAATTCCGACTTTCGCCAAGGACTCACCGAGTTAACTGCCAAGCGACATGCAACGACGACGAGTGCTCTATAGCCAAAAATCTTTTCAATGCCTGCGGCCTGGCTTGGTTATCGGACAACTTTTGTGTTGTGCCACCAGAAAAGATGCCAACAAATTAAATTTAGTCGCACCTCCTTGATGTGGGCCTCGGATGGGTGTGTGCTGTGTGTGCTCCTGCCGGCTTGGCAGTTTAACCATGCTCGGGTGGCGTATGAGTGCTCCTTCGGATTCCGTCAAGGAATCTCCACATCAATCACATATGCAAATTAGTTAATGAAATTACTTTGACGCGCATTTCTCGAGTGGTGCTGTGTCTCTGGGTGTGTGGGGTATTTGCAGCAGGCTCAGTATAGGCCCCAGATGTTGAATGATCATCATCGGAAGCAGCTATGGAACCGGAATGGGGATGCGGTGAACATTGGTTGCGAGTGGTTCGGTACTACATTTACTCTATCGAGATGTGCTTTTGCAATTAATGAGGCTCAGATACCCGCACCGCTATCTGTCGGTCTATTAAAAGCTCCTACACCAAGGTACTTACATGTCGCAAAGGGAGTCTCTCTAAAAGGCACTAATGGATTATGTGCTTAATTAAATTTACGGTTCTGTTACACACATGAGATAGTTGTGTGTTTTTTTTTTCGTCCTAGAGTGCGCACAACGATTGAATTAAATCACTTAAGGCCGTTTGAGTTGTGAAAATTTTGCGGGCGACAAGCTTTAAAGTGCGGTTTGGGTAATTGGGTGTCAATGAAACGTTTAGGCGTTTACCCCGTGTGTGTGTGGTCTGGGTGCACAAATTGGCTTTTAAAGTTTGAACTGCAAAGATAGGGAAATTTGTTGGCGATAATAGATGGTTATGGTCAGAGAAAAAGTGTTTTACACTGAGCCCCCTAGTCCTAGCGAATAAGGGCTCCCAGGAAAAACTCAAAGGACTCTTTTGCGAAAGTGGTAAAAATCTTAAAGAGATCCTTATAAATTTTTCATCGATCTTACCCATCCTTGGCTCTATGTCATTCACCAATCTACAACAATGCTTTGATCGCCCATCTCTTCAGGAGAGGTTTCTAGATTCATCAAACCTTTGCGCGTCTGGTTGAACCGAGCCTAGAAGATACCTTTTTTATGGCCTCAAACGAGATCGGGAATTGGTACCTAGGAAAGTTTTTATAACGACGGCACCAGAGGATAAGCTCAGCCGTAAAGAAAACGTTGGTGCCTTAGGTAGCCTCTAAGGATAAGCGTTTGTGATCAGTGATCAGTGACCTACGCCAAAACCTGGGATCTGATGTGTGATCTTTATTTGATCTCTATGACATCTCTATGTCAATTCATTGCAAACTTGTCTCTAAATAAACAACATACATGCATAAATTTTCTAAAAGCCCGCTTATGTTCTACAAGGGTCGCGGAGCGAGGGTGGCTAAGTGGTCTTTCCATCATTCTCGATCCTCCGCCACCAAACCTAAAGGCTCAGGCACGACTTGGAGACGTTCTTTACCTGATGCCACCACCTTTTTCTTGGCCTACCAGGGGGTCGACGCGCTGGCATGACCTGTCTAGGAAGTCTGTCAGGGGGAACGCGAACAACTTGTTCAAACCATCAAAGAATCGATCGCTCCACTCGGAGAAGTAGCTGCTCAACATTAAGATTCCTACGAATACTGACGTTTCTCACTCAAGAATCTCATTTCGGCAGCTTGAACCCGCGATCTAATTCTTTCGGTCATTACCCACATTTCAAGACCATAGATGAGGGTCGGAACGAACACTGAATTAAAAACTGAGATCTTTGCTTTCACTCCAAGCTCAGTTTTCCCTTTGAATGGCCGGCGAAATTCCTTTTCTAATGCTCCAGCTTGGCCAATTCTTTAGGACAACTCAGTATCACACCTCCCAACTTTCGTGAAAAAGACCCCGAGATACTTAAACTTCTCCACCTGTTTCAATGGACCTCCATTTATGTGCAGGGTACACCGCACTGGAGTTTGGGACCATCAATTCCAATTTGTTTACGGTAATCTTCATCCCAGCATCACCACATCAAAAGCTTGGGATTTGACGCCATATACCCTTACACAGCTTCTGCAGTTTCCATACGAAGACTGGATGGCTCTAAGAAGAGGTCCACTCAGCACAAAGTCCTGCAAAACTCTCCATAGTGTACCCCGAGGAAGTCCTGAGCAGGACTTCTCAAGAACAACCTTATAAGAGTAAAAAGTTTGTCCCTCTGTCACTCAGCCAGGCCTGTTCTTCCCGTAACAAAGGCTCGATTACAGCTTTGGAACGCGTTTCCAATACCTTCGCGAATACTTTTTCCGCAAGACTTAAGAGAGATAGGCATGCCCCTAGTTGAAGCAATCTCTCCTGTTACCTCTTTTGCAAATGGACACTATAACTCACGGTTACCAATCGCTAGGTACCTTCCAGCTATCCCAGGCCACCTTAATGAAATGTTTTAGCCATTTAACACCTTCTACACCCATTGCACTTCAGGCGTTTTTTTCTCACCACCAGCGGCTACCCCAAGCCACTTCACTCCACAAACGTTTCCTGCAATGGTTATAGCTTCCGATAGAAACACTTGCCATTCCTCCTCTACATTCAAAAGGTCAGTTGGAATTTGTTCAAACTTCTCCGAAACATCCTGTGCAAAGTGCTCCCTGAAGTCAGAGTCAGCATGTAACCTTTCCACCTTTTTCGATTGGTTGACTCTTCAAAGTTAAAGAAATTATATCCTATTGTAAGTGGCCACTGACAGGCCTGGCCTCGTGAATGTCAAGTCACTCGTCCTTCTAGGTTGTGTGAAGCAAAGGTGCGCTTTAAAGACATGGCCAGTAACATAAAAGAGAAGCTGAATCCATGTTCTGTGAAGAATTTTCTGGGCTTGCTTGTTACGGAACTCGATTTCAATACGATCTGTGGCGTAAGGACATTCAAGAACGCCAAATACTAATTGAAGGAGAAGTTTTTTACCGTTAACTCAATCAGTGGGTTTGTTTTAGATGGTTTTCCTCCGTGTTCAGCACACATCTTGTCATAAGCTCTTCAATGACTCTTCAATAGTTCTGACCCGGAGTTTCAGAAGCAGCCGTGTCATTCTGTGGCAGATGCGGTTGTAATCTGGATATAAATCTGGATTTAAATATACAATTGAGATTTTTACTCCACCGACAATATAGGTGGCAACGATTTTCAGAAGATGCATTGTGTCCCCACCCGAAGGCGAGAAAAGGCTAAACTCGCCTTCCTGTCTTACTAGCCTCCTTTTTATCCAAAAGTTGTGGGTTTGAGTTCAGTTGAGCTGGATTTTCAACCTCAGCAAAGAAGAGTTGAGTTGAGTTCAGTAGTCGAGTTGTTGAAAAAACAGCAATCGAAAATTCAAACTAAAAGAAGTTAGTTCCTTCTTTTGCATTATTCAAGTTGGATATAATTATGCCAAACCAACACAAAAAAGCAAGCAAGGTCCAAAAAAATGACAAATCATGCAAATTGAAAGCTAAATCCTCTGAGTGTAATTTCAACCTGCTTGCATTTGCAGGTGAGTCGACTCAACTCTAATTCGATACGCGCGTAAATGAGGTCGAAGATGGCTTGAAGCTTGCTTGAACTCTGCATATAAACGAAGCTACTGGGCGTCCTACATTCTACAGATTAATGCCTTGCCGATTTCCACGATTGGAAATTGGAATTGGTGGAGACACCAATTGCCAAGACAATTTCCAGTCATTTTCCAGTAAACTTCCAAACACTAAACTGCCAGTCAGCAGACAGCAAACTGACATTCGATGATACTCGAGTTTCGATATCGAATCTTTTCCTCCCAGTGGAAAACTACCAGTGGAAAATTGCCAATGAAAATTGAATGCCCTCCTGGCGGTGAATTTTCGAATATGTTTTAGACATATAAACGTCAAAGTCTAGCTATTGCTGCCATACCATTGATCAAGCGAGTACGAGAATTATTTCTTTAGGAAAGGTATTTTCCTTTTAATTTCTTCTTGTGAAACGACAAACTATTTTGACAAACTATATTTGTTTACTTTTATTTCTGGGAATATTTTACATTCTGTTGTATACTTTCTCGTAGTCTACTGTAGACTTTTGGAGTCTACTGTTCTTATATTGGGTGATTTTTAAAATTTGTCACTAAAAAAGGGCGCATAAAACTTTTCCTTTAATTTTGTTAATGCTCATTGTTTTTTTTAAGTCCTTGTGTTGGTTAACGTTCATGTGGTTGTGCCTGCGTCTAATTTGGTTGATCTGAAATAAGTGCCCCACAAGTTACGATAGCTATACATACTTGCTAGCAGCATCATTTTAGTCATTCAACTCCAGTGTTTTCAGACACATCTAGAAAACCATAAACTTTTCAAAATTACTTCAGTTTTTTTTTTTATTTCAAAACATGGACTACGTTTGGTATTTATTTCAAATTTTTGCCCTTACCGTTTCGAAAATAGAGGGAAGGACACGTATTTTTTGTATATTTTACCATTTGCTTGATTTTTTACCATTTTCAAAATTTAAAAACCATAAAACAGCAATTTGGTTATTTTTTCAATTACAGTTAGGCTTTTTTTCAATTTTACAATAAGCTTCGTTCCATTGGCCACTTTTCTTAAATTCTGCGGACATGGATATCTGAGAAAATGGGAACATATGTTGTTTTCTTTTTCGTTTGTCTAAATATGATTTAAAACATCAGGTCGGAAACGGCAATATTGAAAACTTTTTAATGCAGTAAATTTGCGTTTTAAACGATTCATATTTCAGCCAAATTTTAATTTGATAGTCCTTACTGTTCACAGACTAGCAACCTGTAAAAATTCGTTTTCGAAAATGTTTTTAGGTTTTTTAATTAGATCTTCGAAGTTTTTGAATATTCTAAGTTTGCTTTAGCTTAACATAAAATATCAGAAGATGGACTATGCCCGTTGTTTATTTAACTATACTTTATACCGTTTGGGAAATTTTTTAAATTTCAAATCCGTAAAAGAACAAATTTGATATTTTTTTTCAGTTCCCGTTAGACTTTTTTCCAAAACCGTAACTATCAGCGCTAGCATTGGATGTTTTTTTAATTCTATCGCCAAAGGTTTTTGCGAAAACTGTAAACAATTTGCCTTTTTCATTTCGTTTTTTAAATAGGCTTCGAAAAACGTAGGTTAAAAACGGCAGTTTAAAATTTTTTTTAACGCAACTTGCTTTCCTTTTGCAAGTCTTGCACTTGAATTAAATCTGAACAAGATCGCTTTTACGATTAAGATACTAGAAGATTTAAAAAAATAGTTTTTGAAAATGCTTTTCTGTTTTTGAATTAAAGGAAGAGGTTTCTTTCTCAGAAGGTCTTAAAACTTTAAAATTCGCTATAATTTTGCTTAAAATTTCGGATAATTTCTGATACGTGTGATTTTTTTCATATGATTTGTCCAAACAAGTTCGGAGATAAGGGACACACACACACGTTTTTACATGAATTTTTGCGATTTTTTCCCGAAAATGCGTTAAAGCGGCAGTATTACAACTTTTTCTGAAATATAAGTCTTTGGCATTTGGTTTACTTTGTATTGTTTTATACGTGTGTTCAATATTGTCTTTGTGCACAAAGTGGTTCAAAAGTTATGGCCTCAAATATTTTGAAAAACGTCACCCATTTTCAACTGTTCATTTCTCAAAAAGTTTTCAATATATTTAAAAAATTTTTCTATTTATGTTTGGTATTTTCTTAACTAAAATTTCGCTTTTCTTCTAGCCTACTTATCTACTCTAGCCTACTTATCTTCTTAAAAACGATATATTTAAAAACATTTAGTCAATTTTCCCATGAAATTTCAAACTGTAATTAAACCCTTTTTAGTGCTTAAAAAAATTGCACTTATTGGATTCACGGACTATTTCCGCTGTTTTTTAAATCCGCCCAAAGACACGCCCACAATCGGTCTAAATGTTCAACTACCTCCATGGATTAAAACTGTAAGACGTTCTAAAATGCTGAAATTTGACATTTAGCATCTCCTAATAAATGTAAGACACAAAAAAGAAGAATTTAAGTGGTAAATCTCCTCCAGTGGGCGTGTCATCTATTTTAAGGGTATATTTTCAAATGCAGTTTATTCAATATTTTTGTTCGAAATTGAAAAAATTTGCTAAATATTTTATGTAGAAAACGCTTATGTAGTTCCACATTTTGTTTATACAAGACTTTGAGCCACGCCCACATTCGGAGGCAAATTTGAAGAAAAACCTGAAATTTTCCAGAAAAACGTAATTTCGACTGGCCTTGAGTCTAATTTAGGAAAGCACGAAACAAAAAAAGTAACAGGTAAGCTAAACGAGACTCCGCAGTCCGTTCATATAAAGTTTTTAGCCACGCTTCGCCCGCTTTTACAGGTCGGTTTTTCAAAAATATTGAATTTGAACCAAAAAATTGCATTTTTACGTACATTTAAGCGTAACTTGGAAATATTAGTGGAAATATCTCATAATTGATAGTTTGTAATTAGGGGCGGCTGGCCAACGCCTCTTTTCGAAGTTTGCACTAGTTATAAAATGTCAAAAAATAACAATGCCATCAGCATTTTTCAATGTGGGATAGGATGGGGTATTCAACGGTCCGTTTTACGTACTGTAACTTCTGCGTACACACTGTAGTACTTACTCACTGGTTTTATTTCATTTTTTAATTGGCGCGTTCGGACATAATGAAGGATTACTCAAATGAAATAAGGTCCGGAAAATATTATTTCCATTTATAGTAAAACGTGTTCGTGATAACATTCTAGAAGACAGCAGTTTTATCATTATATAAATGGATGGAAAGCAGAAAATTTGCTTTTGGAGACAACAGTCTTTGGGTGGAGCGCTTCGTGGGTTTAAAGGATTTAAAAGTCTCTTTTTCGCAAAATTTACGGGTAGGTGCCAAATGTCTGGCAGACAACTTTATAGAAGAATAGAAGGTATATTAGCGCGGGGACATAAGTGCCGAAGACTTGAATTCATTTTTCGGGACTTATGTTCCACTTGAGTGGGTTATAAGTCCCGAAAAATGAACTTATGTCTCACTTTCCTGAATAGACGCTTAAAGAAACGCTTAAAGAAACCACTCCAAATGCTACAGCAAAAAGTCAAGCTGGTTTCATTATCTCTCGGTGTTGGTTTTGAGTAAAACTGATCGACAATCTGATCGACACTTTTTGATGGATGGTACGTTAAATGTATTGCCGTGGTGTGGATGTAGGCAATCATCAATTGTATACATAGCCCTTGCCGAACATTTGAGTTTTTTATAACTTGTTTTTTTATTTTTGTACCGCACGATTTTTTTTATTTTTATTTAAACAAACTCAAAAATACATCGATTGAATTCCTTTTCCTAGTACTAAAATCCTTTTCTGAATTCGAAGTTTTTGGGAATTTGATCAAATAAAAAGAAAAAATCGCGCGATTTTGAAAATGTCGAAAATATTGCCAACTGTTTGTTTCATTCGCGACTTGTGTCCCATTTTCAATGATAAAAATTCGGGACTTATTACTTACTACCGAAATCGATTCGGGAGTTATAACCCACTTAAGTGGGACATAAGTCGCGAAAAATGAATTCGGGACTTATGTCCCTGCGCCGGTATATTAAGTTTGTCACATAGTTTGTAACACGATGAAATATTAATGGTAGACCCCCAGGACCGTAAGGGCATATGAACGAGATAAGAACGAAACTATGTCCGTCCGTCCGTCCGTACGTCTGGATTTGTATCATGTTTTTGGGGCTTAAATTTTGAGCTAGAGAGTTGAAATTTGTGCGTGGTCTTCTTGTTATCCAAAGCAGTACAAGTATTAAAATTTTTCGAATCCGCCCAGAGATACACCCACAATCGGTTTATATGTGCAACTACCTTCAGTGCTCTCAAAACTTTAAGATGTGCGTCGTTAAAGGCTAAAATTTGACGCTTGTCGTCTCCTGATTATAAAAAAATAAAAAAGTAAAATTAAATCGATTGACCTCTTGAAGAAAAACCTTGAATTTCCCAGAAAAAACATTATTTCAACTGGCCTTAACCCTTATTTAGGAAGGAATAAGAAATGAATATTTTCATATAAGGTAAGCGAGACTACATTCTTGATTTTTTTATTGAAAGCTTTTAGCCACGCCTCTTTTCAGGATTGGAATTTGCAAAAAAAATTGAATTGTAACCAAAAAGTTGCATTTTTAACTAACTTGGGTAACTTGAAGATATGGTATTCTAATATTGAAAGTTTGTAATAAGGGCTGTTGGCCACGCCCCTTTTGAAAGTTTGAAATAACCACAAATCGTCAAAAAATAGGATAAGCAGTAGGTTAAAATATGGAATAGGATGGGGGTATTCAACGGTCCATTTATCGGACTGTAACTTCTGCGCGTACACGCTGCAGCACATATCCACTGGCTTACTTTTGAACAAACCATGGACTCAGACAAAAAAATTTAAAAAGTATTTGAATGATAGATTCACAAAATGTTAAGAATTTTGTTCCACACTGTCATACCTACAATTTACAATTTTATTACTTAATTTCAAACTCTTTCAAGAACATATTTTTTTTTAATTTGCACATTAGATTTATTCTTATTATAACTTCAATCAATATAAGTAAAATTATTGTAATAAATACAAAATAAATAAGTATGATTATTTTCTTATCATTAAATAAACGTTTGTTCTTTTGCCAATGCCAGCCAGACCCAGATAGTTCTCGGAAATTCTGGTCTAGATGATAGTCTATGTTTTCGATGACTAAATTATTTACTTAATTCTGGTCAGTGGTGATGATGATGATGGCCACCATGATGGCCATGCCCGTGGTGTCCATGACCGTGGTGTCCATGGCCATGATGTCCCGGCCCGTGATGACCTGGTCCATGATGTCCAGGACCATGATGGTGCCCTGGACCATGATGTCCCGGATGTCCGTGATGGCCATGGTGAACCGGTCCGTGATGCCCTGGCCCATAGTGTCCATGTCCGTGGTGCCTGTGATGGCCATGACAATTTCCAAGTGGTGCCATTATAAAAATAATATTTGACTTAGTGATATATTCTGCAGAGGAGTTCTTTACTCGTGACAAGCTTATGCTTTACTAATATAAAAAAAACTACGTTTCACTGCTTTTAAGTACATGTCACATTATGCTCGTATCTCTGGAAAATAAAAGCTTTAACACGTGAACAAGTTCTGTTATCTCACTTTTTATCCATTATCGCTCAATCAGTTGTTCTTTTTAGAGCGTTTGACAGTGACACATATAACTGGACTTGACAGTGTGACGCATTGTTTATTTACAATAAGCCATCATAAAGAAGTGACGTAAAGCGGTCTATTTGTTGTACTTCCCTTGCACTGAAACGATAAGGGATATTATGGGCTGTTCAAAAATTCGCCACTTTTATGACACTTTTATGACATCGCAGAATTTTTTTCGCATAATTCAAGTCAAAAACTGTAAATATAGGAAAATATGCCTTTTAGGGGTACTTTTCACCCCCTTATATTAACCCGGATGTAGATATTTCCCTCAAATATTGCTTAGTTTTTAATTTAAAGGAAAAACATTTTTTTTTACTCAATTAACACTCGAAACACAAATATGTCAAAATGACCCTTTAAAATGGGGTAGTTTTTGGTGATTTAAGGGTGAAGCCCTATTTTCTTGGGAAAAAGAGGCCGAAATTCGTGATTGGCAACCCAAAAATCCTATAATAGAGAAAATTTCATCCTTTTCGCTTTAAAAATGGTCAAACCCATATTTAGGGGTAGTTCCACCCTCTATTATTGACCGAAGGGTTAATTTTTTTATATACTATTACTAATTGATTCAACTCAGAGTCAGAAAAAAAGTTTTCACGCATAGCTTAAGTCAAAAAGTGTATATGTAGAAAAATTTCCCTTTAGGGGTACTTTTCACCCCCCTATTTTAACCCGTAAGTTGACGTTTTTATTAAAGTATTACTTTGATAAAAACGTCTGGATTCGAATACTGCCATCGTCACCTGAAAAAAACCCGTTCTTCTTCAAGGCCCCCACCTCTGCGAGAGTCTGACAAGCCCTTTGAGAGTATCGTGTGTCTTGAAAAACTTCTCAAAGTGCCGCTTGGATTCGGCAAAAAATTGTAGGCCCCTTTGTATGTGAAGAAATTGTATGTGATAAATTAACAAAGCATACATTGTTGGGAAGTTAGCCCTGGTTCACCTCGAGCTCTTGCGTCACTCTATTCTTTTTATATATAAGTAAAATGGGCGTGTCAGTGGGCGGATTTCAGAATTTTTTGCACTTGTAAGCTTGAAGTTCCTAGCTCAAAATTTAAGGCCTTAAAACTATCGAAACACGGATGGACGGCAGGCTCATTGGTCTTACAATTCGGTCTCGATCATATGCCCTTAAGGTCTTGAGGGTCTACTCTATGATAGTGGTGATTATTTTTCTATGTTGCAAACTATGAATCTAACTTAATATACCTCCTTTCCTATGGGATGAGGTATAACAAGTGAGAAAGTGCAAGGGCTAGTCTGTGACAAACTTCTGTATACCCGACCATTACCGTATGTGTGCGCGCCAACACCAGAGGTAGAATCTTTCAAAAGTCCGTTCAACTACTCGCATACGCAGACGACATTGACATAATCAGAAGAACAAAGCGTAATGTCAGTGAAGCCTTCATGAGTATTGGGACGGAAGCGGCAAATATGGGTTTACAAGTCAACGAGGGCAAAACCAAGTCTGTGCTGTCATCAAGAAAAGACACCCAACATCGACGTCTTGGACAAAACATCACCATCGACAGCTATAACTTTGAGGTAGTAAGGGACTTTGTCTACCTGGGTTCCGCTATCAATTCAGACAATGACATCAGCGCAGAAATCAAACGAAGGATAACTCTTGCCAATCGCTGTTTCTTTGGGCTAAGAAGGCCCAAAATTAATTGAGTAGCAAAGCCCTCTCTCGAGCAACTAAAGTGTCCATGTATAAGACCCTCATCTTCCAGTCCTGCTTTACGGTGCAGAAGCATGGACCCTGTCAAAAGCGGATGAAAGCACTTTAGGCTGCTTCGAGAGGAAAATTCTTCGGACCATTTACGGTCCCGTCTGCATAGGAGGAGAGTGGAGGAGGAGATATAACATCGAACTGTACAGCGATACCGACCTAGCCAAAAGAGTCAAAACACAACGTCTACGATGGCTGGATCATCTACAGCGGATGGACACCAACGCCCCGGCCCGAAAAATCTTAGGAGGGACGGCGCGGTAGAGGAACACCGAGAAACACGCAAGTGGAAGGGGACCTCAGCCAACTTCGCGTGCGAAGCTGGTGACGGCTAGCTAGAGACAGAACTGGCTGGAGAAGCTTGTTGGCTGAGGCCCAGGTCCACCCCGGACTGTAACGCCACCTTAAGTAAGTAAGTAAGTAAGTAATACCATTACCGTGTATACCTTGTAACCCTCCATAGCCCGAGTTCATATATTATTTGTAAAGGCTACGCCACAAAAGTGGGCATGGGCTAAAAAAAATCAACTAATTGTAGTTTCGTTAGAATCATGAGAAAATGCGTTAAATGCGACAATAATTTAAAAAAAAAACCGTTTTCCTAAAAACGTCCCTTAAAGGTAGGAGCACTTAAAACTTTGTATGAAGCGAACTTAGCAGATAGTAGGTATAATATCTTTAGTGTTTGTCATAAATTTTTTTTTCGATTTGGAGTCAGCTTTCCCAGAAATCGGGTTTTTTTAAATATCTAAGATGTTAAAAGTGTTCATGGTCGATATTGTGGGCGGTCCAGTTTTTGCTTTCTTAAAGGTTTGGGGCCAGTTTTGCTCAGTACCAAAATTTGAATTCCTACGCCTTGTCTAACTTGACCAAAAGGCCTTTTGAAAGAAAATGTGAAATAGAGATTCTCACATTGAAGCCATTAGTAGGCGTGGGCATTGGCGGTTTTAACCAATTTTCAGATTGTGTCTGTAAAACAGAAAAGCCAAGAAGTGCACCAAGTTTCAACTTTCTAGCTAGATTTTGAAGACCTAAAACCTTCAAACATACAGCCGGACGGACAGATGGACGAACGGACATGTTTCATACTGTTTTTGTACAGTAATCTGCCTCTTGTTGAATTGCATCGTGAACCCCAAAAAGTATGCTTCGCGTTAAAGTCACCCCCAATGATAAAATTGGACCCAATGAAGTCATGAATGACGATCAAGATCGTCTTCCACCAGTCTATATCCTGGCGGGAAATAACAAGATGCAATGTTGTAATCTAAACAGAAACTGAATTGATCTGCATAGAGTCTGCCTCAACTTCTGTGTTCTTGAAGTGCTTTATGCAGTTCTTAATGTAGAGGGAGGATCCTCCTCTCGAATTTTGCGAAGGGTGATGTGCGTGATAGTCATTGTAACCTTTAAGTTTGGGTGTAGACCCGTTTTTAAGGTGAGTTTCCGTAAACATGCAAATATCAATATTGTTTTTCCGTAGAAATACTTCTAGTTCGTCTATTTTATTAAGAAGGCCGTTTGCATTCCATGTTAGTATTTTAAATTACTGTTTCATATTCATGTGCTCTTGAATAGCATCACCCCTGCAAGGTCGGGGTTAGAATAGCCTTGAGGTAAGGTATGCCTGTCGTAAGAGCCGACTAAAGTCCACCGGAAGAAATATTCTTTAATGTTTCAACGGATGCTGTCGATGCTGCTCCATTTGGGGCAACTTTTGGCAGTAAGGTTTTAACTTATAGATGATTCTGAAGATTAAATTAAAATCCAGAAGCGTCTGTCACACATTGTGCGGCTCACTGGTCGGCGTCTGTCTCCAAAGGGGCGGCTGTATTTAAAAATGGAAATAGAAGTGACTTACCTATTTCTCATAAAAACGACAAGTTAAAAAAAATGGCAATGAACAAAACGAAAGATTTGATTACCCCAGGTGGCAGCCCAGCTATGCTGGAAAATCCACCCTCTTCGGAGGCAGGCTCTACGGATTCTGGGGAGAGCCTTTTATTGCTTATAAATCCTTTTGAGAAAAGGACAAAACTAAATCGATCACCACCACCTAGATCGAACATACCCGGAAAAAGCAGTCCACCGGTAAACCAGGACTCTGTGAAAATTAAGAGCTTAGAAAAGGAGAATAATGAACTCCGAGCTAAGCTTATTGAAATGGAGCGACTCTTCCAAGATCTAAAAATGGAAGTTGACTCTCTGCGAAAAGAAAACGAGGATATTAAAAATACTCGTTTAACGAAAGACTGTGAGGTAACGAAAGAGTGTGTAACACCGAACCGACCAGCAGTCGAATACTTCACGGACGAGGACGAACTTGCACTTGAGACCGATTCAGTCTTAAGGAAAAGGTCTAGCAAGAAGCGAAAGGCGAATTCCTCTCCCGAAGTAATACAAAAAGAAGATAAGCCCTCTGGCTCAAACAAGGCTAAACCAGAAGCGAAAATTCGTCCACCTCCCGCAATAAACATCGTCGGGATAGCAGACTTCGGGAGATTGCGCAACCTTCTTGCAAACACGGTGAGAACAGAAAACTATAAGCTTACCTCGCACCGAAATAACGTGTGGAAAGTAAATGTTGACAACGCCGATTCCTATCGCGCACTGTCTCTTAGACTGAATGCAGAAAGAATCGAGTGGTATACTTATCAAAATAAGTACGAGAAACCACTGCGAGTCATTGTAACGGGGCTCCACCCATCATGCACAAAAGAAGACGTTGTAAAAGACGTAAAAAATAAAGGCCTTAAAATTATTGATGCCGTCAATATCATTAAAAAGGAAAAGCAACGCACGGAAGGAGAAAGAGACACTGTGATCAGACGCGGCCTTCCAATTTTTATGCTCTCCTTTGAAAGAACTGAGAGCATAAACGATATTTATAAAATAAAAATGATACTTAACATCAGGGTTAAAATCGAACCCATGCGAAAGGGCAATAGACTGATACCACAGTGTAAGCGATGCCAAGAATTCAGGCACACAAGTGCCTACTGCCAAAAAGAACCACGTTGCGTGAAATGTGCCGGAAAACACCTGTCAACAGAGTGCAAGGTTGACATAAAGGCTCCAGCAGTTTGCGCCAATTGCCACGGAAACCACCCCGCGAACTATCGAGGATGCGAAGTAGCCATAGAGCTGCAAAAGGGACGAGAACCTCTTAAGGAAAATACTAGAGGTCAGAATCAAAGCCTAGGACGCCCAAAACCTGCTGAAACTCCTAAGCCAAAGACTCCAAAGACGCCAAAGCCGATCAAAAGTGGAAGATTGGCAAAGGAGGCGTCGACAAAAGGCGTAAAAGCTCCACAAAAGAGCGGCGCCAGTTCAAGTGCAGCGGAGAAACCACCACTGGTCGCACCGAAATCATACGCACAGGTTGCGGCAAACAAAAGCAAGGCAAGATCGCCCACAACAGATGCAGTGTCTCAGATCCTCGCTGTAATCTTGGAGAAACTTGAGGATCAGACTAAAATCAACAAAGTTATATTTGACAAACTGAGCAAGCTCGAGTTTAAGCCTCGAAAAAATTACAAGAGAACATGAATATGAAACAGTTATTTAAAATACTAACATGGAATGCAAACGGCCTTCTGAATAAAATAGACGAACTAGAAGTATTTCTACGGAAAAACAATATTGATATTTGCATGATTACGGAAACTCACCTTAAAAACGGGTCTACGCCCAAACTTAAAGGTTACAATGACTATCACGCACATCACCCTTCGCAAAATTCGAGAGGAGGATCCTCCCTCTACATTAAGAACTGCATAAAGCACTTCAAGAACACAGAAGTTGAGCTAGACTCTATGCAGATCAGTTCAGTTTCTGTAAAAATTGACTGCTTAGATTATAACATTGCATCTTGTTATTTCCCGCCAGGATATAGACTGGTGGAAGACGATCTTGATCGTATGTATGACTTCATTGGGTCCAATTTTATCATTGGGGGTGACTTTAACGCGAAGCATACTTTTTGGGGCTCACGATGCAATTCAACAAGAGGCAGATTACTGTACAAAAATAGTATGAAGCGTGGGGTGGACTTTTTCTCCACGGGTAAGCCAACATATTGGCCAACCGATAGGAATAAAAAGCCTGACCTTGTCGATTTTTTCATCGCTAAAGGGTACCCCAAATACCTTACGCGAATTGAAGAGTGTTATGATCTTTGCTCAGACCACTCAGGAGTTATCTTGAAGATGGGTGGAAGACTGGCGAAAATAGAAAGAGCTCCTAGATTAGCTAGCAAAAACATGAACTGGGACGCTTTCAGAAAGGACTGTAAGGAGGGTGTTGGCTTGAATGTGCCATTGAAAACTCCTTTCGAGTTAGAAACCGCAGTTGACAAATTCATTGAAGCAATTCAGAGCGCTGCTTGGAACAACAATTCGTCCCAAAAGAACGCAGTTAGCACCGACGGGCATGTACGTAAAACATATCCGCTCGAAATCGAAGAATTGATTCGTGAAAAGAGAAGAGCGCGTAGGAGATGGCAAGGCACGAGGGCCCCCCCAGACAAAACCCTATTGAACCACCTCTCTAACAAACTGAAAGGAATGTTGCAAGATCTTAAAAATCGTGAGACCACTGAATACCTTGAAGGCTTGTCGGCGGATAGGACCTCAAACTACTCGCTGTGGAAAGCAGTTAAGTATATCAAGAAACCTATAATCCACTCGGCACCAATAAAAAAAGCTAACGGCGAATGGGCAAGAGAAGACAAAGAGAAAGCAAATTTGTTTGCTAAACATTTAGAAGAAACATTCAAGCCTTTCGACGGTCCGCCGTTGGCTGACGTTCTAAACAACAACGGGGAACCTGGTAGCTTTAGAATGAAAAAAGTTTCGTTAGTTGAACTCCGACAGACAATTAGCAAACTTAAAAATAAGAAGGCCCCGGGTTACGACCTGATCACTGGCGAAATATTAAAAGAGCTACCAAAAAAGGCATTAGTCAAGCTACTTTATATGATAAACGCTTCTCTTAGACTTCTATACGTTCCAAGACAATGGAAAGTTGCTAAAGTCATTATGGTTCCTAAACCGGGGAAATGCGCAAATGATAAAAAATCTTATAGGCCCATATCGCTTCTGCCGATGATATCGAAAGTATTTGAGAAACTTCTGCTGAAGCGATTACAACCAATAATTGCAGAAAGACGCTTGATCCCGGATCATCAATTCGGTTTCAGACCTAACCATTCCACAATAGATCAAGTCTACAGAATAACGCATGAAATTGAAAAAGCTTCAGAAGGGAAAAAAATATGTTCAAGTGCTTTCCTCGACGTATCGCAAGCCTTCGACAAGGTATGGCACGAGGGCTTGAAATATAAGCTACGGCAAAACTTGCCGGAAGACATGTTTAAAATATTGGAAAATTATCTTGAAAGCAGACTCTTTCGTGTTAGGTGTAGTAGTGAATGCTTGAGTTTCAAGCAAATTCGGGCTGGCGTACCCCAGGGAAGCGTCCTCGGTCCGACCCTGTTCCTGCTCTACACAAGAGACATACCTCTAGATGACGAGACAGCCGTGGCCACGTTTGCGGACGATACGGCCATCCTGGCAACAGGTGAATCAGTCGAGTCATCAACGAGAAACGAGCATTGGACAGAATTTGTGTCTGGACGAAGACTTGGCGAATCGCTCTTAACGAGAACAAGTCTACGCATGTGAATTTCACTTACAGAAGGGCTAACAATTTACCTCTGTTCATAAATTCTGCTCAAATACCTTATGCAAATGAAGCGAAGTATCTAGGGATGACACTGGACGCTAAACTAAGGTGGAAACCACACGTAAAGAAGAAGCGTGACGAGCTCGAGATTAGGCTCAGGGAAATGTAATGGCTTATCGGAAGATATTCGAAATTAAGCACATATAACAAACTGCTCTTGTACAGGCAGGTGTTAAAGCCGTCCTGGACATACGGTATACAACTTTGGGGTTGTACCAAGCCGAGCAACATGTCCATGATCATGTCCATGTCCAACATTTCCAAAACAAGACACTTAGAGCAATTGTGAATACTCCATGGTCTATCAGGAATAGTGAGAGATTTAGGAATAGCTACCGTGAGCGAAGAAGTAACAAACTTTGCTCGAAAGCTAAATGCTCGCCTTCATGTTCATTGCAACAATGAAATGATCCGTACTCTAAACGAGACTCTTAACGATGTTAACAACGAGCGACGACTACAAAGAACAAGACCCTTCGATCTAGCGACGTAGGGTGAAGCCGCATGAATGAACGGCTTAGTAGGTGCATTCACTGGAAAGCAACTTATCCAATGCGATCAACACTATGGAAACGTAAACTACTTGTTAAGTTAACTTAGTTGTAGTCAAGAAGTATTATGAGAGAGCGAAAATTTACTGCTATGAAGTGCGTTCTGGCAGTTTCATAGTGTCTCTCATAAATGGGTGGCTTTTTAGCACGTGGAAATCGGGCATAACCAATATCGGCTACTTCGGTATTATGTACCTGCTATAGTGGGCGTATTGGTATCTTTGAAAGATTTTGGAGTTTTAGTCTCCGTCCATCCTAGTATTCAAAAAAAAAAAAAAAAAAATATTCTTGTGCTCTTGAAATTTTTTCGAGGCTTAAGCTCGAGCTTGCTCTGTTTGTCAAATATAAGTTTGTTGATTTTAGTCTGATCCTCAAGCTTTTCCAAGATTACAGCGAGGATCTGAGACACTGCATCTGTTGTGGGCGATCTTGCCTTGTTTTCGTTTGTCGCAACCTGTGCGTATGAATTCGGTCCGACCAGTGGTGGTTTCTCAGCTGCACTTAAACTGGCACCGCTCTTTTGTGGAGCTTTTACGCCTTTTGTCAATCTCGGCTTTGATCGGCTTTGGCGTCTTTAGAGTCTTTGGCGTAGGAGTTTCAGCAGTTTTTGGACGTCCAGGGCTTGGTTTCTGACCTCGAATATTTTCCTTAAGTGGTTCTGGTCCCTTTTGCAGCTCTATGGTTACTTCGCATCCTCGATATTTTGCGGGGTGGTTTCCGTTGCAATTGGCGCAAACTGCTGGAGCCTTCATGTCAATTTTGCACTCTGTTGAGAGTTGTTTTCAGGCACATTTCACGCAACGTGGTTCTTTTTGGCAGTAGGCACTTGTGTGCCTGAATTCTCGGCATTTCTGATGTTAAGTATCATTTTTATACCCCATCCCATAGGATAGGAGGTATATTAAGTTTGTCACATAGTTTGTAACGCGATGAAATAACAATGGTAGACCCCCAAGACCTTAAGAGCATATGATCGAGACCGAACTCTGAATCGAATGAGCCATGCCCGTCCGTCCGTCCGTCTGTATGTCAATGTTTTTAGGCCTTAAATTTTGAGCTAGGGCGCTGAAACTTCGTACGTGAGGTCTACGTCATGCGAAGCAGTACAAGTGTAAAAATTTTTGAAATCCACCCAATAGACACGCCCACAATTGGTCTAAATGAGCAACTACCTCCAGAGTTTCCAAAACTGTAAGACGTTCTAATAGGCTGGAATCGACATTTAGCATCTCCTGATGAATCTAAGACACAAAAAAGAGAAATTTAATTGGTAAACCGCCTCTAGTGGGCGTGGCTTCTATTTTAAGGGTAAATTTTCAAATGCAGTTTTCTCAATATTTTTGCTGGAAATTGAAAAAAATTTGCTGGATATTTTATGAAGCAAATGCTTAGTTTCACATTTTGTTTGTAACGGGTGATTTTTTAAGAGGTTGAGAACTTTTTAAAATAAAAAAAAAACACAAAAAATTCGAAAAAATTAATGAAATATTTATTTGAATCGATAGTTTGAACCTTAAAGATATTTTCATGCAAATTTTGACCGCGGCTGCGTCTCAGGTAGCCCATCCGCTGAGTCCAATTTTGGCATACTCTTTCACACATATCGGCCGGTATCTCACTCACGAATGAATGCATGGATGAACGGCGCCGAATCGACATTTCGCGGTCTTCTGTCACACTAGCTGATACGGCCGCAATATTTTCTTCACTACGCACAGTACGTAAACGTGTTGGTGGTTTAATGTCCAACAAAGTAAATTTGGTGCGAAATTTGGTCACAATCTTCCGAATAGACTGCTCAGAAGGTCGAGAACGCCGACCATAAAATGGAAGCAGCGCGCGATGAACATTTCGAACCGAGCACGAATTTTGATAGTAAAATTCAATAATTTGCAAGCGTTGTTCATTTGTAAGACGATCCATGATTAAATTGCAAGCCAAACTGAAGCTGTTTGACAGTGACACAAGGTACTAAACACACGTCAGCTGTCAAAACCAGTGTTGCCAAAACCAAACCAGCTAAAAAATCACCCTTTACAAGACTTTGGGCCACGCCCACATTTGGAGGCAGAGTTGAAGAAAAACCTAAAGTTATCCAGAAAAACTTTATTTCGACTGGCCTTGAGCCTAATTTAAGAAAGCATGAAACAGAATTTTTAAGCACATTTAAGCGTAACTTGGAAATATCTGTGAAAATATTTTATAATTGATATTTTGTAATTAGGGGCGGTCGGACCACGCCCCTCTTCGAAGTTTGCATTACTTATAAAATGTCAAAAAATGGGGATGGTCCGTTTTACGGACTGTAACTTCTGCGTACACACTGTAGCACTCATTCACTGGTTATTTTATAAATATCGTTTATGCTCTCAGTTCTTTCAAAGGAGAGCATAAAAATTGGAAGGCCGCATCTGATCACAGTGTCTCTTTCTCCTTCTGTGCATTGCTTTTCCTTTTTAATGAAATTGACGGCATCAATAATTTTCAGGCCTTTAGTTTTTACGTGTTTTACAACGTCTTCTTTTGCGATATGAATCGGCGTTGTCAACATTTACTTTCCACACGTTATTTCGGTGCGAAGTAAGCTTATAATTTTCTGTTCTCACCGTGTTTGCAAGAAGGTTGCGCAATCTCCCGAAGTCTGCTATCCCGACGATGTTTATTGCGGGAGGTGGACGAATTTTCGCTTCTGGTTTAGCCTTGTTTGAGCCAGAGGGCTTATCTTCTTTTTGTATTACTTCGGGAGAGGAATTCGGTTTACGCTTCTTGCTAGACCTTTTCCTTAAAACTGAATCGGTCTCACTTGCAAGTTCGTCCTCGTCCGTAAAGTATTCGACTGCTGGTCGGTTCGGTGTTACACACTCTTTCGTTACCTCACAGTCTTTCGTTAAACGAGTACTTTTAATATCCTCGTTTTCTTTTCGCAGAGAGTCAACTTCCATTTTTAGATCGTGGAAGAGTCCCCCCATTGCAGTAAGCTGTGCTCGGAGTTCATTATTCGCCTTTTCTAAGCTCTTAATTTTCACTGAGTCCTGGTTTACCGGTGGACTACTTTTTCCGGATATGTTCGATCTAGGTGGTGGTGATCGATTTAGTTTTGTCCTTTTCTCAAAAGGATTTATAAGCAATAAAAGGCTCTCCCCAGAATCCGTAGAGCCCGCCTCCGAAGAGGGTGGATTTTCCAGCATAGCTGGGCTGCCACCTGGGGTAATCAAATCTTTCGTTTTGTTCATTGCCATTTTTTTTAACTTGTCGTTTTTATGAGAAATAGGTCAGTCACTTCTATTTTCATTTTTAATACAGCGGCCCCTTTGGAGATAGACACCGACCAGTGGATTTTAATTTAACCTTCAGATTCATCTGTAAGTCTAAACCTTACTGCTATAAGCTGCCCCAAATGGAGCAGCATCGACAGCATCTGTTGAAGCATTAAAGAGTACTTCTTCCGGTGGATTTTAGTTGGCTCTTACGACAGGTGTACCTTACCTCAAGGCTATTCTAACCCCGACCTTGCAGGGGGAAGTTTCACGACGTCATAAAGTTTTGAAAGCATTGGAGGTAGTTGCACATTTAGACCGATTGTGGGCGTGTCTGTGGGTGGAATTGAAAAAATTTAACACTTGCATTGCTTTGGGTGACGTAGAGCTTACGTACGAAATCTCAGCTTTCTACCTTAAAATTTGCGGCCTAAAAATTTGTGACATACGGACGGACGAACATTTGACTCAGAATTCCTGTGGAATAGGGTATAAAAATAGAATTTCACACAAATTCCGCAATAAGCTTAACCAACAACAAGAGCCGACGGCGGCGGTGGGGCGGACCGCTTTGACGACTTTATAAATACTTGACGGTCTTCTTTTAGGAATTCTGTGTTTTCTATACTTATGTCACTTGATTTACTTATCGATCCACGCTTATACCTTCGTAGATGTATGTGAGCTTAGCCTCTGGCTGGTCTTCCTCTCATACCCAAACCTAACTCACATGTCGTGTACAAACAGAAATATGCGGTTTTCTATAGGGCAAAATCCATATGCCGGTAAAGTTTACGATATTTCCAGTCAGGATTACATACAGTCACGAGTTATCGGCAAACGACTTTTAATCTCGACCATAACTAACTCGTCTCTAAAAGGATTGAATCGGAAGCTCTGAATCGTTTCTTGGGACACAATCGGTGACCGATTAATGTATAAATTCGTCTTCAATGGATTTAAATAAAAAGTTGTTTGAATATGTATATCCTGGCTTTTACAACCTCCTGTATCGACATGCACTTTGTCTTACAGAGTCCTCGAATTATACTTCTCAATACTTCATAATTTATGTTACCATCATTCATCCACACCACCAACTTAAATTCCAGCTCTTTGCTCAACTCTATTGGCTGCATTTAAACCAGCCCCAAAGCTTTACAGCCAAATTTGCGATTATACTCTTGGATAAATAGTTCGTAGCCCCTAAGGTGACACCAAGAATTCCATTATACATTCCCTTTGCATTTAAATTGAAAAAGTTTTGATTTGACAAAGCACCTTCCGCAACGTTCCAAAGTAGATAGGTATGTCTATCTACTCGCACTCCCGACAACGGCTGACTGGCTTGACTGCCGAATGCCACCGCCGCCGACTCCCGATCCCGATCCCGACCTCGGGGCTTTTACTTGTAAAACAATATTATATACCGAAGCCAGAAAAGCGAATCTATTCGAAACATGAGAAAATCATAAAATTACTACTCAAGTCTTAGAAATTTGACACAAAGATAATGGGAAATTTATTAGGTTCCCAATTCCGAGAGTTGCCGCCGCCGCTGTTGCTGCCACACCGACTTTGAGTGTGTTTAGATACTTTGGCGAGTTTACACGGATTCGTGGCCATCGGTTAAATCGTTTGACACTCACTAAAGCCGACCGAACTTTTTCTTTTTTTTTTTCTTAATTAATGTCCAATCGTGCAACACCGTCGTAAACATTCCCCGGAATGTTGAAATCAAAGATTTAACGAAGCAATAAATAACGTATCGCACCTTTGGAGAGTTTCATGTGTCCGTATATCTGGAGTCAGGTCAGTCTCTGAAGTGAGTATACAGAAGACTTATGCACCTGAGTGAAATCAACCAGATTCATCCAAGTATGTCGGGGGATGATGAATCGCCTACTTGATGCTGCAGTTCGTCATTCGTCAACAACCCTCCAACAAACCGTGTCGATTTCTTTGCAGCGCACCTCTGGGAATACGCTCGCTCGCATACGGGTAAGTAATTGCAATCAGCAAATTGCCGGAGACTAATAGGCAGACGCACACTCCAGCACTAAACATTCCATTAATCACGAGTGGAACCTAGTCCGAAGGGTGGCTTAGATTAATTGAAATCGTAGTGTAAAATATTCGCTGCAAGCCCCATTAATTACCTCGGGTATAGATGTGGTGGTGTAAGCGGCAACAAAAAAAAAAAAGAACGGATGGAATAACCCCAAACAGGGACTGGAGAGTCTAAACAGATCTGCGGCTGAGAGAGCTCCATGGAAATTGCACGCAAATCCCCAAAGTCCATAGTGCATGGAATGTTGTATATATCCGAAACAGAGGATACCACACCGGGTCCCGGTGATTACGACATGACATGCCAACGAAGCCACATTCAACTGTTGTCAAGTGCGGCAGCGATGGTGTTGTTAGTGCAGCTGAAACGTGGTGCCGCAGTGCTCCCCTGGGATACCGGAATTAGAAGAGCAACAACATGTCCACGAATTGGAAACATTTCCAGAACACATTCCACGTTCCTGTTCTGTCAGTCGTTTTGTGTCGCTTTGTGCTCCGCAGCATGGGTGTAGAGAGATTGGTACGCCCTGAGACCACCCAATGCGAGTTGGAATCGAAGTGGTCATACCCTTGGATGAGATAGTGGCCCAACTGATTGGATTATAAATAGAAAACAAAAGTTATATAGATACAAGGTGGTTTCGGACAGATTGGTATCGCAGCATCAGGTGGACGGGACGCACGCTCGCAGCGCAGCACGTTATCTTGATGGGAAAGAGCCCAAAGTCGAAATCTCTGTTCTGGTGCGTGGTCGTCGTTAAAACGGCCGATTTATCATGAGTCGAAAAAACGAACAGCTCCTCCAGCTAATTAGGAACATCGATGAAATATTTACAGTCCAGCCAGACAGCGTTTATGTCGCGATGTGTCGTCCATCGAGCTCCGGCTACTGACCGAGCATCATCGAGCAGAGATCTTATCGACCTCTTTGTTGGTTGGCCAGCAGCTTAATTGAACCTTTTATCGGAACATGGATCTGTGACTGTTGTTGGTCGACGAGAATTGTGAAAATCTCTCGAATTATGTCCCAAATAATTTGAATCATATCTGGATCTGGAGCGATGCAATTATTGGTAATCATATCGGGGTCTTAATCGGCTCTCGATAATTTTTAAAAAAATTGATTTCCAGTTCAATGGTCATGAGTCGTTTACCACTCCCGCCCGCTGACCGTAAAGCAGGCATATAGGGCTTCAAAATGAAGCTCAAAATTATTTATTATCCCATACCCGGGCCAGTGATGAACAAAAAGTCGAAAACAAAGCAAAAGTTCGAAGGAAAAAAAACTCGAAAATAAACTCGAGAGCCTTGGCCAGTTCTGGGCCAGTGACTTCATTAATAATGAAAATTTATAGCGACAACTGGGTTGCAAGGAAGCAAACTCCGTCTATACGCTACATGAGGGAGGATAGATACTATATCTCAATTTCCTAAGTGACCAGAGCTATGCTATAATGTATTATTTAAGGGTCAGACTGTTTTTAGTCAGTCTGGCCGAATGACACATCTCTGACAGGCACATTTCAGGCGATGGATTTATTATGGAGAACACGTTTCAGCAGTTGCTGCCGTTTATTTGTCCAACCCTAAGTTCCGATCTGTGGGTAACGGAAAACTCTTCCTACCGGCATACGCAATGCACCCATTCCTGGGACTTGTATATCCTGTTTGTTCGAACACCTTCCTTGGTTCATTCTTTTTTGCAAGGACTTTTCTTGTTTTTACCGGCTCTTTGCGATGCACTTGATTCCCCTAGGGGGAGTGGTGGCTCCATCGGCCACGCGCGATGGTATATACAGATGAGAAGGACGTGCTAAAAATATTGAATAAATCGAAGGACGGGCAAGCCCCTTAATCATTTTGGTGAGCCAGACAAGTGCGTTTGTTCGTGCGACAAATATCCTTGGAGGTTTTATAAATGGTGGCGGCGGCAAGGCATGGGGAGGGGGAGCGACATCACGTGAGTTGGTGGCGGAGATGGATGCTCTTAAATTTTTGAAGTGACACGCGACGATTTTATTTAGTGCCATCGGGGTTGTTGGATGTTACGGGGGATTGCAATTTGACGTTAATGCATTTCAAGGTACGATATATCGATGAAAGGATTAAAGGAGGACTTTTTTATTGCGACAAGGATAACTTTATACCTTTGAAAGGTGTGGCGCTTGGGAAGCCATTAGGGGGCTCTTGGATAATCAAGAATTACTGCTTAGTGCTTACATGTGTCGATATATGTATGGCTAAAAGAGTATAGGCTTTAGTAAAAAAGAACGATTTTTACTTGACTTAAGATGCTTACCTGGAAGGGAAAATATTTGTCGGTGGTCTGTTCAAAAATTAAAAGTAGGATCTGTGGTACAGGTGTGTTGTTAGACCTTTTGCCCCTATTTTAGCTGGAGAACGGTCTGTCGTACCTAAAACGGAACTCGTTACGTTTATACATTGAGTAAAAAATTTATTACGCCGAGATTCATGGATGATGTCCGGAGTAACGCCATAAACGATTTAGATAAACTGCACTGCTTGTAATTTTATTTCAGCTTGAAGATCTTGACTTGAACTTAAATCTTTTTTGGAATTTACTAGTTTACTAGTTGGCTAGGTTGGTTGGCTTGGTCTGCAATGTCATTCACATAGTAGCTCTGGTGGCCAGAAGATATTGGCATAACATGGAAACAGCATTAAAGTATCTAATCTCCCTGATCTTGCCTGCATTTGCATACTAAGGTAGTTAGGTAGATATATTAAAGACCCTGTTTGCATTACTGATGTCCCAAGTAAAAAAAGGCAATTGAACATCCTCCAGATTTGTAGATGGACGGACTCAAGTTTTGCGATTGCCTTAAAAGGTGGAATTAGTCAACAAGAATCCTAGTTATAAAAGTTCTGCTAATAGAAATGAGCTTTACAACGAAAAATGAAAACCTGTGTGAGCTATTAAAGCAGCCTACGACAACGACACCGTCTGGAAAAAGCCTCTCCCGTAAAAGCTTTTCAAGAAAATCCCCTGTATGAAAATCTGCAGCCACATATGTGCAATGATTCTGATATAGACTATTCAAGAACTTGCCCAACGATTACCCCAGAAGAACAAGAAAGCTAAACAACGGCTCTACGTCAGTGCCTGCTCCTTCACTTTGCCACCTGAACACGAACACCAATGCCCATAATCTATGGACTAAGGGCATTGGTCGGAGTGTTTTTTGATAGGAAAGCCACTAAAGGACATTCTTGATCCCGATTTTAGTGATACGAAGGTGATTTTAAATGACCAAATTAGATGTGTCAAACTTTTTGGAAGCACAGAGCAGTTTATGCATCATTCACGATTCATGCATCATTTTACCTAAAAAAAATTCTTACACCCGACCCAGGGCATATTAATTTGAATGCACAGTTTTTAACACAGTGAAACAATCAACGTAGACCCTTAAGTTCTTTTATAGAGATGATCGAGACCAACAGGTGAATTGATTATTCCATGTCCGTCCGTCAGTCCGTAGGTGTGAAGATTTTAGGTGTTTAAAATTGAGCTAGAAAGCTCAAACTTGGAATTTACTTATTTTAATTTTCATTATGTACAGACAAAATGAAAATTGATAAAATCGACTCATAGCCACGCCCATAAGTGACTTCAATGTGAGACTACCTCTAATTCACATTTTAATTCTAAATGCCTTTTGGTCAAGTTAAAAAAAGTAGGATTTCATATTTCGGTGCAGAGCAATAGCGGACCAAAGCCTTTAATCAGACATAAATTTTTGCTTGCAACATCGACCATGCCCACTTTTAACTCTACTTTTAACTTTTAATTCTAAATCGAAAAAAATTTTGGACAAATATTTAAGACATTACCAATTGCTAAGTTTGTTACATACAAAGTATTGAGCTCCGCCCAATTTTAGGGGGCGTTTTTAGGAGAAAGACTTTTTTTAAGCAATAATTTTCGCCTTTGACACATTCTCTCATGATTTTACTACACTACCATTGCAGTGTAGTAAACAAAGAGGGGACATCTTTGACTATTTGCCCGATTTTCTGATCTAAAATTATTATTACAATTCTTTCATTAATTTTAATGTAGGCCTTCGTAAGTCTACTACTCTTATTTAAGGCAAATTTTAAGCTTAGGTATAAATATTTAAATGGTGGTCAAAGGATAGACATGTGCACTCAAGAGGATACAAGCATCCACAGGTTTTCTAAACCCACCTCTGTCTATCAACTCCTACTCTCACCTCCCCGTGGTGAACACCGGGTGCCTAGTACCTCAACTGGAGATTGGGTTACAACCCCTTTGGAAGGTTGTTGGGGGTAGCAGACGAGAGAGGGGGGGAGGAGTGTTCCCACTAAGGCACTTCTCCTTGCATCCGGACGGCAGCGGAGGAATTCCCCAGATGGAATCAACGGTGGCGTCCATAGTTCCAGTCAGGCCGAACTACTTAGTGAACACCTTATATGGGCTACTACGACGTATTCGGAGCTCAGGCCTATAAGGAGCGGGCTATCCGGCTCTCCGTCCTTAGAGCTAAGCAAAGGATCTGGTCCTCCAGGTTGGGGGTCGTGCCGTCGGGGTGACTTCCCCGCCACGTAAAGAAACACCAGTCACGAAGCAGAAACAAGCCTCGGATTCGGACGGATTTACTGTTGACGACCAATGCAAACGAGAAAAGGACAACGAGCTACGGATCTGCACGTGGAATGTTAGGTCCCTTAACAGACCACGTGCAGCCGAGCAACTAGCGGAGGCCCTTAACGACTGCAAGGCAGACATTACTGCCATCCAAGAAATGCGGTGGGACGGGCCGGGCAAAAGAAGGATGAAAAACTGCGACATCTACTACGGCGACTGCTATCGGCATCAAAGACAGCGCCTATTTGGATGTGGTTTCGTTGTTGGAGGCAGACTTAGGCAAAAAGTCTTGAGCTTCAACCCTGTAAGCGAGCGCCTCGCGACGATCCGCATCAAGGCTAAATTCGCCAACATTAGCCTGATATGCGCACATGCCCCCACAGAGGAGAAAGATGACGAGACCAAAGATATGTTCTACGAGCTCCTGGACAAAACTTATGAGCAGTGCCCTAGCTACGACATTAAGATTGTCCTAGGCGATTTTAATGCCAAGCTAGGAAGGGAGGGCATCTTTGGTCGTACTGTCGGAAAGCATAGCCTGCACGACACGACCTCCGATAACGGATTCAGGCTGATCGACTTTGCTGCGGGGCGACACGTTGTGGTAGCTAGTACACAGTTCCCGCATCTCAATATCCACAAAGGGACATGGAGATCTCCCGATCAATCAACCGTCAACCAGATTGACCATATTGCGATCGACGCAAGGCACTCCTCCAGTATCATGGATGTCCGAACTTTCCGAGGGGCCAACATTGACTCGGATCACTACCTTGTTGTAGCCAAGGTACGGCTGCGGATATCCCGACCAGCGCCAAGAAATGGAAATACTGTGAGGAAGTTTGACGTCGGCCGACTACAATCGCAAGAGATCGCCAGGTCCTTCTCCAACCGAGTCTCTCAAAACCTTCTACGAAGTCCTATGCAACCAGCATCAAGTATTGATAGCCAGTGGCAACACTGCCAAAATGCCATCAGTGACGCCGCCTCTGAAGTGCTGGGTTTCACACGGCGACCACAACGAAACCCCTGGTTTGACGATGAATGCCGGCAAGCACATGCAGCTAAACAGGAAGCATACAAAGCGGCGCTGCACAGAAGGACTAGAGCTGCTCGCGAGCTCTACGAGCAGAGGAGGAGAGAGGAGCACCGGCTTCTCCGAAGGAAAAAGAGAGAGCACGAGAAGCGCGCGGTTGAAGAGATAGAGAGATGTTACAACAGGAATGAGGTTAGAAAGTTTTACCAAAGGATCAAAAGGTCCTGCCAAGGGTATAAACTTCGAACTGAAGCCTGTAAGGACCATCAAGGGAACATCGTTGTAGAATCGCAGTCGGTGCTGAGGATTTGGAAAGACCACTTCTGCAGACTGTATAACGGCGAGGACGAACCAAATACCGCTGTCAGGCAGAACGAACCATTCAACCCGGGCGAAGACGTTACCGACGAAGCATACGAACGATACCGCCCACCCGACCTGGAGGAGGTGAAAGTAGCTGTGTCTAAGCTCAAGTGCAACAAAGCAGCCGGAGCAGACGGCCGAGCTGCCGAACTTTTTAAATCCGCTGGCGATGAGCTGGTTAGGAGCATGCACCAGCTCATCTGCAAGATATGGTCGGAAGAAAGCATGCCCGACGAATGGAACCTCAGCATTGTTTGCCCGATCCTGAAGAAAGGAGACCCTCTGAGTTGTGCCAACTACAGAGGCATAAGTCTTCTTAACATCGCATACAAGATCTTTTCTGCTGTACTGTGTGAACGCCTGAAGCCGTTTGTCAACAATCTGATAGGCACATATCAGTGTGGCTTTAGGCCAGGAAAGTCCACCATCGATCAAATATTCACACTGCGGCAGATCTTGGAGAAAACCCAGGAATTCCAAATCGATACACACCACCTCTTCATCGATTTTAACGCCGCGTATGACAGCATCTATAGAGACGAGCTATATAGCGCAATGTCTAGTTTTGGCATCCCTGCCAAACTCGTCAGTCTCTGCAGGATGACGATGGAAAACTCACGCTGTTCCGTCAAGGTCGGCAAAGACCTCACCGACCCCTTTGATGTCAAAAAAGGATTTAGACAAGGCGACGCGCTGTCATGCGACTTCTTCAACATCATACTTGAGAGAATTGTGCAGAACTCTCGCGCCAACACCAGAGGTACAATCTTTCAAAAGTCCGTTCAACTACTTGCATACGCAGACGACATTGACATAATCGGTAGAACAAAGCGTGATGTCAGTGAAGCCTTCGTGAGTATTGGGACGGAAGCGGCGAATATGGGTTTAGCAGTCAATGAGGGCAAAACCAAGTATATGCTGTCATCAAGAAAAGACACCCAACACCGACGTCTTGGACAAAACATCACCATCGACAGCTATAACTTTGAGGTAGTTAGGGACTTTGTCTACCTGGGTTCCATCAATTCAGACAATGACACCAGCGCTGAAATCAAACGAAGGATAACTCTTGCCAATCGCTGTTTCTTTGGGCTAAGAAGGCAATTGAGTAGCAAAGCCCTCTCTCGAGCAATTAAAGTGTCAATGTATAAGACCCTCATCATCCCAGCCCTGCTTTACGGTGCAGAAGCATGGACCCTGTCAAAGGCGGATGAAAACACTTTAGGCTGCTTCGAGAGGAAAATTCTTCGGACGATTTACGGTCCCTTCTGCATAGACGGAGAGTGGAGGAGGAGATATAACATCGAACTGTACGGGCTGTACAGTGATACCGACCTAGCCAAAAGAGTCAAAACACAACGTCTACGATGGCTGTGTCATCTAGAGCGGATGGACACCAACGCCCCGGCCCGGAAAATCTTCGAATCCACACCGCAGGGACGACGCGGTAGAGGAGCACCGAGACTCAGGTGGCGCACGCAAGTGGAAGGGGACCTCAGCCAACTTCGCGTGCGAAACTGGAGACGGCTAGCTAGAGACAGAGCTGGCTGGCGAAGCTTGTTGGCTGAGGCCCAGGTCCACCCCGGACTGTAGCGCCACCTTAAGTAAGTATAAATATTTAAAAGTAAATAAATAATTAATAAGTTTAAATACTCAAATTTCTCTAGAAACGCAGAGCAAAAAATATTTTTTTTGTGTATTTTTTTTTGGTTCGGTTGCTTTTCGCCATGTTGCTTTTTGCCACGTTGCTTTTTGCCACGTTGCTTTTCGAGTTCAAGTATCTATGGTTACATAACTGCTTAACAAGCCATAAATATCTCACATTTTATTGCATACTCCTCAACGAATATTTATTATTTAATTCATTTACATTTTAAGGACTTACACTGCCACCCAATTGCACAGATGAAAAAAATAAATTTTGCTTTCTGGCTTCTATCTCACGCTCTATTGCATATATAGTTTTTATACCTCTTCCCATATGATAGGAGGTATATTAAGTCCTCTCTTGTTTATTGTTACATACACCAAATAAAAATTTTATCGCTTTATCACACTTAGTGGGCGTGGCATCAATTTAAAGGGTAATTTTTAAATTTTTAAAATAATTGAAGAACCATTTTTAATTTTATTTAATATTTTTGTTCCAAATCGAAAAAATTTTTCTTAATGTATTATGTAGAAAATACATAGTTCTAAGCTTCGCTCGAACAAGACTTTTGGCAACGCCCACGTTTGGAGGCAGTATTGAAGAAAAACCTAAAATGTTTCAGAAAAACGTAATTTCGACTGACCTTAAGGCTAATTTAAGAAAGCATGAAACAAAAAATAGCAGGTTAGATAAACGAGACTTCAGTCCAGATTTCGTTCATACAAAGTTTTTAGTGACGCCGCCTTTTAGGGGTCGACGAAAAAATATTGAATTCGAACCGAAAAATTGCATTTTTACGTACATTTAAGCGCAACTTGTAAATATCTATTTATTATTAAGGGTAGTTGAACCACGCCCCTTTTCAGAGTTTGCACCTCTTATCAAATATCAATAAATAACAATAACGTCCGTTTAACGGACTGTAACTTCTGCGTACACACTGTCAATTACTCACTGGTTATTTATTTATATACACATAACCGTAGGGCCACAATAGTAAAGCTGTAGCGGTAGTAAGAGCTGTCAAAAGTTGAATTTATACTAAATCAATCGAAGGCTTGTTAATACATTGGTTATGGCTGTAATTTCGTATGCAGATGTTGTCTACAGTAACTAAGGCTTATTATCCTTTTGCAAGTAGACTTAAGCGATGTTGTGAAACAGTTTTACGTACGATGCCGAAACGACATACTCTCGGAGTTTTTTCGAAATTTTTATTTGTCTGAACCAATATATTAAATTGATAAATGTTATATTCCTTTACAAATCAGCACAACAAAATTGCGTTCAGAATTTAACATTGACTATGAACGCTTAATTATCTTCGCAGCTTTTCTTTATTTATTCTGTAAAGCTTTGGAATGCCCTTTTGCATACCAAACACAGGCTATAAAACCGCCTTATATGTGCACAACATCCCTTGTCTGTACAACTGATTTTTTTGTTTGTTGACTATGTAAATGCTTGCAAATTTACTAATTTATACTCAATAATTGTTAATTGTAAACATTCAAACTGAATCTTTTTATCTCTTTATGCTGTAAGAGACTTTGCTTTAGTTAATTATTGTATATATCAACGTCGCGCATTGAGAACCACCTTTAACGGTCATCATCATCATCATCATCATTTTCGAATGCCGCCTATCCTTTAAAAGGGTCGCGGAGCGAGGGTGGCTAAATGGTCCTTCCATCTTTCTCGATCCTCCGCCACCAACTCAAGAGACTCCGGCGCAACCCCCAGGCGGGACTCAGAGAGGTTCTTTACCTGATCCCACCACCTGTTTCTTGGCCTACCAGGGGGGCGACGCGCTCGCATCTCGGCAGATGACCTGTCTAGGAAGTCTGTCAGGGGGCATGCGAACAACGTGTCCAAACCATCGAAGAATCGATCGCTCCACTCGGAGAAGTAGCTGCTCAACATTGAGATTCCTACGAATACTGACGTTTCTCACTCTGTCCCTTAGAGTAACACCAGCAACGCACCTCAGGAATCTCATTTCGGCAGCTTGTACCCGCGATCTAATTCTTTCGGTCATTACCCAAATTTCATGACCATAGATGAGGGTTGGAACGAACACTGAATTAAAAACTGAGATCTTTGCTTTCACTCCAAGCTCAGCTTTCCTGATGACCGGCCGGCGCAGTTCCTTTACTATTGCTCCAGCTTGGCCAATTCTACAGGACAACTCAGTATCACTCCTCCCATCTTTTGTGAAAAAGACCACGAGATACTTAAACTTCTCCACCTGTTTTAATGGAACTCCATTTATGTGCAGGGTACACTGCACAGGTGTTCGGGAAACAACCATCATTTCCGATTTGTTCACGTTTACTTTCATCCCAGCATCACCACAGATGGCTGCAAACCTATCCAGTGCTCGTTGAAGTTCCTCTTTGGATGATGCTAGGATGGCCAAATCATCTGCGAAAAGCAGATGGCTCATCCTGATGCCAGCCAATTCGAAACATGCTCGCCAAGACTGCGCCTCACCATCCAGTCCATATATGCTATGAAAAGGAGCGGCGACAGAACACAGCCCTGGCGAAGTCCAACGCGCACATCAAAAGGACGGGATTTGACGCCATTTATCCGTACACAGCTTCTGCAGTTTCCATACAAAGACTGAATGGCTCTCAGAAGAGGCCCACTCAGCGCATAGTCCTGCAAAACTCTCCACAGTGTATCCCGAGGGACTCGGTCATACGCCTTTTCCAGATCTACAAAACACGCATAGACCGGTTTGGCATATTCCCAGGCCTTCTCAAGAATAACCTTCAGAGTAAAAAGCGGGTCGGTTGTGCCTCTGCCAGGCCGAAAGCCGCACTGTTCTTCCCGTAACAAAGGCTCGATTACAGCTCTGGAACGCGTTTCCAACACCTTCGCGAATACTTTTCCCGGAAGACCCAAGAGAGATATGCCCCTATAGTTGGCGCAATCTCTCCTGTTCCCTTTTTTGAAAATGGGCACTATAACTCCCGTTTGCCAATCGCTAGGTGCCTTCCCGCTATCCCAGGCCACCTTAATGACACGTGTTAGCCATTTAACACCCTCTTCACCCATTGCCTTGAGCATTTCTGGCCGGATTTCATCAACTCCAGCAGACTTGCCAACTTTTAGCGATTTAATCGCTTCAGTGACTTCGTCTATTGTGGGACTGTTCTCCGCCCGTATCTTGTCAGCAGTGGGAATGCCATCTTCAGTGCCCTGTTGGGGGTTGAGCAACTCCGAAAAGTGCTCCCTCCATCTGCACAAGACATCTGCCGATAAAAACAGCTGCCATTCCTCCTCTACATTCAAAAGGTCAGTTGGAATTTGTTCAAACTTCTTCGAAACATGCTGTGCAAAACGCTCTCTGAAATCAGAGTCAGTCAAAAATATTTAAAAAAAACACCTTTAACGGTGTTTTTTTTTAATATTTTTAATACTTATTCAGTTGAGCGGTAGTGTATCTATACTTGATAGGTAAAAAAACTAAATAATAAATATTCATACACACAGTATGCAACAATTTGCGAGGAGTAATTGGTTGCCTAAGAACCATTTGTTCCTGCCCGTTAATGTCTTTGAACTCTAATATTACTTGAGTTCAAAGTAATCGTGGCGAAAAGCAACGTGGCGAAAAACAACGTGACGAAAAGCAACGTGGCAAAAAGCAACGTGGCGAAAAGCAACGTGTCGAAAAGCAACGCTCCCATTTTTTATACCCAACCGCGGGTATATTAATTTGAATGCATAGTTTGTAACAGGGAAATAATCACCGCAGACCCTTAGGACCTTTTAGAGATATGATCGAGACCAACAACTGAATCGATTAATTTTTTCCTTGCATTTTGGTCAAGTTAGACAAGGCACAGGAACTTAAATTTTGGTACTGATCAATATTGGCCTAAGACCTTGAACAAGGGAAAAACTGAACCGCCCACAATATCGATCATGTCTACTTTTAACATGTTAGATGTTTAAAAACCCGATTTCTCGGGAAGTTGAATCCAAATCGAAAAAAATTTTATGACAAGTATTAAAGACATTACCTTTTGCTAAGTTTACCCCACACTAAGTTTTGGGCTCCGCCTACTTTTAAGAAGCGTTTTTAGGGAAAAACTGTTTTTTTTTCTGAAATAATTTTCGCTTTTACCGTATTTTCTTATGATTCTAACGAAATTACAAATAATTTATTTTAATTTAAAGCCCATGACCATTTTTGGGGGCGTGGCCTATACAAATAATATATGAAATCGGGCTAAGAAACTTTAAGATTTGGTGTTACATGGGGTCGGGTATATAGAAATTTGTCACAGATAAACTCTTGCACTTACTCACTTGTTTTATTTAAAGTCAATAAACTCTTTTGCATACTGTTTAATATTTTATAATTTTTATGTGTTTTGTTTGTTTTTTTTTAATACTCTGGGCACAGGTTTCGTTATTGGTCATAAATGCGGCTTTTTCGATTTGGTTTTTAAGCCGTTAGAAAATTTAACGTTAGAAACGTCATTTTCAAAAGATCATAAAAACCTACAAACCAAATTTTATTATAATAAGTTGTACCGTTAAGATACCAGAAAATAAATTTTGAAATGTTTTTGTAGCTTTCGACCTAAATCTCAGAATCTGCTTAATATTCGAAAAATTTCTATAAATTTCCCGAAAATTACATATAATTCCTAATGTCATATAATTTGGCCTTATAACATCGGAAATAGTCATGGGGAAAAAAGGCCCATATAGGCTTTTTTAAAGAAGTAATTAAAACGTTATGACCTTAAGCACGTTGCGCACGGGCACCTATTTTTCATTCCTCTTTTCCCACAAACTTATCAATATTTTGCAAATATGCGAGGGATTTTTCAAAAATTCATTAGAAAAATCCATTCATTTATTTTAAAAAAATTCTTCTTTCTGTCTCTAAAACTTTTTAAGATATGCACCAAAACACTTTCTGCCTTTTTTAACATCAAAATTGAAACTTTAATTAAAGTTTCGTGTGTAACACTTGTATGCGTTCTCATTTTTCGCTCGGACTTTATAAGTGTACTAAATTTAATCTTTCTATGACTCATCGTACAGAAGGTAGAGGTGCGGACGGAAAACGTAGTAAGACGGAAAATATCATGCAAGGTCCTTTTTATACCCCATCCCATAGGAGGTATATTAAGTTTGTCACATACTTTGTAACTTACTTAAGGCGGCACTACAGTCCGCGGTGGACCTGGGCCTCAGCCAAGAAGCTTCGCCAGCCAGGTCTGTCTCTAGCTCGCCGTTTCCAGTTGCGCACGCGAAGTTGGCTGAGGTCCCCTTCCACTTGCGTGCGCCACCTGAGTCTCTGTGCTCCTCTACTGCGCATACTTTGTGCGCATAACACGGTGAAATAGTAATGGTAGACCCCCAAGACCTTAGAGGCTCGGGGGATCTCGGGGAAGTTCGGGATCGACCCGGAATTCTGAATCGAATAAGCAATGTCCGTCCGTCCGTCTGTTTTTAAAATGTTTTTAGGCCTTTAATTTTGAGCAAGGGAGCTGAAATTTAGTAGGTACACTTCACGTCATGCGAAACAGTACAACCGTAAAAATTTTTAAGACAGACACGCCCGAAATCGGTCCAAAGTTGCAACAACCTCCAGAGTTTTCAAAACTGTAAGACGTCTTAAAAGGTTAAAATTTGACATTTAACATCTCCTAAAAAATGTAAGACACAAAAAAGAACTTTTAATTGGTAAACCTCCTCCAGTAGGCGTGGCATCTATTTTAAGAGTAAATTTTCAAATGCATTTTAATCAATATTTTGGCTCCAAATTGAAAAAACTTTGCTCAATATTTTATGTAGAAAACACATAGTTCTTCATTTTGTTCTTACTTTAGGCCACGCCCATACTTGGAGGCAGAATTGAAGAAAAACCTTAATTTTTTTTAGAAAAATGTCATTTCGACTGGCATTGTCTAGGAAAGCATATGAAACAAAAAAATAGCAGGTAGGGTAAACGAGATTTCATTTCAGACTTTGTTTATACAAAGTTTTTTAGCCACGCCCCCTTTTAAAGGGCTATTTTTCAAAAATATTGAATTTAAACAGAAAAATGCATTTTTACGTTACCTTAAACGTTACTTGGAAATATCTGAGTCAATATTGATAGTTTGTTATAAGGGGCGGTTGGACCACACCTCTTTTCGAAATTTGGACTAGTTATAAATTTTCAAAGAATAACAATAACATCAGCATTTTACAATGTGGGTTAGGATAGGGTACTCAACGGCTCGTTTTACGGACTGTAACTTCTGCGTACACACTGTTGCACTTACTCACTGGGTCCATTTATGGACGGACCGCTAAAAATCACAAGCCCAAAAGTCTTTATTTGCCTTGATTCCTGGAAATCCGCAGATTTGGAAGGTCTGCAAGAGAGTTTCCATTAGCAGACCGTTAACAGTTTTCGAAAAAGATGACACCACCAAATAAGATTTAGCGGTTTCGCAATAGCATACCGGAATACAATGGCGCGGCGCGGTTGCAAAAGGTGCCCCTTTAAGGCGAGGGTTGTGTCATCTTTACCTTCTTAATACCAAATTAAGTCTGTCGTGGTGTAGTTATTTCAGTTGTTATTTAAGTCATGGCCACAGCGGCTGTTGAATCTCCATGGTTCTACGAGTTAGCCGGTAGATAGGTACAGAGGCTTTCTGAGAGCCAAAGCCACCAGCTATGCACAAACCTACGAGGCCTAAGGCGGTTATAGTTAAGTTAGTCCGCCTACAGAAGAACCGATTGTGTTGGGATGAGACACAATTACGATAAACCTTGCCAAAACAATCGGAAGAATTTTTCTAGTAGCTGATATATCCCTTAGGCCTACGTCTTTCGCAACAGGTTTCTAATAAGTCCATTTAAAACTTAAGAATGTTGAGCCTAAATGCAAGTCTGATCTTGAAGAGTTTTCAATACTTGTTTATAGATGTCATGAAGCTTTTCTATGCAATCAGGAACTGCGTCCACTTTTTTAAACTTTTGCAATGGTGCCCTGGCCTATTTTTAGCCAAAGAATTTGATTTTTGGTTATTTGGCTCTGGAGAAAAGTCAAATTGTAGGCAAGAAGGCAAACAACATACAAATTTACTAAGGTACTCTGTCGTCATAGAATTTGAATTTCGGAACAGAGTTCGAAGGTAAGTTAAAATTCAAATTCGAAACAGGGGTCGAAGGTAGGTCAAATTCTTCTGACAGTAAAATATCGATATGCACCTCGTTGTTCGAACCCCGTCGCTTTTTATGAAGAGTGACAAAAGGGACTACCAACTTCCTCTATGGTAGAAAAGGTTTGAAAATCAAGCTAGTTTCCAAACCGAATTGGCCTCATCTCGAACCCGTGTAATTAACAATGCGGCCCCATGTTAGAACACAATAATTCATTGCATAACAGATGCTTTTGTAAGCTATCAAACACACCTCTATGAAATTCCTAGAAACATATTGTTCACACAAGTGCTTTGTAAAACTCTCGACATCAGTAATGGCTGGGGCCTCCGTCCAGTCTCACAGCCCAGCCAGCGCCAATGATATAAGGTGCTCCATTTCAAAATCGTTAAAATAAGCAAAAATTAATTTCCCAAAAAGCTACCAATTAATGCCGAAACACGCGCACCACACCAGCGTACTAGTATGTACCTACACCCACCAGAACATCATTGTAAACAGCGCGCTTATGGATGGAGGAGCATAAAGCAACTCACTCCTGGCAGCTCTGATAAACATTCGAAAACACTACAAATCGCGTCGCTCATGAAAATTAATTCCAAAGAATGTAAAATGTGAGCCGACACCGCTTTTGCCCCTGCCCCCATAGTGAGCACCGCATGTGTCGCCACTTTTATGGAGCTCGCTGCAATCCGGAACATTCCGCATCCTCCAGATCCAGCCCGTAGAGTCGTTCCCGTCATATTGTACAGACCCTGTCGAACGAAACAAAATTTTTGAGTAAACACTCTCGCGCGCGCGTCGGGTACGACTGTTATTATTAAGTACGAGGGTAAATATTTACGCCCAGCATTCAAATTTTATTTAAATTAGGGGCTAAGTAAACATAAATTAGTAGAGTAGAAAACAGCAGTAATTGGACTCAATGAAGCACTTACCCTTAAGTAGGTGTTAAAATTATTGAGTTAATGAAATTATTATTCGTCGGCATGGGCTGGGCTTCTGAAATATTGAAATAGTGCTCCTCGGTGTTTTATTATTCCGGACAGACAGCGCGCGCAAAATATATTAATAGTTTGTCGGGTCACCGTGTGGGGTCACCCCTGCCCATCATGGTGCACTGGGCACGTACGTGGCATGGTGCAAGCAAACAATGGCAACGTGGGTAAGTCACGTTCGGATGTGCCGATATGCCATAGTCCGCATCAAAACTATACTCCTTTGCAGGTTTTTCGGCATGCAGATATAGGTACACCCAAAGGCCGCAATAAATCACCGGGATTAGTTGTATAATGACCACCTTGGTCGGTGCAGTGACGCGGTGGTCCTGTCATCAAAAGTGACTAGGATGGGATCACAAGGCACAGAAAGTTACTTAGCTGTTAGACCCTAATTAAATTCCGGGCCAAATTAGGCTTGGGTCGCCTCTGCCGTGCCCCACTCTTAAGTTATTCTACTCGCACATAATCAGCATGACAAAAGGTCGACAGGCCTCTGTGATGAAGAAAGAAAACATTCGAAACGAAATTATGCGCAGAGCGCCTTTGATGTCGTTCTTATGAGTCGTATCCTTGGATATAGAGCACGAGGACTCTGTGTGGGAATTCCAGGGCACAACACAATGCAAATTAGCTGGTGGAATTGTAAATCAATTAACTTTCGCGTCCCTAATCACAAAGCAAACTGCTCCGCAGCGCGAGAGCAAATGGAACAAATCATTGCGCCGAGCATAAGGCTGGCGCTGGGGAGTCCTATTCTTATTGCCAGTAGCTATAGTCCCCCATACTCCGGAGGGTTGGGGGATTTATTTATGCAAATCAGGAATTAAAATGACACGTTGAAATTGTTTTGTCTGCCTCCTGTCAGTGTTTGCTTTGGTGGCGCAATGCTGCTGTACTTCTACGACTGGAACTAGGAGCTCCAGGCATAGGACACCATCCGGTGGTAGTTCATTTTTGTTGATAGAATTGTATTTTCTGTTTTTTTTTTTGCCCCTCTCTGGCTTGTCGACAATATTTGCGATTGTGATAAAAGCTCCTGCATAGAGGTGGTTCATACTGTACAGACAGTCGTACACGACTCTGTGATGGCAGTGAACTCGAACTCGAGACTAGCTGGAATGATTCAGGGCAGGCAGCCTCGCTTTTTCTCTGGAAATATGTGTTTCCTGGGATGTTTTAAATTCCACATCTTTGCTGCCGAAAGTATACACGTGTATAATACAGAAATGTCCTTCCTGGTTATACGTGTTGTGCCTGGAATCAGCAATGAGGCAAAAACGGATATTTCTGATTTTTCTGAAGTATCCTTACGATATGTGCCTGGGGGTGCCAAGAGTGTGGTCCTACTAAATGGCAAAAAAATTATGTGCATTAGGCAGTGGCTGTATTTTCCCCTATGACTACGTCCGCCTATATTTATGACGTGTCTGCCACTATTACCGAGCGATGACTTTGCACGTTTGACGGGGACGTGCGTCGTTGGGAGAAAACATACCAATCCTGGTGCTGCAGAATTGCAGGCTCATTTTTGTCAATTTTGCCAATGCTCGAAAGGACTATCCTATCGATTGGCAAAGAATAGAACGAGATTAGGCGTTGGCTATATGGTAAAAGTCTCTTCCCTTTCACAATGTGTCCTTAATTGTGTTTATCTTGTAATTAAAATAATTACAGCCTCCCGAGCCGCATTCATAAAACATAAGTTCGCATCGGGAAGCCTGTGTGTGTGTACGCGTGCGGCGTTGTCGCAATGTTATATAATAACTCCATAAAGTTGGGATTATGTCGGCTTTGGGGTGTGTGTAAGGCCGGAGAAGTGTTTGTTTTATTTTCGGGAATAGCCCTTTAACTTTTTCGGGAGCGGGGGAATGAGACGTTTACACAAATTTCGGGGGATTACACCCTTGAAGATGATGTTTTTGGGTCTATAAAGTGGCGGTGTTGAGTCAAATTCGCGTGTAGTTTCAATAAAGATTCTAGCTCCTTGCAAATGGCCATAGAACAGTGATTTTTCGGGGATAAGAGAAAGAGATAAGACCTCTAATGCGGGTAGACAATGTTCTCCAAGGAGACTATTTTTGGGGAAAACATTTAATGGCCCATCTTAGGGGACATTTCTATATCGAATCGCAGGAAAATAGGTACTTGAAGAAGGATAAAGGAATAATCAAGTTGTATTTTGCTTTGACATTAAAGTCATAAGCGAATGGGGAGAGTGATGTTCAAGGATGTTTGGATGAAGTTAAAGGAGAAAACTTTTGTTTGATGTTGGAAAAAGGCAAATTATAGACATTAACCTCTTCCTTTTATCTTTTATTGTTCAAGTGTGTCAAGTTTGATGATTTGTTGGGCTCTTACCTCGCTGATTCTTTTCGGGAACATACAGTAACCAGAAGATAAAGTCAGAAGTTATGCTTCAGAACTTACAAAAGGTTACTCCAAACCTGACTTAAAAATATAGAGAAAATTAACCTTTTATTACGACCAAAAAAGGTTCCGGTCTCGCAACCACAATAAAAAATCGTGTTTCAACAAAAAAAGATATAAATTCAGTTCGCAACGCAAAAAAATGGCTTTAGTAGTCAGAAAAATAAATTGCGTTTGCCTTCACAGCATCTAAAAGGTGCTTTTTGAGGCCAGACAAGTCTCGCTGTTAAGGGTCAAAAGTACCATACATACATACATTTTCTAAAAGCCGCTTATCATCTACAAGGGTTGCGGAGCTAGGGTGGCTAAATGGTCTTTCCATCGTCCTCGATCCTCCGCCACCAACTCAAGAGCCTCAGGTGCAAGCCCCAGGCGGGACTCGGAGAGGTTCTTTACCTGATCCCACCACCAATTTTTTGGCCTGCCAGGGGGCCGACGCGCTCGCATCTCGTCAAAAGTACCATTAAAACATTTTTGTTTTTGCGAAACCCAAAAAGTGTCTAAAATAAAAGGGAGAAGTGCCTCTGTCTTGGGGTCGGGAGCACAAACTTGTCTTCGGCTTTTATGAAATCGGAAAATATGTATGGGGCTCATCATCACAAATAGTGAGTTGTTCACGAAAAACCAAAAGGGTGTCTCGGCTGGAAAATTACCGTCATTCTTTTATTAAAAAGTCTGGAAAAACCTGAAGATCTTTAGCCATATTTCGACTGCCGGATGTAGCAAAAGCTGCACCGAAACCGTTGTAACCGGAGTGCCCAGTTTGATTGAGGGGTGCTAAAAAATATTAGCCTCCATTTCCTATTTTTCGACCCTCTTTCCCGAAACGAAAGCTCTACATTGCCTGCTGTTACATTCGTCCATCCCAACCCATTCATTGTTTGTAACTTTTTATCGACTCTCTATTTGATATTGCCGACCCCAGTGACATTATCATTGTCTGTGGCGATTTTAATCTCCCGCACCTGAAATGGGCGAAATCCGATGATGAGACTTATTTTAAAGCAACCAACCCCTCCTCTAGCAAAGAAATCCTTTTCAGTGATCGCCTTCTAGACTCTGGTCTCTTCCAAATCAGCAACACAACCAACATCATGAATAGGCAGCTTGATCTTATCTGTACATTCGACAACGAAATCTGCACCGTCGCCGCTGCTAGAAACTCTCTCCTGCCAACCTTAGACCCACTTCACCCACCCCTATCAGTAGCTCTATCACTCGACAATCCCTACCCCACTCTTCAATCTGAACATTCATACTCCTTCAATTTCCCCAAAGCCGATTTTACAAAGTTAAATACTTTTCTTTTAAATACTAACTTGCACGTAGACGATGCTTTAGCGCTTAATGCCAAGATCCTTAACTGGCTCACCCTATCCGTTCCTTGTTTACCAAAAAAAAAACTTCACTTCTTCCCCACCCTGGTACAACCACGAGCTTTGTGCGAAATAAAAGAAACAAACGCTGGCATTCCTATCTTAAATCGCGCTCCACCTCTTTGATAACATGCGTTCCTACAACGATTTCGCAGAACTTCCACCAATATCTTAAAAGAATGGAAGCCTACCTCATCTCAGATCCAAAGCGTTTTTACCACTTCATTAACGCAAAAAAAAGAACCGATAGCTAACCCAGTACTTCCTCCACTGAACCCAAAGTGGTCGCCAACTTTTTTCCTGCCTTCTGTAGTCAATCCTTTAACGACCAGACCCTTCAACCGGATCACAATTATTTTCGATACCTGAAAGACCATCTTCAAACGTCTCTTTTTTCTCTTAACATAACTTCCGCCTTAGTCACCGATAAAATGCATAGCCTAAAGGATGATTTCGCCTGCCCGCCATAGTTTTGAAAAAGTGCGCAATCCACCTTCTTCCCCGTTTCAGAACCTTTTCGCAGGGTGTCTTTCCGCATCGCTGGAAATCTGCGTATATCATCCCCATTCACAAAAAAGGACGAAAAAATGAAGTCACCAATTATCGCCCCATTGCTAAACTGTTATGTGTTCCTAAATTTTTTGAGAACATTGTCTACGACACTATTTCATTTCACTGCAAACTAATACTCTCCATAAACCAACATGGTTTCCTGAAAGGCCAATCGACCACCACTAATCTCGTCGAGTTTGCCTTTGAGGACGGCAAGGAACCATGGCAAGTTGCCACCGACTTCAGAAAGGCATTTGACAAAATCTCAAACCATGTCATTATTCTAAAATTTACTGCTCTTGGTTTCCCTCTGGATTTATCTCATGGCTCAAGCCCTACCTTGAAAATTGACAATATATTGTTATCTTCAGATCCTTTTTATCTAACCCAATCTTTGCCACATCAGGAGTTCCTAAAGAAAGCCAACTTGGCCCTCTACTATTTATTCTTACCATAAATGATGTTAACTGTATTATTGAACACTCTGTCTCGATATACGCAGATAATATGAAAATCGCGAAACAAATATTTTCCCCTTCAAATTCCCTTTCTCTACAATATCCGATCTAAACAGCTTCTTTATTTGGTGTCAAAAGAATTTGTTCGAGCTGAATGTCAGCAAATGCCAAGCGATAACCTATTCTCGCAAGGGCCGTCCCCCATCCGTCAGATCCTATGTTATCGGTAACGAATGCGTTCCCACAGTCGACTCCTTGATCGACTTAGGAGTAATTTGCGACCGGGAACTTAACTTTCGTATTCACATCGATAACGTCATAAAACGTGCCAACTCGGGCCTTGGCTTCGTGAAACGTTGGTCGAGGGAGTTCTCCAACGCCTACGTTATCAAAATCCTGAATTTTTCTTTCGTTCGGCCCCTTCTTGAATACGCCAGTCAAGTCTGGTGCCCCTCATACGCTTTCCACACTTCATATATGAGGCGATTAAACGTAAGTTTCTTCGTTTCACCCTTCGTGGTATTCCCTGGGCGAACTCGTACGATCTACCTTTTACCACTCGTACGATCTACCTTTTTTCATTATCGATCGACCTACAATCCCTCGAAGAATGCGGGAAGGTTGTAGACTTACTTTTCATCCATGACCTACTTACCGGAAATATTAACTGCCCCTCACTGCTATTCATGGTGATAACCCTCAATACTAATCCTCGGTAGCTACGCTCTATGCTCCTCTTTCGCGTTAACTTCCATCGCACGAACTTCGGCTTTCACGAAACAATTTCCCGAATGCTGCGCAACGCTAACCTTACTCTTTTTCATCTACACCTCAATCGCCGCTCTTCACCCTCTCTTTTAGATTACATTTAGAGCTGTAAGCTTAGATAAGTTTAGATTGTTAAAGGTTAAATTTAGTTATATTTAAGGCTTGTATTGTGGGGGGCGTTAATTTTAAATATGCGACAATCCCGTGATAGGCGGCATCTACGCGCATTACAGCTCGTCAGCTACAAAAAAAATATGACTACGCTTAAACTGCGTAAATATATCGCGAGCGGAAGAAATAGACGGAAGGGCAGAAAAGAAAAAAGAGCCTTCGATGTCCACAAACACTTCGCGGCAAGGCTAGATAGAACATTTATTATAAAACATCCGCAGAAAGAATGCCTTTACGGGCGGAAAAAGTTGTTTATAACCAGCAGAGTCTTCAGTAAATGACCTCCATAGATTTGAAAGCCTAACCGGTGCATTTCCTTGTTGAAGGAATTGTTGAAGGAAAAATGAAAGAAAAAGAAATAGGGAAGCTGTCTTTTATACTTAGTTTAGGTTGGAAGAGTTGTTTGCATTTGATGCAAGTTCACAAGTTGACCCATTGTTGGTCATATGTCGAAACATGGTTGAGCATATGTATGTCTAACTAACTGAAACAGTCAGATCTTTTAATAATTTTAGGTCTAGTAGTGATACTCCTGCCAGGACGCTTCTACAGAAGTCGTTCGCAAAGATTCCCATTCGTGTTGCCATAACACCAATGGTACAATGACTACACTGTAGAAGGGTCGTTGCTTTCTTTAGGTCGAGCACTGGCCATAAGCAGTGAGTTATGATACAATCCTCAAACTGTTGCCATCGTTCTCCGGACAGTTTAACCGTACCTTGATCTATGAACATTTTTGGCGTGTTGAAAGGCAGTATTCATTGGTTCATATCAAAACCTCTCCTGGCCCGTTCGTCTGCCATTTCGTTTCCTGCCACTTTAACGTAACCATATGGAACCCAGCGGAGTAGAACTGTGTAAAAGCTTATTTCTGCCAGTGCTTTTGGAATCAAGGGTTTAAAGTGATGCTTGGCTGTCAGCCAGCGTATATGGTGATTTCTGTTGCCGGAAGGTGCATAGCGGGAACAGTCTGTTCAGCTCTCTTCACCGCATAAATATCGGCTTGAAGAACACTACTGTTGTTCTTGTTATTTAGTGAATATGACTTGTTGATGTGCAGTGTTTCCGAGAAGAGTCCTGATCCAGTTCCATAAACTGACATAAGCTTCCATAAACTGTTTTCTGATCTAGGTCCATCAACTGACATCGTTTGTCTTGTTTGTCTATACCCAGTCTTGTCTACCTGGTATAACGACTTTGAATCTGGCAGATTGAGGTTTCTCGTAATCTGTACGGGTAACAAACATATTTTGATTTAGGAGAATCAGTATGCTCGAGAGTCCTATAGACTTTGTGGGTTCCAGAGGTTGTTCTTTCTTAGTCTAAATGCTGCCTTTGCCGCCACATTTCTTGTGAAGAGCTTCAGATATTGAAGGTGCAGCCTCCAAGTTGTTTTTAGGCCTGCTTGAGGTGTGGATTTTAATGCACTTGTGATACCTAAGCAACCTTTCTTCAGATGGTTAAGGTAAGATTTATTTATACACGCTTCTCATTAAACCAATGATCCATAGCCTAGAACGGGTTGCCCTTGCAGTAGAAAGTTTACCAATGTGAATTCTTTATTTTTCAAAGACCATTTGATTGTACTCGCAACCTCATGCTGCGCCGTTTCCACGTACTATCCCTTAGTAAAGGCGTGTTGTGCATTGCAGAGGTGCTTTTTTTATTTCGAGCTGTTTCCTTACCTGCAGATCTATCAGTCCTTCCAGTATTTTAAGTATACAGGATGAGAGACTTAGGGGAGTTTCCACTGCTGATTTGAGCCCAACTCAAACTACAGTTTGTTAATCCCGTAACAAAACGAATTTGTAGTTAACCCGTGGTGGAATTTTTCAGTGCAGAGTTAACTCAGCACTCACATCACATAGAAAAATACAAGAAAAGAACTCCGAGTTATTCTCAGATGTTATTTTTCACAGAAACATGCAAACCAACTGCTATTCACACAGAAAAAACATTTAAAAAGCTAATACTGTTCTCCAGAGTTGATCCGAGATTAACTCCCCAAATCTGGTAAGTTAAGCCGAGACTAACCCAAGATCCCTGGAGTTTACTGAAAACTCATTTCTGGAGTACTCGGAAACTCGGATGATCTCGCACTGAAAAACCGGCGCTTATAGTTTTGCAATTATTTGGGTTACTGTTCGTGTGAACAGTTCCTTGGGTTTTATCTTAGAGTTATGCACCCTACGAAGATAGCCCTGAGCCAAGCAATGAGTACATCCCTCGTTTTCCGAACCACGGCGGGTATGATACCAACGGTTCCTTCCGGCGGGTATGATACCAAACCTTCCACCCCGCTGATTTGGGGGGTGGAAGGTTTTTATTTTGAAAAGCTAAAGTTAACTTATCTTTAACTTCGTTAACTTATTTTACGAATAAGGTTTACTTATCTTAAGTATACACTCAGCAATAACTGCCTGCTCTTTGTAGGAAAATGAAGGGTGGCCGTCTGTTGTATCGGGTTTTTGTTCAATTGTTGTGTCTTTGCAGCCGGGGGAGTGCGTGTTGAGCAGAAGTTCCAAGGTTCATGGGTGTTTACCGTCCAGGAGTTGTCCTCTTTGCATAAAAACCCGGGTATGCTTGGATTTCTGCCAAGGATTTTGCGCAATATTTTCGTTTCCAATGAGATCTCGATTTTGGTGCAGCAGTTGATCTATAATATTATTTTTTATACCCCATCCCATAGGATAGGAGGTATATTAAGTTTGTCACATAGTTTGTTACACGGTGAAATAATAATGGTAGACCTCCAAGACCTTAAGGGCATATGATTGAGACCGAATTCTGAATCGAATGAGCCATGTCCGTCCATCCGTCTGTATGTCACATGTTTTTAGGCCTTAAATTTTGAGCTAGGGTACTGAAACTTCGTACGTAAGGTGCACGTCATCCGAAGCAGTACATGTGTAAAACTTTTTGAAATCCGCCCAAAGACACGCCCACAATCGGTCTAAATGTGCAACTACCTCCAGAGTTTTCAAAACACAAAAAAGACAAATTTAATTGGTAAACCTCCTCTAGTGGGCGTGGCATCCATTTTGAAATTTTCAAATGCAGTTTGCTCAGTATTTTTGCTCGAAATTTAAAAAAAATTTGCTTAATATTTTATATAGAAAACGCTTAGTTCCACATTTTGTTTATACAAGACTTTGGGCCCCGCCCACATTTGGAGGCAGAAATGAAGAAAAACCTAAAATTTTCCAGAAAAACTTAATTTCGACTGGCTTTGAGCCTAATTTAGGAAAGCATGAAACAAAAAAAGGAACAGGTTAGGTGTACGAGACTTTAGTCCAGATTTCGTTCATATAAAGTTTTTAGCCACGCCCCTTTTTGTGGTCGATTTTTCAAAAATATTGAATTTGAAAATCTGAATATCTGAATATCTTGAATATCTTATAACTAATAGTTTGTAATTAGGGTGGTTGGACCACGCCCCTTTTCGAAGTTTGCATTACTTATAAAATGTCAAAAAATAACTATGCCATCAGCATTTTACAATGGGATAGGATGGGGTATTCAACCGCCCGTTTTACGGACTGAAACTTCTGCACACACTGCACACACTGTAGCACTTACTCACTGGTTCTGCTCTGGTTTTCCCTTTATATTCATTGAAGCTGTTGCGATAAGCATCACAATCAGCAGCATTTTTGGTCAGCTAAGCCTAGTTAAAAGGTTCCCTTATTGCCTTCAGAAGTCAAAGTTGAGCGGTTCACCATGCTGTTTGCGTTCTTTCGGACTTAATCGTCTCTCGACTCTAATCGTCTCGTGACAAGTTTGGAGAATTTGCTCCAGTCTTAGCAGGGTTTCTAAAAGATTTTTTCTTTTTATTTTCTTAAGTAAATATTGAAGTTTATCCTGGTCTGAGGAGGAGTATTTGGTGGATTAGATACCTTCCAATCATTAACTTCAAAATTATCTGTATCTACACTGAGCTAGTGTTAGATAAAAGACAACCTCCCTAATTTTGATGTGAAAGTAGGATGTCTACCACTGTTACAAATTTTTAGTTTGGGTATCGAAATAACCTTTCACACACATTGGGTCCTTGCTGCCCCAATGTGTGTGAAAGGAATTAGCATCAACCGCTATGACTAGCTTTGCTTTGGTGTTGCTTGCGTCGGGTTTCAAGTCCTTAAGCGCTGGCGATGGTGGATTTTCCTCTTCGTATAACGCGCCGGTGTGTGGATGCAAAAATTAGTTGTGGCTGATTCAAAAATGATGAGAAGGATTTCTTAGCCAATATGCAGCTTCTCAGTTTACATTTTTTTTTTTAGTGTGGAGAAGTGGATAAATGGAAGATGGAAGGAGTGATACTGGGTTATCCTGTTGGATTGGCCAAGCTGCAGCAATAGTAAAAGAACTCGGACTGAGAGCAATGATCGCGTGGTTGGTGTTATTCTTTGGGATAGATTAAGAAACCTCAGTATTCGTAGGAATCTTGGTGTTGAGCAGCTGCTTCTCCAAGAGGAACGATCAATTCTTCGATGGTTTGGACACGTTGTTCGCATGCCCCCCGAAAGACTTCCTAGACAGGTTTTGTTAGCCGAGATGCAAGCGCGTCACCCGCCTAGTAGGCCAAGAAACAGGAGGTGGGATCAGGTAAGGAACATCTCCGAGACCCGTCTGGGGATCGCGCCTGTGTCTCTTTCGTTGGTGGCGGAAGATCGGAAAAGTTGGAGGGACCATTTAGCCACCCTCGCTCCGCGACCCTTCTAAGGATAAACGGTCATGGAAAATAATGATGAGGAGTGGATAGATCTTTGACCCTAATCCCTCGATTTCGTTCCTGGATAAGTGCCACATTAATGTTCTTCTCAAAAATAAAAAATACCCAGTCCTCGCTAGCAGCTTGAGAGTGACACAGATTAGTCTGTCTTAATACTCTGATTTTTGACGCTGGTCTTTTTCATGGAGGAAATTAAACTTTAACTGCCCAAACCCGAAATTTACCTCCCCTGTTTTAAGATAGCTGGCAGAGTTGCAATCCACCCCTATCTTCCTCTACCTTTTTTCCTAGCTGTCTTGTTCATCTGCCAACCCATCGTGCTAAGACCATAGTTCTGCATTTCAACAAGCTTCAATTTGGCTGATTCTTCCGAAGGTGAAGGAAATATCCACACAAAGCACTTGAATACGCAGTGGAAGGGTATAGTGGCAGATACAGTTTCTACCTTAGCATTGGGCCAGACCTCTCCTAGGTTGTTGATACAGCGAGCTAGGAAGTTGGGTCATATTGACTCTCTGTTACTGAAGCTTACGACCTTTACTGCTTTCCGCCATTCAGCTTCTGCAAATTTTTAGTCATAATGCGTATTTCTGTTTTCGACGTCTGCTATAACATGGTTTCTAGGATTTTGTACTTGACCTTCAGCCACTTGCCCATGGAAAGTTTTCCAACCAGATCCCTTTTATCTATGACGGCCATGGTAAGCTCCTCATTGCTGGATTACTTGTTTCTGGCCTTCTTCGCTACATATACAGTGATCTCTTCAGGTAAGCGTTGTCTTTTTAGGGCAGGCTTAGCGTGTTCTTTCTCGGTTCTTGGAGCCCGAGGTGATGACTTCGTCTTGGTTCAATGGGGACAAACGCTTGACTTCGTAAACGTCGGGCTTTTGGCATTGTTGTTTTTGGGAAGGGCCCACGTTGTCTCTTTCGTGGGACAGAGCTTCTTGTCCTTTGTGACATCTTTGGCTTTTCCCTTTTCAGTCTTCTGATCGGATGGGAAGGCTGCCTTTGTAGTCTCAGAATTGAAAATTGTGTTGTTTCCAAAACGTCTCTTACATACCTTGACTACTTTGGCGTGATTTTTGATCAGAGGTGCCTATCCCTGTCTGTCTGATGGGGAGCTGGATATCTTTCCTTCATTTAAGCCAGGAATTTGCCAGAACTTTTATAGCCTGATTTGGCATTTTGATCGGGTGTTTTCTTTCTTGACTGTGGTGTAACCAGCGTGTCCTCTAGAAGTCTATCCTCTGTCTTGGAGTCTATTATCGCGACGTTACTAGACTGTGAGGAAATGGTGCAGTTCTTACAGGGGATGTCTTACAGGGGACTTCCCGACTAGTGATGGGAAGATATGGGCTTTTCTATATTATTATGTTTTTATACTCAACCGAGGGTAAATTAATTTAAATGCTTGTTTTGTAACACAGTAAAATACAATATCTACGATGACGTAGATCCTTAAGTCCTTTAAGAGATATGATCGAGACCGACAAGTGAATCGATTGAGCCATGTCCGTCCGTCCGTCCATCTACATGTGTGAAGGTTTTAGATCTTCAAAATCAAGTTAGAATGCTGAGACTTGGTACACGGCTTGGTTCTTCTATTGCACAGACAAAGTGTGAAAATTAGCTTAATCCGTTAACGGCCACGCCCACTACTGGCTTCAATGTGAGACAGCCTCTATTTCACATTTTCTTCCAAAATGCCTTTTGGAATCAATGTTCAATCAACTTCAATGTTGGTACTGAGCAATATTGACCCAAGACCTTTGACAAGGCAAAAATTGGACCGCCCATAGTATCGACTATGCCCCCTTTTAACATGTAAGATCTTTAAAAACCCGATTTCTCAGAAAATTCACTCCAAATCGAAAAAAAATTATGAGACAAATATTAAAGATATTACTATTTGCTAAGTTTGCTCTATACAAAATTTTGAGCTTTTAATTTTTTTTTCAACTGTTTTTTCTTAAATAATTTTAGCTATTACCGTATTTTCTCATGATTCTAACGAAATTGGAATTAATTGATTTTAATTTTTAGCCCATGCCCACTTTTGGGGGCGTGGTCTAGATAATGCTAAAGAGTGATCAGGTGAGAATCGCCATGACTAAAAGGCTTTCAACTGCTCCAACCATTCCCCAGCAACCCAGCAATTCTCCCGCCCCATATCTTACAGATAAGCTGCTGCATGCTCCTAACTAGGGGAGCTCCTTCAAAGGTGCTCCTTCATGGCCAGCGGATTTGAAGAATTCAGAAGCTAGGCCGTCAGCGCCGGCTTCTTTGATTAACTTAAGCTTAGACAAAGCTACTTATCCTTAATCCAGGTTTTGTGATTCATATGTTTCTTTGGTGACTTCTTTGCCCGCGTTGAATTGTTCACGCTCTCTCTTTTGCCTTCTTAGAACCCGGTGTTTCTCTTGCCTCATCTACTCGTAGAACTCTCGGGCAGCTCTTTCTGTTTAGATGCATTTGCCTGCAGGCATACATCCTAAAACCGGGATTGCGTTGGCCGGGATCTTCGCAGTTGTACCTTGACTAACAAGCAATAGTGATCGCCGAGTCAATGTTGACCTCGCGCAATATCGTCAATCTGGTTGATGCTTGATTGATCGACAGACCTCCGTTTCCAATTGTGGATTGTGAGATATTTCGACCACTGTATTCTAACTACGACAACGTGCCGCCAGCAGCAAAGTCGATCAGCTCCTTCGAAGGTTGTATCTAGGTCGTATTGAGCTTTTGAAGGGTGTTTTGTTTTGCTAATCTGCTGTCATAGGTACACCTTCCTCTATAGAAAAGAATATTTATTTTTACAACTTTAACTTCTTTTATATATTATGAATGAGGAATAGGATAGGAATATCAGTCAATATTTCCAAGAGCGTTGGAAAATATTACGCTAAGAGCGTTGAAAATTTAAAGCAAAATTAAAGTAACAAACTCCTCCGCATTACAATTTTAGGTATATAGGCTGCTTCAGCTCGCTTTTTCTGCTAAATTATTTTCTGAAGAAAAACCTCCATCCAGCTGACAATTGAAAGAGGTTCCTAAAGTGTCTTCCAAAACACGATACCCCTGTCCATCTCCAGATATACCTAAAACGTTTCAAAAGAATTCCAAACGTTGAAAAAAAAACACAATCCACATTCGCATTCTGCGAACGTTCCACTGCTAATGGATTTATTTCAAATGTATATTTCTTCTAATTTTATTATGCCCATACTACAAACACGCTGCGTACCGCCTAACACTCTCCCCTGAGGATTGGGCCCCCAGCAGCAAAGGTACTACTACCTACTGTTCGTACAAAAGACATTACTCATCATGTTTTCATTAAAAAGGACTTTCGGCATAAATCCTGTGCGAATATGAGCCCAACACACCGAAAGACAGCCGACAACGCGGCGGTGAGGGAGGCAAGGACGCGGGCGCAAAATAAAGAAAATCGCCCTCGCCCTTATGCTGCGCTGCAAATATGGTTCATCCCTGTCCGGGGGTGGGTGAATTCTCTAGTATCGCCATATAATCGTCTCAGTTTTTATTACCGAAGGGAGCAATGATTTTCAATGAAACACAACTCTGACAACGAAATCCTTTTAAATTTAATTTAACATGCTACACGATTCGGTTTTCTCTGGGCGCTCTCGAACCGAAAATTCTAATGAGTTGCACCCGGGCTATTCCCTGGCCGTACATACGCATTACACATATCTGTATGCGAGTATACGTAATCGTAGACCCAAGGCTTGTGTGATGCTCAATTAATCCCGTATTTGTTTAGAGTAATCTCCCTCGAATACGGTTGCCTCACGAACTCTCCTTAACTGGATTTAATCCCGTCAAGTGGCAGTAGCATGACATTCCAAATTATTAGATCCAAAAGTAAACAACGCAAATTGATGCTGTGTGCAGGAACCAACCCTACGACACACACACACACACACACACGGCGAAGGACGAGACGAGATCATGATGGCATGCCATCTAGCCATCTGAACAGTACGTTTACCTACACTACTATGCTAAACGGGAGTTTGCATATTGAGGAATTTTTTGCTTCCTTTTCGTTGCTGAAAACACTTTGTCGGAAGCTTCCTGCTGGGATGATACACACAGAGATGCACGTCTCAAGACAAAGTGGTTTCCTTGAACCGTGAACTTGTAAACAATGGAAGCATGCGACTCCCAGTCGTACGTTTACGGATTCCATTCACAGGTCTATCTCCTGGACGGTCGTGTTTGTATCGTAAATCATCCTCTTTGTCCGAAATTTATTCGACACACCTAGCTGAGCACAAGCACATGTCTGCTTTGGGATAAACACTCAGTTACACACACAGACACAAGCCTACAAAAGCATACTTCTTATAGGAACTTACAACAAAACGGTAAAACTGTTGTTACGCTGTAAGCACGACCTTCAAGCTGCTGCTCTTTGTGCGGGCCATCAAGGAAGCCATTGACAAGTCGATGCATTTCCAGGAGATCCGTCCGCAACGGAGCCGGTTGTTTATGATATTTGCATCACATGCGCGCGCTGGACGAAATAAATTCATGCAGCCCGCAATTGAAATTAATGTTCCAAACGTGTGCAGCTCCGAGCCACAGTGTCAAGGGGGCGTCACGTCGGCGGATAAGTAATTTAGGTACTTATAATAGGATTATGGATCAGGTGACGTGAGGCCGTAACTTTCAATCAATCGTAATCGTGTGTGAGACAGACACAAGGCGGATAGCTGGCTGCAGTGCAGTGATTCACTTGGAGTTTGGGCACCCCGCAAAACAAATGGGGTTATCCGACACCTTGCCAGCCGGCAGAGATGTCTTCTACGTTGTCGTTGGGGCACCCGGTGGTCGATGGTGTAATAAGTTTAGGGGACCTAATCCCTTTCCTGTGGACTTTCGGACTTGAAGTTATGGATTCGAATACATTTTGGGAGATGGCAAGTTGTTATTCTTACGTTAGCTGAATTTGAGATATTTTGTGGAGGGTGTGGGTGGAGAAATGAGTGTCAGGCTAGCAAAGCCCATGACACTGAACCAAGTCAAAGTTGTGGTCAGAGAAAATGTATTAAATAAAAGTTATAAGCGCCCTAAATTGTTCATCATCCGTTTTGTGTCAAATGAGTTTTGTATGATGTACGTTGAAGTTATCTTCACGGGAAGTCTCGGCAAGAATTTTCGACACATCAGCCTGTCGCGTACCTATAATCCCATTTGTGCAGCGACGGGTAACAAACTTGTGATTAAAAGCTTAATAAATAGTTACACCAAACTAAGGAGAAACACTTTAAGGAGTATTGAAACATTTTTATAAATAAACTCCGATTGGCACGCCGATGCCAATAATATTTTTTAGGGTTTTTTTTTCGCGACGCAGCCAAGATATACAAATCTAAGGATCGTGGCTTGTCAGCTGAAATAGTAGCTACAAAGATGGTGAAAATCAGCAGAAATCTTGGTAAGTAAACGCTTAACAGGTTTTAAACTTGAAAACGGCAGCAACTTGATGTGCTCGTGAAAATTTCGATTCCAAGCGCATTTCTCAATGCTACCCAACCGAACGCCTTAATATGACAGTTGACTTTGCCGCCAGATTCAGCCTTGAGCTTCAAAAATATGCTTTTCCTAGATGCAGGAAGGCAGTTCCTTATTAATCGGCTTAAAACCTGGTATTCAGGTGTTTATCTTACTGATGAGCTAGCTCTGATGGAACCCTCTAAAGGTTTGGCGCTCGAGCAGAAACCTCTGTCGTCTACCAGTCCGCTTCCGACCGAGGAGATATGCGCTGGGTTTCTTTGATTGGCGCTTTTGATAACCCACTTTTTGAGGTTTGATTGCCCAAGGCGGACATATGTATATTCTGCTCTTCTCTCCACAGATATGAAATCCTCTGAACCAAGGATCGAGGATATGATTGTGTTCCGGAATCGCGTCTCGCTTTGGAGGTGTGACTACGAGGTGCAATTGGTTATTTTCTTTTCTGACCATTGAGCTGAATGAATCTCTTTATCGCTTTTGAATCAAGACCACATTTCTGGTCATGTGATCGAGCCTTTTATACTTTCTGATATCCGTACCGAATGCCTTTCTGAGAGGAACCACGCTGTAGCCGCCGAGCAAATTCTTAGCGTATAATGTACATAGGTTTTTTTATAATGAACTCGCAATCAAGGGATTGGCTACCCTTTTGATGATTGACATTTCACGAGCGGAAAGGATTAGAAGAAGGGGGAAAAGAAGAGAGGTACCGGTGCACTCTTGTTTTAAACAGTTGTGGGTTGTATAGCGTAGAAAAGACCGATCGTGGTAGAACATTCCACATTCGCGTAGTGCGGCTTTAGAAAGAACCTCTTTATTTTACTGTACGTGCGAAAGTGGACTCGAGGGTGAACTGATGTCTATTAGATCTTTGGCAAGTATTACGGATGAAAGTCAACATAGTCAACAAAAAGGCCGTTTCAAACTAAACAAGTGAGTAAGTGCAAGAGTTTGTCTGTGACAAACTTCTATATACCCAACTATATATACCATGTAACACCAAATCTTAAAGTTTCTCGGCCCAAATTCATATTTTTTTTTGTATAGACCACGCCCCCAAAAGTAAGCAAGGGCTTAAAATTAAAATCAATTAATTTTAATTTCGTTAGAATCATAAGAAAATACGGTAAAAACGAAAATTATTTCAGAAAATAAACAGCTTTTCTAAAAACGCCCCTTAAAAGTGGGCGGAGCTCAAAACTTTATATGGAACAAATAGAAGCAAATACTTAACAAATAGCAATATCTTTAATATTTGTCTTATATCGGGTTTTTAAAGATCTAACATGTTAAAAGTGGGCATGGTCGATATTGTGGGCGGTCCAATTTTTGCCTTGTTAAAGTTCTTAAGCCAACATTGCTCAGTACAAAAATTTAAATTCCCGTACCTTGTCTAACTTGGTTAAAAGGCATTTTGAAAAAAATGTGAAATAGAGGTTTTCTCACATTGATGCCAGTAGTGGGCGTGGCCTTTGACGGATTGAGCCAATTTTCACACTTTATCTGTGCAACAAAAGAACCAAGCCGTGACCAAGTTTCAGCTTTCTAGCTTGATTTCGAAGACCTAAAACCTTCACGCATACGATGAAGGACTGACGGACGGACATGGCTTTTTTTTCATTTTTCGGAGGTTGCTACTTTTCGATGGAGTACTCAGACACAACTACTACTGGTCCATTTTACCACCACGCGGACACCTTACTTTAAATTATTTAGTTCGGCACCACGTCAGCCCCTGTGCTCATGAGAAACCCAAGTATTACTGGCAGACGTGACAATAGATACAGGCAGGCCTAAAGCAGGTTCGGGTCCTGAGAAAACCTCTTCTGAGCCTAGTCTGGTAAGCTCATCAGAGATCTCATTTCCCTGGATATCAGTGTGACCTGGAACCAAAACAAGATTCACTATATTTAGCATTCCAACTAGGTCCAACGAATACTTGAGTTCGAGCACTATCGTGGATGAGGTAAAAGGGTTGAGCAACGCATTTAGAGCGGCTTGGCTGTCACTGCAAACGCATATGCTTCTCGCCCTCCACCTGTTAGTCACAATATAGCGCATAGTCATTAGTATAGCGAAAATCTCCGCTTGGCAGACAGACGCATATTTACCTAAGGGGTAGTGGAGTCTAATGTTCTCGCTTTCCACAAAGACTCCCGCACCAGACCCCGTCCGGTTTTGGAGCCATCCGTGAAAATACGATGGCTTTCTTTCCCTGGCTCAGAGCCTTGCCGAAGCCATTCCATTACCTGAGGAAAGTCGACTTGGTAGTTTTGTCACAAAAGGATTTTTGGGGTCATTGCTTCAGAGGGCATGTCCATAAGACACGGGTCGAAGGACAATTCTACAGCAAGTTCATCAAAATTCCAACGCGTATAGTACCAAAAACCACCTCTCTTTAAGCGAAAGATGGTTTTCAGCGTTCATCAGAGCATCTAGATGTGTACTAGGGAAGGCCCCAGTGCGCAGCCAAAACAAGCCTTTCTTTGGAGTTTGGCGAAAGAGGCAGTAACACGTTTCCGCGAAAGCCTGTTTCACCAAACAACCGATGCATATGAGAGGAGTGGTCTTACTATGGTCGTATAGATCCAGAGGACCCTTTTCGGAGATAGGCCCCATGTACTGCCATAAGCCCCTCTACACTGCCGGAAAGTAGACAGTTCTTTTTCGGTTTTGGATTCAACATGCTTGGACCAAAGAAGTTTTCTATCAAGGATTACTCCCAAATATTTGACTTCATTGGATATCGGGATAGTGACACCTTTAAGCACGAGTTGAGTCAGACCAGTGAATTTCCTCCTTCTCGTAAAGAAAACAACCGTAGTTATAAGAGGATTCACTGAAAGCCCATTCCTAGTGCACCAATTATCGATCAAGTCTAGGGATCTCTGCGCCTGAGAGCACACAGTCCCTAGGTTTGAGCCGAGAGAAAGAACGGCGACATCATCCGCGTAGGCTTTTGTGTAGGTTCCAGGAAGGTTGAGAGCCGATAAGAGAGAGTCTACCACCATGCACCATAAAAGGGGAGACAGCGCGCCACCTTGCGGACAGCCCCTGTTTACCCCAGTTATGACGCACTTGCCACAATCTGCCTCGGTTTTCAGCGTCCTGTGCATTAGCATTGCTCTAATCCATTGAACTAATGTTTCATCTACACCGTGTTGTCTGGCTGAGTTGCACATGCTATCAAACGTCGCGTTATCAGACGCACCCTCAAAATCGACGAAAACGCCCAGCAAATACTCCTTCTGGTCAAGAACTCTTTCAATCCTACTAACAAGGTTTTGAAGCGCAGTTTCGCAGGATTTTTCGTGCGTATAAGCGTGTTGCATCTCAGAAAGAGGATGCAATCGAAGAGCAACCTTGCGTACGCGCAGCTCATCCAGTGTCTCCAAACTTTTGGCTAGGCTATAGTCAGACTTACCAGGTTTTGGTATGAACACGACTTTAACCATGCGCCAAAGGGTGGAATGTTTGCCAAGGCAAGGCTTGCAGTAAATATTTTTTTCAGCATAGGCAACAGCTGACTTAAACTTTGTTTTAGCATAACTGGTTGGATTCCATCTGGACCAGGTGACTTGAAACTGTCAAAAGATGCAATTGGATATTTGATAGCGGCATCAGTCACCACTCTGGATGCAATAAACCAGTTTAGCCGCGTTGTGTTCGCTGGTTCTAGAGTAGCCACCGTTTCCGGTACCACTGAAGAGCACGTGGTGATCTGATTTTCCGGGAAGTGAGTCTCAAGGAGAAGACTGAAGGCCTCCGCCTTGGTCTCAGTGTAGGTACCATCAGGATTGAGAAGTGAAGCAAGTTTGCTCTTGGTCTATTGCTGTTAAGAACTTTCACAAGCCTACTAGTTACACTTAGAGATTCGATCTCCTCACAAAATTTTTTATAAGAGTCATTTTTCGACTTGCGAATAAGTCTCTTAAAATCCTTTTGCTTCGATCGGTATAGATTCCAGTCTTCTACTAAATTGGTTTATAATGACCGATTCAGGAGCTTCCTGGTCTCTTACGAATGTGCTGCAATTCGGCACTCCACCAAGGCATCGGTTTTCTGCTATAGGGTTTTTCGTAACTGGGCACGCAATTGCAAAGCAACGGGTTAGGGCGCTATTCAGATGCTGAGCAGCAGTCTCTACCCGTTGTCTTGATCTAAGTTTGAGTGGAACTCGGACAGAGTTGCCAACCTCCTCTCTAAAGTGTGCCCAATTAGTTTTTTTCGGATTTCTCCTCTCTTGCAAAGGTAAAACTTCATAGCGGATTTGAAATTCGATGTATCTGTGATCTGACAAGGTGCTATCTGGCGATACCCTCGATAGTCTTGCAAAATTTGTTGGACAGGGTACGGTGAATTACCTGCTGTCTCCTGGAAATAACAAATGTAGGTCGACGACCCACATTGTTGATGGTGATGTCAGACGATAGGATGAATTTTAAAAGACGGTCTCCCCTCGAATCGCAACACAAGATGAGCCCTAACCCTTTACATTCACAGTGCTCTACAAGCTCAACGACTGCCTTTGGTGGAGGATGAGTTAGAGAGTTGTAGGGGAAGTAAGCCGATGCAACAACAAAGGTTTCCCCTTCGCCGTTTGCATGGCAAGGAATAGAAGCAGCAACCAGATCTTGGGTGCAAAACCTTTTGATCTTAACTGCCTCCAAGAATTTCGACACAAAAACACGAGTCCGAGGTCTATTGGAATTCTTATCGTAAAGAAAGTCGTAAGAAGCCTTTCCACCAAGACCAAAGATGTCGCCTTTCCACACCCATGGTTCTTCAATGGTAGCTATGCGGTTTTCAATTCCACAGGCCAAAAGCGTTCTGCTCAGTAGTGCAGTTCCAGCTTTACAGTGCTGTAGATTGACCTGTGTAAACGAAATTGAAGCACACCTACCTCCAAAGCCAACGCGGCGACCAGGTTCTGTCCGCTGATACTGCTCCCTACATTGGTCAAAGCTCCAGTATCCATCACCAGTGCACGGGCAGCTCCATGAATTGGCGCACTTCGTGGACCATGGGAGACCCCACGACGTTCGGTTTCCATCTGTCAGTACAACTTTCGATAGGAGTAGAACTGACTTCACTTGGAAGCCGTGCGCGGGCAGACTCTGATTGGGCTGATTCTTCTTGCTTTTCGGCTCAGCAGAATAGGAGGCGATCACGGGAACCGCCAAAGAGCCAACCAGAGAGCCTTCGCCTTCAGCCCGTGCAGCTGCTATGCGCGCCTCTTCGATCAGCTGCTTTCCTTTCCCCTTCTGCCGCCCCTTAGTAAGGCGCACCTCAGAGCCAGCCTCTTCCGATCGAACCGGATACAGAACTGCAAGAGTGGCGTGGTTGTTCAAAAATGAATGTTTGGGCCTCCAGAATCCATGCCCGGCCGTAGTCGTTTTGGCCATGGCCAGTACCACCTGGAGTAGAAACATCCATTGGGTTCTCCATTCATTATAGATTTTTTACTACTGCTCCTGTAGGTTAGAGTACTCTAACAGTTGGTTTGTCGGGGGAGGAGTAAAGGAATAAGAGAGATGGGTCGAAGGGACTGTTTTCGGGGCTTGAAGTTGCACCCCGAAAAACAAACTAGGGTCTGCGGGATCTTCACACCCGTCACCTCACATAAGTGAAGTGCCCTTACGTGCAGAGCCACTTAATAAGCTTCCTTTTTAGCTGCATGTGCTTGTCGGTATTTATCGTCAAACCAGAAATTTCGCTGAGGCGGCATTCTGGCAATGTTGCCTTTGGATATCGAGACCTGATGCTGGCTGTACAGGTCTTGGTCGAAGGTTTTGAGAGACTCGATTGCAAAAAAGTTACCTACTAGAAAAGTACTGTGCACAATATCTCTCATATGACGCCCACAATTATTAGATCACTTTATAAGCTGTTTTTCTTATTTTGTTTTTTAAACTTTAAATTTGTTATTGTAGATCTCGTTAGTCAAGATTCCGTGGAATTGTTCTCAGGTCACGAAAGCGCCCTTGTCGTTCCGGTACCTTAAATTGCAACATTAATGACAGGGTGTTGCGTACCCGGTTAATGAAACGGCTCTGTCGTCCCTCATTTCTTTTTTCCCTGTTGAAACTTTCTCCGAAACATCCTTGAAAGAAGACAAATCCCAACACCCACCCGCGATTCACTTTGTTGGGGACAAATTTTAATTTGATACTTAAAGCGAGATAAAAAGGACTCGGACTGCATTTGCCTCCAATTAATTACTTGACCTTTTTCCCATAATTTGATTCCTTCGTCCGTTTGGACTATATTTACTCGCGTAAACTCAATTTGCGAGAAAGGGTTCCCTCCTCAAGGACATCCGAGTAATAAATACCATCTCCTTATAAAATTTAAGGACACCCCATTCGGATTGAAGCGAATTGTATAAATCAACTTTAATTTGCCTGCCCCAACCCCCATAGCCGTCGCATTCCCCAATGAAATTTATAGCCGTTAAAGCGCCGATGAATTCATTACTGCGAGGACGAAGACATTTATCGACGCGGGGACAAACACTCGCCGCCGGCCGTGCGTCGTAAATGGAACACAACCATCCCGAAAATAAAACAATCCATTAAATGGTTTGCCCCATAAAGTGGTTTGCCAAATTCCCTAGATATAACCACCTATTCCGAGCAACGACCGACTGACGTGCATGTCGCGTCCCTATGTGAGTGCCACACAAAAACGCCCTCGGATGCGCGTGGGCATTTTTAATGGATGTGGCGGCCGGCGGTTCCACAAACACTTTATCCCTGACTTTTATCACATGCGGTTTTGGGCCAACTTATCACACGCCACTGACCAGACCACCATACGCGTAGATTGGGCAAGACCGCCGCACAGGCCCTTTTAGCATTTAAATTGAAAAAGTTTTTAATTAGACACAAGCTTGCCGTCGAAAGGACGAAAAGTAAGCGGAAACGTCCCGCAACATGGTAATTTCCAATATACGAATCCGAGGACTCTATGCCGGTTGTGTCTCCATCGTCGTCGTCGTTGTCGAGGAAAAATTAAATTCCAAACAACTTGACAAATGATCCACGAAATGTAAACACAACCCTCGAGGAGAGTATGTTTACCAAATGAACGAGGACTTTCCGAGTCGAACGGGTGGGTGGGTGGTGGTATAGTGGCCTACACACAATGGAAATTGCGAAACAATATTAATTTCAACTTTCATAAATTCAGTTCCTGCAGAACGGTGTGTATGGCCAGGAGTTGATTCCGTATATAGGTACATGCCTCCGTATAGCATCGTCCTCACTCCCCACCCCACATCAGAAACTCTGTGGAAGTCCTGAGACTCGAATTTCCTTTGTTTGTTCATCGGATTCGAACTGAACTGAAAAACAAGCACAAGACTGTACGAAAAATCGAAAGTTAAATATTGTACTTGTTCGAGAGCGCAAAATTGATTTACATTGCGCAAGGATCTGTTGATTTTTTGGCTCCTTGGAGCGGGAGCAAAGCGCCCCGTGCCCGTCCCGTAGCAGATGAATCTTGAAGACAATTAAGAAAAACAAAGCAGCCCAGTCGTCGTAATGGATTCAAGGTCTGATGGGATTTTTAAGTCCACCCCAGACCCCCCCTGAGGGTAAGCTGGGTTGCACAAGGGGCCAAGGAAAAAAAAAATGGAAAACCTTTTACGCTTTGTGCGGTGGGGCATTCAAGGAGTGCGCGCATTTGTGTGGTATGTATGCACACGCCCATTGTGCACAATTATGCATCAAGGGGTGGTTGTTATTAATCAACCTCTTTATTTCCCATTGAAAGGAAGCTTTGTTGCAGGGATAAGAAAACGGGACGACAAACACTCTTGGATACAAAATGGGATATCAAAAGGGTTATGATGATGTGGATGCGATGGTGGGATGGACGGGATGCCCCGTCCTTGTGTATGCGAGTCGCGCCCTAAAGCGACTCGCATAATTCATCGTCACGACCTCTTGACATAAAACGTCGGAAGATCCCTTGGGATCGACTGAAGTGCGGGTTATTGAGTGAGTGTATGTTGTAATCAATTTTCAGGCACTCTTCCGTGTACAAGGATGTGTTACCTCACTTTGTGCGGAAGAGTTCTATATGGGGGCTGCACATACAAAGATGATTTTTTTCCTTTTATATTTCGTTAGATGGCTATTATACAAGGGAAACATGGAAGTGTACATGTGTTAGATGTTTCGGTAACTGCAAGTGACGAGGTACAATTTATTTAGATCGCGGATAAGCTAAGGTGGCAGGGATTTGACGCTTCTGGCAAGGGGAATCGATGGAGCTGAAACAATCAAGATCTTGAGGTGGAAAGTTGGGGAAAAATGCATTTACGACGAGTGGATAGAAGTCTGATGGGCTGGAAGGCAAGTGGATATGGCTACTTGACGAGCAGGATTATGAGGCGTTTGCAAAAGAAGGTGGCAGAGTGACAACGGTGACAAGTGCCCCGAGGTACCTGCATCAAATTTAAATGATTTTTCGTCAACATGAGGTAAGACCTTACAGAACAAACTTATAGTGGATCAGGTAGTTTTATAAATTAAATATAAAAGCTGAGCTAAAGACTTTTGATGCGTTTGCATGAAAAGGGGTGTTCATTCCCAGGTTTGGTACAAAAGGGTCATAAACAATTTTTAATACTCCTTAATACTTTGCTGTAAATCCGGTCTTAAGTAAGCCTCAGTTTCTATATAGCATTTCCAGTTGATGCGAACTGAATGAGATTCTACACGTGGTTAATTTTTTAAGGCCCGGTTTTTCAGTACTGAGTTAGACCCAGCTTAAGGCAAGATCTGTTAATCCCGCAACAAAACGAATCTGGAGCTAACCCAGCGAGCAGTTTGGGTTAACCCTCAATGCAGAACTAACTCTGTCAACAAAGTTGTCAATATCTTTGACTCTCCAAATTAGTGACTTTTCCGACTCCCACTTTATGTAAAAAACAAGTTTGAGTTGTTCTCAGATGTAATTTTTCATAGAAACACGCAAATCGACTGCCATTCTACACAGAAAAAAGCATTCAAAGAAGTTCATACTGTTCCCCAGAGTTGATCCGGGATAAACTCACCAAATTCGGCGAGTTAAGCCGAGATTAACCCCGGATCTAGATTCACTGAAAAACTCATTTCTGGGGTTAATCTCAGTTTAACTCCGAAACTCGGATGATCTACCACTGAAAAACTGGCTCTATAAGTGGACCGTAATGATTCAGTACCCACACCTCTTTCGTTTTGTCATCCTTAGCACTTACTTACTTTAGTTGCAGTCTAGAATGGACCATAGCCCTCAACCAACAAACTGCGTCAGGCTGCTATTTTTATAGCCAGCACCGCCAGAGTTTCGGGGATCTTCTACTGCGCAGGCCCTGAGGGTTAAATTCACAGATTTTCCGGGCTGCGTGTTATAGTGTCCATCGTGCCTGGTTGACCTAGATATCGCCGCCGTTATTTTCTTACTCAACTCGCGAGGTTGATGTCGTATGCAGTTATACACTCCTTCTTCACGCTCGGTCGATGCAGCCTGGATCGCAAAACGGCGAAGACTGCTTCGTCTCGAAGCAACCTTAAGCATTTGCATCTACCTTTGACTTTTGATAGGATACATGCTTAAAGCTTCTGCTCCGAATCAGGACTAAGATGACGAGGGCCTAATAAATGTGCACTTATGTTGCTCCAGAGAGGACTTTGCCTGTCGTAAGAGGCGACTTAAATCCACCCTCCGAATGCCGAGCGCGTAGCGCATACAAAATATGCAATGGACAAAACAAAAGATATTATTACCCCAGGTGGCAATCTAGTTTCACTGGCAAATCCACCCTCTTCGGAGGTAGGCTCTACGGATTCTGGGGAGAGCCATTTATTGCTTATAAATCCCTTTTTGAAAAGATCAAGGGTACCTCGATCTCCACCGGCTGGATCGAACGTCTCCGGGAAAGGAAGTCCGCCGGTTAATCAGGACTCAGCGAAAATTAAATGCTTTGAAGCGGAAAACAATGAACTCCGCGCTAAGCTTAATGAAATGGAACGTCTCTACCAAGAAAACGAAGCTTTGAGGAATCCCCGTACTATAGAATGTGAGGAAACACCGAAACGCCAATTCGAATACCAGACGGACGAGGAAGAGCTTGCACGCGAAACGAATCCGGTCTTTAAGAAAAGGCTTACCAAGAAGCGAAAAGCTGGTTCTTCACCTGAAGTAGAAACCGTGGAGCAGAAAGAAGAAACACCAGTCGTGCCTAAAAAAGCGACGGCAAAAACCCAAGAGAAAAACCATAGACCACCTGCAATAAATGTCGTTGCGGTCGCGGACTACGGAAAGTTACGATACATCCTTAAAAATACTCTTGGGACGAAATATAACTTAACATCGCTTCGGAACAATGTATGGAAAGTTCACGTCGATGACTGTGACGCCTATCGGTCGCTGTCACAAAAGTTGAATACAGAGAAAATTCAATGGTTTACGTATGAAAATCACCTAGAGAAGCCGCTGCGGCTTATCGCGAGGGGACTACACCCATCCTGCAATAAGGAACAAGTAATAGAAGATGTTCAAGCCCAAGGCTTTAAAATTCTTGACGCCGTGAACATAATAAAGAAAGAGAAGCAACGTACGGACGATGGTAAAGATTCTGCTGTTGTCAGGCGCGGTCTGCCAATTTTTATGCTATCTTTTGATAGAACTGAGAACATAAGCGAGATTTACAAAATAAAAGCAATCCTTAACATTAAGGTCAAAATCGAGCCCAAGCGGAAGGGCAACAGACTAGTACCTCAATGCAAACAATGCCAAGGTTTCCGACACACGCAAGCATACTGCCAAAAAGAACCGCGATGCGTTAAATGCGCCGGTGAACATCTTTCGACAGATTGCAATGTCAGCAGTCAGGCTCCAGCGGTCTGCGCCAATTGTAGCGGAAGTCACCCAGCGAGCTACCGAGGATGCGAAATTGCCATAGAGTTACAAAAACGGCATGAGGTTCCAAAGAAAAGTATTGAACAAAAGGGTCCAAGCCTAAAACCTTCTAAAGCCCATAAACCAAAAACCCCTAAGTCGACCAAGGGTACGGGATTGATTAAAGGAAAGGTTCAAACAGCACAAGAAAACGTCGCTGGTCCAAGTTCAACCGGAAAATTCACACTTGGTGGTCCAAGATCTTACGCTCAAGTCGCTTTACATGAAAGTAAGCAACAATCGGCCGCACCAGATTTGGTCTCTCAAATTCTACTTATGATTTTAGAAAAGCTTGAGCAACAAACGAAAGTAAATCAAGTAATATTGAACAAATTAAGCAGGCTCGAGCTTAAGCCTCGAAAAACATATAACAAAAAATCATGAATATGGGAAAATCAATAAAAATTATTACATGGAATGCAAACGGCCTTTTGCAAAAAATTGACGAGCTAGAAGTATTCCTACGGAAGAATAATATAGACATATGCCTGATTTCGGAAACCCACTTTAAAAAGGGTTAGGCACCCAAAATAAAAGGTTACATCGACTATCACGCGCATCATCCTTCAGAAAATTCGAGAGGCGGATCCTCTCTCTACATCAAAGACTGCATTAAGCACTCCAAAAACGCAGAAATAGAACTGGATTCCATGCAAATAAGCTCAATCTCCGTAAAATTGAGGCACTTAGATTATAACATCGCGTCGAGCTATTTTGCTCCGCAGTATCGCCTGGCTGATGAAGATCTTGCTTCCCTCTTTGAATCACTTGGGACAAACTTTATCATTGGCGGAGACTTTAACGCGAAAAATACTTTTTGGGGCTCACGGTGCAATTCAACAAGAGACAGAGTCCTCTTTAAAGCAAGTACGAAATGTGGCGTGGTCTTCTTATCGACGGGAAAGCCAACATATTGGCCAACCGATAGGAATAAAATACCTGACCTTGTTGCCTTCTTCATCGCCAAGGGGATACCTCGTTACCTTACGAACGTAGAAGAACGCTTTGATCTCTGTTCAGATCACTCGGCAGTTCTTTTGAAAATCGGCGGAAGCCTAGCGAAAAAGAATAGAGCGCCTAGATTAACTAACAACAACACCGACTGGGACGGCTTTAGAAAATACTGCAAAGAAAACATAGCTTTAAATGTACCACTCAAAACGCCACTTGAAATAGAAGACGAATTAGATAAACTCCTGAGAGTTATTCAGAGCGCTGCGTGGAATAACACTTCTTTTCGGAGGTCCGAATTATCGAACAGCGGAACAATATATCCGCGAGAAATAGAAGAGCTAATATGCGAAAAGAGGAGAGCGCGCAAGAGATGGCAACGTTCGCGAGCACCCCCGGATAAGACCATCTTGAACCACCTTTCTAACAAACTGAAGCACGATCTTCAAGATTTTAAAAGTCGCGAGACTACTGCTTACCTCGAAAGTTTGACTGCTGATAAAGGTTCGAACTACTCTCTTTGGAAAGCAGTCAAGTCCATTAAGAAGCCTATAGCACACTCTGCGCCATTAAAAAAAGCCAACGGCGGATGGGCAAGAGAAGACAAAGAAAAAGCGGATTTATTTGCAGATTACCTAGAAGAAACATTCAAACCGTTTGACGGGGAACCGTTGGTCGAGGAGCTCAATCCTTATGCGGTACAAGATAATTATAGAATAAAAACCGTGTCATTGGCTGAGCTTCGTCAAACGATAAATAATCTGAAAAACAACAAAGCCCCTGGCTACGACTTAATTACTAGCGAAATTCTAAAGGAGCTAGCGAAAAAAGCTTTGGTCAAGCTACTCTATATTATTAACGCCTCCATGAGAATTTTATACGTTCCAAGGCAATGGAAAGTGGCCGAGGTCATAATGGTTCCGAAACCAGGAAAATGTCCGAACGACGAAAAGTCATACAGACCTACTTCTGTGACTTCTTTAACATCCTACTTAGAGAATTGTGCAGAACTCCTGTGCCAACACCAGAGGCACAACCTTTCAAAAGTCAGTTCAACTACTCGCATACGCAGATGACATTGACATAATCGGAAGAACAAAGCGTGATGTCAGTGAAGCCTTCATGAGTATTGGGACGGAAGTGGCGAATATGGGTTTAGCAGTCAATGAGGGCAAAACTAACTATATATGCTGTCATCAAGAAAAGACACCCAACACCGACGTCTTGGACAAAACATCACCATCGACAGCTATAACTTTGAGGTAGGTAGGGACTTTGTCTACCTGGGCTCCGCTATCAATTCAGACAAATCTGAGACCGAAATCAAACGAAGGATAGCTCTTGCCAATCGCTGTTTCTTTGGGCTAAGAAGGCAATTGAGAAGCAAAGCCCTCTCTCGAAAAACTAAAGTGTCCATGTGTAAGACCCTCATCATCCCAGTCCCACTATACGGTGCAGAAGCATGGACCCTTTCAAAGGCATATGAAAACACTGTAGGCTGCTTCGAGAGGAAAATTCTTTTTTTTTTCGAGGAGGCGTTTTCATGCGGGTCCATGCTTCTATATCGTAAAGCAAGACTGGGATGATAAAGGTCTTACAAAATGAACACTTTATTTGCCCGAGAGAGGGTTTTGCTATCAGCGCTAAGAATCAGCTATCAGCGTTAGTTAACCTTGGTTTAAACTTAGCACCGGTGTCGTAGTCTAAATTTATGGCGTGCGGAACCCAGGTAGACAAATTGTCTTGCTGTGTTCCGCACGCTAAGCTGAAGCTAGGTAGCTGTCTTTGTTTTGTTCAAGACGTTTCGGTATTGATGATGACAACAATCTTCCTGATGACAACATATAGTGCGTTGCCTCTCGTTGACTCCTCAGGCCACATTTGCCGCTTCCATACCAATACTCAGGAAGGCTTGTCACTAAAAAAAAGTGAGTAAGTGCAAGAGTTTGTCTGTGACAATCTTCTATATACCCGACCCTATATACAATGTAACACCAAATCTTAAAGTTTTTTGGCCCGCATTCATATATTATTTGTAAAGGCCATGCCCCCAAAAGTGGGGATGGGCTTAAAATTAAAATCAATTAATTGTAATCATAAGTTAGAATCATAAGAAAATACGGTAAAAGCGAACAATATTTCAAAAAAAAACAGTTTTTTCTTAAAAACGCCCCCTAAAAGTGGGCGGAGCTCAAAACTTTGTATGGAGCAAACAAAGCAAATAGCGATATCTTTAATATTTGTTATATAATTTTTTTTTCGATTTGGAGTCAACTTTCTAAAAAATCAGGTCCAATTTTTGGGCTCAATTTTGGCCTTGTTAAAGGTCTCCGGCCAATATTGCTTAGTACAAAAATTTAAGTTCCTTTTCCTTGTGTAACTTGACCAAAAGGCATTTTGAAAAAAAATAGTGAACTAGAGGCTGTCTCACATTGAAACCAGTAGTGGGCGTGGCCGTTGACTGAAGCCAATTTTCACACTTTGTCTGTACAACAAAGGAGCGAAGCCTTGTACCAAGTTTCAGCTCTCTAGCTTGATTTTGAAGACCTAAAACCTTCACACATACGGATTCACATGTCGGTCTCGATCATATCTCTAAAAGGTATTAAGGGTCTACGGTAATTATTTCACTGTGTTAAAAACTATACATTAAAATTTAAACACCCTCGGTCGGGTTTAAAAAAAAATTATGCCTCTGGTGTTGACGTGGCAGTTTTGCACAATTCTGTGAAGTACAGTGTTAAAAATAAGTCACCCTCATAGCGCTTCGCCTTGCCTTAATCCTTTTTTGACATCAAATGGGTCGGTGAGGTCCTTAACGACGTTAAACGGAACAGACTGAATTTTCCATCGTCATGCGTTTTGCCGCAGTATAGGTTTTACAGATCTGGATTTTTCGCAGTATGAGTGTTTGATTGATGCTGATCTACTTTCCTGGACTGAAGCCACACTCATATGTGGTTCAAATTGTACCAATCAGTTTGCTCATAAACGGCTTAAGGCGTTAACCACACAGTAACCAATCGGTGACATCCTAGAAAGCAAGACCAGAAGGGGTTACCTTGTCCGAAAAAGGGCTTGAACTCAAGCTTTCAAACTTAAGCCGAAAGGCTTAACACAGTAAAATAAATAAAAAAAAAAATAAATAGAGTGGCGCAACAGCTCGAGGTGAACCAGGGCCAACTTCTCAACAATGTATGCTGGTGTTTAATTTCTTTATATACAAGGGGACTTACAATTTTTTGCCGAATCCGAACGGGACTTGAGAAGTTTTTCAAGACAAATGAAACTCTCGGAGGGCTTGTCAAACCCTCGCGGAGGTGGGGACCGTGAAAAAGAACAAGTCTTTTTTTTAAGGTGACGATGGCAGGATTCGAACTCAGACCTCCGGCGTAGTAAGCGCACACACTAACCACTACGCCACGGCACCCCACAGTAAACTGGATAAATTTCGGGTCCCATGCGTCACGCGGCGTCAATGAAAATGAGATTTTTGATAAGCTAAGCAATGTTCAGAAGAGGTTATCTTATACCACGTCTCCACCGGGCACTAATGCGCTATTAATATAAATCTTTATTGATTAAATCCTCTACAAATCACGAGATTTCCCATACAAATTTAAATCCTCTCGGCAAGCGATTAAAAATAAACCCCTCTCATAAATCCCACTTACCCTATTCACAAACCTATTTTCTGCACCTTTGTAACAGTTTGAGAATCAAAAAAAGAAACTGAAACTGTCCCTTGTAATTTTTATAGCGGAAATCGGTTTTGGCATCGCCACGCTATTTTGAGAGCCAAAATGACAGAAACGGAGTATTCGTATCAAACTATTAGTTTGATACGAATATAAAATCCTATATTTGGCCGGTGGAGCCACTTTGGGATTTATTTTTAATCGTCTCCCTCTAATCCTCCTTTAATCGCCGGTGGAGTCATAGTATTAGTACTCACTGCACCTATTGAGTGACGTCTGCCATTATGAGATTATGATAATTGGGTTTCTCGTTACGACGATTCTATGTGGAACGACTGCGATGTATTTAGAGACCTAGACCAAACGAATGCGACTTGTTCTCTTTATCTCTTTGGGCTTGTTTTCCAGTGTGAGATCATCCGAGTTTCCGATTTTAACTGAGATAAACCCTAGAAATGAGTTTTCCAGTCTCCAGTGAATGATCTGGGATTAATCTCGGCTTAACTCGACAAATTTGGTGAGTTAGTCTCGGATCAACTCTGGAGAACAGTATGAACATCTTTAAGTGTTTTTTCTCTTCTTGACTGGTAGTGTTTCTGTAAAAAATGACATCTGAGAAAAACTCGAACTTCTTTTCCGGTGTTTTTCTGTGTCAAGTGAGAGTTGGGAGATTCAATAATTTCGAGAGCCGAAGATTTTTGACAACTTTGTTGACAGAGCTAACTCTGCACTGAAAAGCTGCTCGCTGGGTTAACTCCAGATTTGTTTTCTTACGGGATTAACAAATCCCGGGCTTAAGACGGGCTTAACTCAGCACTGAAATATCGGTCTCTAATGGAATCGACTGAAGACTATTTGTAGGCAAGTTTTTCGCATTGTCAGGATTTTGCAATACGATTTCGAATTGTCAGGGTACTGTTCCATTGTGAGCCATGGTCGCGGGCTCAAATTCCGACCGGAGAAATAGATGTGGTTCGAGAATGACATTTGTCATGAGAGGCTTCTCAATTCATTCCGGATTCGCCCGGAATATTGTAAGGACACTTCTATGCATGGTTGTCGGAGGTCTGGCGATGGTGGCTTCTCTGAGATATAAGTGTCACCTAGTTCTTACGGTACGGTTACGCTGCTGTCACGGTAATTTGATGTAAACGGTTGAACATTGTAACACCCACGCCAATTTCAATCCTCAACGATTGCACGAAGAAAGTACAAAAGCGGATCAAAAAGCAAATTAGAGAATTGCAATGCAACATAAAATACATTCAATAAAATATTGAATAACCTTTTCAAGTCTCAAGCACACTTTCATATCAAGAGTCGTAATAAGTCACCCACTCTGCCCGAGCCCACATGCCGCAGTCGCTTTTGATCCGAAATATTTTCACAATTCCTCATGAGGATAACAACTTTGCGTCAGCATATAAGCAAATCCCCAGAAAAGAACTTTGACATATTTGTTTCTTTATTTACTGTTTCGCTGACAGAATCAACTTAGTCTGGCGCGTTATGCTGCAGAGTTCGGCAGCCGCAAAGGACTCCGATTGCACGCACACCTCTGCTCCGCATTGCAAACAATAACTTTGCAAGAATCACATTTCAAATGAGCTCTTGGCTCCTTGTGAAGAACCAAATACCACATCCTCCGGGCGCACTCACATACTCTTACTGCTTACTCTCAACTCAACCCCACAGTCCCGCATAACAGTTGACGACTGTTTTTACATATAATGTCAGCGTGCCTTCAGGAAGTTTACATGCCAACTTTCAGCAACAACATGACAATGAAACCCGAAAAAAGGGAAGAAAAGTTAAAAGCAATTCCTTATAATTGCTTGCCAAATAAAACGCAAGTATTGTGGGTGTTTCGGTGAGTATCTGAGAGGTTCGTTACTCCTCCCCCCTTGATGGCTGCGAGTGTGTTTGTATGACACACTTTTTTTTATTTATTTTCAAAGCTTAGTCTTATTGAAAACAACATTCCGTCGTCATCGTCGTCGTTGGCATGAGAACAAGTTACACGCTCTCTCGACCGCCAGAGGACCAGGCGAAATTCGATGCGCACCCATAAATGATGCATGAGGAAAACTTGAAAAGAAACGAGGTTCAGGTTGTGAGATGTGATGATTATCAAGTCGCAAGTATCTAGATTGTTTTCGCCTTCGCACAACTCCATCCATCGCGAGTGTGGGGAGATTTGTATCTAACTACCGAACATCATCTTGATTGGGAAACTTCGTGTTGAGGAGTGTTTCAGAAAATTAATACCTTTAATCGGATTAGTTTCGCGCGCCGGAAACTCTCCTCTAACCACTACCGCCGCGCCGTGCGCCGTATCCAATCCACGGTGGCATTTAACGAAAATATAATTAAGTTTTGCATAAGTTATGGGAAGCGAAGCTACTGTGTGTAGATTCGGATGCGGCGCGTAAAAAAAGAGTAAAATCCAACAGAGTTGCCTGCCTGCTGTTTAGTGTGCTGCGAATTCCTGCGGGCTTGCGGTGTTGAGTTATTTAAAAATAAAACAATATTGCCCTGGGAAATAACCGTCTTTTATTGCTGCTGCTGCTGCACGGCGAAAAAAAGAGGAAATTTCAATTTTGTACTCTTTGAAATCGAGTGTGGGTTGGATCTTGCTGCCTCAATTATTCACATTTTCATTTCTTCAAGAGTTAAGTGAATTTCCTTTACGAGAAACCAGTAAAGACGAAACGCAAATTTATGATTGCGCGTCTTAGAGCGCGCACTGAGGAAGCAATCGTTGAATTCCCATCCAGGGGTTTCGGAACAAAGTTTTATTTCACAATAAATGGTGGCTTCTATAATGGAGCTTGAAACTTTTATACGATTGGCGGAAACGAGGATATCAGGTATTCAAACGAATGTTGCCGGCATTTGTTTTATGATGCTGTGTTATCATTTTTAGGAGATTCTCAAGCCTAAAAGAAAATTAAATATTACTAACACATATCTTAAAAAGACTTGCGTAATATCAGCGCGGTATGAGGTGGACTTTTTTCCATACACCAGGATTGCGATGAGGCAGCGGAAGATGTAAGTGGATAGAGACAGGCATCTTTATATATTTTTTTTGATAAACTATGGCATCGCTTTAAAAAAAAAGTTCCGGCATTACTCTTGCTTCTTTTTGAAAAACCCTCGCATCACTCACGCATAAATATATCACCGCAGTCCGAAAATTTTCGTGCGAAAGACTTGAAAGACCGTTTTTTCGTTTCTTTATACCTAAGTAACGCTGCGAAATTTAGCCCAACTTTATAGAAAGGTTACGACAATTTCATCCTTCTGATGGACAGTAGTGAAAATAGCTGCGAGGCTGGGTGCACCTCTGAGATACAAGATCTGCATCGCCCTTGCAATGCTTCACTGTGCTAAGAGAAGCACTAGAAATGGTGTTATGAAACTCAACATTTCGGTACTGGGGGCTGTATTATAGCTCAGGCGTCTGACATTTTTTCCCGTCATTTCAAAAGTGAAAAGGACCTTCGGTGATCCCGATGTTGGAAGGTTAGCCCCGAAAATTCGCCATCCAATAAAGTAAACATCAGTAACTACAGAGATAGTGGCCTAGTTTACACCGATGCCTATATTTGACCTAGGAATATATTTTTTGGTCTTGCTATTTTGCGTTTACATCGAATCGGACCAAGACCCAAACCAGCGACAGCTACCGTTCCAAAGTGTTCCGCTGTATAGTCGTCCTTTCCACAGATAAGGTAGGACGTGGGTACGCTTAAATCTAACACAGCTCGGTAGCCTAAGGTGAGGGTGTCAATAGACTTACGACCCAGCATGGCCTTATTGATCCAAGGGTCTTGCCAAAAGAATCTCTTATACAGTGCCAGAAGTTTGAACGCGCTTTACTAAATATTTGAATTTAATAGAGATCGAGATAGTGACCCTTTAAGCATAAGTTGAGTCAGACCAAACTTCAGAGAGGGGACCTTTCTTCTTCTCATAAGGAAGCAGGAAACAGGTGTCATTGGAAGGCCATTCCTTAATCATGGATCCGCTCAAACCACAGAGTCCCTTGGTTTATGCCAATGAACCAAAGTTTGTAGGTTCCTATAAGTTAAAAGGAATTAGCAGAGCCCACCACAATACACCATCAAAGGCCAAAGTGACCAGTCCGAATTTCCTCTCGTTGCCAGGAGCTGAGTTGCATATGGATTGTCGCATTTTCAAACCCTTAATATCGATAGAAGCGCTCAGCGCGGAAACTACTTCCGGTAGAGCAGTTTCGCAGGAAAAAGGAAGTTAAGCATTCCGCAAAGAGTTAATGCGGCCGAGAAGCACCATGCGCACTTGAAACAGTCAAGCAGTCTTCAAAATGTTTATCAAAAAGAAAGCTGAGCTTAACAAGTGCGCAAGTAAAAACTTCAGTCCGTCTACGACGAATTAAAAAATACTCAACATTCCCGGAAAAGGAAATTGCCACGCCTCTAAAAAATGGGCGGGATGTGTACAATGAAACTAAAAATAAATAAATAGAGTGGCGCAACAGCTCGAGGTGAACCAGGGCCAACTTCTCAACAATGTATGCTGGTGTGTTAATTTCTTTACATACAGGGGGACCTACAATTTTTTGCCGAATCCGAACGGCACTTTGAGAAGTTTTACAAGACAATTAATACTCTCGGAGGGCTTGTCAAGCCCTCGCGGAGGTGGGGACCGTGAAAAGAACAAGTCTTTTTTTTCAGGTGACGATGGCAGGATTCGAACCTAGACCTCCGGCGTAGTAAGCACACACACTAACCACTACGCCACGGCACCCCACAATGAAACTGTTGAATGCTTTATGCTAGGTGAAGGTTGCATACATTTCGGACTAAAACTCCGCCTTTTTAACTAAAAAACCAATCAATAATTTTCGGTTACCGCTTATCCTTAGAAGGGTCGTGGAGCGAGGGCGGCTAAATGTTCCTTTTATCGTTCCCAAACCTCCGCCTCAACTCAAGAGACACAAGCGCGATTCCCAGACAGGTTTCGGAGATGTTGGGGATGGGGCGTCGAGGGCGCATCTCGACAAACATGACCTTAACAACGTCTCCAAACCATCGAAGAATCGATCGTTCAACTCGAAAAAGAAGCTGCTCAAGATAAAGTTTCCCACCAATACTGATCCCGATCCTAATAGTAATACCAGAAACGCACCTCAAAAACCTCATTTCGGCAGCTTGTACCCGCCATCTAGTTCCTACGGTCATTACACAAACTTCATGCCCATATAGATGAGGGTTGGAACGAACACTGAATTAAAAAACTGAGATCTTAACTTTCACTGCAAGCTTAGCTTTCCTCATGACCGCCTGGCACAGTTTCATTACTATTGCGTCAGCTGGCCAATCCTATAGGATAACTCAGTATCACTCCTTCCATCTTTCGTGAAAAAGACTTCATTTATGTGCAGGGTAGGGAACTTAGATTTTAGCTCTAATAAAACTCTACAAGAGCCTTAGAAGAGTTATGTGCAAGTGAAAAGCTCTTCAGAATTTCACTCCTTCTTTCACTCCTTTCTTAGAGCCTTACAAGCGTTAAATGGCCTCATAGGGCCTAATGGCCTAATAGAAAGCTATAAGTCTTGTTGTAAGAGATGTTTTCTAATTGCTACCTCTGCCAATAAGAGAGGAAGATATAATGCTGCAAGATCATTATACCCGACCCAGGGGTTAAGTTGATGTATAGTTTGTAACGCAGTTAAATAATCACCGTATACCCCTAGGACCTTTAAGAAATATAAATGGAACCGACAGGAGAATCGATTGCCATGTCCGTCCTACTGTACGTATGTATGCATTTTTAGGCCTTAAATTTTAATGTAGAAAGCTGAAATTTGGTGGTTTGGCTGGAAGTCCAGTCTTTCAGTTTGAAAATTAGTTGAATCCGCCACAGACACTCCCTCTACAGACCTGTATGAGCGACCATCTCTAATTTAAAAAAATACTTTTTCCAAATTTTAGATTTTGTGGGCGTGGTGTTAAAAAAAATGATTTTTTAAAGCTAAAAAAGCGGAGTCTTAGGGCGAAATGTATGCAACCACCTAGTATAAAGCATTCAACAGTTATATTTTTATATCCCGCCCACTTTTTGGAGGCATGGCAGTTTTTTTTTGATATGGTCGGGTATTTTGCAATCCGTCGTAGATGGACTGAAGCTTTTGCATACGCACTGTTGCACTTTCCCACTTGTTTTTTTATAGTTTCATAAGAACATAAAGATGAAAAGAGAAGAATTTGATTTTTTTAACAGGCAATGGCCGAAGAATTGAAGTTATCTTATAAGACTAAGGATTCTATTTTCAGAGCCAATCTCTCTTTACAAGAGTTGCACACTTATTACAAGTTTAAAGCTCTTATAAAAATCTTATTACAAAACTGAAACTCTGCAAGAGTTGAAGTCTTATAACAAGAGTCTTATAAGAGCCCTCTTATAATAAGAGTTAAGTGCTCCAGGAGTGATACTCCCTTAACAAGAGTGTAACAAAATTATTTTTGAATCTTATGACAAGATTTTATGCTCGAAGAGTATCAATAGCCTCATTAGAGTCTAATAAGACCTATTTTGACGTTTTTAGCGTGCAACTCTCAAGGGTATAATAATTGGGTACACTGCACATGAGTTCGGGAATCGACCATCACTTTGGATTTGCTCACGTTTACCTTCATCCCAGCGTCACCACAGATGGCTGCAAACCTATACAGTGCTCGGTGAAGTTCCTCCTCGGATGATGCCAGGATAGCTACATCATCTGCGAAAAGCAGATGGCTTACTCTGACGCCACCCATTTCGGAAAATTCCACACCAAGACTGCGTTTCACCATCCAGTACATATATGCTATGAAAAGGAGAGGCGAAGCCCTGGCGAAGTCCAATGCAAACAGCCAAAGGATGGGATTTAACGCCATTTATCCGAACACAGCTTCTGCAGTTCCCAAACAAAGACTGCATGGCTCACAGAAAAGGACACTCAGTGCATAGTCCCCCGAAACTCTTAAGACTCGGGGTTTAAAAGTTTATCCCGTGGCATCCGCTCATAGGTCTTTTCCAAATCTACAAAACACGCGCATACCAGTTTGGCTTATTCCCAGGCCTTCTCAAGAATTACCTTCAGAGTAAAAAGCTGGTCGGTTGTGCCTCTGCCAGGGTGAAAGCCACATTGTTCTTTCCACAACAAAGTCTCGCTAACAGCTCTGGAACTCGCTTCCAACAGCTTCGCTAGTACTTTTCCCGGAAGACTTAAGAGAGTTTTGCCCCTATAGTTGGACCAATCTCGCCTGTCCCCTTTTTTGAAAATGGGCACTACAACTCCTGTTTACCAGTCGCTAGGTGCTTTTCCGCTTTCCCAGGGCACTTTAATCTTTAATGACACGTGTTAGCAATTGAACACCTTCTTCACCCACTGACTTGGGCATTTCTGGCCGAACTTCATCAACTCCAGCAGACTTACCCACTTTTAGTCATTTAATCGTGGCAGTGACTTCATCGCGTGTAGGACTATTCTCCGCCCTAATCTCGTCAGCAATGAGATCACCATCTTCAGTGCCCTGTTGGGGATTGAGCAGCTCCGAAAAGTACTCGCTCGGAAAGAAGTGTATCTTCTTTCGATTAAATCTCTTCAACGATATTCAACTTCCTTCCTCTGAGTCGGCGAATAAAAATTAATAAAAAGAGTGGCGCAACAGCTCGAGGTGAACCAGGGCCAACTTCCCAACAATGTATGCTGTGTTTGTTAATTTCTTCAAGGGGATCTACAATTTCACGACGAATCCGAACGGCACTTTGAGAAGTTTTTCAAGACAAATGATACTCTCGGAGGGCTTTTCAGACCCTAGCGGGGGTGGGAACCGTGAAAAAGAACGATTCTTTTTTTTTAGGTCGGATTCGAACCCAGAATGGTCGGATTCGAACCCAGACCTCCTGCGTAGTAAGCACACACACTAACCACTACTCCACGGCACCCCCTGAGCCGGCTAATAGTCTCCCAAAATGTATTGGTTGTAGATCTGTAACCGTTCTCCAACCTTTCGCCGAACTTTTTCTTTGCGTGGTCCTTGGCTGTTCTGACCTTCATATTGGAAGTTCTTCGCGCCTCAGTGTACCGTGCTCGAGAAATAGAGTTCCTACATTCAATCCACACAATATAGGCTCTCTTCAGCTGCCCCAACATAGTATGAAAGCATTCTTCCTCTACATGTAGAAGATCAGCTGGAATTTGTTCAAACTTCTCCGAAACGTAACGTGCCAATTGTAACCTTTCCCACCGCCTGGGTGGCAAAGGAATACTGTCGCTAAAGCGCAATTTGGCCAACACTAAGTGGTACTCAGTTGACAGCTCAGCTCCTCTCAAATCGCGAACATCACAAACCAGTTTTTGAACACACGATGGTACCACAAGGAAAACAATCAACGATCACTGATTTAAACTGTGCCGCCACGAAGTGTATTTGTGAATGCCTTTGTGTGGGAAAAAGGTGTTCCTGATGGACAAGCCATAAGCACATCAAAAGTCCAACAAGTGCCCCCCGTTCCTGTTTTGATCTGGGTCACCTTGCCTTCCAAGCACGCATTCTCCAAGTACTGTCGTCCTTACTTTGGTTGACTTCAATGCTTTCCATGAGCATTGAAGTCACCCATCAGCAGAAGGAAAGCCCACTCTATCCAGCGCAGCATCAATTTCGTTAAAAAAGGCCGGATACTCCGACTCTAGGTTGGGTGCGTACACCTGCACCAAAGCCAAATTCGATCGAGACCAAAATCAAGCTTAACTCTAAGATCAAAACCCTCCTTCCTAATCGAACAAACTCCAATAGGTTTTCCGACAGCCGGGGGCTTGTGAGTATCCCCACACCCGCCTAGGTGCAGTTATGTTATGTGGGGCGCCAGACCAGAAATCAGGCCGATCCTAACATGGACAACAGACGCCGACCAAGAAGCCGCTCATCCCTAGACGGACGCTCTCATGGAGTTTAACTGTTTAGAGTTCAGCCGCCCCTCTGGGATCAGACGCTGACCAGTTGGCCGCAGACTAAGTATCAGATGCTACTGGGTTTTATTCAGACCTTCACGTTCATCTCTCGGTTTAAACTTTATTGCCAAGGGTGGCCCCACCAGGAGTATATATTCCTGGCAGCATCACTTACAACATGCTGAAAACTACTTCTTCCAGTGGATTTTAGTCGACTTTTATTGACAGGCCTCAAAGCTATTCTGACCCCAACTTTGCAGGGGATAAAGGCTTTTCCTTAGGACTAGAACTTGCCGTGGACTGAACAAAGTACTTGCTGAGACCTACTGGACTCCGAAGAAATGCGGACATCACCCGAAAAAATGTATCCTGCATCCATTGCCTTCTCAAACCATAGCTTTGCTTTTTTGGCATAGGTTCATAGAAAGGCTGTCTAGTCTACGCCATCTTTTGCTAAATATGTAGGAAACACCTTATGACCTCAATGCTAACCACTCCCATGGTTTTCCGTTTTTGGACAGCTCGTTCACTGGTGTGACTTGCTAACTACATCTGGCCACAATGACTTGTCCAGCTTGACTATGTATGTTCCGGAACCTCCTGGACCTTGTTCTTTTTTCAGAAACTGTGTATTAAAGGATTTTGTCTTCAGACTTCTAACTTTTCGTCGCCTTTCTTGTTAATTTACTCGCCATATCCTTGACCAGACTTGACCAGTAGTGGCCTCGTTTTTTCTGTTATCTTTTTATTGTTGACTGGGTTACTGGCTTATAACTGCCCGCTCATTTCCCTTCGGGTGGAGACCAGCTTGATCCAAGACATTGAAGCTAAAACTAAGTAGGCACCATTACGAAGTTGCAAGTAAAACGATGACCAACCGCCTGAATATAATAAAATTACTTCAGCTTTGATTAAGGACAGACAGATAACCATTCACAGGCCCATTGCTTTTCTATCTGTCTCTTGGACCTGACATATAGTTCGGCCATTAGCAGGCATGCCGCACAATTTATGCCTCTGCACATGAGTACACCTCCGTCGAATGTGGTGAGCCTTAAGCAAGAAACTGCTTACCGCCTCAAACTTAATTGGCATTAAGGACTATTCGTGATAATTAATTACTGCCTTCTCGTATTTATATCGCTAAGGCAGTCTGCTATTGCAACGACACAGTCGAACTATACTGGCTGAATAATGTCGCCTACATGAACGAAAGATGAGCATGTGTCCGCAGGAGTTATGCTTCCTGGGATCCCATTCCGGCTTATCCGTTTAATTTTAATCAACTTAGCGCCCGACTTCCTTCAGTATACGCCTAACGCACATCTAATTTATCTGCATCATCATCCAACAAGAGATATGACTGTGATCTGTTATATCCTTAGATTACGGACCATCACTTCACCTGAGATTGACAATTTGTCATATCCTTTGTTCCCGGATTCAATATACCATCAAATTAGGTGGATCATTGGCACTGGCTGCCGTAAAATATTTTTCTCATTCACTTCGCTCTGCCACCGCAAATAGTCGACACACACAAATGGAGCTACAAATTCCTGAGCCCATTCACTGGTTGCTGCTGGAACATGCATCGACTACGACGACGTCGTTACTAGCTGCTCCTTGTGTAAAATCGATGAATTCGACACACGTTCCATCCATAGTAGCACAGAGCAGCACCCCCATGCTCACTGGTGTAAACGCACAGACTACGGGTTTTACTGGTGCTGTGACTCCTGTCATCCTCCATCTCCTCCATGCCGAGCGATACACATTTATGCTTATGAAGTGAACTCAGGTTTATCATTGAGAGAGCGAACGTTTCTTTTTGTATGGGGGGCCCTTGGGCTCAATACAATAAACATGAACAAATACGACACTATCTCCACCTATGAATGTCATTTTATGATTTACGATTCGATAAAATGAAATTTATTTCATCTGACAGTTTCACACAGCACTGCCGAGCACAGCGAGTGTGTGTGTCTGTGCGGCACGTTCGTTCGGCAGCAGCAGGACTCAGGTTTGGATGGTGGATATTTAAAAAATTGAAACCAATATCGATTTCATTTCCAAGCCATAACTGTAAGTGAAGGGCCTACCGAATCGATTCACCGACACCATTGATTAAGACCTCCGTGCTCGGTCCTCGTCGCAGTCGTAGTTGCCGGTCCGATGTCCGTGTCCATAGTAAAAATATCTAAACATCGCCGACCCGTGTTGTGTAGATAAATACACCCGATAAATCGAAATTAATGTCTTTGTGTCAAAAGTCAAACCAATGTCGATTTGTTTCCAACTAAAATGCCTGTGTTGACTGGAGGCAAAACTAAATTAGGCACCATCGAGTGCATAGAGCACACATCGAGCATCCAGCACACAGCACACACAGTTCAAAGGCGGAAATCTCACCTGAGATTCACCTGAATGCACAATTTTATAAAGTTTCTCCTCTCAACAGGCGTTCGAGCTTGGTTCATAGTATCTGTCGGGTTTTTTTTTCTGTTGCAACTTTCTCCTGGGCACGTATACACCTTGTTCGTGGAGTCTATCAGGAGCCCTCATCCTCCTGCTTGTATCCGAGCTCCACCATACCATACCTTCTCGTATACGCACACACAAAGAAAATTTAATTTTAAACCAAAAGTGCCTCTCTCTAGTGATTGCTAATTGGCTCCTATTATTTTGTAATTTGGCTGCCTTCAATCGAAGGTGAAATTCAATTAACAGGCAATGCAGAAACCACCAGAAGAGATGGTTCTCCCACCGCCCAGCCTTGGTGAACGCTCGTGCTAAACTTCTATACCCCCAGTCATACACACCAGCAGAGAGTGCTGATGGGTGGGTTGGTTAGGTCGAAATCGAGTTTGTAACAGTCTTCCGGAGCGGAGTATCCAACTATACCTTCCGTCGTCGTTGCGTCGTCTCCGTCGACGGTCGCTTCATGGTGTATAGTACGTGAAATTGAAATAATGAAACACTTAGCAAGGATATGAAAAAAAAGTCCGGCGGATGGAGCAAAAAATTTATATACAAAATGGGAAGAGAACCTACAACCTTTTTGAAATGGTCGAGTCTCGCGGTCGGTCGGTTCAAGTCTCGTTGCTGCTACCGCCGCGCCGTGGCCCACCGTTATAATGGAAGAGTAACTTTTAGCATGCAATCAATTTTTATTATTCAACCTCGGTGAATAGAAAAAGTTTCAACGGTTCAACGCATTTGTGTGTTTGCTGCAAACACCATAGTTAGAGCGGTGTACACTCTCCGACGAGATATTAGAAGCACACTGTTATTCTATTCATTTATTTTTTTTATGTTTCCTACTTTAATTTTAAAATCTGACTAATCATACCCGAAGTCCTTAGAAACAGTTGGGACCGACAAGCAGAGTGTCACTAGCAACCAGCTAGCTTTTTGAAGCAAGTTCATGGATTAAAAAAGCCTTCATAAAAATCTACCCTTCCACTCATAGTAAGGCGTCCCTCGGTGGAATAGTAGCAACTGAAAATTAAACATTCAGCGCGAGAGCGTCAAACCAGAGCGACAGCGACAACACGAGACCAGAGAAATCGTTTGTTAACACACAATGAGAGTGAGAAACCGAGACGACTGTTTTGACTTTACAGTGACAAAGCATAACATATTTCTAAAATTTGTCGACTTTATTTCACAACAAGCTTCGGGGACAAAAATGTATATTCAACAACGTGTCATAACTCACAGCACCGATTGACAGAATAATCGTCAACCTCAACGAGGGTTTTTCAATTTTTCGAAAAGCCCGGCGAGCCAGACAGCAATCACGCCGCGCCGGTATTGTGAATCACCCCATACATTACCATTTCTTGAAATTCATTTGACAGCTCGCCCGAGACCCTCGCTCGCTCTCTCGCTCTTTATGTGAAACAGGCATGAAGGTTGTAATATTGGTGGAAGTTTGTTGTCGGGGTTAAGGTAATCATCGCGGCTGAATATGAACTTGGCAGCTACCATATAAAATCCACCCTTTTTCCAACATTATGAATAGAAAGACGAAGCAGCTTTAGATTGTTTTATTGTTTACCTCCGCTCAAGGATTTATGGCTTTTTTTATCATGAGTGGTAGGTATGTCAGACTACTATGCAGATCTCGGGTTTGAATCCCGGGTGGGGCTATAAAAGTTTTTTCACTTTCATTCCTCCGCAAGCGCAAGGTCTGGTCTGACAAATCCTCCGAGAGGGTCATTTATCATAAGGGTCGTATTAATTTAAGTAGGAAAAAATTCGCTTGGAAGTCCAGCCGCCAGACCACACCCGTGCTGCTACGCTAAAGAAAATTTTGCAGAACAATGCAGTTCGACAAAATGGTAAATTCATGAGCATACGCTCTTTCACTTATATTGAGGTGCGGTCGCATTCTTTCAGAAGTGGGATACAGCTGCCAAGACCACTAAAAACAATCCTTAGAATTAGAAATAAACGAAACGATCAAACAATGAGATACAGGAGACTTTGGGACCGTTTTCCAAGGACTTCGATATGTTCAGGTCCCCTATTGATTTTAACGGTCGCACATACTATCGAGGGCGGATAAGTCTTGGGAGTACTTGCCCAGATTATGATTTTTGGGCGCATGTCCTTGTGTCAATGCAATTGGACGGTAATTAGAGGGGGAAGAAGTCTCGCTTTTTTCGGAAGGTGCTATTGTTCAAACCCCTAGAAAGAGACCAGGAGGAAGGAGGAGGGAGGGACAGATGAAAAGTTATGAGTAGGTGTTTTGCCAGCATCGAGGAATAGCACTTCCGAACTATGACCGAAATGTCATCAGGACCTCGAGTGGACTTCTAAGTGGAACTCCTGCTGGTGTTTCTCATTTAGAAATAAAGTAATTCGCCGATCCCGATCGCGGTTGCTCAAGACTTTTGAAAGATATGCCTTCAGGGTTTTGTAAGCATGCTGTGATTATGATAAATAGTTATCGTCAATCACCTCTCTCGCATACACGTCCATAAGCCGCCCCCTAGCCTTCCTTGCCTTGGGGATGAATATCACTCGGACTTCTCTCCAAGAACATAGCACAGCCTTAAGCAGGCCTTGTAAACATTGCTCAAACATGCTTCCCCTGCTTTTTCGAGCATTATAGGTCGGATATTATCCGTCCCTGAGGCTTTAAAGGGGGGTGTACCACGATGTCTTGAAAGCCATAATCTCGAAAGCAAAAATCGCGAAAACAAAAATCTCGAAAAATGAAATCTCGAACAAAAAAACCTAGAATTAGAAAAATCTCGAAAATAAAAATCTCGTATTAATGTACCTACATTTACACACACATGTTTGAGAAAATTTTGAAAATTGGCGGCGAATTTCCACGATATATGGGCAAACAGTGAAATATGTAAGCGGGGGGGGGGGGGATTTCTGTCCCCCTGCAACCCCCCTGTCTGACTTTTTATACCCCATCCCATAGGACAGGAGGTATATTAAGTTTAATTCATAGCTTGTAACATAGAGAAATAATCACCGTAGACCCCCAAGACCTTAAGGGCATATGATCGAGACCGAATTGTTAGTCGAATGAGCCATGTCCGTCCGTCCGTCCGTCCGTCCGCGTGTCGGTAGTTTTTCGGCCTTAAATTTTGAGCTAGGAACTTGAAACTTAATATCTGTTCTTTCTAGGTCTCGAAGCAGTACAAGTGTAAAAATTTTCAAAATCCGCCCACTAACACGCCCACTTTACTTAATGGCATGAAAATTCAAAGTTGTCGTAAGAAGCTGAAATTTGGTACGCGTTATCCTAGCTTAAGTATATTGTGATTGACATTTAAGAAAAAAGCGAAAACCGCCCCCTTGTGGTTGTGGTTATATATAATATACATTCTAATAAACGATTTTTATTTCATATATTTGCTCTAAATCCAAAAAAACTTGGACCATAAAATCTTCGGATATGTACGTAAGGTATCAACTTAAATGAATAAATTTTTGCCACGCCCACTTTTGGGGGCGTTTTTAAGTATAAACCAAATTTTTAATGTGAAAATGCAATCAAGACGTGTATATCACTTCTGATAAAAAAGATATGATTGAAAAGGGGTGGATGCCACGCCCCTCTGACAAAAAAAAGATGTAACTGAAAAGGGGTAGATGCCACGCCCCTTTTTAAGGGAGAAGATTCTTTAACTGAGAAGTTCTAAATGCAGTTGAAGTTAATAGAAACTGAAATTTAACAATCAGGATTTATGACACAATTTGGAGCTTCAAAGTGGTCAATTGGGATGGGGTATCCAACGATTCGCCTAAGCGGATTGAAACCCTCCCACTAGTTTTTACCGCCCCTGAGGCTTAACTAACTTTAAACTGAAACAAGTGAGTAAGTGCCAGAGTTCGTCTGTGGTAAACTTCTATATACCCGACCCTATATACCATGTAAAGTTTCTTGGCCCGGTTTCATATATTATTTGTATAGGTCACGCCCCCAAAAGTGGGCATGGGCTTAAAACTAAAATCAATTTGTAATTTCGTTCGAATCTTGAGAAAATACGGTAAAAGCGAAAATTACCTATTTCAGAAACAAATACTTTTTTCCTAAAAACGCCCCTTTAAAGTGGGCGGAGCTCAAAACTTTGCATGGAGCAAACTTAGTAAATAGTAATATATTTAATATTTGTTATATTTTTTTTTGATTTCGAGTGAACTTTTGGAGAAATCGGGCTTTTAAAGATCTAACATCTTAAAAGTGGGCATGGTCGATATCGTGGGCCGTAATATTTCTGCTTTGTTAAAGGTCTTGGGCCAGTATTGCTCAGTACCAAAATTTTAGTTTTTTTGACTTGTCTAACTTGACCAAAAGGCATTTAAAAAGAAAATGTGAAATGGAGGTTGTCTCACATTGAAGTCAGTAGTGGGTGTGACACTTTATATGTACATCAAAAGAACCAAGCTGTGTACCAAGTTTCAGTTCTCTAGCTTGATTTTGAAGACCTTAAACGTTCACACATACAGACAGACGGACGGACGGACATGGCTTTATCGATTCACCTATTCAACTATGCGTTAACCTCGTCGGGTGTAAAAACGAGATTTTTGTCGTTCGATTTAACGTCATTATCCCTTTAAAGGGATCGAAGGAGTTGATCGCCCAGGGCAGCCTTTTGACATCCGGTTATAGCCCTGATATTTTCTTCTTCCATTCCCCTGAAAAAGCCCTGTGTTACTGTATCGTAAGCTTCGTGGGTGTCGGTGCAACCTGAGAAATGAGTTTCCGTCAGCACATCCAGCGTTGCCTTGCAATCGCCATCTGCCTGCCTGAGTCAAGACGTATCGGTATTGGCACTTTGAATGGGATTTTTCTCGATTGATTCACAGAAAACCTTTCATGAATTCCTCGTGGCGAATCTTATCTCATTTTTCGGAATTCTTACGCTCTCCTTAGGTCGTCCATCCGATTAGACCCTATTTAACAAGGTTCCATCTAGATCTTGAGCTCCTGATGAGCTCCGCGATTTTGGAGTTTCCTCGGGGAGGGCGTCTCTTTCTTCCTGTTCTGCTGTTTGGGCAGGATTTATCGTAATGGTATTCGACTGTATCGTCGATCTCATCTTCGGTAGTGAGGAGTCTGTCTGGGCAGGGGGTGACAGTCCTCTGCAGTTTCTTATTGAACTTCACCTAGTTTGCTCTTTTTGGGTTTTTGAAAACTTTCTTAGCCTGAGAGCTTACCTGTATCTCAAGGAGTATATAGGAGTGATCTGATATAGTGATACCTGTTTGGATACTTTTCAGTTTGTTACTTGAACAGAGCTGTTCTGAGACACAAAATATACGTCTTAAACTTCCTTCCTATTCGCTGTTATGAAGGTGGGATCATTTCCCCTGTTCACAGACTAGAAGGTTAGGGCCAAGGAGAAAATTAATCAAAACCTCGCCCCTAGCGTTAATGTCTGAGCTCGCCTCTAGTTTTAATGTCTGACATATGATGGTTATAAGGGTCAAGTGTTGTTGATGGTTATTAGGGTCAAACATTCAACACTTGACCAGGTCTATCGAATAACTAATGAAATTGAGAAAGCCTTAGAAGCGAAAATGATATGTTCTACCGCTTTTCTTGACGTATCCCAAGCCTTTGATAAAGTTTGGCACGAAGGCCTAAAATATAAGCTACGGAAAGTTTTGCCGGAAAAAATGTATGAACTCTTAGAGTCTTATGAGATACGGGAGCGAATACTCAGAATTCAAAGAAATACAAGCCGGCGTTCCACAAGGTAGCGTCCTCGGTCCAACACTGTTTTTACTTTTTACAAGAGATGTACCTCAAGTAGAGACAACGACTATAGCCACGTTCGCTGACGACACGGCTATCCTCGCTACGGATAAGACAGTCGAACAATCAACGGGAAAACTCCAACGCGCTTTGAATAAAATATGCGAATGGACAAAGGCCTGGCGAATCCTCCTAAATGAGACAAAATCAACGCATGTAAATTTTACTTACAAGAGGGTAATCAACTTACCTCTATTTATAAACTCGGTACAAATTCCGTACGCAAACGAGGCGAAATATTTAGGCATGACCCTAGATGCAAAACTTAAGTGGAAGCCACACGTTAAAAAGAAACGCGATGAACTTGAAATCAAGCTACGAGAACTGAATTGGCTTATCGGACGTTATTCGAAACTAAGCGTATATAACAAACTGCTATTGTATAAGCAAGTGCTAAAACCATCTTGGACGTACGGTATACAACTTTGGGGTTGTACCAAACCAAGCAACATATCTATTTTAGAAACTTTTCAGAATAAGACACTAAGAGCAATCGTAAATGCTCCATGGTATATAAGAAATAGCGATTTACATCGAGATCTAGGCATCGCAACCGTGACCGACGAAGTAAGAAACTTTGCTCGCAAACTTCACACTCGCCTTCACGGCCATTGCAACCACGAAATAATCCGAACTCTGGATCAGACAAATCTTGCACGCCGACTACAACGAACAAGACCGTTGGATCTAGCGTCGTAAGAGGAAACCGCACATAATGACGGTATTGCAGGTGCTTTCGTTGGAAGGTAGCCTGCCAAACGCGATTACTATACAGAAGCATGAACTACTTGTTAAGGAAACTTAGTCGTAGTCTTACAAAGATTGGGAGGTTTTTTAGTGAGTAAGAATCTCACACTACTATGAGCACGCGCGTTCGATTCTCATAGTGCCTATGAAGGTTTTTACCTACCCACGGGGAAAAAAAAAAAAAAAAAAAAAAAATATGATGGTTATTGACGTTGCAGCTTAAGACTAAGTTCTTCTAACTTTGTTCAGACGTTGTTACTAGAGCCGTCAAAGATTCCGGGGGGACCGAGATATCGTCGTCATATGGCACATGGACCGACGCTACCGTGCAGTTCTCGCCCGTCCCTCTAATCTCCACTACAGGTCACCTGTGAGATAACATTAATATATGATGGTTTTTGTTTGCCACGAAACAGGTTCTCGCCTTACCCTTATTTTTAATGTAGCAAACATAAAATATTTTCGACCCTTGTCCGGAAACCCTGTTCTTTTTGTCGATCCAGGATTCCTGGATTAGAGCTAGATCCATGTGCTGGTGCAACCTTACTGTGATGGAGGTTTATTTGGACTACCTTCGTCATTGTTTGTATAGTCTCTACCTCCATAACAGCGTCTGTTGCCTTGGTTTCTCCAGCAGTTCGCCTAATCAGCTTAAGAGGTTACCTTGCTAACTGCGAAGGATGCTATCCCAGTACCTTCTTGTCCGCTTTTAGGTCCCCGCACATGAGGCCGAGGGCGATATTAAAGCCCCTGGAACCATTTTTCGGCTCCTCCTCCCTTATGATTTCCATCGTGCATGGGAATCTAGGGGTTCTGTGCTTGCAGCACGCAGAGGATGTTGTTTTTAACTATTCCCATCTCTGGAATACCTTTTTTTTTTAATTCACTAGTGAATATGGGAATAGGCTACTTTCTTAATGTTAGACATCTCACAAGCGGAAAAGAATAGAAGAATCAGAAAAGGAGGAAAGGTACCGGTGCACTCTTGTTTTAAACAGTTGTTAAATGCAGTGAGGAGGAAAGACTGGTAGAGTAAGACATACCACCTTCGCTTATGAAAGAACATCTGAAATTCACTGTGTGTCTTAAATTGGGCTCGAGGGTAAACTGATGAGCTGATTCAGTCTTTGACGAGTATTACGGTTGAATATCTTGAGGGGAGGAATGCAGTTTGCTATTTCGCTGGAACACTGTTGGAAAAAGCAAAGAACAAAGTGAAAAAGGCAATAAAACAGTGACTATGATTCTATCACCTATGAGTTTTAACGTCCGTTTTTGTGTCCTGTCTGTCCAACAGGTGAAGCTAATCTACCGTTTGCCCTGGTTAGGACTTAGTCTATGGACACGCCTTAAGTTCCGCACCATCTTACAGCTGTAGTCCTTTCACTACTGACTTGGCAAAGTCGTTCGATACCTTTGGACCATCTCATTTTACCAAAGTTCGTTGTGGCTGCTCCGAGAATAGCTGCCCCAAGGGCTTGCTCAATCTTCCTGCCACACTCAACACAAAGTCCGCTTGGTATCTTGTAGTCTACTACAGCAAGCTGGCCCGCCTGGCTCATATTTGCTTCCCAAGGTGGTAGCGTAACATTTCGCCTTCTTCCGCGTCGTTGAAGCGTCCTCGGAAGATCGTGTTCTCTTCGAGGCAAAAGGTTCTGTCCTATGTCTTCTACAATCACTCTTTATTGTTCGAGTCTTTTTTCTTTATCTCAATTCAGGCGCTGCTTCGGTGTTCACATAAACAAATTAGGCCATCGTTACGTTTACAGCACCACATCAAAAAACCTTAGGTACTTGAGGTTGTTTTTGTACAAGTAACAGGTCCCCTTACATACTCCTATAAGGGCGAATTGACACTTTATAGAACTTAATTTTGGGTGCAAAAAGTGTTCTACTTCGGGCTCTTACAGAACTTATTTGACCGTCAATAAATTTTTAAAAGAATCTGTAGGTGTACACACACTTTCATGGTGTAGTTTTTTTCTTATACTACAGTCTTATCAAATTCTTTGCAAGTGTTGATGTTTTAGCACAAATAACTTCGTTCATATTAAATTATGTTAAAAATTAATGAGTTAAAAGAGTGCATTTTAATAATAGGAAACAAGGTGCGCATTTAATTGCTTCGAATGATTTATTAAAAAAGAACGAAAAGAAACAAAGCGCCTCTTGAAATATTAAATATAACATAAAATGAAGAATGCAAGGTTTTATGTAGTGCCCATTTAGCACTATAATATTACTCAAGGCTTTCTCTTTAAACTTTTCAAAACTTTGGGTTCTATGTAGCACTGTCTAGCTTCACGTAGAACCATTTCACGTAGAACCATTTTAAGGTTTTGGGTTTTCTTAAAACAGGGAGCTAATTTATTTAGGGTTACCATCCGTCTAGACGAATTACGATTACCCCACATTAGCTTCTTGCCTGAGAGTTCCCTCTGCAAGGGTTAACAACGAATCGGTTACCATTGCACCTTCCCATCCCCGAGGATAATTCTTAGCAGAGAAGCATCAGGTTCGGACTTATATCGAAATCGGTTGCCCTGCCGGGCTTTCTCTCCTATAGAAACTATTCCTCACTGACCCACCCATCTCCTCCTCGACCTCGAACAACACCCCCCCCAATCCGAATCAACAAGGAGAATTCCCATCTGGAGTTCAACAGCTACGAGACCACCCTTTCTTCAGGAAAGTCTCTCACTGGCCCCCCTCAACTCTGCTGACAGCGGTTTACACCGAAATAGTTACCCCCAGCCTTCATTATCCTCGGGTATGTCTCAACGAATCAAACTCTGGTTGGTGACCTCCGGTACAGGTTTATACCGCCACCGGTTGCCTAGACCCCTAGCACCTAAACGGGTAGTCATCATAGGTCCTCTTGCTGGTAGCTCCGGTCCCACAAGTGGTATCACAAAAGACCTCCTTTGGTCTAAGTTTGTCCCTGCCCAGCGGGGACAGCCACCCAACTTAACATATCCTAGGGTTACCATCACTCTTTTCTTTTATGCTTTAAGTACGTTTCAGTTTCTAATAATAGAGATTAGGTTGGATTAGGTGGTTTGACTATTTGTAATTATCGATTCGGCAGGCGTTAATTGAAACGTATTTTTTACTGGATGTTTTATTCTTATTCATGGATGCAGTATATACCTTAAGAGTTTGAAGCTCCAAGGAGGACACCTTTTAAACATCTGCCTAAAAGGGGGGCATGTCAGTGAGTGGATAAAATACTTGAACTGTTGGACCAAGAATACCCAAACATAACTTATTTGACCGCTTAGACCATAGAAAAAAAAAAGAAAAATTAAAAATAACAACAATTTACAATTCTACAAACATTATAATAACGGCTGGCCCGAATAGAAGTAACGATACGTTCGGTTAGCTTTTTAATGAATGTTGATAGAAAAATGAAACAAAAAAGGATGAATATTCCGTAGAGATGAAATTTTTGTTTGAAATATTTTTCCAGCCTAAAAATGTAATTCAGTTAAAATTATTTATTAAATTCTATTAAAAATTTTAAATTCTTATATCTTAATATTTTGCTTAAAATGTTCTCACAACAATTTCCGTCAATTACATTGTTTTCTTTTGTATGTGACATCTGGCAACCCCCAAGCGCTAAATAAGAGTGCAAAGTGGTACTTCGGATGTGTCAAACCCAGAGTGTTAGAAAACAGGTGCTAGAAAGGTCGACAGCTGCGAGCTGATAATCGGTTTCGAATTTTAAATATCAGTCAAATTGGATGGGTGAGTTCAGTGACTACTGCATGGTTCTCTTCTCGCCTTAACTCTGCACCCGTCCATGATAAAAATTTACGTCGACCGTTCCAATGAATTAGGAAAAGTTTGAATATAAATGCGTTAAATTAATTTGTGTTTTTATATTTATAAGAAAAAATACTAAAAAAAAAGAAGAAGAAAAAATGAGTTTTAAAAATATTAACTTTTTTCAACACCAATAGCGAACGATCACATACTGTCGACGATTCGGATCTCCTTGCGGATGTCATACGGGGTACAAATGTACCCGAGGACGGGTTATGGATTAAGGTGGGAACACAATGCACCTTTTGAAAATCGTCACCATATACAGTATTTTCTTCGAACTCAATACTTGCACTTACGAGTTAAGGCAGTCAAGTCCAAGGACATTGGCGTCACCAGATTAACGTCAATCAGTCTTATCTCGAGTGTCCGTACCTACTCCATAACCAAAAGTTTCATACCTGAAAATCGAAGGCCGTTCTACACGCCTGTCTCTGTAGCCAACGTCGCTGACTGTTCTCATGTGCATCATATTTTTAGCACAGCACGCCAGTAAGTGAAACCCAGTGAACTTATGGTCATTTAATAAGAAGTTATATCACCGTTTATATAGGCGACTCCCCACGATTCAAACGCTCACTGCAAACCCTGGCCGAGTTGAAAAAAGGCAGTTAGGCAAGGTACTCCCTTAATAACACAGTTTATGGGTTTCGGGGTCATTATAAGAATTTTAGCAACCAACGCGCACGTGATTCATCCTTCGCACAGGTACGACACAAGCGCCAGAAAATAGCTGGAATTTTTTCGCCTTTAATATTATTATTTTTTATGGCCCTTTCATGTTCGCCCTTAAAGTCTTGCCGGTCTTTAGTGTAAGATGATAAAGTACTGCCCCCCTCGCTAGGGATGAATTGTAGCGTAAATAAAATTGGAAGAGCGTTATTGGGTGTACAACGTTATCTGGTACATCGACGACTCCATATGGCAACGAAACAGGACTCGTACGTAATCAAGTCCCAAAGGAGTTGCAAAAATAATAGCTCCTTAAGCCCTTTTAGTATGATTCCCTTTGGATTTTTTTCTTTCCGCACGACCGTTTTTCTCTGGTGAAATGAGCTTAGCGACCATGAACGAAAAGGCATCGTTCTAATAGGTGAACCCATCATGATGATCTTATTGTGTTGCTCTCCGGTGTTTTCATTAGCACCCACCTGCCAATTGGGCATTTTATCAGCTGCTTATATCTGAATCATTTAAAACAACACTTATGCGGGTATCTGCAGCACTGAAAAGTGGGACAAACTTGTTAGAAACTTTTTTTGGTCGGGGCATTTCGAATCGTTGGGGGGGCTGTTTGAATCAGAGAGCCTAGTGTGCTAAGGTGCTAATTACCTTAACAGGTACATACATGCGTTTCACATGAAAACAAGTCGCTCCCCCCTTCCCGACCCTCCAGGAAATATCTGTTCGTTCTTTGTGCAGAGCAAACACTGGGAGTTAGTCGTCTCCACCGGTAGCTTAAGTGAAGTTGAATCTTTTACCCCGAGTCAAAGCCAACGCTTCCGTTGGAAAATTGGCAAGATGTCGGAATAGCTGAAGAAATCGATTCTGTGTTTTGCGTGCGGCTATACCGCATCTAGCCAATTTATGCAACGGGAAATTCAACACTTCTAAAGCTGAGCCTGACAACAGAACTACTCCCCGGATGTCCGGGAGATGACAAAAAGTGAAGTGTTTTACTATAGATCCCGCCTAAGCCGTTTTGTTAGATAACTCGAAATTAGGTGGAGAAGTTTGCTCTGTCGAAAGTTGGAAACTTTTGCTGCCGCACTGCATTCATTGAACTAATAAAGGATTGCACGTGGGTGTATCCTCCGAGCCACCTATACCCGAGTATATAGATGGTGTTTAAGTTGGTCAAACTAGTGCTGCGATTGATTTTTTTTTTTTTCTTCGTCCTGAGAATTCAAGTACACAGAGGATATTGCCTCCAGTATGGCGCTGGTGGTGCTGAGGGCCTGTGTTAAAAACGTATTGAAAACTGGCAGCCGGATGAAAGTTTTCTTTGAAATTCGTCAAAACTTTGCTGAAGAGTACAAAAAAAAACACACAAGACGAGCAAAACAAAAACTAGGAGAATTTTCTTTTGGAAAGTTTGCTGAGATTCACGCGGCATTCTTAATTGTTGAAGAGTTTCTTGGATGGGCTCTGTTCGTTCTTGTAGTTTTCGTGGACTAAAAGTTGGGCTGTTTTTTTTTCAATGTGTTTTCATTGCAAATTTGTTTAATGCGATTTGAGGGGGGCTGGCCAAATTAAAGGGACTATCTAACATTTTTCAGAGATTGTATGAGAGTAGGTATATGTTTTTAAACACTTAAACAAGACACTGTTGATACTTGTAAATCTTTTTTTTATTTTTAGATAGAACTTTGACAGTAAAATTTAGTAAGTTACTCTCTTTATTAATTACAATTGAAACTGTAAAGACAACGAGGGGAAATTGTAGGGCGGTGGCTGGTTTTAAGAAGTTGGCAAAAGCCCTTACGTAATACTTTTTAAATGCCTCTTTAAGTAGTTATCAAACATCCCTCGGAAAGGTGAAACTATGAAGCTGTTGAAGCACCCTGAAATATGTTTGCAGTTGACCACTTAGGGCCTGTTTTTCAGTGCGTGATCATCCGATTTTCCGAGCTAAACTGAGATTAACCCCAGAAATGAGTTTTGCAGTGAATTTGTATCTAGGGTTATTATCGGCTTAGCTCGCCAAATTTGGTGAATTAATCTCGGGTCCACTCTGAAGAACAGTATGAGCTTCTTTGAATGTTTTTTCTATGTGAAATGACAATTTAACTTTGGCAACTTTTGACAACTTTGTTTACGGAGTTAACTCTGCACTGAAAAACTGCTCGCTGGGTTAACTCCAGAATCATTTTGTTACGGGATTAACAGATCTTAGTTTAAGCTGGGCTTAACTCGGCACCGAAAAACCGACCCTAAGAGCTTTTAGAGATTTTATAGAGGCCAACAGGCGAGTTGAGTACTTAAAAAATTTGTTTCAATTTTTTTTATATTTTTGTCTTAAAAATTAAATGTTTTAAGTCAATTGGTTTTTTTTAAAAGCTGTTGTGTTGGTAAACGCTTATGTGGTTGTGTTTGCGTCAAATTTTGCTGATGTACATAAATTCAGTAGCCCTGAAGTTACGATATAAATTTTAGTCAGCCATCACAAAGCTGCTTTGATTTTTTTGAAATTTCAAAAGATGGACTACGTCCGTAATTAAGTTTAGATTTTGGGCTCTTGCCGATTCGAAAATAGAGGAAAAGGTATATTAGCCTTTTAGCCTTTTTTTGCCAACTTGAAAATCAATAAAACAGCAATTTAGTCCTTATACCCCATCCTATAGGATAGGAGGTATATTAAGTTTGATTCACAGTTTACAATACCAAGACCTTAAGTGCATATGATCGAGACCGAATTGTAAGTCGAATGAGTCATGTCCGTCCGTCCGTCCGACGATAGCTTTAAGGCCTTAAATTTGAACTTGAAACTTGGTATCTGTTCTTTCTAGGTCTCGAAGCAGAACAAGTGTAAAATTTTTTGAAATCCGCCTACTGACACGCCCACTTTACTTAAAAGTTGTCGTAGGAAGCTGGTATGCGAAATCTACGCTTAAATGCATTGTGAGTGGCATTTACAAAAAAAAACGAAAACCGATCCCATGTAGGCGTGGTCATATTTAATATGCATTCTACTAAACGGTTCTTATTTGATATATTTGCCTTAAATCCAAAAAACTTGCAACATAAAATGTTCAGATATGTGCACAAGCTATCAACTTAAATGAATAAATTTTTGCCACGCCCACCTTTGGGCTGTTTTTTAAGTTAAAAAACCAAATTTTTAATATAAAACAGCAATCAACAGGTGCATACCACAGCTGATAAAAATATGAACAAAAAAATGATGTTATTGAAGAGGGGTGGCCAGACCCCTTTTTTAAGAAAGAAGATTCTGAACTGACAAATTCTTAAAGCAATTAAAGTTAATAGAAACGGAGCTTGATAGTGGTCAATTAAGATTGGGTACCCAAAGACTCGCTTAAGCGGATAGTAACCCCTCCCGTAGTTTTTATTCCCGTTAGGGTTTTTTTTTCAATTTTTTAACAAGCTGCGTTCCATTGGTCACCTTTCTTAAATTTTGCGGACATGGGTTTCTGAGAAAATGGTTAAGAACTTGCAGTTGCAGATGGTAATCTTGAATAGTTTTCAATGCAGTAAGCTTGCCTTTTAAACGTAACATACCTCAGCAAAATTTAATCAAGATCGTCTTAACCATTATAGGGTCTTACCACCGCACATAAGACACAGATTAACGAAGGAAGATTTGAAGTTAACCCCAAAGTGTTTCCATCGGAATCGTTTGACATCAAATTCAATGGCATCTTGTGGTGTGAATTCGCAATGTACGGTCGCCACGTCCTCTGAGCTTTTCTTTGAAAACGTGAGTTTTTTTGGCTTCCGAGCCGCTCAGATTTAAAAATAGCTTAATTTTTACATTGCCACCTTTTTAGGATACCGTAGATAAAACCAAACAATTTTTACATTGTTTGTTTTTATCTACGAAACGAAATAAGCCAAAAAGGAAAAGCAAAGCGTCGAATATGTTGATGTGTCTTGGTTCATAAATTCGATAATAAAACAACTTGATCAACATCAACACTTACATCCAACATTCCATTGCAGAGTGTGCTTCTCAGTTCATTTTACCATTTTGACAGCTCTAATCATATCCACATCAACAGCTACTTCAACCATTCTGCACATCAGTTACACAACACAGCAAACATAGCTGAACTGATGATACCAAGCTGTCAAACAAAGGCTTGTTTGAATTGTTTAGTCAGATAACGCACGGAACACGTAGTATTCTGTACGGTTTCAATCGACAATGCATGCGTGGCAAAGATTAATTACGAGAAAAATTTTTAAGCCTTCAGCCCAATGAATCCGTTGAATCCGTTACGTCGAAGAACACAACTGACAACTCAGTGAAATACACATATTCTTATTGGAAACGACGTACGTCACGAAGTTCTTCTATGGGTCTCTCACATAAGAACGTGTATATTTAACTCAGTTGTCAGTTGCGTACTTCTCCGTGACGGACGCAACGGATTCATTGGGCTGAAGGCTTTAATCTCTTTGTGAGTAGATTAAAATTCGTTTGGTAGATCCCGTGATTTAGATGGGATTTAAGGACGATTTGTCTTAATAGCTGATTAGTGTCTGGTGGAAACACCCTATTAAGGGACTAGAAATCTTTAAAAAATCGCTTTCAAAAATGTTTTTCCGTTTTCGAGTCAAATGTTCAAAGTTTTATAATATGCTTTTGACCTAAATCTCAGAAGTTTTTGAAAAAAAAATTTTTTTTAATTTTTCAGGAGATTCGTAACTGGCATCTCCTTAACTAAGTGGAAGGGTTATGGAACCAAATATTTTCGCTGATGGGTGGAAGCTCTTCTGCTCTGGCGTCTCAGAGAAGATAACTACACAAGCGGGTGTGGAGATACTCACAAGCTCCCGGTTGTCAGAAAATGTATTCGATATCATTAAGCTTGAACAATCGACTCTGGCTATGGTTCAGGTGTGCACCAAATTTAGAATCAGAGTATGAGTCGTTTTTTGGACTCAGATAGAGTGGCAGAAATGGACTTCCTTTTCTTGATGGGTGACTTGAATGCACATGTGGGAACGCCAACAGTATGTCGTCGAGAGGTTGGAGCACGATTACAGATCTGCAAACAAGATATTTTGGCAGACTACCAGCCGGCTCAGAGGGAGGAAGTTGAATATCGTTCAAGAGGTTAAATCCAAGGACGGTACACTTCTTTCAAAGAAGTGTACAGCCAGTGTCCACCAGCCAAACTGGTCTAGTCTATGCGTGTTTTGTCCCTCGGGGTGCACTATGGAGAGTTTTGCAGGACTACGTGCTGAGTGGACCTCTTGGGAGAGCCATCCAGTCTTGTATGGAAACTTCAGAAGCTGTGTAAATGGCGCAAATCCCATCCTTTTGATGTGTGCGTTGGACTGTGTTCTGTCGCCGCTCCTTTTCATTGTATATATGGACTGGATTTTCTAACTTGGCGAGAAATGTTTTCGAATTGGCAGGCATATGGATGAGCCATCTGCTTTTCGCAGATTATCTGGCCATCCTTTCATCATCCAAGGAGGAACTTCAGCGAGCACTGGATAGGTTTTCAGCCGTTTGTGGTGATGCTTTGATGAAGATAAACTTGAACAAATCGGAAGTGATGGTGGTTTCCCGAATTCCTGTGCAGTGTACCCTGCACACAAATGAAGTTCCATCGAAACAGGTGAAGAAGTTTGTTTATCTCGGGGTCTTTTTCACAAACGACGGGAGGGAGTGATACTTAGTTGTCCTGTAGAATTGGCCAAGTTGGAACAATAGTACAGAAACTGCGCCGACCGGTAATCAGAAAAGCTGAGCTTGGAGCGAAAGCAAAGATCTCAGTTTTTAATTCAGTGTTCGTTCCAATCCTCATCATGGTCCTGAATTTTGACCGAAAGAATTAGATCGCGGGTACAAGCTCCCGAAATGAGACTCCTGAGGTGCGTTGCTGGTGTTTCTCTTAGGGATAGAGTGAGAGACGTCAGTATTCGTGGGAACCTTAATGTGGAGTAGCTACTACTCCGAGTGGAACGATCGATTCTTCGTTGGTTTGGACACGTTATTCACATGCCCCCTGACCGACTTCCTTCACAGGTCATGCTAGCTGCGTCGCCCCCCTGGCACGCCAAGAAACAGGTCGTGTGATCAGGTAAACAGCTTCTCCGAGCCCTTTTTATATCTTGAGTCTCTTGAGTTGGTGGCGGAGGATCGAAAACGATGAAAAGACCATGAAGCCATCCTGGCTCCGCGATCCTTGTGGAGGATAAGCGGCCTATTCAAAAGCGATGATCATGGTAACTGTTGAAAAAACTGAATTGGCAATTCAACTTTGTATACATTAACACTTATTATAATATGAATTACATACACTATGTTTCATGCTTGACAAACACACACATACATGTTATATCTGCTTATATCCAGTCTATATTTTACATATCTTTAATCTCTATCAAGTAGTCTTGTAATAAACGTCTCTGAAGTAAGACTCGCGTATTATTTCCTGCAATATCTACGACAGGTTATGGGCCCAGAAATTTCTGGTAATATTTAAAATGGCTTCATCGTTGTACCCAATTGAAAGATTGGATGAGAAAAATTACGATTCCTGGCGGGTTCAAGTTAGAAGTGTTCTGATCCATAACGACCTATGGGCATACGTTAACGGAGTGAAGACAAAACCAGAAGCTGAAAGAGAGAAGACCGAATGGGAAACCAAGGATGAAAAGGCACTCGCTACGATTCTGCTGTGTGTTAAGCCATCGCAGCTAAATTATATTAAGAACTGTAAGTCGTCAACAGAAGCATGGCAGATTCTGGAAAATGTTCACCAGCCGAAAGGACCAGCGCGAAAGGTTACCTTGTTTAAACAAATTCTTCAACTAAAAATGCCGGAAAACAGCCAAGTTCAATTACACCTTAATAATTTTTTCGATCTAGCCGAAAAATTAAAAGAGCTAAGTATTGATCTACAGGATGAACTTCTCTCCATAATTTTGCTTTCTAGCCTTCCCAGCAGCTATGAACATTTTGTTCTTGCAATGGAGACCCGCGATGAATTACCCACAAGCGAAACCCTGAAAATTAAGCTTCTCGTAGAGGGTCACAGAAGGGAGGAAACCGATGAAAATGCACCAGAGCAAGCACTGTTCATACACAACCGAAAGTCAAAACGGCATACTCAGCATGTTCACCGCCCGCACTCTCCGCAGCATCAACCACACGGCCAACGTAGTACGAATGATCAGCAAAATACATTCAAAGGTACCTGTTATAATTGCAATCGTCGTGGACACATAGCGGCTAATTGCAGAGACAGACGAAAAAACAGAGCATTCCCGATGGTAAATTCAGCATGCGTTAACACATTGACACGGAATACTTGGGTTTTCGATAGCGGTTCGACAAGTCACCTGTGTTGTGACAAAAAAATGTTCTCTAATATAAAACCACATGTCGAAAACATTGAGCTGGCTGACAATTCTCACATTCAGTCGGAAGGAATAGGAGATGTCATATTAAAGACAAAGTATGGTTTATGTACCGGATACAAATATGAATTTCGTGTCGATCGGTAAAGCTACGCAAAGGAATAATTTAGTCACATTCGGTAAAAAGGGTGCAAAAATATTAGATCCACGAGGTAATATTCTGATGACCGCGAAGAAATCGAAAAACATGTACATCTGTGAAGAGCTAGAAGAAAAACCCGAATTTAATGCTTTTGCAAAAAGTTCAAATGATTGTGTTACATTGAGTGTATGGCATGAGAGGTATGGTCACCTCAATTTTAAGAGTTTGAATCAATTGATAAAAAATAATAAGGTAAAAGGCCTAAAGTGTAAAGGAAATATGACTAACATGAAAATCGATTGTGATATTTGCTTAAAAGGCAAGATTTCTTCGTTGCCATACACCAGTGGGGGCAGTAGAAGCAGTGGTATTCTAGATGTGATACACACTGACCTCTGGGGTCCCCTGCGAACAAAATCTATTGGAGGGGCTAAATATTATTTACTTTTTATTGACGATCATTCAAGAAAAATATTTGTTTATTTTTTAAAGGCAAAAAGTGAAGCTTTCGAGATGTTCAAAAAATTCAAAGCAATGGTGGAAACTCAGACTTCAAAAAAAATTAAGACCCTTAGGAGCGATAATGGCACCGAGTTCATTAACTCTTCATTTAAAAAGTTTTTAGAGGTGCATGGTATCCGGAACCAGTTGACAGCGCCGTATACACCGCAACAAAACGGCGTCGCCGAGAGAGCGAACCGGACAATTGTGGAGATGTGCCGATGTATGCTGATGGAGTCAAAATTACCTCATACTCTTTGGGCAGAAGCAGTCAACACGGCGGTTTACATACGGAACTGTTCTCCAAGCAATACACTGCAAGGGGAGACACCTTTTTATACCTGGCATGAATTTAAACCATCTGTTTCTCACCTGAAAATATTTGGCAGTAAAGCAGTAATGCTCAATAAACGACCAGGTATGTCTAAACTACATGCTAAGGGGGTGGATGTCTTCATGGTAGGTTACGCAACAGAGTCGAAAGCTTATCGTCTATTTGATAAGAGATCCGGTACAGTATGCATCAGTAGAGATGTGCGATTCATAGAAACTCTATGTAACAGTTCTGCGATTACAGATTGTGATTATCTACTTACCGAAACGCCTACAGCCGAAATGGTCACAGTTGTTGCTGCCGCTGAAAACAAACTTGAGGTTGATGGTGTTCAGGAAGCTGATACTGATGTCGAGAGCCTATTTGAAGATGCCTTAGGTTCCAATGAAGAAAATTCGAATGCTGATGATCAGGAAGAGAACGGCGACATCGACGAGGATGGTGACATGGACAAAAGGGTCGATAACGAAGATGATGCTAAAAGAAACATTGAGGCATTAGACGAGAATATTGATGTCGAAGAAAACATCGAGGTAAAGAGCGATCGGGGACATGATGACGGGTTCCAAAAGAATGATGAGTCGGCGGCGGGAACATTGCTCAAGTAAGTCCTAGAATTTTAAGAAGTGGAAGAATTTGTAGTAGCGAAGAGTCAAATCCACGCTCTGTTAAAGAAGCTCTTCAGCGAAAAGATGCTCAATTTTGGAAACAAGCTATGGCAGAGGAATTTGATTCACTGAAGCAAAACGACACTTGGGAGCTTGTTGATTTACCTAAAAATAGGCGCGCCATTAAATCGATGTGGGTGTTTAATCTAAAGAAAAATAAGGAGGGGTGTATTGAACGTTATAAGGCTAGACTTGTAGCTAAAGGCTGCAGTCAGAAACAAGGTGTTGATTTTTCTGAGACGTTTTCTCCGGTAGCTAGATATTCTACTATTCGGCTGGTAGTTGCACTCGCTGTAGAGTTTGGTCTATTATTGCATCACATTGATGTGACATCTGCGTACTTGAATATTGATTTAAACGAGGTGATTTATATGGAGCTGCCAAAATGTTTTGAGGATAAAACAGATCCACATAAAGTCTGTAAGCTGCGGAAAGCCATATACGGGCTTAAGCAATCCGGAAGGCAGTGGAACATAAAATTAGATGGCGTTCTAAAGAATATTGGATTCGTTCGTTGTATCAACGATAGTTGTGTTTACACAATGAATGAAAATGAAAAAATTAATATTATCGTCGTATACGTCGATGACATACTACTTGCATGCACAGATATGCATGATATGGAGGCTATTAAAACAAAAATAGGATGTGAATTTGAAACGGTCGATAAAGGGCCACTTAATTATTTTCTCGGGATAGAATTTGAAAGAAGCGGCGATAGAGGCCAAATCAATATGTCTCAAAGACAGCTCATTAAGAGTATCTTAGACGATTTCTCGATGGCTGAGTGCAGAAAAGTGGGCACCCCTTTAGATCCAGGAACTCAATTAAGAAAATGCGATCGCTGCCCAAACTGCAGCAAGGTTGACATAAAATTATACCAGTCATTAATTGGTTCTTTAAATTTTTTAAGTATGACTACTCGGCCGGATGTATATCATTCAGTTATTAAACTTTCACAATATAACATGAATCCTCATAAAGAACATTATGTTGCAGCGAAACATTTGCTTAGATACTTATATAATACTATGAATTACAAGATTAATTACAGAAAATCTGGCGCAGACTTGCACGGCTATACAGATGCGGATTGGGGTGGTAATCCTGATGATAGGCTGTCGTTCACGGGTCACGTATTTTTCTTGGCTGGCGGACCTGTATCATGGGAATCTAAAAAAACAGCCCACGGTCGCTCTTAGTAGCACTGAAGCGGAATACATGGCGCTTTGCTCAGCCTCCAAGGAAATAATGTTTCTACGAAATATCTTGAGGGAAATTGGTTTTGGCAGCTTAGTTCTGAAGCCAACAGTTCTCTACGGTGACAACTTGAGTGCACAACAGTTGGTCAAGAACCCGGTCTTCCACGCAAGAAGCAAGCACATAGACATCAAGATGCACTTCATTCGGGATGTATATGAAAGGAAGGAGCTGAATCTGGAATACATTCCTACTGATGATATGGTTGCGGACGTGCTGACCAAAAATCTTAAAAAAATTAAACATTTGAAATTTATTAAAATGCTTAACTTAAAGTAATGTTGAATTGAGGGGTAGTGTTGAAAAAACTGAATTGGCAATTCAACTTTGTATACATTAACACTTATTATAATATGAATTACATACACTATGTTTCATGCTTGACAAACACACACATACATGTTATATCTACTTATATCCAGTCTATATTTTACATATCTTTAATCTCTATCAAGTAGTCTTGTAATAAACGTCTCTGAAGTAAGACTCGCGTATTATTTCCTGCAATATCTACGACAGTAACAAAAATCGTAAGATTAAACCAATCCCGAAGCTGATTTGCTGAATTGTTGTTAATAATTTTCGAATCTCGAAATTATTGACTCTCCCAGCTCTAACTTCACCAGTTAACACAGAAAATACATTCAAAGAAGCTCATACTGTTCACCAGGGTTGATCCGGGATTGACTCACCATATTTGGCGAGTTAAGCCGAAATTAATCCCGGATCATAATATACTGAAAAATTTATATCTGGGGTTAGTCTCAGTTCAACTCGGAAAACCAGATGATCTCACAATGAACAACTAGTACCCGCTCTCTGCAACTCTCCTTTTAAAGGCCAGCGAAAAATAAAATTGTGATCAATTTGATTTCATGACAGATGGATAAAAGAATACTTTAATCTGTTTGGTTTGTAGCTACATACGGATACAATTTACTCAAATACCCTTCCCTTGACTTCCTTTGATTTTGCCTGCATTCCGTCGCTTGCGTGAGACATCTTCCACACCCTGCCATTCCTAAGTTGCATCAGACACACTCATCCACTTGAAATAATTGAGAAGCAGCAAGTGCAATTATCCAGCCACTCGCAAGCAAAAACGTCAAAATATTTTGTGCTTAGCAGAGTCTATCTAGAGTTCCACAAGTCGCACGTCGTCGGTCGGTCGGTCGATTGAAATAATCGAGGGAAAAATGCAAAATCAAAATTAATCGAATTGCTCACTCGATTACGAAAATCATGATCACAGGTATTCATCCACTCATCATAGTCATTATCCAGAATCGACCTCCAGTCAGGCGTAAATGACTGAGAAACTTTTGAGATTCATAGCGCAACAGACATCGACATCAAACGCAGAGCACCGACTGCGATGAAGCAACCCCACCACCACCAATCATACATGTTCCCGTAGGACGGGGGTCGGGGGGCAAGCTAGCTGACTCACTTTTGCTGGATGGAGAAAATCGTGATGCCAGTGCTCTGATGCTGACCTGCCATCCTTCGACACGTTCAAACACAAACAAAATTAATTCCCGACTTATGGTTGTATTATGTTTATTCATTAGCTTAATGCACGAAAGATCAAAGGATTAAATTATTATTATTATTATTATTTCACCTCGATGAGATTTATGCACTCACACCGGGTGCACCCTGCACATCAAGGACCATCACGATTGGTTGCACCACACTAGCAGCACCAACCGTATCGCCGCAACAGGAAAGTTCCGGCCGGCCGACCGGCCTGGCCGTGCGTCGTCGTTGATGATGGCCATCATGGCCAGAAATGCGAGCATTAATTACAAATCTGTCACTTCAATCAACAGCAGTCGGGCGCGGTTATTCAAACAAATTAATTTATTTCCCAACACTCACACACACAAGCGCGCTCGAAACTCCAAGCAGGATGCCACAAATTGCTGTTGAAAAATTGCTGGAAAAGTGTCCGCCATGGCAGCGGGAAAAAAAACTCGCGAGTCCATGGAGTGTCGGCAATCGTCCATAATACGGAAACCAAAGTATCGCGCGGCTTTATTAAGTGTTATGGACTTTTGTAGCGTTTTCGAGTTGCAATTGGTGCCCTGTCCTGGCCTCAGTGTTTATCAAATGGGGTCCTTTGTGAAGCGAGTGCGGTTTTCCCGCTGACGTACTACATAATAGCCGGCCAGAGTTTGGTTTTTATTTTCTTTTTGTTAAAAACTTTCAATTGTTCCCATTAATTTTTTACTTTAAAATAAAAAAAAAGCTGAGTATCCTAGTGGTAATGATGATGCTGTCCCTGACGATGATGCACTGCATTGCCATTCAAATCACATGCATTCGCTGGGCCGGAACAATGACGCGCAAAAAAATTAATCAAGCAACACTGGCAGAGTGGGAGGGGGTGGGGGCAACGCGTATACCTGCTGCTGCAGTGGGTCTAGGACACTGTCCATTGAATTACTAGCCTCAATTAATTGCAGTGGAATGGTCTGCATTGCTGTCCTCTTTAATGGGACGAAGAGGACGCCAGCCACCGCAACTCGGAATTTTTCGTTTCCATGTCGGAAACAGTTTTTCTTATATTTCCTTCATTGACCATGTTGTACAAGGAACTAAATTCAGGGCCGCCACGGTGTTGAGTATGGCCTCGAGGGCCCATCTGTTTTAGTGTTGCAGTATCATATTTTCTCCTGGGTGTTTGAAACGAAAAAGGCGAAGAAGTGAAAAGCTAAAATGTTACCCAGAAAAGCTTAGGAGCGCCTTTTAAGGTGCATGATTTAAGGTGCAGGCTTTATTTTACGATTTTGGCCTCTAAGGTACCTGCGGATTATTTCCGAGGTAAACGTTTCACACACGTTTTGTATAAGACTTTAAAGCAACTGCAACGAGGTCTTATAGAGGATATTCTTCTCTGTTAATTTGCAGGAAGTCTACTATTTCTATATAGGGCCTCAGTAACTTCGGAACTTTAGTGCAGAATGTGAGCTACCTCTCTAGAGCACAGAGCGAGATAGCACTGTGGTTGTTAATCCACATCTCTGCCAAGCTTCGGCAAGACCCGTTACAAATACAACTTCTGTTTTTCGCCGAGCAGTGGCTCCATTGTGGTAACTCCTAATCCACCAGCTGATCACCTTGCTGTACAATATCGGAAACTCAGACCTCACGGAAGGCATTTCAGGTTTATGACACTCCATGGCTCCGCTACTGCAAGTCTCTCTAAAACAAAGCTGCCTGATACATACGGGCAAAAGTTCGGATCCATACGTAAGCAGCTTTGAGAAGAGCCGAACCAATGATTTCCTACCGAGCTGCGATTATTGCTAGCTGAAAACATTGCTCACGTACTCAGCGTGTAGTCAGAGTGAAAGCTCATGAGCACGTACTACCCCGCAGGCACACTTCAAACCGCGGAATGGTACTTACCGCATTTCGAACATCTAAAGAGATGTTTTGAGGACCAACAGAACACATCAGCAGATAAATTTGTTGAAATGGGTCAAAGCAACAGGGGTCCGGGAAAGAGGCCATTTCGGCTCATAAAACCCCTATGGCCCCTAATGACTGCTCCATCACACTCCTCCCTCAAATTTGGTATAAGGGTCAAGTCGAACTTAGCATCTTCTTGGCCTTAATGCTGGACCAGGCTTGATCACCTATAGAATTACCAACAAGATCATGTGAATACTGCACGCTGGCCATAGGCAGTTTTAGGGGAAGTTTGGCTGGGCTCAATTACGACTGGAGCGTCGCAAAGCTGGAAGAATAAAGAGGTTTATTCAGATCACAATTGTTGAGATCAATCAAAATTCAGTAAGAAGCCATTGGTCGAGATAAAAGACGTAGATTCTGTGCGAATCAAACTATTCTCCGATGTAAAAGGACAAGTAAGAGACAGGCACATTGTCCCCTCACGCCGCCGTTGAGACTCTGATTCCTAAGCATCGTACCCTGGTACATATCAGTATCCTATCAGGGGGCTCCAACAGTCCAACCTCGGTTTTTGACATTCTCTCAGACATGGAGACGAAAAATTGCTTCAACACGGTCCTCTTCGGGGGCCGTGGCTAACTTCTTCGCTCATTTCCAAAATGGGAGAACGTGGTAAACTGGGCAAGGTTTGTAAAGCAGTTTGCTTGTGTTTGAGCGGACAACTTCGTGCCACATACTCTCAGCAGAAAATTTTATTCCATCGAATACCTTTTGACATCTTCAGCAGATAGATGCACGGGTATACCAGCCGTAAAATAACATCTTTATACTCCTCCTCTATTCTAAATGCATCCAGGATCCTGCCTTGAAACTTAGACTTGACACCATTTTTCCAACACCCCAACTACAGCTGGCTACAAACCTCCAGACCACAATGCATGCAGAGCCTTTTGGAATGCCCGCATGCCTTCCTGGAAAGATAATTGGTCCACTTCTATACAGAATGATCAACAACTAGTGAAGGGGTAGTTGGGGCTTCTTCTCAGATACACGGATCCCCCTAGCCCGGCTGTCCTACTTTCAAAACGTGGCAGTATATTTTAAGCGGATGTTATAGCCGGGCTAAAGATGAACGGTATTTTGGACACTCATGCGACCATCAATTACCTGGAATCAGTCTTTAAGAACACCGATCGTCCCTAAGAGACAGAAAGACGACTTTAAGGACACAGGCATCAGCTCAACATTTAGAGACATGACAGGAAGCTGGAGGTCTAACGAACCTACCAAACCTGCAACTATGCTCTCCTAATGTTACCTGCAAATGGACCTTATTCATACCAATTTCTACATGAAAGGTGATGTTATAACTGGCTGAAATAGAGAGAAAAACCAGTTTGGAAAGATGATAGTTACTTGTGTGGAGACTTTTCGTACAGCTTAAAAGCTCTAACAGTTGATTTTTCCCAACAGATCACACATTACTGCTACAATCGGTGTCTTTACAGTCTGACAAGCAAGCTCGTGGCCTCTGCCTCGTCTCTTAGACTTTGTTATTACCAGAGGCGAATAATCATTCTGCCACAAAGACAAACGAAGTGAAGAAAAAAACACACAGTTTTATAGTTTTGGGTCCTTCGCCCAAATGCAGGATTTTAACTTAAAATAATTTGGACTTAAACTAATCCTCCCGATAACATAGCAAGCATTACGCTAGCCTTGACTTAGAAGAAAGACCTCTGCTATAAAAAGGGTAATCTAGTCTAGTCTTCAAACTTTGCTCCACACAACAGATTTGGCTCTAAGTTCCTCCTATTGTTCTCAATAAGTATTTCTTACCTATTCATCAGGCTTAGCCATATGGCTAAAGCCGTTTATCTATAAGACATAATTTTGAGACTACGCTAATGAAAAATGAATTAGAGACTATACATTTCCATTTATTAGTGCAAGGACACGAGTATTGAGAATAATAGGATAAAATCCTGAATCTTATTGCTCTAAATTTCAGAGCTCCAAAAATAATGTTGCTTTCACTTTGTTGCGCCTAAGATCTTAAGCGACCGATATAACATTTCAATCAGTAGCAAAAAAACCAAAACTAGTGGGAGGGTTACAATCCGCTTAGGCGAATCGTTGGATACCCCATTCCAATTGACCACTTTCAAGCTCCGAATTGTGTCATAAATCTTGGTTGTTAAATTTCAGTTTCTATTAACTTCAACTGTATTTAGAATTTCTCAGTTAAAGAATCTTCTCCATTAAAAAGGGGCTGGGCATCCACCCCTCTTCAATTACATCATTTTTTTGTTTATATTTTTTATCAGAAGTGATATGCACGTGTTGATCGCATTTTCACATTAAAAATTTGATTTATACTTAAAAACGCCCCCAAAAGTGGGCGTGGCAAAAATTTATTCATTTCAGTTGATAGCTTTTACACATATCTGAACATTTTATAGCGCAAGTTTTTTGTATTCAAAGAAAATATATTGAATAAAAACTGTATTAAAATGCAAATGAAATATGACCACTCCCAAAAGGGGGCGGTTTTTGCCCTTTTTTTAAATGTCACAATACACTTAAGCGTCGATAACACGTACCAAATTTCAGCTTCCTACGACAATTTTGAATTTTCATGCTAATAAGTAAAGTGGGCGTGTCAGTGGGCGGATTTAAAAAATTTAAAAATTTAAAAAATTTAAAGCGGACAGATATTAAGTTTCAAGTTCCTAACCCAAAATTTAAGGCCTAAAAACTACCGACACACGGACGGACATGGCTCATTCGACTAACAATTCGGTCTCGAACATATGCCCTTAAGGTCTTGGAGGTCTACGGTGATTATTTCTCTATGTTACAAACCATGAATCAAACTTAATATACCTCCTATCCTATGGGATCTAGGATCCTATGGGGTATAGAAAGAAATAGGTTAACTCAAAACCTTTTCTTTTGAACCCGAATACAGATCTTTCTTTTTTTCCAGCACTAACGTTAATGAGTATCATAAATAGGAATCTAGTGTCCCTTAAATATAGATACTTATATTCGGTACTTACCAAAGCTTCTGTCAGAAACAGGGCCCTCTAGGAATTCATCCTTGCAAGCCGCCCCTGGAAGTGTCTGCGCGCGCTATACCGTTCCGGGCACAAGGGGAAAGCATGTTCTACAAATATTAATCCTTCGTTTTGCACTGTTGCAGATGTTCTTGGTTGTAGATGGTCTTAGGCACTAGTTGGTTTATCCATTATAAGCATTAAGAACAGCAATTCACCACGTTGTGTCGACCGCACAGTGGGCCGGCAAGAACGTGCGGTGCAGCTTGCGAGCTCTGCTCCAAAGGAGAACACCCAACCGCATTTAAATTGACCAACACCAGTAATAAATGCAGGGGTTTCTTCCTTCTTTTTTGCCGTGCCTTAAGTACTTTTGTCGGGAGCGAGGGGAGGACATTTCCGCCAAGAGGTGAAAAAGGGCAATAGTTGTGCTCTACTGCCGCGCGTATTTCCCAACGACTGTAGGTATAGGAAGGACCAGCTGGTGCAGCACGTATGTAAACGCTAGCTGACCATAGTTGACTCAGAGCGGATTGTGTGGAATATCCCTGCACTGGGAACTGGTCCTCTTCTAAACTCAAGCCACAAAGAGGTTACTGGCCACTGCTGTTTGGTCGAAAGTGAAAATACAGGGTCACACATGAATGGAAATGTCTTAGCCGCAAACGAGGACAGACATGGTACATATAAGATGTCTCTCTGCGATAAAGTACATTTTTATAAACTATGTCGGGTTTGTTGGAAATTGTTTTTTTTTTTTGTGCTTTGTCTGCAATTCAACTAAAGGCCGCAGAAGGTATAGGAAACTATTTTTGCTCTCGACAAGGTTTTTTTTATCATTTTTGTTGGATCTTGGATGCGAACGGGATGGTATTGTTGCAGTGGATGGTGTAAAGTGGCATGTAATTTGGTGACAAGGCACTTTTGTTGTAAGTTAAGTGAAAAGATGAGAAGCTGGAACGGAATGAAGGTAATCTTTTTATCCGAGAGCGGAAAACCGCATTTAATTTGAGTTTTAAAGTTCTTTTAACAAGCGAGATTGTTTGAGTCTGTACCTTAAAAGTAGGAAAAAAGGCGAACAAATGTATTACCTGCACCCACCTAACGAAAGTCATAGGAGGATAAAAGGCAGAAAGGAAGGAAAAAAGGCAGAAAAATTTATTACCTGCACCCACCTAATGAAAGTCATTATAATGTCATGATGGCTGTGATTACATTTTAAGATCAGGGAAAGGAAAACTTACCAAATATCTGTAATAGACAAAGTTATTTGGCACAGTTTGTTGTACTCATTGTTAAAATTGTCCAGAATTAAACTGATTTGCTCGATAATGCCAAACTTTTAATCCATAAGTTTGTGGAATGAAGGGAACATCGCCGATTTTTATAAGGACACGATGAAACAAATTTAAGGTGATCCTATTCCTAGCCGTAGTTGACTTGTCTGCCAGCATATTCTGACAGAGATCTGCACATTAAGGCACTGATGATTTCGATAAAGGAACATTTTTCTCTTATCGGTAAAGGGTAAACATTTGTAAACAGTGGAGCAACAGCTCGAGGTGAACCAGGTCCAACTTCTCAACAATGTATGCTGGTGTGTTAATTTCTTTACATACAAGGGGACCTACAATTTTTTGCCGAATCCGAACGGCACTTTAAGAAGTTTTTCAAGACAAATGATACTCTCGGAGGGCTTGTCAGACCCTCGCGGAGGTGAGGACCGTGAAAAATAACAAGTCTTTTTTTAAAGTGACGATGGCAGGATTAGAACCCAGACCTCCGGCGTAGTAAGCACTTATACTAGCCACTACGCCAGGGCACCGCACATTTGCACAAAGGGTAAACATTTGCAAGTGTGTTTTTTTATAATATAGGTACTCGCGATCAAGGGGTAATGACTACTTTTAAGATGCGTAGCACATCGCGAGCGGAAAGTGTTTTAGGATAGAAAGCATAGAAGAGAAAAATAATTCTCCATTCAACACACAAATGCTGATGAGCCAGTATGGAACATGAAAACCCTGCACAGAAACACCAAAGCTTACCCTCGCAAGTGCCTTTACGGAGAAAAGCAATAAAATAACAAGTAGAGTATTAAGTAGAGATCCCTTGTTAGATGTTTAATAATGACATCTTTTTAGACCAATAAGGCATGGCACGCCTCTGCATAACTGTCAGGAAGACAAGAATCTTCGCTGATGGAGGGAGAGGTATTGGCTAGGTTTGCGGATTGAATCTTGAATGTTTTCTTCGGCGAGGATATTCTTCCTGACATGATTTAATAATGAGAATATTAAACGCTCTTCAGACAAAGTCTGCGAGTAGGCTCCAGTAAGTGGGAGGCCGATACGATTAAGACAAGACACACATTTCTTCAGTTATCAATGACCGCTAAAAATTCTAGTGAGGATTATTAATTTAGCCCCGTTCAAGTTGGTCATGGTATTAGAACTCTTTGGGGAATATTTCATTGAAGCAATGTTATCCAGGTGTATTAAGTAAGACTTCGTTGGATTCGGTTCGAGCTAGGGTTGTAGAAAGGGGCTTGAAGAGTTTTTTACTAGCTTTGGAAAACCTGCCTCTGAAGATATTGCCGTTTAACTTAATTGGGTGGTTATATGATCGGGTTCATCATAGACAAGAAACCGAAGATATTGTTATGTGGCGACAAGAAATAAAACAACTCGCAGGAGTCCCTGAATGCATCGATTCACTCTACAAACGCACCCGCTCGATTCACTAAATGAACATACCCAACTGTCATTCCAGTCATCTGACAGCAGCTGTCATATTCGAAGTTCGAATTTCGATTTCCCCTTCTTGGAATTCACCGGAGGAGTACCAATGGAAAATTACCAAAGGGGCTATGGAACGTACTAGAAGGTGCTTAATTTTGTATAAATACACAGGTGACAGGCTCGTACGGGACAGTGATATTTTAAACGTATTTATTATATATTAATTATATATATTATATATATAATATATTATTAAAATATTATATATTTTAAACTTGTGAAAATCGGTAATAAAGTAAAAAGTGATTGAGTTGAAATAAAGTGTTGAATTCTAAATAGTAAAGTTGAATAACAGTGTGATCTGAGTTTAAATAAGTTTGTTTGATAAATAAAGTGTTTCATTGTGTGATTATAAAAGTGAAATTGAGTTTTATTCGACGAACCCCAGGCCGAAAATATTACAATATTATCCGGAAAACAAAAAAAAACCTATAAACAAGAGGCTTATGAGAAGGTTTGACGAAATAATGGCTTACTGGGGACTATTCAAAACAACAACATAAACGCTGTCTTTGACTACACGTTAGTCATTAGGAAAATTATTGCTGCGTTAGTATAAGAAAACAATCTCGCCTGGTATAAAAGTAGAAGTAGAAGGGCTGCAAGTGAGAACTGTATTTTCTATAAAGCTTGCGCGAAGCTTCGAAGGGAATGCATCCAATCAAAAAGATCATCATTTGAAAGCTTCGTGATTAAAATGGATCATTGGATGTCACAATCTTATGGAGGAGGATAAATGCCTTCATTAAAAAGACCGTCAATAGTGAAGTCATACAAGGAGCGGTCCGTCGGTTTTCCCACATTGTAAAGTGCTGACGTTATAGTTATTTTTTGACGTTTTATAAGAAGTGCAAACTTTTAAAAGGGGCGTCGCCCAACCGCCCCTAATTACAAACTATAAATTATATAACACAGATTTTTCCAATTTTTTTTTTAATGCCTTCTCTCAGGAAAGGCGAACCTATAACACTGAAAATGTGCCCCGAGATGTAAGGATATACTTTTTTACTTTACTTTTAAAAGTTTGCAGTTTGTAAGTCTTAGGAAGTATGATATATAAATCAGGAAGTGAGTTCCAAAGTGTACTTGTTCTATAAAGGAAAGAATTTTGAAACAGTGTAGTGCGAGGTGTTTCGGAGTGATCATGGAACTGATGAGCGCTTGGCGCTTGCCTTGTAGATCGAACAAAAGAAGAGTTTTCAGGAATTAATTTAATTAGTTTTTCAGAGCATTTGCCATTATAAGTTACGCTTAAATGTACGTGAAAATGCAATTTTTGGGTTCAAATTCAATATTTTTGAAAAATCGACCACTAAAAAGGGGCGTGGCTTAAAACCTTGTATACTTAAACCCTGCTTAAGGCCAATCGAAATTATGTTTTTTTGTAAATTTTTAGCTTTTTCTCCAATTCTGCATCCAAATGTCTGCAGAGCCCAAAGTCTTGTATGAACGAATGAAAAGTAAAACTATGTGTTTTCTAAATAATATATTAAGAAAAATTTTTTCGATCTCGAACAAAAATATTGATTTAAATGCATTTGAAAAATTAACCTTTAAATCGATGCCACGCCCAATTTTAACACTTGTGTGTACTACTTCAGATAACAATGAACCTGTGTACCAAATTTCGGCTCCCTAACTTAAAATTTAAGGCCTAAGAACGTGTGACATACAGACAGACGGACGGACATGGCTTATTCGCTTCAGAATTCGGTCTCGATCATATGCCCTTAAGGTCTTGGTGGCCTACCATTATTATTTCAACGTGTTACAAGCTATGTGACAAACTTAATATACCTTCTTTCTTATGGGATAAGGTATAATAATAGTAATAGGAGGATTAATTGAAGAAAAACCTAAAATTTTCCTATTAAACGTAATTTCGACTGGCCTTAAGCCTAATTTAGGAAGGAATAAAAAAAAAATTGAGAGACTTTATTCAAGCTTTCGTTCGTACAAACTCTTAAGCCACGCCCCCTTTTAGGGGTTGATTTTTCAAAAATATTGAATTTGTACCAAAAAATTGCATTTTTACGCACATTTGAGTGTAACTTGGAAATATCTGCGTTATAATTGATAGTTTTTAATTAGGGGCGGTTGGAACACGCCCCTTTTCTAAGATTGAACTTCTTATAAAATGTCAAAAAATAACAATAACATCAGCATTTTACAATGTGGGATAAGATGGGGTATTCAACGGTCCGTTTTACGGACTGTAACTTCTGCGTACACACTGTAGCACTTACTCACTGGTTTTTAATATTTTGCTTTCTACACCAGTGGTTTGTGTTGTGTAAAATTTAGATGATTAGACAGAAACAACTTAGAAGTTATAGGCATTTTTTAGCACTACGACTTTAGTAAATCAACCTAAATGATTTTCAGTATATCTCGAAAATCATGCCCTATTTCAGCCACTCTACATTTTTCTTTCGAAATCCAAAAAATTGTCTATGTCTCATTTTAATGCATAGTTTGTAACGCAGTATAATTATCATCGTAGACCCTTAAGATCTCTTAGAGATATGATCGAGACCGACAGGTGAATCGATTAAGCCATGTCCGTCTGTCCATCCGTCTGTATATGTCAAGATTTTAGGTCTTCAAAATCAAGCTAGAGAGCTTTAAAAACCGATTTCTCGGAAAGTTTACGCCAAATCGAAAAAAATATATAACAAATATTAAAGATATTACTATTTGCTAAATTTGTGCCATACAAAGTCTCAAGCTCCGCCCACTTCTAAGAGGCGCTTTAAAAAAAACTGTTTTCTTTTCTAAAACAATTTTCGCTTTTACTTATTATATGGTATTATTATATTATTATATTCTATTGTCTAACGAAATAACAATTAATTGGTTTTCATTTTAAGCCCATGCCCACTTTTGGGGGCGTGGTCTATACAAATAATCAAATAATACGAATAATACGAAATAGGGTAAAGAAACCTTAAGATTTGGTGTTGCATGGTAGATATGGTCGGGTGTATAGAAGTTTGTCACAGATGATCTCTTGCACTTACTCACTTGTTTTTTTTTTTTCAAAAGGATATATTCTACCATTATCGAGATAGTGTTTGAGGACACGGGGTTTTTTAGCTTTTTTTGCACTTTTTTTATTTAAAATACAGAAAACGTCTTACCAAAAGGTAACCGTTATATTTTTTTTATATTTTCACACACTTTGCGCCAGCAACAGTTAAGTTTCTCTAATACTCAGAGCACGCGAGTTTTAAAGTTGATTTTTAAACCGTTTTAGAAAATTTGAAGTTAGAAACGCCATTTTTGAAAGATCTTAAAAGTTCTAGAATTCACTTTGTACGTTTTATATACAAATTTCATCCTTATCGGTACCACCGTTAGGACTCCAGGATATTTTGAAAAATAATTTTTGAAATGTTTTTTAAAGTTTTCGAGCTAAAACTCTGAATCTGCTAAATATTCGAAAATTTCCATAGTTTTCTCGAAAATTACGAAAAAACGATTTGGCCCATTTCGCACATAGTGGTGGGGACAATTTTTTTTTCACGAATTTTTTCGAAAATTTGCCAAAACTGCAGTTTTTAAACCGTTTAACCAAAATTGGATTTTAGCATTCGGCTGCCTTATATGTTAGCCCAATATCGGCTTATTAAGATGATGAAAAAGTTATTACGTTAAACACGTTGAAAATGGGTATCTACATATTTTCCATTCCTTATTTCTCAAAAACTTTTCGATATTTTGCAAAAGAGCAATTTTATTATAAGAATCCAAAGTTTTTTCATTGCGTGTTTCAATATTTTCTTCCTTCTTCCTTGTCTTTTTTACCATTTATATTCAAACTGTAATTAAACCGTTATGCGAGTACTTATATAAAAAATTGCCCTTGTATGCGTTCTCTTTTTTTTCACGAACTTTATTAAGAGTACCAAATTTCATCTCTCTACGACTTACCGTTCAAAAGTTACAGGTGCGGACGGACGGACAACGGAGCGATACCATAATAGGCCCTTTTTTCATTTTTGGCCGGACCGCTAAAAAAAAGACACATCAGTTCGAAAACTGCTAGGGCTACACAAAGAGATGATTGCTGCCTTCAAAGCAGATATCTAGTTCTGTGCGTTAACAGCTCTTAAAGGGAGAAATCTCAGCTTATGCTGTCATCGAACTTAAACTTACTGGAAAACTGGATTTCGAAAACTCCTACGATCTTGTCTGCCGTCATACATAAACGCCTTCCATACTGCAAAATTAAACCAGAGTGTTTAGAACCAGGTTAATAAAATAAAATTCTCATACAACTCGACCTCTTCACAACCGAGAAGCAATGCCTTTGTCGTGGAACAGCGCTTACAATTTTTTGGCATTATGATGGTTGAGTGTCAAATCTGAGAACAAATCCTGTCAGCATTCAATATCAGCTGACACAACCGATAAACCCTGGAAAACCTCAAACTATTCAAAATTTAAAACAAAAATCAACATCCCTTCACGATAAATTTGAAGAAATCTAAAACTTAAAAATTATTCTGAATCTTAGATTATCTACGATTTTTCTCTCTTTCAAATGAACAAGCTTTCGAGGCAAAAGTTTCAAGGTCCCCCTTCTGCTTCTCCAGGTTTCAGGTGAGTCGGCCAAGGCGAAGCTCAAGTCAACACAGCACCTTTTTTTGTAACTTAGACTTTATTCATTTTTAATTTTTATAATTTTAAGCTTAAGAATTGAACATTGAACCGAATCCGCCCTGACAAAGCCAGGATTACGGCGATAACAACGAGGCATTTGCCATTTGCAGCTCTGTATCACTTTAAACCCCTACTACCGCATAGTCGCGAAAACGTAAATTAGACAGAAGCTCTATAGCCCTTTCTACCTATCTAAAAATCTCCGGCACTAGCAAGAACCAGATAGCGTGCATTTAATCTACCATTCGTCGATGACCCAAGCGACATCTCGAGTAAAAGGATACAAGGTGTTATCTCCTTCATCAACTCCATAGGTTGGAAAAAGGTGCCGTACCAACTGTATTACATCCTGAACAACCAACACAAGCCCTGTCGGAAAAGCATGGTATTGTCCTCTGACCTTGCGATGTGATCTATAAGGCGGATAACTAACTACCGAAAATGAAGATATTTGAATTTCAAATTGATCTTAAAGACGTTTATTTGGACTTAAAGATTGGCTCCACCCAAGACTTCAAACTTATCAACAGAAAATAAGTAAAGGTAGACTTAACAGACGGCTTTATTTCAACACAACCGGATTTATAAACCTAATTCTGAGGAAATTAGTCTGTCGTATAGCTTCCAGAGCTTTGACCGGTCAGAAAACAACTAATGTTTGGCAAGTATCTTTGTGGCTCTCTATCTAAGTGTTCATGTGTCCCTCTCAAATTCCTAAGACGGCCCATATTCCTCAGGCCTGGTACAAACAACGATAGAAAAGTGTGGGGTAAATAGCCGCACGAGTGTCATAGCTGCATCGTTTGTTGTTTGCTATTCCAAAGCTCTTAAATTTTCAACGAGTTTACTCAACCTTTTGTCTAGGAAATTATGACTCTTCGCCCCACTAAGAACTTGAAATATCATTGGTTAAAAACCCCGCCAGAATCCCTAATTTGCTTAAATTAGATTAAATTTCTTTCTCAGCTTTCAGCCCTAAATTACCCAAGTAACTGCGCTCCATTTCCCACTTTCTTGTATTTTAATTAAAATGACCTCTCCCCCCACGCATCGCCCAAGTGCGAGGTAGGTATATAAAAGGAAAAAAAAAAGAAAAAACACTGTCCCCGAGCACTTTTTAGGCACCTTTGCAAAACGTAATTAAAACACCACAGTCGAAACCACACAAAAGTAACTGGCGTCATAATTAAATTCAGATTTAATAAAAATCAAAGAGGCGTTAATAATTCGACTAGGCAGGGCGGGCTGCCAAGGGGATGCCGACAAGTCTCCAAGAGGAATAATGCTTTCCCTTCCAGAATTGCATGCGGTTTTTAGGGAGGGGAGGAATGGTACCTGACTTTTGTTTCATGTAGGCACCTATGACATGCTCAAGTTTTGGAGCTAACCCACAAAGCCAGACGCATACGGGCTCTATATTTAAACGCTGCATCGAAAAATATAAGATGAAGCAGGCACACCGCATCCGTATACGTATGGGGGAATTCAGTCAAACATCATGGGGGAAAGATGATTGATGATTCGCAAAATAAATTAAACAAGATGACAAATTGCCTTTGTCGTCTTGGAAGAGCGACAACAACGACAACAACAACAGCAACAACGACGACGACTACTATACAAGGTAGCTAATTAAAATCTGCGGCAAAATACATACAAGAAGTTTCCCTGCACGACACCCACCCACCGCACCGGTTGGGCTATGGTGCGCCTCCTTAAGTCGACTTATTGCTCGAAATCCTATTAACACCCTGATGTGGTGCTCGACTGAGATAAGCTCCCTAATTGCCTCGTGAAGGAAAATTGAAATATGGTCCGCAGACATATTGTGACTTTCCTCATATATAAATAGATCTGGAATGCGGGAGGAATTCCCTAGTTCTCTGACCGCATGCGATAAGGAAGCCGCACTAAGATTGGTTTGTTATGTGTGTTTTGTTTGTCCATCAGCCTAAGCAGCCATTGTGTCTTCGGGACGCGCTGATATGGGTTGGGGGTGTAGCTTGTTAAAATCTTTCGTCAGGTTCATTATTTATTTTTTTTTTTTGCTTTCTTCTTCTTTCGCTTTTGTTCCGTCTAATGAAGGGTCCTTTATGGGGGAGCAAAAATATCCTTGGTGATAATTGTTTTCCATTGTTAGTTTTGAAGTCTCGGAAAACCCCAAGGTACTGGCCTTTCTTTGAACTCAAAGGCAACGCGTTTTGCTGGGAAATTAAATTTTCATTAAAGTAGCGGTTTATCCCCCTATCTCCTTGCTAACAACTAATGGCACACGAAAAAAAAAACGAGGGAAAGCAAAAACCCCTCCAAGGACATCTCGCTCGGTGTAGTTAAGATAAGCCCCTCTGTCGGCCATTAGGGTTGAAAACGCTCCGCGAATCACTTTGAGACGGTAAAATTTGTTTATCCTTCGACGCTATACGTAGATACTGAAAAGTATAAGTGTGCACTCTCCACACTGGAAATAAAAACAGGACAATGCTGCTAAACCCATCTTGGCCTGGGCGATATAGATCGCAGATAAAATGTCTTAACTACAGTGGCAGCAACGAAAGCGACACAAATAACTTGAGTTTCATTAATAGGAGATTATCTACTACAAACATCGAGACGACGACGACAACGACACGACAAGGTACAAGGACTACTTCTATACTATAGCACCGCCACCCTGGTGGTGGATGTGACGAAGGGTGTAACTACGATGAGCCAAAACCCTCTTGGCAACAATTTTACTATTCAGTCAGCTCCTAATCTACTGCTGAGGTCCATTATTGCGATTGAGTTCAACTGATATAGCCGTTCTCGCTCGATCCTGCACTCGAGCAAAACCAAAGCACTTTCACTGCTGGTGCGATTCCTGGGGGGTGGTTGTGGGGTTTTATCTCGGTTTTGCTGGCACTGCCCCGCCAGGAATTCCAATGTGAAATTGCAGCTAAAAAAAAGGAAGAAATTTGTGTCCGACACTGTACTATACTCTGCGTATAGCATTCCATTTCGGAATTGTGCTGTTTGCGTTTTTATTGTTGAACCACCTTTACAACACCCCCGCAACATTCGTGCCATCGCACTCGTGCATAAAAGATTTGCCATTCCATTTATTTTATTTGAATTTCATTGAAATTTGAAACCTTTTGCTGGCGTGTTTTTTAATAAGGGGATTTCTTTATTCATCCCTTGAGGAGATGTGTACGCATCAAATTATCCACTTCGTCGTCGTGTACCTATATATGACGAGGGGATTGTAGTAAGGCATGTCAGAAGTATCTGCACGTAATAGTAGTCGTGGGGAGGTCACAGCACAGCGTGAGTCTGTCTGTCTGCCAAGGTTAGTGCAATGCTGCAGCACGATTTTCGGTTTTACACTCAGCGACTCTAAGACCTGTTCAGTGGAAATTTGCTGGTCAATTGTACCTATATGCCAGGCCGGGACTGCTCTTCCCTGTTGCCGTTTTCTCCAAATCTTTTTAAAATATCATTCATCGTCATCATTTTCGAATGCCGCTTATCCTTTAAAAGGGTCGCGGAGTGAGGGTGGCTAAATGGTCCTTCCATCTTTCTCGATCCTCCGCCGCCAACTCAAGAGACTCCGGCACAATCCCCAGGCGGGACTCAGAGAGGTTCTTTACCTGATCCCACCACCTGTTTCTTGGCCTACCAGGGGGGCGGCGCGCTCGCATCTCGGCTAGCATGACCTGTCTAGGAAGTCTGTCAAGGGGCTTTTCTTTTTAAAATAAGTTCTAAAAATATATTTGAACTATCAACAATGCTCAGGAACAGCTTCTTGTGGATGACGACAAAATTCCTCACAGGTGGCGGCAGTATTGCGAGGGACTTTTGAATGAACTGTTTCCCAGGCAACCCTTTCCAGAAGAAACTACTGCTAACCGGGAAAAAGAAACACAGTTGAAGAGGTTGGGCAGGCGTTTGAGTACTCCAAAAAGCGAAAAACGGTTGAGCCGGATCAGATACCTTCAGAGTTCTGGAAGAAAATAGGAGGCAGCGGGTCCAGATGGCTCATGACCTTCATCTCCAACCTAATAAGAGGAGGTCCAATGCCTAATCAGTGAAGGGAAGTAATCTTCTTCATTTGTTCAAAGGTAAAGGTGATACACGAAGCTGTGACAACTATCGTTCTATCAAGCTGATGTCTTACACAATGAAGGTCGTCGAGCGGATACTAGAGTCGACTACGGAAAACAATAAGGCTTTCTGTGGACCAGTGTTGGTTTGTCACGGATAAATCAAGCACTGATGCAATCCCAAGTATAAGGATCATAATGGAAAAACATCAGGATGCCCTCAAAGATCTGCATATGTTGCATGGTTGGTTTTGAAAAAGCTTTCGATAGACTAGGAGTTCCTAGGAAACGAGGAGTTCCAGAAGCCTACGTGACTATCGACATGTGTGATGGAGTAAAGACAAGAGTCAGATGTCCTTCCGGAGTCACTGATGAGTTCCCATTTGAAGTCGGTGTACACCAGGGAAGCGTCCTAAGTCCTTTGCTTTTCATTGTAGTCTTTGATTATCTGCTTGAAGGAAAACAGACGGGAGCGAAAGTACATCAGTTATTCTAAGCTGACGATGGGGCCAATATAAGTGTAGACCATATATCTCTGCAGCGAGCACTTGAAATATGGGTGGATTTTTGGAGGGAATTGGGTATCTCATGGGCCAAAAGAAGACAGAGTACATGTGCTGCCCATTCTCTGACTCCCACCGGAGACAATTTCAGACTGAGACAAAGCAAACTGAGATGACGACATCAATCATCAATAAGCGTAGGGTGGATGAAGTGGCGAGAAAGGTTAGGTTAGGTTGGGTGGCTGGCCCCGCTAGGCAGGGCAACACTTAGACAAAGGAGGTCCATTGTGATACCACTTGTAGGACCGGAGCTACCAGCCTACAAGTGGTACAACCTTATTGATAACTACCCATTTGGGTGGGAGGGGTCAAGGCAACCAGTGACGGTATAAGCCTGTACTAATGTCACCAATCAAAGTTTGGTTGGTTAAGACATATCCGAGGGTAATGAAGGCTGGGGGTAACCATTTCGGAGTGAACCGCTGGCTGTCAGTAGAGTTGAGGGGGGCCAGTGAGAGACTTCCTGAAGAAAGGATGGTCTCGTAACTGCTGGACTCCAGATGGGAATTTGCCTTGTTGGTAAGGATTGGGGGGGGGGAGTTGCTTGAGGTCGAGGAGGAGGTGAGGAGGAGGTGAGGAGGGGGTCAGTGAGAAGTAGTTCCTATATGAGAGAAAGGCCGGCAGGGCAACCGATTTCGGTATAAGTCCGAACCTCTTGCTTCTCTACTAAAAATTATCCTCGGGGATGGGAAGGTGCAGGGGTAACCGATTCGGTGTGAACCTTTGCAGGCGGGAATCCTCAGGCAAGAAGCTGATGTAGGGTAACCGTCTTTAGTGTAAGCCCGTACTACAGGCGACTCACGTTAGAATTGGGATAATGTAGGGGTAACCGAAACAGTATGAACCCGTACCAGTGAGAAATATGTGCTAGTGGTCCATTGGGGTGGAGGGTTGAGGGCAACAGAAGTGGTATAAGCCCACACCGGTCGGGCCTTGTAAGAGAAGAACCTGGGATATCGTGAGGAGGGGAGAGATGGAGAGAATGGCAATTACTATAGGAGTGGGACATATAGATTTAAGATCTTTTGTTTACTGTAGCCGCTTAAGTATTGGAGAGTGCAGGTGGGGTAACCGATTTCGGTAAAGACCGTTGGCGGAGGAGGATTCTTCGTTAAGACGCTGAAGTAGGATAAACTAGTGGCGAGATCTCCGCCATCTTCTGTTACTGAGAAATGCCCTTTTAGCTGAAAGCAAGGCTCTTCACCGCAGTTGTGTGTCCGGCGCTTTATGCTTCACAATGTTGGACAGCGTATAAGAAATATGAGAGCAAATTAACGGCAGCTGAGATGAAGATGCTTCGCATGCCAGCAGGAGTAACAAAGAGAGAAAGAAAGAGAAGTACGAAGATCCGAGAAAGCCTCCATGTAAAAGAACCTTTTTCCAGGAAAATGGAGCACGACCGGCTCAGTTGGTATTGCTATGTTCAAAGCAGAGATCCTACAAACCCTGTCAAAAAGGCATTGTCAATCAACATTCCAGCGCAATCACTAGAGCAAGGAAGGCCTAAGCATTCATGGATCAAACAAATGCAATGACAACAGCATTTATTTGGCCTCAGTAACGAAAAGATACGAAAAACCGGATGGTCAAATCGTCGTACTCCATAAGCGGACTATTAGAAATGCAGTAGATTTGGAGGATTATAATCCATCACTTCAAATCATATCCTCACGCCTCAATGAAAAAGGAGAAGAAGAAGAATGTCATATAATCAAGAAGAAAAAGCAGCGTCACGATGTAGTGAAGTGATCCATAGCGTTTCCAATTTCGTCTGTATTTTTAAGAAGACCGTAAAAATAGCCATATTAAGGCCTTAAGTTTGAGTTATTTCCACTCAGAAGGTTTGGCAAGACATGAAGTTTTTATGGTATTTCTGAAATGTACTTCGAAATGCTTTTTGTTCCATTCCATATTCCACTTTTTCTACTTGCACTTTGACATCGCCGACTTTTTCTTCCACCATTTCTATGTTGCTCTCAAATTTTTGGTCAATAGCTTTAAATCTTTCGTCAAAGAAAGTGAGTTCTTCTTATGAGTTCTTTTGCTCCTCGAGAGCATTCTTTCGTTCTTTCTGGTCACTCTCCAGCTTCTCGAATTTCTCGTCCAGATTTCCGAACTTCTCCAAAAGCAACTTCATGAACGCGGGCATTTCATCGGCAGTACTTACTGTGCTTTGTTGCTGAACTTCGAACACCATAGTGTCGAGGTTTCAACCTTCCCGGTAATAGCTTCCTGGAGTCAGAAAAACAATTCCTTTTTAAGTCCCGAAGTCTGGAAATTTCTTTCACCCAATTCTGCTTTCAACCTAGCTGTTGTCGATTGCTCAATTTTCCGACTCATTTTGAATTGTCTTCACACACTTTTCACAACACAATCAGTTAATGTTTAACTTTATCACTTTAAAATTCCACAATTAAATCTGTATGAGTTACCAACACTGTTAACACACGTTCGTCGAATAAAACTCAATTTCACTTTTATAATCACACAGTGAAACACTTTGTTTATCAAACAAAAATTATTTAAATTCAAATCACACTTAATTCAACTTCGCTATTTAAAATTTAACACTTTATTTCAATTCGATCACTTTTTATTTTCCTACCGATTTTCACAAGTCAATGTTTAAAATATAACTGTCCCGTACGAACCTGTCAACCGTGTATTTATTTATAATACACTTATTCAAAATTAAGCACCTTCTAGTAAGTTCCACTCTTCCCCTTTGGTTATTTTCCATTGGTACTCTTCCGCTGAATTTAATGGAGGGGAAATTTTCGATATCGATATTCGAACTTGGAATATAATTTTGCTGTCATCCACTGGAATATTAATTTTAATGCATAGCCTGTAGTACAGTGTAGAGCTATGTCAATCGTTCATTTTCGCGGATCGAATCGATCCAGGATTGATTTGGAAAAGGACCCGATTTTTTCAGTCAATCATTCATTCGTTCCTTTTTCAACCATCATCGTTTTTACCGATTTCGTTCTTTTTTCAGTCATCGATCCAAAGTCAATCACCGTTCCTCCGTTCAATCCGGATTGGCTTAGCACTTTAGCAGCAGCCAGCGTGTGCGCGGCAAATACACATTTTAGTCTCGTAGCAGTTTTGCTACGTTAATTGATGTAGGAATGGAACGTGTATATATTGTGAATGATTGAAATGACCCTTTCTCTTTCGTTTCGTTCATTTGACAAAAGATAATGGAGAGAGAAAGTATTGGTTCGTACCGATTTCATTCGTTTCGCTCATTTGAAAGAAAAAAGTCTGAATATTATAGGAACGATTGGTTTTACTTTTTCATTCGTTTCGTTCATTTGAACGGGAAAAAGGATTGATATTAGGAACGATTGGTTTGCCCAACCGGGATTGCAATCACCAATACTTTTAGAGGAACGGGTCCAAAGGATCGAATCAATCACGATTGACCCAGCTCTAGTACAGTGACATAATCACCGTAGACCCCTAAGGCCTTTTAGGAATATGATCGTCTAGGTTTTAGGTCTTCAAAATCAAGCTAGAAAGCTGAAACCTGGGGAGAACGGCTTGGCTCAACCACGCCCGTTTTTTAACATGTTAGATCCTTAAAAATCTGATTTCTCGGAAAACTCACTATAAATAAAAAAAAATAAAAAAAATTCAAAATATTAAATACACAAGTTTTCGCTAAATTTGAGCTCCGCCCAGTTTGGAAGGCGTTTTTAGGAAAAAACTATTTCTTAAGAAATAATTTTGACTTTTAGCGAAATTTCACATTATCTCATTATTTCCTTTTTGTACAAAATTGTAGAGTTTATTGATCTTAATTTTGAGCCCACACCGATCTTTGGGGGCGTGGCCAATACACATATAACACCGCGTTAAACCAATACTTGTTAATCACGGAACTTAACAAATTTTGAGCTTACCCAAGGAGCAGTTTTTTGGCAGACCTAATTTCGTCAATAAAATTATCGAAATGTTTGCCTTTCGAAATCACTGACCCTTCCAACTGGCACTTCTTACATAAAAAGTAGGCCAACATTCGAGCTTCTTCCCGCATGCTCTATTAGGCACGTAGCAACTTACTCCAGATAGAAAAATATGTGATATTTAAGATATTGGAACGTTTAGAATTTCCAATTTGGCACGCTAAACCGTGGTTAGCCCCGAATTGAAATTTACTGAAAAACTAATTTCTGGAGTTAAAATCTGTTTAACTCCCGAAGCTCGGATGAGCTCTTATTAGTATTAAACTAAATATTTTGCTCGAAAAAAATTTATGAATTTCAACTCTCGGACAACTTCATTTACGACTTTTGAAAGTGCACATACTTTCCCGCCACAGACTGTTCCGCATTCTTAAACCACGCTACACCGTTGCGTAAACTCGTGTATCTATCAGCAGCATCAGCTTATCCAGACGACACGTTAAACATTGAATGGTGGTGGCTGGCTTGCGTGATGGTAAAAGCAAAACCAGGCAACCCCATCGTCAGCTGAATTTAGCCACCAATTGATGAGTAGCTATCAATAAAATTACACACATAGCCCATCAGCACTATAAAACGCCAACCCTCGCCTCTCGCACACGGAATATTGTCCCCAAGGGTACACTTCCAGGTTTATATGGTGAAAATCGAGCAAGACCATTTTAGTGGAGTATAGTATCTCTCGGGTCGGGCTGCGCATGGAACTGGAGCTGTGTTTCGAGATCAGAGTTGTAGTAGCACTCCCATAGACCAGCATATTACTTCGTTTAAATCTACTTTGCGGCATGTCGCGTCATTATAGACAATTTCATTAATTTAAACTGCGCACTTCTCCGCCTGATGGTTTTTGGGAAGGGGCGAACGGGAGGCCTCTACATTACGGGTTTCAAAAAAATGGTAACCCGCTCCTCGTGTCTGAAGAAGGATGGTTGGTTGTTGACGCCACAAACATGTGACTGGATAAATCCTTTCGTTTTACACTCTCAGTGCATTAATGGAACAAGCAAATTGAATTAGTACCGTAGGTGTCGCGTTTCCCAATTTAATTTCCAGCAGCCATCCCGCATTCCCGCTGGCTCGTCCGCACTTTGGGAGACAGAAGTCCTATTCAACGAAAATCCGTAGAACTTTGAATGCGGATTTGATTAAATTAACGTGAAACCCTGGAGCGGGAAGCCTGGGCAAAGAAGATACACGATGCTGCACACCCATACACCTACATATACCTGCCTTCCTTCTATATCCGGGATTGTCTGCACTTGACAAAAATTACGAACGAATGTGTAGGTACTTATAAATTTCCAATGAACCGAATTCCGATCATCTCAGTGGTCGTGGCCGGAGTTAGTCGTCTTCTGGAGCTGGCTCTGGCTCTGGCTCTGGCTCACTGCCAATTCGGTATATACGGTGCGAACTGTGGCGTTCCACAGTGCTGAAATATTTACAGCCTTTCGCTGGGCTCTGCTTATGAAGTCATACATAATTTTGGAACATTTAACATGAGATTTATTGTAGTTCCGCAACTCTGTCCAGACAATTGTCGAGCAAGTGTTGAGTATAATTTGTGGCTGGCCTCCAACAAGTATGTCCCCTGAGAGACACGTCCGGGTGCACCTATTCATCAGGACTGGGGTAGAGGCTCTTTATTGTTTCCAGCAATTAGTTTCCATCCAATTGCATGCAAAAGGTACAGTCATGTAGGTGAGGTGTGGTTTTTTCGTCCACACCATACCAAGAGGAAGGTATCCTTTCCCACAAGGACGTACACATAGGTGGGATCCGGAGATGGCCATGACAAGACAACAATCGCATGTAAATTGTTGTTCCATTGACAATGATTGAGATCGTAATGACTTGAAGGGCCTTTTGAAAGGGATTCATCAGAAACCCGTTCGACACCTTCAATCACTGACCGCCCACTCATTGGATCCTTGTGAAAAGCACACCGGATGCCTGAATACAGACGGATGGGGATCCTGATGAGTTGCAAATTCTCAAACAGGAATAACAAATGGTCTGTCTTTTATTACCCGGCTAGCAAACACCAAATAATCAAAACATAGAGACCGATAGTGAGGACGAGCGCCGACCGGGAAAAAAGCGTGTAGTATATACAAAATGGAACCCACATCCAGGATACACACTTAACGGACAATGCTATCACAACATTTCTGGACAACGACGACGACACGAGCATGGGGGCGTCCGTCGTGTATAGGGTTTTGGCAGGGATTGCTGGGCAATTGTCAGTGCGGTAGCAAAAGTGTAAGTGCCGAAATAAAAACGAAATCGATTGTTCATATAATAATACGGCGGCGGCGAGAGTATATCCTTTGATAAGGGTATCCTTTTACAGTAATACCCCTGCTGGCCCTCTTCTGTCTATTGACACAGTGTCAATTTGTTTTGTGCTCAAGCGTGAGCGTATACACGCATGTGTGTGTATGTTTGTGAACGTAATGTACACCCCTGGCTGGACGTATAAGGGTCAACGAGAAAGGACACGACGACCGACCGACGTATTGTACACGAGAACGCGTCGTGTCGTTGTCGTTGGTGTGTAATTTTTAGAATGTCGGAATTGGGACGTGTGTGAATGGCGTGTATCCCGCTTTTGTTTGTTGGATTAGATTAGATAGCTTTTGCTGTGTGTCAGGAGAAAGGGATGATTTAATTGGATTTTGTAATTTTTTTCTTCTCCTTTCTATTTATCTAGAGGCATGGGTGCGCCTGTAGGTAAACAAGGATTTTGTTAATGAAATCATTGGGAAATAATGAGCCCAGTGAGATGAATAAAATTTTCCAAAAATGTACTCTAAGTATAGGGGAGTAATTAGGGGTTAGTTTTAAAGGGTATACCTTACACACTTTCCACAACTCGAGGTTAAAGGGTAAGAAAAAACGACCTAGAAATATCATAGTCAAAAGTTGATGCCTTGACATATAATTAAAACTTGCATTTCGCTGTTCGGTAACTATAGACGACATAACTGCTCAAATAGCAGCGTTTTAATTCAAACGGGTAAATTAACGCACCCATTAAACGAGTGTTGGAAATCACAAACAAAAATGTTTGACCCGTTTTATGTCTGAGGTGCTCATTAGAGTACGAGATTGACCAGATATTCTACGATGATTTGAAGAAGCTATATTAACCTAAAAATATCTAAAAATTTTAGGTTTAGGAAACTAAAAATATCTAACTTACAGTTCTGATGTCGTTCTCCGACTTCTCGCCGAACTTTTTCTCTTCTATTTCTTCGGTGTTTTGTAAATTTTTCGCGACTAAGAAGTCTAACGGATTCGGTAAGTTCAGTCCCCACGATAAACCCTCTCAATGAATCTAGTCTCATTATTTGGGTTGACTTTAACAGCGATCTTTTGAATGCTGCTATCTGATCAGGACAGGTCAGGTCTATATCATGTCTGGCCAGACAGCAGGCGGTTGATGTGAGCTTTATGACTTCATTTTGGTAGCTCGAGGCGTTCCACAAGGGGCTCCGTTCTCAGTCCTTTTTTGTACTTCTGTTCAGAGTCTACCTATAGGTACATTGATTAAATCTCTAATATCGTTCAACATACAACGATGCATTTTTATGCGGCGACCTTAACTCAAAGCATGCCTTTTGCGGTTTAAGATGCAATTCAACAAGAGGCAGATTACTGTACAAAGTATAGGGTCCACCATCTTGCGTTTTTTTTTTTTTCAACAAATGCTTATTTCATGAATGGTAGCACTTAGCTCATGTCTGATTTGACAGATAATTAGTTTTATCCTTCCGCTGAACGAATATGGTTGTGTATACGCTTGAACAACGCTAGGAAATTTTGCGACAGTACTTTGAAAATCATGGTAATGTTGCAGAATGTGTCCGAAAATTGCGTACGAATTTTGGAAGATGAGAAGCTTCATCAACTCCGTATGTTCGTTATCTTGTGAAAAAAGTGAAAGAAACTGGCATCCTTATCGATAAACCACCCGAGAAAACAAAATGAGTCACTGTTTGGTGCGGATTTTGGTCCAGAGGCATAATTGGGCCATTTTTCTTCGAAAATGAGCAAGGAGTGGCCCTTACAGTCAATGGCGGTCGTTATGGGGCAATTTTGAACGAATTTTTGTTCACAAAAATTGAAGTGGAGGATATTTGCAACATTTGGTTTCAACAAAACGGCACTACGTGCCACACAGCCCAAGCTACACACGATGTTTTGCGCCCTGTTTTTGATGATCGCATTATCGGCCGCAGAGCTGATGTCGTTTGGCCACCTCGGAGCTGCGATTTCACACCGTTGGGCTATTATTTGTGGGGTGCCGTAAAAGATAAGTGTTACGCCGACAAGCCAGAGACAATTGACGCTTTAAAGGACAATATTCGTGAAGCCATTGGTGAAATACAGCTGCACGCAATCGATAATGTGCTTAAAAATTGGACCGATCGTGTAGGCAGCTGCATGGCCAGCCGAGGCAGATATTCGAATGAAATTATTTTCCATTATTAACCGGAAGGATTGTACTTTCAAACAAAAAAAGAAGTTTGAGAAAATATTCAGCAGTTTTTTTTAAAGCATTTAAAAAAAAAAATTATTTGGCGGACCCTTTAGTATGAAACGTGTCGTGGACTTTTTCTCCACCGGAAAGCCGGAATAAAAAGCACAACTTTGTCGACTTCTTCAACGCTAGAGGCTACTCCTAATACCCTACGCGAGTCGAAGAATATTAAGACCGTTGTTCAGACCACTCAGGAGTAGGTAATCTTGAAGATGGGTGGAAGTCTGGCGAAAATATATAGAACTCCTGGATTAGCTAGAAAAAAATATGTACTGAGACGCCCTCAGAAAAGACTGCAGGGAAGGTTTTGGCTTGAATGTGCCATTGAGAACTCCTTTCGAGTTAGAAACCGCAGTTGACAAATTCATTGAAGCAATTCAGAGCGCTGCTTGGAACAATACTTTGTTCCGAAAGAACGAAGTTAGCACCGACGGGTATGTACGCACAACATATCCGCTCGAAATCGAAGAATTGATTCGTAAAAAGAAAAGAGCGCATAGAAGATGTCAAGGCACGAGGGCACCCCCATAAAGAACCGTCTTGAACCACCTCTCTAACAGGTTTAAAGAAATGCTGTAAAGTTATAAAAAATTGAGTGACCACTGAAAACCTTGAAGGCTACTTGCTACTTCTTCCAGTGGGTTTTAATCGGACTGTCGTAAAATCCGACTAAAATCCACTGGAAGAAGTAGTCTTCAGCATGTTATAAGTGATGCTGTCAGGAGTATATACTCCTGGTGGGGCCACCCTTGGCAGTAAAATTATAGCTGTGAGATGAACCTGAAGGTCTAAATAAAACCCAGTAGCGTCATAGTGTACGGCAAACTGTTGCCCATGCTAGGATCGGCCGGTTAGAAACCTGGCAGCTAGGTAAAAAATACATATAATCCCGCCCACCATGAAGAAAAGAAAGCCTCGAAAATGTGCTGATCCTGGTAGCCCAGCGCACCCCTTGAAGCTAGGCCTGAGGCGTGTCAGATGAAGAGCGCTTGCTGGTCGGAATATCCGGCTCGGTATCCGATCTGGTTCAACCCGAAAAAGTTACGAGCAGCCCGGAAATGGTGACACAATCTATTACGGGGGCGGAGGTGGGCAGCGCTTAGCCAAAATTAGGGCTAAGATGGTCAGTCTGAAAATCGACAACGGCACCAACTTAAAATTGGCACATGATTGAGGAGGCTTTAGTGCTCTTTCTATGCTCCTGGCTCTTTCTATTCTCCTGGCATCTTCTTCGAAACCAGAGACTTTGCTGATAGGTGCAAACTTTTCTGGTCTGGTCCCACATAACATGACTGCACAGGCGGGTGCAGTGATAGTCACAAGCCCCGGCTGTCGGAAAACGTATTGTAGTTTATTCCATTACAAGGGAGGGTTTTGATCTTAAGGTTTAGGCTTCAGCGTTCGACTTTGGCTTAAGTGCAGGTGTACGCAGCAAACCTAGAGCCAGAGTATCCGCCTTCTTGAAAGAAGTTGATGCTGCGCTGGATAGAGTGGCAGAAATGGACTTCTTTCTCCTGATGGGTGACTTCAATGCTCATGGAAACATTGAAGTCACCCAAAGGGAGGACGGCAGAACTTGGAGAAGTGTGATTGGGAGGCACGGTGACCCGGGTCTAAACAGGAATGGTGGGCACTTGTTGGGCTTTTGCTGTGCTTATGGCTTCTTCATCACGAACACCTTTTTCCCACACAAAGACATTCACGAATACACTTGATACCGGCACACTTTAAGTCAGAGATCTTTGATTGATTTTCTTGTGGTACCATCGTGTGTTCAAAATATGATTTGTGATGTTCGCGTTTTGAGAGGAGCTGAGCTGTCAATTGATCACCAGCTAGTGTTGTGCAAATTGCGCTGTAGCGACAGTATTCCTTTGCCACCCAGGCGAAATCCAAGACGGGTCACCCGCATACGGTGGGAAAGATTACAGGATGCTGAATCTGATTGCGGGGAGTGATTTGCGGGGCACGTCTCAGAGAAGTTTGAACAAATTCCAACTGACCTTTTAAATGTAGAGGAAGAATGGCAGCTGTTTTCATCGGCAGTCATTGCCTCTGCAAGAAATATTTGTGGAGTGAAGCGGCTGGTGGTGAGAAAAGAACTGCGTGGTTTAAGACTCCGGGAGTTTAAGACGTCATCAGAGAGAAGAAGAGAGCCTATATTGTGTGGATATATCTCGAGCCGGTACACTGAGGCGCGAAGAACTTCCAATATGCCGGCAAGAACAGCCAAAGAACATGCATGGAAAAACTTCGGCGAGAGGTTGGAGCACGATAATACAGATCTGCAAACAAGACATTTTGGCAGACTATTCGCCGACTCACAGGAAGCAATTTGAATGTCGTTCAAAGGGTTAGATCTAAGGACGGTAAGCTTCTTTCAAATAAGAACAACAACGTTTTACGCGGATGGAGCGAGCAGTTTTCGGAGCTGCTCAATCCCCGACAGTGTGTTGCAGATGGTAAGCAAAGCCATTGCTGACGAGATTAGTACGGAAATTAGTTCTACAGTAGATTAAGTCACTAACGCGATTAAATCGCTTAAAGTTGATAAGTCTGCTGAAGTTGATGAAATCCAGCCAGAAATGCTCAAGGCGAAGAAGGTGTGAGGGTGAAGAAGGTGTTAAATGGCTAACACGTGCCATTAAGGTGGCCTGGGAAAGCGAGAAAGCACCTAGCGATTGACAAACAGGAGTTGTAGTGCCTATTTTCAAAAAATAGGGTAAGAGAGATTGCTCTAACTGTAAGGGTATATCTCTCTTCTTAAGTCTTCCGAGAAAAGTATTCGCGAAGGTGTTGGAAGCGCGTTTCAGAACTGTAATCGAATTTTTGTTGCGGGAAGAGCAATGCGGATTTCGGCCTGGCAGAGGCACAAGTTTTTTACTCTGAAGGTTATTCTTGAGAAGGCATAGGAATATGCCGAACCGGTTTACGTGAGTTTTGTAGTCTTGGAAAAGGGGGTTGGCCACTGAGTGGGCCACTCAGTCTTTGTATGGGAACTGCAAAAGGTCTGTTCGGATAAATGGCGTCAAATAACAACCTTTTGATGTGCACGTTGGACTTCGCCAGGGCTGTGTTCTATGACCTCTCCTTTTCATAGCATATATAGACTGGATCCGCAGTCTTGGTGAGGAATCTTTCGAAATAACTGGCGTTAGGATAAGCTATCTGCTTTTCGCAGATGATTTAGCTATCCTGGCATCACCCGAGGAGGAGCTTCAGCGAGCATTGGATAGGTTTGCAGCCATCTGTGGTGAGGCTGGGTATACGTGAGCAAATTCGAAGTGATGGTTGTTTCCCGAACTCCTGTGCAGTGTACCCTGCACATAAATAAATTTCCATTGAAACAGGTGGAGAAGTTTAAGTATCTCGGGGTCTTTTCAACGAAAGATGGAAGAAGTGATTCTGAGTTATCCTGTAGGATTGGCCAAGCTGGAGCAATAATAAGGGAATTGCACAAGCTGGTCATCGGGAAAGCGGAGCTTGGAGTGCTTTCGTGAGCTTAAGTGTTCGTTCCAACCCTCATCTATGGTCATGAAACTTGGGTAATGACCGAAAGAATTAGATCGCGGGTACAAGCTGCCGAAATGAGATTTCTGAGGTGCGTTGCTGGTATGTTTCTCTTAGGGATAGAGTGAGAAACGTCAGTATTCGTAGGAATCTTGGTGTTGAGCAGCTGCTTCTCCGAATGGAAGGATCAATTCTTCGATGGTTTGCACACGTTGTTTGCATGCCTCCGACCCGACAGACTTCCTAGGCAGGTTATGTTAGCCGAGATGCTAGCGCGTCGCCCGCCGTTTTTTCGTGAATATTTGCAATTTCTTTTTCAAAAATTTATCAAAACGGCAGTATTTAAACTCTTTCGGAATATGACTTAAGCGCTTGATTAATTTTGAATTGCTTTATATGCGTGTTTAATATCGGCTTTGTGCACTGAGCGGTTCAAAAGTTATGGCCTCATCACTTTGAATCTTCATTTCTCAAACACTTTTTTTCATGAAAGTTCAATATTTACTTGACTTAAGTTTCTATTTTTTTTTGTTCTCGGCTGCTAAACTTCTCAAAATAAGTAAGTATCAAAAAACATTTAGTCCATTTTCGTATGAAATTTGAAACTGTAAGTAAACCGAAAGGTGTATATGAAAAAAGTTCCGCTAGTATGCGTTCTCTGACTATTCCCGTAGCTTATAACAAATTTCGTGTTTCTACGACTTAACGTTCAGAAGTTATAACGCGATTGGACGGACAGACGGACGGACGGGCAATGTAACGATACCCTTTTTCAATTTTTGGCCGGACCGCTACAAAGTATCATATTTTGCAGGAAGTCGTTTTCATAACGACAAAAAATACTTACATCATCAATTGTCGCAAAAAATGTCGAAAAGACAAAAGCATAATCAACCTCAACATCAACGGAACACTTGCACCACTTCCATACCATCATCTTTTATCGCCGGCTTGCTGTACTCAATTTCCCCAGCATCTTGTTACTATCCGGTACAGGATATTGCACAGCATCATCAACTACACCTCTTCGTTGCATCTTTCAGCACAATTGCAATTGCACCATTCCGAAATGAACCGCCTCGGCCCACATCTATTGCAAGTCAAATCCTCACACAGCTTTCTCCTCTTGACGCACAGAATTACCATAATTAATTGCCAGAAAGCGCATACGGATCGCAACTAGACGATGTTTCTCCCAGGGCACCCTGTCTATACCGGCCCACGACAACAATTGATTTGTGTACTTCCGTGGAACAAAAGATGTAGATGCTTCTCTGACGCCAGCCGTCCTGAGGCGCACAGAGGTGCTGGCCAACGAACGATAACAACACCTTTCCCCAAAGGCTGCTCCCCGGATCATCCTCCTTCGTGTCCTTCTCGGCCGGGGCATTCAACAAGCACTTTGCGGAATCGTCTATGATTTTAATTACGGATTTCTTCAGACAAATGAATCGGAACTAATTTTCGAACCACGGGGGATGACGACACGGTGCGGTGCGGCAAGGTGCTCGTAAATGCGATTCCGATTCCGGAGTTATGAAACCACGCTTGTGCCAATTATCGGATGCGCTGCAGTGTTTGGTGACCAGCAGGAACAGCTACTGGGCGCCAGTGCCAGTATCGTCGCCGCCGCCACCATGGCCACCGCACACACATGAAATTGCAATTTAATTCGTGTTTAATTAAAACCGCAAACAAATAAACAAAAGTAAATTCACCGATGCGGCGCCCTTCCCGATTGACCTCCCGACACATCGGTTAACAGCACTGTGTGCTGTAGGTGTATACGAAAGGACATTTCAGGATACACTCTGTATTATATGCTGGCTGTTATGGCTCTTGCAATGATGGCGTGTCATTCCAGTCACGTTCATCGCTGCGTTTTAATTTAAATTAAACAATGCAGCCAGCAAGCCACCTCGTGTCATACACTCCAGATTGGATACCGAAAACCTGAGGTGGATGGCCTCATTTCGCCAGAGAAACAGCATGGCAGGGCGGCCACTATGGAATCCAATCCGAAAATGTCCTGAAATTTTCACGGTGCGTGTCGTTCGCCCGTATGGGCCTTTCCATCCACCCGATGGAGATAAAGTGGTTTTCCAGATGACTGTCGTCTTAGGCGTTTTCGATTTACTTAACCCCAGTCACGGCCAAGTGTTTAGGATTGTGACAAATTGAGAAGTTCTATTTGGATGAAGCCTCCATCGGAAACCGCATCTCGTGGCGAAAGTTATTTCTGATCCGACAGCAAAAAGACGTACGGCTGTACGTGTTGCTGTCGCTTCGCATCGCAACGGGCCTGGCTCTGGGGCTATGGGGAAGATACGATTTTCGGTTTAATCCCATCGGTATATATGGTCCTGCCTTTCGAAGATGGAGTAACTTTAAATCGACACAGATATGCATTACGGCTTTGTTGTGTGAAATTGAATGTGTGAACGCGATGTGAAGTGTGAGAGATGATTTTTGTGCTTATGGAGATGCATTTTTCTTCTCGCAGATACAGATGGAAGAAAGACGTCGTTTCTTGAGGTATTTTAGGCTGGTAATAAGAATTGATGGAAAAAAATACGACTCGGTATACTCTTTTTTTATGCTGAGTGATGAGTTACAAATAGACAGCTGGTAAGTGGTTTTCCGTAGTGAATATAATGTTCCATTTTTGGTTGAGTTGAGTTTATTCATCTCCTGTCAACTGTCATATTCGCTTAGAGGAGATATCTGTCACAGAGATGACAAGTTGTTTGGCAAACAAATCTATTTTTATGTAAGTTTAGCGTCTCAAAATAACTTTGCGTTGATGTGTGCTGTAGAGTCTCTGCGAAAATGCCAGCCAGCCTGCCTCCTTGGGAGCAATAAGGAAGACCAAACGATCCTTGCCAAAAAGCGCAAAAATTTCGTTGAAGAAATCCATGGTCCTATATGGGTGGGAGCAGCTGATGTGGTGTTACTTGGGTATAGCGCGCAGATAGTGAGAAAGCTCCAGTTATTTTTTATTTTAAGTCTGTATCGTCAGCTCTTCTATTCCGTTTAAAGGATTGCCAAAAGGCTCCTAACAACCAAGAGTTATATCACTCCAAAGGGGTGTTATCTTGCGGCTATAATTACGCCTATAATTGTGCCTGTTGTAATACAAGAATGTATTTATTCAACCATCTTCTAAGCTTCATCTCCAATTTAAAGATGGCAGCTTTGTAAACGAGGAAAATCATGTAAAAGATGCATATCTTTCTTTACCTATGCGAAAACGTTGAAGGATAAACAGCAGCAGAGCATGAAAACCATGAAGCCAAGAAAATATCAGAGAAAAGGTTCTTGGTGTAAAAAGAAGATGGCCTGTAGAGTGATCGAAGTGATTGAGACGATACCAGAAAAATTTAGAACGCAGACTGTTAGAAATAAGGAAGGAACAAAGTACGTTGGCTCGGGTGGGTCAGAGAATAAGCAGCACGCAGGTACTATGTCTTCTTTTGGCTAATACACTTTCCTCTTCAAAACATCCACCGAAGTGCTCGCTGCAGGGATGAATGATTCCAGAAGGACATCTGAATCTTGTCTTTGCCTCTCATGTCCATGATTATTCGCACGATCAGCTTCTGGAACTTCTCGTTTTCTAAGTGCCATCCATATCAGTGGTAGTCTATCGAAGTTTTTTCAAAATCAACAACTACATATGCAGATCTTTTAGGGCATCACCATGTTTTTCCATTGTGATCCTTATACTTTGGATTGCAACAGTGGTTGATATACCCCCGATAAACCCGCTCTGGTGCTAAGATAGCCTTACTATCTTCCGCAGTCGCCTATCTAGTACCCGCTTGACGGTCTTCATTGTGTGGGACATGAAGCTGTGGGACAGCTTGATAGAACGGTAGTTGTCACAGCTTTTTGTATAACCTTTTCCTATGAACAAAGGAAGAAGATAACTTTCTCTTCTGATAAGGCATTGGATCCCCTCTTATTAGTTTGGAGATGAAGGGCGTCAGCCACTTAGACCCGCTGTCTCCTATTTTCTTCCAGAACTCTGAGGGTATTATATCCGTTCCAACCACTTTTCGCTTTTTGGAGTAGTTAACCGCCTTCTATGTGTGCTACTTCTTTTCGCTTAGGAGTAGTTACTCCTGGAAAGTGGTGCCTGGGAAAGTGTTCATTCAAAAGTCGCTCGCAATACTGCCGCCACCTGTGAAGAATTTTGTCGTCACCTACAAGAAGCTGTACCTGCGCATTGTTGATGAACTTCGGCGAATCCGCTGGGCGTTTCTCCTCCTCTGAGAAGCAATTTTGAAGATTTAAGCCCCCTTATTCAAGGTGCTTTGTCGAAGATCCTGTGTGGCCTGATGTGTATTAGCAGTGGAAGAAAGAAGTAACTTCCTCCAATTCCTAATACAGGCCCTCAAGACACTTAAGGTGTCTATATTTCGATTCAAGGCGAAGCATTATATCTCTGTTGTTGGGGAGCACTTCCTCCATGCCTTGAATGCCTCTTTCTTTTCACTAATCACTAGTTTCACCTCATCTGACCATCACCATGTTTCTTTGACCTGTTTGCAGTGGCCTTTTGAAGTCCCTAGGAGTCATTTGGCCCCCTCTATGCACGTTCGCTGTAGGTCCTACCACATATCTTGTGCTCTGCACTCTACATCTTCGTTTTCGTCAATGATGTTACAGAGGTAGTTTTTCATCGGGCTTAAAAAAGCTTCGGCTTTTTCCTTATCCAAATTGTACCACTTGGTTCTCCCAGAAACCTCTGCTTGCTTAATATTCTCATTTGACGGTTCCATAAAAATGACGGTCAGCAGCAGGTGGTGTTGTATTGTGATCGACTCACCTAAAATCACTTTATAATCGTGACCCGCGGCTTAAGGGGGTAGACTACCAAATTATAGTCAATCTAGGTCTCATTCCCAACGCTGCTGTGAGTGATTAGGTGCCTGCTTTCCTTGACGAACATGATATTAAGCACGATAATGCCGTGACTTGCAAGGGCTTAGGATATCATCACTAGAAGAGTTCCTAGTTTCATGCCAGTCCACCAAGGCAGTCTTCATAGTCCTCGCTCGATTTCCCGACATGTCCATTCAAGTCTTCGCCTACAAACAGAAGATCTTACTTTGGGATCGCCTTCATGAGATTATGAAAATCTATCCAGAATGAATCTTTTTCTCTTTCGCACACCCAACTTGGGGAGCTTATATGCACTAACGATGGTCCACACCTCACCCTTCATCACCAGCTTGAGAGTCATCAACCGGTCACTTGGCTTTGAAATATTCAAGATGCCATCAAGTAACTCTGTCGGAAGAATGGTACTATTCCGTTCCCACCTTGTTCGGTTTGGTAGTAATGTTGTAAGTTTTTGTCTTTGTTTCCAAGAAACGGGCCCGATTTCCGGTGTTCCGCTGTTTCTTCCATTAAACAAGCAAGCTGTGCACTCGCCTTCTTACCATCATCTCTTCAAGTTCGTAGCTACGACCGCTCATGCTTCCAACACTCCAACTCGCGAATTTTTGCCCAGAGTATTGGGGAAAAATAGCCATGGCTAGCAAAATCAAAAAATATAACGGTATTCAAAAGAAGGTCCTGAGTAGTCGTTTTATGGATTTTAAATCAAGAAAATGCAAAAAACCTGAGTAAGTGCTTCAGTGTGTACCCAGAAGTTGCAGTCCGTAAAACGAACCATTGAATACCGCATCCTATCCCACATTGTAAAATAATGATGATATTGTTATTTCTTGACATCTTATAAGTGGTAGGTTAGGTTAGGTTAAACAGGGGTGTGGTGAAAGGGACCACACAGACACTAGGCACCAAAACGGGCATATCGCGATCCCTGGGGAACCAATTGAAAATAACATTCAAAAGGCAAAACCAACCTAAACTGCACCGTGAAACCAGCCAATTTCCCTATAAAAGCCAAGAAGGCCTTTGAAGTTTGAGCCGTGTACCTCTTCCAAACTTCCAAAGAAATATTCCCCTAAATATTTTCTGCGCACTCGCGAAATTGCCTCGCATTCGCACAGTATGTGTGCTATAACCGCCTCCAGATCACTGCAGAATCGACAGATATCCGTGTCAGAAAGCCTGAGCCTCCGTGTTTCCTCAGCCTTTCGTGTTTCCTCAGGAGACAATGTCCTGTCAGAATTCCCACTAAAACCCTAAGCTTGTCCCTACTCACTTTTAATAGTGCCTTCAATTCTTTCTTGTCTAGTCGTGGCCAGAGGGACCTAGATACCCTATGTCCAGCCAGACGAGACCACCTTTGGTTGGCCGTCATTTCAGTTTTCGCCTCAATAGTGCCTCTAACTACGCAGAGGGGTGGTCTGATGTTAGAAACCACACAGTCTCCAAGGAGCCCTCCTTTTCTTGCAAGCTCATCAGCTTGTTCGTTACCCTCTATACCGCAGTGTCCTGGAACCCAGCACAGTCTCACCCGGTTCTGACTGCACAATGCCTTAAGCATGTGCGACAGCCCCTGAATATACCAGATTTGATGTTGATCGATTAAATTGCCTCGAGGGTAGCGTGGCTATCGATGTAAATGGCGATATCTCTGCCGGATATCGATCTCATCTGCAAGAGCTCGGCCGCCTTCATGAATGACGTCATACGGTGTGTCAAAGTTGACAAGGAAGGGAATTTCATTTGCCTGGCAGCTGCTCCGACAAGATCGAGCCGTGCCCGTAGCTACTTCTCTTGAAATAGTTTAAGTTGGTGAGCCGTAGCGCACTATTGCCAGCAAGTTTTTTTATCTGTAGATCAAGCGGTGCTAGGTTCAGCAGAATATTAAAAGCTTCCGTAGCGGTAGTACGGAGTTTATCAGTAGCACAAACTCCTCTGATTACAAACTATCAATATTAACACAGACATTTTCTGCAATTTTCTGGTTCAAAATCAGTATTTTTGACAAATCGACCACTAAAAGGGGAGGAGGGAAGTTCATTCTTTGTTTGAACGAAATCTCGAATGGAGTCTCGTTTATACTATGTCTCCACCGGCAATAGAAAGAAGATTAACAGGAGACATTTTAAATTAAGCTCAAAGTGGCTCCACCGGCCAAATATAGGATTTATTTGATACGAGCACTCTTTTTCTGCCATTTTGACTCTCAAAAGAGAGTGACGATGTCATTTCCCAGGGTTTTCCCAGGGTCGAAAAAAAATTTCCTAAGTAAAATATTCGTAGGAAAACGTATTTGTGACAGATTTGTCGTACAGGGACAGTTTCAGTTTCCTTTTATGATTCTCAAACTTTTACAAGAGTGCATAAAATAGGTTTTTGAATAGGGTGAATGGGATTTATGAGAGGATTTCTTTTTAATCGCTTGCCGAGAGGATTTAATGGATATTTCTAATAATCGTGGATTAGTGCCCGGTGGAGACATGGTATTACCTTACCTGCTAGTTTTTTTTTTGTATTCTTTTCTAAATTAGGCTTATGGCCAGTCAATACTAAGATTTTCTGTAAATCGTAGTATTAGTTTTTCTTCCGTCCTTTCTCCAAATGAAGGCGTGGCCCAAGATCTTGTCTGTAAATTTTTTTGATTTGGGACAAAAATATTGAATAAAATGTATTTAAAAAATTGCCCTTTTCATCAATGCCACGCCCACTAATCGAGGTTAAGCCATAAAATTTTTATTTTGTGCATCTCAAAACTAGGAGGTAATAAATAAACAGGAGATAATAAATATAAAATTTCAGGCTTTTAAGACGTCTTACAGCTTTGACGTCTTCTGGAGGTAGTTGCACAATTACACCAATTGTAAGCTTATCTGTAGGAGGATTTAAAAAATTTCACACTTGTACTGCATCGCATAACAATGAACTTATGCGAACTTACGCTCTTACAAAAGAGCGGGGCCAGTTCAAGTGCAGCGGAGAAACCACCACTGGTCGCACCGAAATCATACGCACAGGTTGCGGCAAACGAAAGCAAGGCAAGATCGCCCACAACAGATGCAGTGTCTCAGATCCTCGCTGTAATCTTGGAGAAACTTGAGGATCAGACTAAAATCAACAAAGTTATATTTGACAAACTGAGCAAGCTCGAGTTTAAGCCTCGAAAAAATTACAAGAGAACATGAATATGAAACAGTTATTTAAAATACTAACATGGAATGCAAACGGCCTTCTGAATAAAATAGACAGAAGTATTTCTACGGAAAAACAATATTGATATTTGCATGATTACGGAAACTCCTCTTAAAAACGGGTCTACACCCAAACTTAAAGGTTACAATGACTATCACGCACATCACCCTTCGCAAAATTCGAGAGGAGGATCCTCCCTCTACATTAAGAACTGCATAAAGCACTTCAAGAACACAGAAGTTGAGCTAGACTCTATGCAGATCAGTTCAGTTTCTGTAAAAATTGACTGCTTAGCATCTTAGCATAACATTGCATCTTGTTATTTCCCGCCAGGATATAGACTGGTGGAAGACGATCTTGATCGTATGTATGACTTCATTGGGTTCAATTTTATCATTGGAGGTGACTTTAACGCGAAGCATACTTTTTGGGGCTCACGATGCAATTCAACAAGAGGCAGATTACTGTACAAAAATAGTATGAAACGTGGGGTGGACTTTTTCTCCACGGGTAAGCCAACATATTGGCCAACCGATAGGAATAAAAGGCCTGCCCTTGTCGATTTTTTCATCGCTAAAGGGTACCCCAAATACCTTACGCGAATTGAAGAGTGTTACGATCTTTGCTCAGACCACTCAGGAGTTATCTTGAAGATGGGTGGAAGACTGGCGAAAATAGAAAGAGCTTCTAGATTAGCTAGCAAAAACATGAACTGGGACGCTTTCAGAACGGACTGTAAGGAGGGTTTTGGCTTGAATGTGCCATTGAAAACTCCTTTCGAGTTAGAAACCGCAGTTGACAAATTCATTGAAGCAATTCAGAGCGCTGCTTGGAACAACAATTCGTCCCAAAAGAACGCAGTAAGCACCGACGGGCATGTACGTAAAACATATCCGCTCGAAATCGAAGAATTGATTCGTGAAAAGAGAAGAGCGCGTAGAAGATGGCAAGGCACGAGGGCTCCCCCAGACAAAACTCTATTGAACCACCTCTCTAACAAACTGAAAGGAATGTTGCAAGATCTTAAAAATCGTGTGACTGAATACCTTGAAGGCTTGTCGGCGGATAGGAGCTCAAACTACTCGCTGTGGAAAGCAGTTAAGTCTATCAAGAAACCTATAATCCAATCGGTACCAATAAAAAAAGCTAACGGCGAATGGGCAAGAGAACACAAAGAGAAAGCGAATTTGTTTGCTGAACATTTAGAAGAAACATTCAAGCCTTTCGACGGTCCGCCGTTGGCTGACGTTCTAAACAACAACGGGGAACCTGGTAGCTTTAGAATGAAAAAAGTTTCGTTAGTTGAACTCCGACAGACAATTAGCAAACTTAAAAATAATAAGGCCCCGGGTTACGACCTGAACACTGGCGAAATATTAAAAGAGCTACCAAAAAAGGCATTAGTCAAGCTGCTTTATATGATAAACGCTTCTCTTAGACTTCTATACGTTCCAAGACAATGGAAAGTTGCTGAAGTCATTATGGTTCCTAAACCGGGGAAATGCGCAAATGATAAAAAATCTTATAGGCCCATATCGCTTCTGCCGATAATATCGAAAGTATTCGAGAAACTTCTGCTGAAACGATTACAACTATTAATTGCAGAAAGACGCTTGATCCCGGATCATCAATTCGGTTTCAGATCTAACCATTCCACAATAGATCAAGTCTACAGAATAACGCATGAAATTGAAAAAGCCTTAGAAGGGAAAAAAATATGTTCAAGTGCTTTCCTCGACGTATCGCAAGCCTTCGACAAGGTATGGCTCGGAGGCTTGAAATATTAGCTACGGCAAAACTTGCCGGAAGACATGTTTAAAATATTGGAAAATTATCTTGAAAGCAGACTCTTTCGTGTTAGGTGTAGTAGTGAATACTCGAGTTTCAAGCAAATTCGGGCTGGCGTACCCCAGGGAAGCGTCCTCGGTCCGACCCTGTTCCTGCTCTACACAAGAGACATACCTCTAGATGACGAGACAGTCGTGGCCACGTTTGCGGACGATACGGCCATCCTGGCAACAGGTGAATCAGTCGAGTCATCAACGAGAAACCTCCAACGAGCATTGGACAGAATTTGTGTCTGGATGAAGACTTGGCGAATCGCTCTTAACGAGAACAAGTCTACGCATGTGAATTTCACTTACAGAAGGGTTAACAATTTGCCTGTGTTCATAAATTCCGCACAAATACCTTATGCAAATGAAGTGAAGTATCTAGGGATGACACTGGGCGCTAAACTAAGGTGGAAACCACACGTAAAGAAGAAGCGTGACGAGCTCGAGATTAGGCTCAGGGAAATGTATTGGCTTATTGGAAGATTTTCGAAATTAAGCACATATAACAAACTGCTCTTGTACAGGCAGGTGTTAAAGCCGTCCTGGACATACGGTATACAACTTTGGGGTTGTACCAAGCCGAGCAACATGTCCATGTTGCAGACTTTCCAAAACAAGACACTAAGAGCAATTGTGAATGCTCCATGGTATATTAGGAATAGCGATATTCACAGAAATTTAGGAATAGCTACCGTGGGCAAAGAAGTAACAAACTTCGCTTGAAAGCTAGATGCTCGCCTTCATGTTCATTGCAACAATGAAATGATCCGTACTCTAAACGAGACTCTTAACGATGTTAACAACGAGCGACGACTACAAAGAACAAGACCCTTCGATCTAGCGACGTAGGGTGAAGCCGCATGAATGAACGGCTTAGTAGGTGCATTCACTGGAAAGCAACCTATCCAATGCGATTAACACTATGGAAGCGTAAACTACTTGTTAAGTTAACTTAGTTGTAGTCAAGAAGTATTATGAGAGAGCGAAAATTTACTACTATGAAGTGCGTTCTGGCAGTTTCATAGTGTCTCTCATAAATGGGTGGTTTTTTAGCACGTGGAAATCGGGCATAACCAATATCGGCTACTTCGGTATTATGTACCTGCTATAGTGGGCGTATTGGTATCTTTGAAAGATTTTCGAGTTTTAGTCTCCGTCTATCCTAGTATTCAAAAAAAAAAAAAAAAAAACAATGAACTTATGAACCAAATTGCATCTTTCTATATTAAAATTTAAGGCCTTAGAACGTGTGACATACAGACACACGGACTGACGTGGCATATTAGATTCAGAATTCGGTCTCGATCATATGCCCCTAAGGTCTTGGGGGTCTACCAGAGTGGCAGATTAGGGTAAAGTGCCGCCCTGGGCCCCACATTTTTGACCCCCCACTCCGGTGTCATCTTCTAAATTTTTAGCGAAGCCCAGATAGACACAGCCTCTAACTACCATAATCGTCGATATTGGGTGTCTCTTTTTGTTGAAAGCATTTACTTGGTTTTGCTCTACTTGTCAGCTTAACGGCCCATAACCGCCCATCGCCGCTCCCATGTTCTATCCCCATACATACGAATGATTAACTGACATCACGGTGTATTCTTCCGAATATGTCAATGTCGCCTGCGTATCCGCGCATAATTGTACGGCCTCTAGAGTTCTGCGCCTCTGGTGTTGGCGTGCGAGTTCTGCACAATCCTGTCAACTATGATTTTATAGATGTCACATAACTACATCCTTCGTTGATATTAAAGTGGTCGGTGAGCTATTTATCGATAGTGATGGAACAGTAACTTTTCAAGGATATCAAAACTATGTATTGGAATATAGAGCTCCCTTCTATATTCACACGGACACTCCTCATCCGAAGGTACATGCTTCTTTCACCAGTTGATTGCCAGCTGATTTAAAAACTTCGGTAGTTAGGGCGTCAGCTCCGGCAGTTTTGCAGCACTTCCGCCTAAACACAGCTCCTTTGACTTGATCCAGGTCAGGTGAGCCGTATCCGTATCATTCGTAGCCTCCGTGTCGGTGTCTTCTTGTCCCAGATTGAATTTAGTTTCTTATGCCTATCGGTGAAACTCAATTCGTCTTCCTCCATTGTACAGGGTCTACCTATGTATGCGGTTTTAGGTCGCGTCTTTGCCTGCTGTTAAGCTTACACCCGTTTACTAACCAAGAAGCATTGCGACACGCTGCTGCACTTCGTTTCGGCACCGGATTTTGGAAACCATGCATATATTGGCTCTTGTAAGACCCATCCCATATTTAAAAGCATAATGCAAGCATTCACCCCTTCCATGTGGGAAACTTATACAAAATTCATTTGAACCTACTTATCTCGTCCGACTTTCAATCAGACCCTCCATATGCGCACCTCCGATTTACTTCGCGCTCCAGCAACCATCAAAGCTTCAGGATCGACAAATCGAATTTCTTTTGATTTTCGTCGAAATGATTTTTACTGTTTGTGGCGTTTGTGCCAATTTCCCGTACAGCGGATCCATTTGGTTCCCTCTAAATAATAATTAGATAACCGAGTGTAGACATTGGCAAAAATGTGCGGGCACCGAGATCCATGTCTGCTCCAAGCTCTTATTCCATTAATTTTAATTTTATTTCCTCAATGTGGCATATGGAGCGGAGCGTTCAGTTCAATTTTTTTTTTTTTTTTAAGATGTAGCAACCCAGTAATGTATAAAAACTAAGTGAAATCGATTTTCGATTTTTATTTTTTCCTGGATGAAACGCCCCGAGTGTCTACTACTCGTATCTCGAACACACGAGGAGGGGGTGTGGGAGATGCTGCTTCTTATGGGTGTGTGGCATGCCGTGGAAGAAACAAATTTAATTTCCTTTGCGCCTTTGAAGATGCAAAAGAGACGAGACACACAAAGGGGGGATGACGAGAAAACCTCCGTCATACAGCCGTGATGGGGAGCGGAAATTACAAAAAGAAAAACCTCTTGGGACCTGCAGCAAGGTCAAAGGCCTCGATTTGAAGAATCAGCGTCAGTCAGCGTGCTTACAAGCCACATTATTATCTCGGGCGATAAGAGACAACCATCCCCCCCACCGATTCAAACACGCAGTCGTCAGATGAAGTGCGGTGTGTGTTTAGGTCTACCTTTCGGGAGATAACACGCCATCATATCAATTTCATTGAGTTTTTTTTTTCCCAACTTAATTAATTTAATAAGAATCGATCGACAATCTCTGCATCTGCACATTGCTGCGTCCACTTTTGGCGGTTTAATTAAATTTTGAATTTACATTCGGCCGCCTGCCACGTGGTGGTGGAATATAATTGAAAGGAAGCAGTCACTGTAGCCAGTCGCAACATCCGGAAGCTGTTTGCACATCCATTCGTTTCGGGCAAGCACCGTGGGGAGCTTGGTCACGTGCCGCCTTATCATGCGTCGGTTGATGTTTGCACAGGTTTCAAGTGCACTATGCCGCATGTGTGTCGACATGTGTACACGTCAGTTAATCCCGTCCCGACCCTTGATGGAAGCCCAATCTGACGTGTTTAAAGATCCCCAACCCCAACTTAAAAAAAAAAACGTCACTCTTTTACAGCAGAGTCATCTTCCTCTCCGGAGTGCTATCTTCATTTGCATCCCATCGAGCATCATGTACAGCCCCGGGTGATACATTACTGTTTGGACTTTTTTCTGCCTCATCATCTGATTCGATGTGATGTACTACGTGCAGCAGCGCCACCCGGGGCAGAAAGTTCACACATAAATCAAATTAGTGTCACAGAATGGCTCACTTTGCCCGCCCTCAGGAGCTGGCGCGCTGATGGTGCTCATCAGGACAGGGATGCTGCCCTAGTGTAGACGACAACGTCTAATCGAAAGTTATTGTGAAAATTTGAATGAGAACTAATTGAGTTTGGCCGCAGGGAGAATGCTTCCGAAGTGCGCAGACCAGGCTCCGGTGCTAAGAGCACCTGTTTAAGGACCTGGCAAGCGTGTGTCGAATCTCGGAGGAGCCCAGAGTATGAAGGAAATAATCTTAATAAAACCCACTACGCAGGCAGCTCCTTTATGTTGACAAGTGCCATTTCGATTCAGCAGCAAGGTTCATTGAATTGTCTCAAGCAATTTAAGCAATATCCCGGAACATCGTAATAGAGGAAGGAAAGTTGGTCCTTTTCATATGTGTGTACAACTATTACCTCGGAGGTTTTTTGCTTTCTTCTTTTATTTGCTGTGTCTTCCTAAGTGCATCATCCCCTGTAGCCTCATTTTGTCGAATCGTGTGTAAGTACGTAAGGATGTGTCGTATAGCTTCCTTTGCCGTCATGCTTGTCTATTTATAGAGATCCGCCTGTAGTCGGGCGGTGTGTGTGTGTGCACCTTTGGGCCCTTTCAGTCCAGTTCATTGAAATGGATGTTATTAAAAGAGATTTCACTCTCGAGCTTCATAGACCCTCATGTGTGCGTTTGTATCTAGGTATATACCACCTCTCAGATGCCACGTCAAGCGAAAAATAATGTCACCTCAAAGGAACATTTGATTTTTTATATCGAGGGTGACACCTTGCCTTGGCAGCAAGTATGGACGCCTTAAATGGACATGTAGAGACGCACCACCCAAAGTGGACCCCATTATTCGGGATCCTGCACCCTCATCCCGCTTGCTTGGATCCTTGGGTGCTTTGTGTGAGGACAGCACTGTCGTGGGATTGGCTCTTTTGATGTATATGAGTGGCGAGAAAAGATTTAATTAAATCGATGTTTGCTTGTTGCGGATGCTGCTTAGAGACGGGATGAGAGATTCTTGTTTGTTGTATGTCCGTCCGTTACGATGAAGCAATGTCTTGGCGGCATCTAATGAGATTGGCTAACTTGATTCGCCACATATTTGCCCAGACTTTGTGTGATTTTAGTGTTAATTAAACGAAGAAATGGCCGGGCGCATTGGGCGCACGGAACTGGTTGCACGGATGCGATGTGCATCGTCGTGATGTTGTCGCCAGGTGGTGGGAACATCCAGTAGCACGTTGGACATGAATGTTAGATGCAATTCCGCCAGACATGCAAGACGCAAATAAATTGCTTTATCAACTAGAATTTTGTGTTTTATATTTATGGCTTTAAGGAAGCTGGATGAGCGCCTTTACAACCTGTCCTATACGGAGTTTATACACAAGTTGGATTTGGCTTAAAGAATTTAGCATGTCAATTGCGAGAGCAACATAAATGTAACACGCAGACACTATAAAACCAGACACCAGATTTAGTTTTGAAGAGTGTAATTAATTTCATTTCGTATTTTAAGGCAGATTCCGTGGGATGCTATTTAAATACAGGTTCAAACCTTGTTAATTAAAATTCAAGAAACACAATTGACAAAGAGCAACATAGCAGCTCCTACTTTTTGCGAACTAGCGATTCGCGACGATTTCTTGCTTCACCGTTACCATAAGAAATCAAATTACAACATCAAAATCGGAGACCCACACCGACAGAAAGTTGTGCGGCAAATTTCCGTCCGGCAAGAATTTCAAGTGCATTCGCATAGCAGCTATAGGGAACTTTGTCGCACTGTGACTCATTCAAGCCGCATGCGAATATGGAAAACTTATTTTCAACGATGAAAATGACAGTGTATCATCAAAATTGGACAATTTTTTGGCAGTGTGCTGAATTTGTATGCGGCAAAAAATCGTGTGGCAATTTGTCGCTTGTTTCTCATCGTGTACACCACGCCTTTAGACTCATTTAGTTCTTTTACCAAATTCATTGTCTGAAGAGAAAGACAATTTTGAACCTTTCTACGATGCGGTCTTCTTTTTTCTTTCTTCTTTCTTTCTCTATGTGCGGTCGCATACATAAAATACTTTTTTTAAATTTTAGCAATGTTACAATGGTGCTGGCGTTCTCTATTTTTGGTATGTAGCATTGCCTTGTAATTTTCTTTAAGGCAGCAGTAAAAGTTTGGCCTTTTCATTGACCACGCCCACTTTTTTAATTGATTTTAGCTTAACATTACTGTTTTTCAATAAATGTATATGAAATTTGACTAAAAATTGCGTAACATAAGCATTTTCTAAAATTTTTGTATAAATAGTATACGCCTCGGCGCAGTTTTGTGGGCGTGGCGTTAAAAAAAGTGATCTGAGAAAAGGCGGAGGCTTAGGCCGAAATGTATGCAACCACCTAGCATTAAACAGTAATATTTTTATATCCCGCCCACTTTCTGGAGACGTGGCAGTTCCCTTTTTTGGTATTGTAGAGTTTTTTGCAATCCGTTACAGACGGACTGAAGTTTTTACACACTTTTTTCCCACTTATTATACCCACTTGAAGTTTGATATATAGTTTGTAACGCAGTGAAATAATCACCATAGACCCCTAAGACCTTGAATGTCCGTCCGTCAGTCCGTCCGTCCGTCTGTCTGTCTGTCCATCCATATAAAAACAACTTTTAGACCTTAAACTTACAGGTAGAAAGCTGAGATTTGGTGAGTGAGCTCGAAGTCCGATCTTTCAGATCAAGTTTGAAAATTAGTTGGATCCGCCCACAGACACGCCCACTGTGGATGGCCTTTATGCGCGACCATCTATAATATTTAAAAATACCTATTTTTTTTTTTTTTTGAATAGAAAAAAATGTGTTGTACCGTCATTGTTGTCAAAATCGCAAAGACCTTGGTTCACCAAGACCGATTCCTTGGTGATAAGGTGTTTATGGGTTGTGTTGGTGTGTCGCATTCTTAGCCTTGTGTAATTTCTGACCATTATCCTTGGTAGGTTAGACGGATATATTGGCTTAGTAGAAGTTGGATTGAGTGTCGAGTAAATGTGTTGTAAAACGTATAGTCCCCTTAGGTTCAATAACTTTTTGAAGGCGTTTTGGAACTGAGTGCACTAAAGCTTTGAGGATTCCGTGGATACCTCGTTCCAAAGGGTAATAACCTCGCAAATTCTTCGCTTCATGAGGGACCATGCATTTTCAATTACATTCATCTGGACTTTGTGGTGGCCAGTCGAGATACCAAAATTCCAAAACCCAGTCGAGTCGATTGATACCAAAATTTTGTAAAAACTTTGTGATCATTCTGCTTTTGTGACATGGATCTATCCTGTTACAGAGTGAATGACTCACCGATAAGCTTGTCTCTGGAAGGGAAAACGTTGTCATTCAGTACTCTCAAATATTGCCCCTGGTTCATCGAGCCTTCAATGGGAACCAGGTCAGCCAACCCATTGTATGAAATGCATCCCCAGAACATAACAGAGTCTAAGCCATGTCTCAATGTTTTGCAAACGGGCCCATTTTTTTTGTCGTTGTGCCAGTGGCAATCTTATAAAAATCTTTTGACTTGCTGAATTATACTCAAAGGAACTCTCGTCTGTCCAAAAACGCTCCTCCAAAAGTCTTTTGGCTTATGCTGATCTCCTTTGCGAAAGACAATCTTTTCGCCTTGTTTACTTTAGGTACGGTATTTTCTTTGCTGTGGGGTGCCATGGCGTAGTGGTTAGTGTGTGTGCTTACTACGCCGGAGGCCTGGGTTCGAATCCTGCCATTGTCACCTGAAAAAAAAGACTTGTTCTTTTTCACGGTCCCCACCTCCGCGAGGGTTTGACAAGCCCTCCGAGAGTATCATTTCTCTTGAAAAACTTCTCAAAGTGCCGTTCAGATTCGGCAAAAAAATTGTAGGTCCCTTTGTATGTAAAAAGAAATTAACACACCAGCATGCATTGTTGAGAAGTTGGCCCTGGTTCACCTCGAGCTGTTGCGCCACTCTATTTATTTATTTATTTTATTTTCTTTGCTCGAAAGGTCTTGACATCTGCTTCCTTTAAACGTCTTCGAACAGTACGTTCACTAACTGCTTTATTAGATTTCTCATTTCTCATTTGCAGCAGATTTAGGTTTTAAATGAATGTTTTTCTTAAAGGCCCGCAAAAGCATTCTAACACCACCTTTCTTTACTATAATTGGCATGATTACATCGTAATAAATTTTTTCGGGATTTGTACAAATTGTCCGTCTCATAATCAGAAGACTCCTGCGTAATGTATTGACACTGCGGGTAAAGTGGTGCACGACTGTACAACTCTAAGGAAGAAAACCGTTTTTATACCCTAAGTTTTGCATAGGTTAGGTAAGGTTGATGCCCTTTTGACAATAGTCACGGCTTCACTTAGACCAGCAGTTGGGTCCATTGTGTCCATTGGGAACCTTCATAATACCTGGAACGAAAGCAGAAATAGACCGCTGTTAGAAGCTCAGAGTTCCGCCCTCTTGGACCCAACCGGATTTGTATACAAATCTTAGGAGGTCCTTTAGATCTACATTATTTAGATCTTCGAGCTCGTTGAAGAAGTAGCTGCCGAGGATACTACGCCTGATGCTGTTTAGGGCAGGGCATTCGCAGAGCAGGTGACGAACAGATTCAATTTCTTTAACGTCCCTGCAGCTTCGGCAGTAATCGTTATGCGGTATGCCTAGCCGCTCAGCGTGTAGACCCACAGCGCAGTGCCCCGTGAGGATTGCCGTGAGTACTCGGATGTTCCTGTGGGCTAGTCCGATCAAAAATAGTGATCTCTTTTTGCTTAACGCTGTCCATAGATCCCTTGTGTGTAAGCACGTATCAAGTTCTGTCCAACGTAGGTTGGTTCTACTCAAGGATTCAGTTTCTATCCTACGTGCTATCGAACTCAGCGGGACTCTTATAGATTTGAGGGCTAGAGATGCATTCCTTCTAGACCCAAATCTCGCAAGCTTGTCCGCTTCTTCGTTTCCCGATATAACGGTATGACCTGGCACCCAACATACAGTTACAGTGTTGCCAAGTGATAGCTCGTCCAGAATTTCCCTGCAAAGTTTCACAGCCCTTGACTTCACCACGTCTGATTTCAAGGCTTTAATTGCCGCTTGGCTATTAGAGTATATGGTGATGGTCTTCTTTGCGAGGCCGTGTTTCTTCAGCTCGGAGGCAGCTTGGATTATGGCTGCCAGCTCCGCCTGAAAAATGCTGCAGTCGTCATTAATTCGAAAAGATTTACTTAGTCCCAGAGCTCCACAGAAATGCCCGCACCGGTTCCGACGTCCATCTTAGAACCGTCGGTATATACGGCGATCTCGTCATCTCCTGTCTTATCTTCCCATTCACCTCTTTCAGGTGTTCTGGTAGCGAATCTCCTGTTGATTGAAGTTCTGCATAAGAAGTGCGTTAATTTTTGAAGCTAGCTTGCGAAACTTCAAAGCTCACCTTGAAAGAGCATAAAAGTACTCATCCACTGACCCGATTATACAGCATAGAACCTGTTCAAGCCAATTGCCAGATTGGCGTCAATTTATTGTCGCCATGTGACCGTAACAATGAAATCGCATGACTGCCAATAGTCAATGAGTTGGCGTGCATTTCCATAACCATAAACATACTTGTCCCATTAATTAATCCCATAGACTAGGGCAGCAAAAGAATTAAAAACTAAACCAACAACAAGATTTAATTGAATATCTTCTGTAGAGAAAAATCACGATTAATAAAAATGTGTCAAATTGATATAAATTAATTCCGATGTGGGACAAGAATAAACTGCACATGCAGCCACATGTAACCCAGAACTTAATGGATATTCCGCGTTCTTATTCAGCGTCGATTCAGCTTACATAATCGTGACTGGTTAGGCCGGCCGGCTGCTGCTGGTGACCGCAAAAGCGTGAGATATGTGGGCGCTGAAGTAGCAAATTGCAAGGGTCCGATACTCAAAGCAGACACATTTGAAAGAAATGAAAAGTTTTATTAAAATACAATTTCATAACATGTCGCTGGCTGGCTGCAGTATTCCAGTGGCAGCAGCACATGCTCTGGATACTGCGAAATTGAAACCCTCAGTCAAAAGACGCAATTTTCCGGCAGCTTAGACAGCACATCAGTGCGCATAGATATTGTCAGGGATATGAGTTTACGAGTGCTGCCAGAAACGGGGCGAGGCTCCACACCGTCCAAATGGTGCCCCCATCCGGAAAGAGGGAAATTCAAACAGAGCAAAGCACATTATCGTTGTTGCAGCAGACGTTGAATCGGATAGCCGATGATCCGTATTGGGAATCGTATTCATCTCCGGGATATTGCAGCTCCTGTGATGCGTCATACATCATATCCCTGCCTGTCGTTGTGCGGGATGAAGGCAGATATTTGCAGAGGGCTATTGCAGACCACCAATTTAATTGGTGCAAAAAAAAAACGGAATCGTGTCGTTATGACAAGTTGTTGGAATACCTTTCAAGTTATTACGCAAACACTGCTCCGGACGGGTGGTTCCGAATGAGGTGACGACATCCCGGTACACATTTAGAGGATATAATATAATAAGCACATCCGGGAAGTTTGTACAGCGAGACGTGCCGTGCGTTGCGAAACACGGATTACATGCTAAGCAGATGGATTACTTTCGGCGCGCTGAAAAGAGTCCAGACTGCGACATACATAAATTAAAGCTTCCAGTGGTATGATGGTAGGTAGGCTGATGGTTAAAGTCTGCCCGACACGTGTGCTCCAGCCAAGGTAATTATCAAGCCGCAACCGAACAGCAAAAGCAATCTTGCACCACACCTCTGGGGGTAAAAATTAAGTTCACTTCGCCATGGAACACACCCGCCCAATCGAGACCACAAGACAAATCTTTAATTTATTGGATATCGTGGTTTGGGCCACGTTACACTTTCGGTTGTGTGTATTGTTCCGAATTGAATTCTACAATTGCTGCTGCGACTGCCAGCGAAATTTTTGATTTATGCACACGACCGACTTGTGTGTCTGGCCTTAGTTCCAGAAACCTGAATGGCATGGAGCTGGTTTAAAGGTCTCTGTGGTCTGAAGCGCGTTGAACCACCACCTTAGGTTCGTATATGCCGATTCGTATATCAGTGAATCAGTGATGTGGAGTGAATTTCGAATTTGAGTTGGGGATTGGCCACCAGTCGAGCCAGCAAAAAGGTGCAGTATCCAAGGGAACTTTATTTAATTTATTAGACTTGTTGATTGCTGTGTGTATGCCCCGATGAAGTTTTGAAGTGCTCTTGTGACTTTGGGCTGTGTGCGGTGCGACGCGATTCCCCGCCCAGGAATCGATCTAAAACTAAGGAGAACCACTAGAGAGCACCACTTAAGAAATTATGAAAATATTTTATGGGTTTGATTTTGAAAAAAGAATTTGGGCTTGTGTTGCACGCACTTTTGAAAACTTGCCAGGATCCTCAGTGCTTTCACCAATTAGACCAAATAATTTCCAGCTTAGCTTCTGATAAAACCTTCAGGTAATGTAGCAGGAGGTTTATAGGAAGGAACGCCATTTTACGAGTACTTTTAATCTGTCAAAGGGGTTCCTCGTACATTAAAAAACTCACTATAAATGCTCCAAGAGTAGTTTGGAAAAGTTCTAAAAAGTTTAATGCTTCGCAGTATAATGAAAGCTATATTCGTCTCGACCAGACCGTTTACCATAGCAAGTGCTTAAATGACTTATTCAAACCTGCATTTGAGGAACGTGCTTACCAATCCGTCAATCCAAAAATGGTCCTGCCAATTGACCGCCCAGATAGAGGTATGTTTAATTAAGGTTGAACGATTAAACCTGTATTGAACGAGATTACTGCTGTTCCCATCGACGTGTGTGAATTGATCATGCCGCGTTGTGGACATAATAAACATGACACTTCATACCAATAATTAAGTTGAAAGACCCACCCCGTCTTTTCGACTTGAGCTGGGTCACGGCTTTTGGAGACCACATTAATAAGTTTTGATTATCAACCAAGCCACTCATGTAGTTCTGCACCCGACTCGCTCGGTAATCTGAACATGAGTTCACGATGATTCGATGACGATTTCTAAATCGTGTAATTGAACGGGTTCAGGAAGAAGCTGGCTCTAGATTGCACCTGACTAAGGGGCGGAAGGAGGGGCACGTCAGCAGCAGTACAGTGGGTGGCAGCTTCATCCATGTTCATATTACCGAACGAGTTTAAGGTGTTGAAGAAAGCAACTGATTATGAACAGACGCTCATAACCTTCACGGGTTGAGGGCGAAGTCTCTCCGGTTAGCTCATTGGCCGTTTTGATGATTGCCTTCCGTTCTGCTGAACTAAAAAGCAAGAAAAATCAACCCAAGCTCGTTATGAGATTAATTCTTAAAAAGTCGATTCTGCTCATATCGGAGGACGATTTTTTAAGAACAGATGGATACCGGCCGTTATGGGCTCTCCCACGGCCATGAGCGTAGGAAGCGCGCCAATTGTTAGTACACTTTCGATATATACTGGGAGCTGTGACCAAGGGAGCAGCTAAACGCAGTTGGCTCTGATGGTCGGTGTGCTTATATTTCGTTTACTCAGGTCAATCTAAAGTACTGTTAAGCTACAAATGCTCTATTAAGCATAAGTCTTTTGGTCTGCAATATTGAAAACGGCATAGCATCCATTCAAGAGCCATCCGTGTGGAAATGTGACATCTGTGGTCTTGGTGGATTAAAAAAGCTTATAGCTAAAAGCTAAAAGAGGTTGCTACCTTTATTACTTGCCATTTAAATGGTAAATATGTAACCTTTGTTGGTACATCGGCTTACTTTCCCTATAATTGAGCTTGTAGGGTACTGTGAATCCAAAGGCTTGAGGCTCATCTTGCGTTGCGCTGATCATGCGCAGAATACTGTTCGGGGCACCTACGGGCGGTCCGACATTTCACACTGCATAGGTTGACCACGTTCCTTAATTGTGGTTCAAAGTGTTTAAACACAAGTAACAGAGGAAGTCTATTGCAGACAATTGAACGGCTTAGTAAGTATAAGTTAAAACTAAAAAACGGGGGCAGCAGTAAATGCAACGCAAGAGGAGACCGCCTTTTGTTATACTCATCCTGTTATCTGACATCATCGTCAACATGTCGACCTACATTTGTTCCTGCCCATCAGACAGCAGGTAATTGACCTTATCCTGTCCAATAGATTTTCCCAAGACTTTCACCCAGTGGAGGGTATAGCCAAATAACAGTTTGTTGTGTTCACAGATACATCGAATTTCAAATGCGCTGTGAAGTCTTACCTTTGCAAGAGAGGACAAATCCGATAAAATCTAATTGGGCATAGTTAAGAGAGGAACTTGGCAGCTCTGTTCAACTTTCGCTCAAGCATGGACAAGACAAGGGGTGGAGATGTCTGCTCAACATCTGAACAGCGTTCTTACCCGTTGTTTTTAACTAGAACGCCCGATTACGAAGTACCCTCGCAGGAAACCGCGGGACCTAGGTCCTTGGTGGAATGCCAAATTGTGGCGTACTTGCAAAGAAGCGAGGAAACTCCTGAATCAGTCCTTCTTTAGTAGAAGACTGGAATCTATTTCGATTAAAGCAAAACGATTTTAAGAGACGTCGCGAGTTTAAAACTGACTTTTATAGAAAAACTTTGTGAGGAAGTCGATAATCTAGTAAGCTTGTGAAATTCCTTCAGGGGATAGACCAAGGAAGGCTGCCTCAACCCTTCCTTCTTCGGGAAATCAGATCACCGATCACCTTCAGTGCACAACAACCAGTCATATTGACAAATGTCTACTGCGGTGTCCTTCAAGCCAAGATTTATGCAGTGAAGAGAGCTGCAGAAACTTTTCACCGGACCTTCCGGCAACGGAAATCACCATACACGTTGACCGTCAAGCGGCACTAAATGCTCTGGATTCCAACCTCGTGAGCTCAAAGTCACGGTTGTCAGACTTGGTAGCTTCCTACCAAAACTGGTAATTTTTTCCTGCTTTGGGAGCTTGGTAGCCTTTTTCAGGATTTGGTAGTTTTTCCTTATCCGAACGAAATTTGTAGGTTATTAAACATTAATAAAAAAAGATTAGAAGCTTTGTAAAAATTTTTTTCGAGTTAGAAATTAGCAAAGAAACACTTCTGCTTGCTAAAGAAAACATCTTTATTTGTTCCTTAAAAGTCCAAACGAGGAAATAGAGTTTTTAAATATAATTATTTTAAAGTTGACAAAAGTAATAGACACTCGGAAAACTAACTTTATTTTAAGACAAAAAAAAATGTCTTTAAGTTATTTTCGTATTATTTAGCACCAAAGTTTATGAAAACTTTAGTAATCTTTGATCAAAATAAGAAATAATAAAGAGCTAGTTTTTTTGACTCAAAAATATTCATCCAAAATGTGTTACTATTTTGACAAACTCTGAGCTCTACAAAGGTTTTTTTTAAAATTCTTAGCACAATTTTCATTTAATTTGTTCTTATAAAAAACGTGGTTTTGACTACTAATTTGGTCCAATTGACAATTAATAATATTTGAAAGAATTTCTTTACATTTTTATTATTTTGGTAGTTTTTTACTGGTTTTGGTAGCTTTTCCAAAACATTTTGGTAGCAAAAATTTTCTGGGAGTGCCAACCATGTTCAAAGTGCGTCAAGGATTGCCTCATGAAGCTAAGAGAAATAAGCTATCACACAGTTCTACTTTGCTGGGTTCCTGGGCACGGAAGCGTGGCAGGAAATGAAAGGCAGTAGAACTGGCCAGTACAGGTTTTGATATGGACATAACGTTGACTCAGCGAAGGGAACTTACTCCTTTCAACACAGCCAAAATTTTCCTTTACCAAGACGCGGTTAAAAAGAACAACGGACCTTTTATATCTCAGTAGAAACTTCATAAGAACACTGCTCCATTGGCGTCATGGCTACGTAAATGCGAATCTTCGCGACCGATTTCTGTAGAAGATGTAGAGATATAGAAGAAATAGAGCCTATTAGAACCTGTTTAATGTCAGATTCTTTCGTCTGTAATGGACCGCGGTATACCCTATTCCTATTCTCCTTTATATTCCTATTATCCTTTCCATTCCTATTCTCCTTTCCATTCATATTCCTCTTTCCATTCCTGTTCTCCGTTCCATTACTTTTCTTCTTTCCATTCCTTTTCTCATTTCCATTTCTTTTTCTCCATTCAATTCGTTTATTTTCTTGTTTTCCATCCCCGTTACCATTTGCATCATTTTAAATAGAAAAAAAAATATTCCTTAATATTAAGTTTTTGTTTACTTTTTTTAAAAAAAGGGGCGTGGCATGTCCAGCTCCTTTAACTGAAAATCAACATTAGCATAGAAATATCCAAGTTTGCGGCTAAAATGTACGCAAAACCGTAATTTTTTGGTTCAAAATCAATAATTTTGTGAAATCGACCTCTAAGGATGGGCGTGGCCAAAAACTTTGTATGAACGAAATCTGAGAGTATCACGTGTACTTTATGTGCTAAATTTTATTTATTATTCTATCTTTAGTAAAGCTAAAAGCAGTCGAAATCCATTTTTTTCTGGAAATTTATAGGTTTTTATGAAATTCTGCCTTCTAAATGTGGGCGTGCCCCAAAACCTTGTATGAACAAAATGTAGAGTGTTCTTTAATAAGTAAAATTTTTTCGATCTGGAACAAAAATATTGAATAAGTTGCATTTGAACAGTTACTCTTTCATTCGATGCCAAAAATGCAATTTTTTAGTTAGAACCTCCAAACATGGGCGTGGCCAAAAATTTTGTAGGAACGAAATCTAGTATAGAACACGTTAAATGTAATGTGCTAAATTTTATTTCTTATTCTTACTTAAGTTAGGCTAAAAAGTATTCGAAATCCATGTTTTCTGGAAATTTATAGGTTCTTATGGGATTCTGCCTTCCAAATGTGGGCGTGGCCCAAAACTTTGTATGAAAGAAATTAAAAAAAAAGTGATTTCTACATATTATATTAAAAAAAAATTTCGATTTTGAGCAAAGATATTGAATAAGTTGCATTTGAAAAATTACACTTCCAATCGATGCCACGCCCACAAGGGGTAGTCTGCGGACTTTATTTTTATTTTTTATGACTTGTAATCATTAGAAGATGCTAAATTATAAATTTCAGCTTTTCACGACGTCTTACAGTCTTGAAAGCACCGGAGGTTGTTGCACATTAAGACCGATTATGGGCGTGTCTGTGGGCGGATTTGAAAAATTTTAACTTGTATTGCTCCGGATGAGAGAGAGCTTACGTAAAAAATTTCAGCTTTCAGGTAACATACGGACAGACAGGCGGACGGACGGGCGGACGGACATGGCTCATTCGACTCAGAAGTCGGTCTCGATCATATGCCCTTATGGTCTTGGGGATCTATCGTCATTATTTCTCTATGTTACATTTTCGCCTTTATCAAACTTAAAATGGAGTAAATTCCTGTGGAATAGGGTATAAAAAGACTTATTAAAAGATCTGGCTGGTTCAGTAAGTCAGACACATGCCCAACTATGTTTGCCCTTCGCTTCAGGGTGATCCCAATGGGTCAACCTGGCCACCAAATACAAAGAGCCCTTTCAACCTAACCTTTCCTGATGCACAAGACGTTGATAATCAAAGCATAAAGTAGAAAATGCGTCATATATGTAGATATAGGAACGCCCGCAGGGTGGTGTTCTAACTATATGTATTCTATATGTATTTAGACTCTCTGCTATCGCCCTATAACCTTGTTGGAACTTACATAGAAGCATGCGGAAGATGTTGCCGTATTTTCTGTCGGCTCTCAAACCTAGGAAACTTCTGCTCTCAGGCGCAAAGATTCCTAGACCGGCTTTCAGTTAATCCTCTTAAAACTATGGTTCTTCACTTAGCGAGAAGAATTAAGGTCACTGGTCTGACTTAACTCGTACTTAAAGGTGTCACTATATCCCAATATCTGATGAAGTCGAACATTTGGGAGTAATGCTTGATAAAAAAAAGTGGGAAAGTGCAACACTGCGTATGCAAAAGCTTCAATCCGTCTACGATAGATTGCAAAATACACGACCCTTCAAAAAGTGAGCGAAATGCAAAAATATAACTTTTGAAAGCTTAACGCTAGGTGGCGGCATACATTTTGGACCCCGTCATTTTCACTAAAAAATCACTTTTTTTAAGCTACGCCCACAAAAGTGGGCGGAAACATACATAATAGTATACAAAAAAGTTAGAAAAGGCTAATATCTAGAGCTTTTGCTATAAATTTCTTTATCAAATTTCATGCATTTTTATTGAAACAGTTAAAATTCCTTAAAAAGTGGGCGTGTTCAATTTAACGCCAAACAATTTCTGCTGCCTGAAAACATACCAAAAATCAGTGTGCTAGCACCATTTTAATATAGCTAAAGTGTAAAAAAAGTAATTTTTTAAAACTAGAGATGTTCGCGAAAAAAGGCCTGTAGTGGGCGTGTCTGTGAGCGGATCCAACAAATTTTCAAATTTGATCTGGTCCAATGGACTTCCAGTCCTTTCAGCTCTCTAGCTAAAAATTTAAGGCCTAAGAGTTGTTTACATGCGGACGGACGGATATGGCCTAATCGATTCTCCTATCGGTCCCATTCATATCTCTAAAAGGTCTTAGGGGTTACAAAATATAGGTACATCAAACTTAATATACCCTGGGTCCGGTATAAAAACTTCTTTGATCCAATGCTGTTGAATTCGAAACCGATGGATGCCATGGTAAGGCCTCATTTCTCTCATACGCATCAGCTGGACTTTTTGCGGATTCGTTATACTGGCTCTTTTGTCAAACTCCGTCTGGTCTTGACAACATAGATGAGCCATTCCAATCACCCCGGGCTCTGCTCTAGATGTTCTGATGAGCCTGCCCCCCTTGATGTATTTATCATGGATTGTACGCTAAAAACTTTAAGCCGCACTAAAAGCGTTGCTCCACCTTCTAGTCGGACGGCTAAATATAGTGAATCTTTTTTGGGTCCCAGAAACACTGGTATTCAGGGAAATCGTATATCTGCTGAGCATATGCCACGTAGGGTTTATAAGAGGTTTTCTCTGGACCCGAACTAGCACTGGGGCTGCCTGTACTGTTGTTATGTCTGCCATTGGTTTTTAGGTTTCTTGTGGAGCAATGAGCTTGTTAGTGTGAATGCAATGGATGTAAGCAAACTAAACGAAAACGCCCGCCCCCTTCCCCCGCACATCTGCAAACGTTCAGCGTCTTTCATTCTGAAAATCGAGTGCAGACCCTTTGTAGGCGTCCTTACATGCCACCGAGCTTTTGTCAAACTCTTGCATGTGTTACAGGCTTTGTGCAAAACCACCACCTATAGCCAGCCTCTGGCAAGGACGACGATATAGCCAACACTTACTCTGCAGTTGTCGTACTTTTGGTAGCGTCCAACTCCATCTCACGTTTCTTCAAAAGAAGGGAAAATTAAACACATTAATGTGACATGCCTGACCAGTAGTTTCGTCTGAGTGCTCCTTCGGATAGAAGCAACCACCACAAAAAAAAATTGTTGTCTTATTTTTATACTATCTCCACCAGATATTGGCTGACGATAATGATCCTCTAAGTATTACCTATGTACCTACCCGTGTCTATTCGCTTGATATGGGTCAGGCCAATTTTTGTTTTTATTTTTCTAGACCTAAGACAACTTTCTTGTCATGTCCATCATACGGAAACGACCACACGATTCAATCGCAGGTATAACGTCGAAAAAGTCGTCAATGTTCCCACCATATCTGCTGTCTTAACAGCGAATATAAGATACGAGTACCCATAGGACAATCAACTGCTGATGGAGTTAAATGCTTATCCATGCCGTCCGCAACGATTTTATAGCTTCACCACGAAGACTCTTAAGTTTCAAAATATTTATCTTCCCGAGCCATAAGGCAAACTATATAAGAAGGTACAAGCAAAGTCGTTATCCCTTGTCCACGATAAAACCTGTCGACACGAGCGCTATTAAACTCAGTTGAGGAGACACGACCACGACCCAGGTCCTTCTCAATCATTGTGCAATTTGGCCCAGTTAAATAAATTTTGCAAAGCATTTCGATCAAATAAAATATCCTTTCCTTCATCTCTTGGGGCCAACAGGTTGCCGCTCTCCAAAGGAGTGAATAACGTATAGAGGAAAGGAACAAGAACTTCTCTGGATTGCGGAACATAAAAGTTATGCAAATGACTGTTGTACAAATTTACATTTGCCCCTACGAAATGAACCATCATTCTGGCACTCGTTTACAATCTTGTGCTGTAGTATAAGAAACCTGAAGTATAAATGTATGCAGCACATCTCTTCTATATATAGGTACGAAACGAAGGACCAAAATACTAAAATTACAAATGCAAGACATTTGCGCGTCACATCGCTCCCTAAGCGTGTTCTTTATTCCTTTTTGCTGAATTGCTCTATGCATGTTTCATTAAAATTTAATTGTTTCCCATCTCAGGACGATTTCCTTCATTCATCATCTTTTGAGAGGGATTCGTCGCCAGGAGCGACCAGGGGCATATGTGTGGGGCCCATCAGAATGCGTCATCATCAATCACTTGCGACACATGCTGCAGTGGTAGGTCTAGGTATAGACATTCGGCAGACAAGCTGCCTGCCTGTTCCGAGTAGTCGGCTTGTTGCACTGCGCCTGCAGGATCCCAAGAAAACAAACACAGCAGATTTGATTAATTCAGATTCAAATTCAAATTTCGGCAGCGGCTCCACTCTTATATTCCTGCCAGACAGGCAGAGGAGTGCTGGCGCTGTGCTTTACGTTTACACAATCGAACAAAGGTCTGCGCAACATCTTGAGGTGATGGACTAATAATGTTGGTCTCGTCGCAACAGCCAGTCATCAGCTCGTCGTCGCGGCGAAACGATGTCAACATAGTGTCAGAATGGCAAACAAGAGTTTTCCCCGAGTTGGATTTGTATAAATGACGAAGACAAGAAGTCGTTTGGTGTCGCCCGAGGGTGGGCGAGGGTGCTGGCTGGAAGTCCTGAGAAAATAAACACATTTTCAAGCAGAGGGTTTCCACAGGGCAACCAAAAAAAAACGTATCTTCACACATCCGCAAAAGTTTTCATCTTGAGGACGAACGAAATAAGAAGAATGCGTATAAGTTTGAGGGTGTCCTTTTCGCGTTTGTATAGTTGACACAATCGTTGTGTAAAGCACATCACGAAATTGTGTAGAATTCAAAGGAATTCGTTTGTGGGTCGTTCTCGTATCGTACGGTCCTGTCGACTTTCCAGCTCCCCTGCGAGATTCGGCACAAGGGTGAAGGTGAAGGAATTGTTTTTCCTTTTCGATTGAGAAATAAATTTCTTTGCTGCCGCCAAGTCTACCCTTGTGGAAGATGGGGGAGTTTCAGTGGTAGATCCTGTGTGCGTGCCACACAAACGATGCACAGCAAAGGCGTTCACTCCGGGCCGGCGTCCCCGGTCCTTGGCTTGATTTACATTTCGTCTTCTTTTCTGTGTTCCTTGAAAGAAAACGAAGGGAAAATAACACCCGAGGGAAATGAACGGATTCCATTCCTATGCAAATATGATTTTCCAAGAAGATTGCGAACAAATTCACTTGGCATTGGCGAAAGGACGAGGCGGCCCCGTGTTAAGTACTACACGCAGTGTATGATGATGTTGATGATGATGATGATGAAATTGGAGGCACAAATGCGAGCTGATATGGTCGCTCCTTTTCCTTTGTTGTATTCCATTCAATAAGAAGCGAGTGTATCTCTTCATTGAAATCGTCGTTCGGTTATGGTGGAGCTCGGTAGACCTATGTTGGGATTTGGTTAGAGCGAGTCCTTTGATGGGAAACTTTCGCTTGCTTCCGTTTTTGTGCGGGGCGGTTGTAGGTACGTAGTCAGACACGTGACTTGGTTACTGATGAGGCTACAAGTAACTACATTTCTTTTGTGAAATTAGGCGAAGGCTAATTGGAAAAGACGTTGACATTTGAAATTTCCATTTGGAAGAGTTGGAGTTATTAGGGCACTAAGAGAGGGTAGTTGCAGGAGTGTTTCGAAATCAAGAAAATCAAGAACATCAACGTCTTCTCCGACAGCCAGACAGCTATTAAGGCCATGGAAGCAGACGAGGTAAGGTCAAAGTCTGTGAAACTAAGCAGAACCTTGTATCGGATGCCAGAGCTCACTAAAATTATGCAATTTGGCAAGATTTGGGTCAAAGATGATTGCATAACCAGTTTGACATCATCACCAGGTCTTTTATAATTGAGTCTCTGATGATCTTTCAAGAAGCCTGCATTGAATTCTGTTGAGTCTGTTGTCGAAATTCCATACTGGAGATGGGTTTTGACATTTTTGTATTTTGTAGACTTTACAGAGCATTGCTTTGGTGGTTTTTGATTTCGCTACTGTCAGATGGAGCACTCAGACACAATTATTGTGGCGATCGTGCAACCATGCGGATATCTTACATTAATGTTCTTCGTTTTTCAGTTTTTTGTCTTTCGACCTTGGTGATCTGATTTTCCAGGAATTGAGTTTCTATGAGAAGACTACGAAATTGAAAGTTCCCTCAGTATGTTCTCAATTATATTACCGTCGTCGCTCAGCGACACACTAAAAAAAATAAAACAGATTTTATTACTCAACGACATCGCTCGTTGCTCACCGTCTATACGTGACCATCTCCACACAATTTTATTATGTTTTATTAGTTTTTCTTCATCGATCAGCCATTTGTCGCTCACTACGTGGACACACCATAAGAGTCATTTCCGACATGCGAATAATATCTCTATGTCTCCACCACCCATAAAACTGTGATAAAGGGGAAATTAATAGAGATTAATAGATTAATTTTGATTCTAATAGGAATTTTCCACCGCACATATATATTACGGAGATTAACGTAGGAAGATTAAAAGTTGATCCCAAAGTGTTTTCACCGCAATAGAGGAGATTAACTTGACGTATGCTTTCGTTTTTCACATTTTCAATGAATTCACATTTCATCATTATTTTGCAGTGTGCACACCTTATTGCATTTAACTTTTGTCAGGAACAGCCACATCCATATCAACGGCAACATCAGTTGTTCTGTCTGCGCCACGCAAGAAACACTGCTGAGTTGATGGTACCCAGCTCAATAAACGGTGTGTTTGCTTTGTTTCGTCAGAAAACGCAGGGAACATGTAGAATTCTACGGTTTGATTTAAGAATTCGAGCGTGGAAGAGATTTATTACGTGATTAATTTTTAATCTCGTCGTGAAGAGATTAATATTCGTATGGTAGATCTCGTGATTTAGAGGAAATTTAAGGATGATCTGTCTTAATCGCGGATTAGTGTCCGGTGGAAACACCGTATAAAAATATATTAACTACGAAATTTCTCAAGAACGAAAAAAGGTTTCTGTTGTAAAAATCCAAATAGAAAACGTATTTTTGACAGATCTGTCATATAGGGACAGTTTCCGTTTCCTTTTGCGGAGATATTTAGTAACCGGGCGGAGTTAAAAGGACGCAAGTTAAAAACAACAGGTGCCCTTGTCACTGATCAGACTATAAAGAGATAGCCAACTCGGCACAAGAATTATCTTTTTGCCCCCAAGCTTCGACTGACTGGGGACTGCATATGTGTTCTGTGTTTTGCCTGGCACACTACTACACTCTCAGCTGGCGAGTGTTTTACACAAACAGGAAATCAAAGGCAAATCCCATGGCAGATTCCAATATGTTACGTTTGGAATGTAGGTGTTTTGCGGGCAGGGGGTTGCAGAGTTGGCTATCTCTTTATAGTCTGATCAGTGCCCTTGTCTTGATCTAAGTTTGAGTGAAACTTGAGCAGAGTGACCAAGCTCCTCTATAAACTGTGCCCAATTAGTTTTCTCGGATATATCGTCTCTTACAAATATGTAGAACTTAACTTCACAGTCATCATCATTTTCCGTGACCGCTTATCCTTAGAAGAGTCGCGAAGCGAGGGCGGCTAAATGGTCCCTCCATCGTTCCCGATCCTTCGCCACCAACTCAAGAGACACAGGCGCGATCCCCAGGCGGGTCTCAGATTTGTCCTTTATCAGATCCCACCACCTGTTTCCTGGTCTACCATGGGGGTGAGGGGCTTACATCTCGACTAACATGACCTGTCTCAAAAGTCTGTCGGGGGGCATGCGAACAACGTGTCCAAACCATCGAATCGATCGTTCCACTCGAAGAAGTAGCTGCTCAGCATTAAGATTCCCACGAATACTGACGTTTGTCACTCTATCCTTAAGAGTAAAACCAGCAACGCACCTTAGAAATCTCATTTCGGCAGCTTGTGCCCGCGATCTATAGTTCTTACAGTCATTACCCAAATTTTATGACCATTAATGAGGGTTGGAACAAACACGTAATTTAAGAACTGAGATCTTTGCTTTCACTCAATGCTCAGCTTTCCTGATGACCAGCTTGCGCAGTTCCTTTATTACTACTCGAGCTTGGCCAATCCTACAGGATAACTCAGTATCACTTCTTCCATCTTTCGTGAAAAAGACCCCCAGGATACTTAAACTTGTTTTAATTGCACTCCATTTATCTGCAGTACACTGCCCAGGAGTTCGGGAAATAACCATCACTTCGGATTTGATCCCAACTTACCTGGGATCAAGGTAAACTCAAGTTTACCTTGATCCCAGCCTTACCACAGATGGCTGCAAACCTACCCAGTGCTCGCTGAAGTTCCTCCTCGGACGATGTCAGGATAGCTAAAACATCTGCGAAAAGCAGATTTATCCGAACACAGCTTCTGCAGTTCCTAAACTAAGACTAAATGGCTCCCAGAAGAGGACCACTCAGTCCATAGCCCCGCAAAACTCTCCAGAGTTTATCCCGAGGAACCCGGTCATAGACCTTTTCCAAATCTACATAACACACGTAGATCGGTATGGCATATTCCCAGGCCTTCTCAAGAATATAACCTTTAGAGTAAAAAGCTGGTCAGTCGGGCCTCTGCCAGGTTGAAAGCCACATTGGTCAACCCCCAACAAAGGCTCGATTACAGCTAAAAGAAGCGAAACGTCTTTGGATTCAATCCCTTGAACAATATTCAACTTCCTTCATCTGAGCCGGCGAATAGTCCGCCAAACTGTATTGTTTGCAGATCTGTAATCGTTGTCCAACCTCTCAATAAACTTTTTCCATACCCAATCTTTGGTTTTTCTGACCGCCATATTGGAAGTTCTTCGCGCCTCGGGGTACCGAGCTTGAGAAATGGAGTTCCTACATTGAATCCACACAATATAGTCTTTCTTCATCTCTCTGATGGCTTCTTGAACTCCAGGAGACTTAAACTACGCAGTTCTTTTCTTACCGCCAGCCGCCACACCAAGCCGCTTCACTCCACAAACATTTCTTCCGTTTCAGAGGCAATGGCTGCCGACGAAAACAGCTACTTATTTTACTTATTATTTTACAGACTTACTCAGCATCCTGTAACCTTTCTTACCGTATGCGGGTCACCCGTCTTGGACTTCCCCTGGGTGGCAAAGGAATACTGTCGGTAAAGCGCAATTTGCACAATACTAGGTGGTGATCAGTTGACAGCTCACTCTTCTCAAAACGCGAGCATCACAAATCATTTTTATTCCCCATCCCATAAGATAAAGGGTATATTAAGTTTGATTCATAGTTTGTAACATAGAGAATCACCGTAGACCCCTTAAAGGCATATGATCGAGACCGAATTTTAAGTCGAATGAGCCATGTCCGTCTGTCCGTCCTTTTGTCGGTAGTTTTTAGGCCTTAAATTTTGAGCTAGGAACTTGAAACTGAATATCTGTTCTTTTAAGATCTCGAAGCAATACAAGTGTAAATTTTTTAAAATCCGCCCACTGACACACCCACTTTACTTATTGGCATGAAAAATCCAAATTGTCGTAGAAAGCTAAAATTTGGTATGCGTTATCCCCGCTTAAGTGCATTGTGATTGGCATTCAAAAAAAGGCAAAAAAGCCCCAATGTGGGCGTGGTTATATATAATTTGCATTCTAATAAACAGTTTTTATTCGATATTTTTTCTTTAGATCCAACAAAAACTTGCACTATAAAATGTTCAGACATGTATGAAAGCAATCAATTCAAATTAACTAATTTATGCCACGCCCGCTTTTGGGGCGTTTTTGACTTACTTACTTACTTAAGGTGGCGCTACAGTCCGGGGTGGACCTGGGCCTCAGCCAACAAGCTTCGCCAGCCAGCTCTGTCTCTAGCTAGCCGTCGCCAGTTTCGCACGCGAAGTTGGCTGTGGTCCCCTTCCACTTGCGTGCGCCACCTGAGTCTCGGTGCTCCTCTACCGCGCCGTCCCTGCGGTGTGGATTCGAAGATTTTCCGGGCCGGGGCGTTGGTGTCCATCCGCTCTAGATGACCCAGCCATCGTAGACGTTGTGTTTTGACTCTTTTGGCTATGTAGATGTTATATCTCCTCCTCCACTCTCCGCCCATGCAACTATAAACCAAATTTTAAAAATGAAAATGCAATCAATACGTGTTTACCAATTCTGATAAAAAAATATGAGCCAAAAAACGATGTTATTGAAAAGGGTTGATGCAACGCCCCTTCTTTAGGGAGAAGATTCTTAACTGAGAAATTCTTAATACAATTAAAGTTAATAGAAACTGAAATTTAACAACAAAGATTTATGACGCAATTCAGAGCTTGGCAGTGGTTAATTGGGATGGGGTATTCAGATAATCCAGACCCATCCGCCATTTTCATCAATTTCCCAGAGATCCAGCATGCAAAACGAGTGAGCTTGGGTGACAATAGTTGGGGAGGGATTCTCGGCACCATGCTGCATATAGCCATAAAGTGGTCTGGAGGTTTGCTGCGTTGAGGTTCCGTCCTTCAAACCACAGTCTTCTACCGTAATGCAAGTTTAAAGTTAGTTACTTCAACAATTTCCAAGACTTGAATTTAGCAGTGTCCACACTCCGATGTATGCTCATGCTCATACATGTTGTCATTGCCTGCTTTTCCAGTCTGCTTAGGAAAAGATAACAGCATCCGAATAAGAACGCTTTTTATCTGCCAAATTAGTCACTGGCACCCACTGTCCATCAAGGTCGTCCGCGTCAAAGAGGTTCTGTCGACTAGTGCTGCAGCCTGCATAGGTCACATCACCAACATCCATCACCCGTGGACATGCAGCACCAACAGTTGGTGCGCTTCCTGGACTCATGCGAAGGGGCCATGTGTCTGCCCACACACACTGAGAGGTCTGAGAGGTGGTAAATCTCATAACGATCTTGGGTTCTTTTTGAATTTCAGTTGCGCAAAAGAGGAGGCGTTTTCTGATGTAGGGGACTAGTTTGCCTCAGTTAGTGCGAACTCTACCGACCTGTCCCGCTTGATGGAACGCCCGTAAAGCTGCTTTTCGCGATCAATTGATCTACTGTCAGGCACACCTCAGAGCCCGATTCTTCTGGCCCGTTTAACAACAGGGTTATACCGAGTCGTCGCGTCAGCAGCCTCACTCATATGCTCAGATCACGGAGCGAGTCGGATACCGAGCTGCAGGAGTCGCTGTGCCTGGGGTGAATCAAAAATGAATGTTGGTTTTCATTTGGTTTCCATTCATCCATGATATTATATGAGTTTTTACTACTTTTACTTAGAGTACGTTAACAGTTGGATGGATAAGGAAAAATAAGGGATGAGAAGTATACGGAGAAGAAGAAATTTGAAGCGGACTTACGGGATCTGCCACCCCTTTACCCGTAGTAAGCGGCATCTCAGAGCCTCACTCTTCCGGAGCCTGTTCAAGGGCTACTTCACAGGGCCACTCCGAGTCTTCGCGTCAGCAGCAGTGTAGTGGGTAGATTTTACAAGGCTGCGGAACTGGAGTGTGTTCATCGACAGGAGGCCTGGCTTTCGTATGGCCCTGCAGAAGTAAAAATAAATAAATAGAGTGGCGCAACAGCTCGAGGTGAATTAGGGCCAACTTCTCAGCAATGTATGCTGTGTGTGTTAATTTCTTCACATACAAGGGGACCTACAATTTTTTGCCGAATCCGAATGGCACTTTCAGAAGTTTTTCAAGACAAATGATACTCTCGGAGGGCTTGTCAGACCCTCGCGGAGGTGGGGACCGTGAAAAAGAATTCTTTCTATTCTTTTTTTTTCAGGTGACGATGGCAGGATTCGAACCCAGGCCTCCGGCGTAGTAAGCACACACACTAACCACTACGCCACGGCACCCCACCCCCGCAGGAGTACATAGATAAAAAAATATGCAGCCGAATGATTGGTTGAGGATATTCCTCACAAGCATCGGAACAAATAGGAATAGAACAGCACTTTACCGACAAGATGAAGCGTGGTCAGAACTTCGAGAGCTTCAGGGTTAAACAGACGATTTCTCGCTCGAGGGCGAGACCGGTGATGGGTCGGCCAAGTTGCAAGTCGGCCAAGCTCCAGACGCACATAGTGTATTCCGGGACAGGTTCTATTTGAGGCATTCTTAAAAGGGCCGCAACGTATGTCGGGCTCGGACCTCCTAAACCATTAAGGGCCGGTTTTTCAGTGCGAGATCATCCGACTTTCCGAGTTAAACTGAGATTAACTCAAAAAATTAGTTTTTCAGTGAACTAAGATCTGGGGTTAATCTCGGCTTAACTCACCAAATTTTGGATCATCTTTCGAGAACAGTATGAACTTTTTTCTGCGTGGAATGTCAGTTGATTTGCGCGTTTCTGTGAAAATTGACAATTGAGAATAAATCGAACTTCCTTTCCTGGGTTTTTCTATGTGAAATGAGAACTGGGAGATTTTGACAACTTTGTTGACGGAATTAATCCTGCACTGAAAAACTGCTCGCTGATTTAAATCCAGATTCGTTTTGTTGCGGGAACTCAGCATTGAAAAACCGGCCCTAAAAGGAAAAAAATAGTATCTAGTTTTTTTTTTATTATCAAGTAGTCATGTGCATTGGTCTCGGTATTATAAGAGAGTGGAAAACGAACGTCAGAACAAAAAAGCCTGGTAGTTTTATAGATTTTACTTTCATATTAATTTTTTAACTATAGTTGTTCTGACATTAGGTTATAACTTTTTTCCTTAACAAAGAAAGACCGTACCTACAAAAGCTGCTTGTAATTGTACTTATCGCGTCTCCAGACCCGACATACTTCAGCGATAATGCAGCAATCAGAATTGAAAATTGTCAACTGTACCGTTTAAGTTAATATAAGGAGTTCTAGAGCTTATAGCAGCTGTTGAAATCAGTCACGTGATCCTATTTAAACCAACGTGATTTGCATCCAATGCAGAGGCCTATTCAAAACGGTAGGTACCCCAGTTAAGGATTTGCAAAAACACATCTAATAAATATGAAATATTGCCCTAGTTCAACAAAAAAAGCATCGTTTCTCAATATCCTTTCCCAGACGAAGCAATCAGCAAAACGGACCCCATCGAAAGACTGCCAAATTCAAAACGAATACATTACCACACCGCGCCGGGCCACAGGTGAGACCAACTACATCGACGAGGTGCCTACAAAACGCCAATGATTAATGGACGTTCTTTTGCGCTTCCAGTCTTCTTCTCGTCTTGAACTGCCCCAAAAACAGCGGGGGCCGAGCCGGAACAAAATGTTCAATTTGTTACCACAAACTTTCCATTAATTTAGAATGATTGATTGGATTTTTTTCGCAGTCCACCGAGCGGCTGCTGATTGAGTTATTAGGCGATTGATTGAAAAGGTTAAAAGGTGCCCTCAGTGGTATTCGTCTCACACATCAATCAACCTGTGATAATTATGGACGGCATCGCCAAAATAAAGAAGACTGCAACAAAACTCCCGAAAATCGATTCGCCCATTAAAGTCACACTTCCTTTCGAATTCAATGTTCCTTCCGGGTGATTGCGAGGGTCTGAGGGTTCGACGCCTGGCGCCTACATATCGTCGGCGTCGTCGTGTGTGTCCCTGGGCAACCCGCCATCGCACACTGGTGTGTAATTAAAGCCTGTAGTAATTTATGTAATCACTCCAAGTGACAGGATAATAATTATCCTTCATCTTTATTTATATATAAAACAAGTTTTCCATATCTATGAGATGATCTAATGGATGTGGTTGCGTCACACCCTCGCCGCACCACACTCGGTGGCAGCGGGGAGATTCATCGGAACTTAATGACAAGTTTGACATTATCTCGATTTCAGCATCTTTTGCTGGGGATGATCTGGTTACTGGATACTGCAGGATTCTCTGGCTCTCCCTCCCGCTTTGTGCGACGAAAGCCATGTGAAGATGTGTGGCTGTGGCATTGCTTTAATGGGATTTTTCGATGACAAGACTCTAGGGCGGAGTATAAGGACTCGCTCGCTCTATAGCAATCTAATTAACATTTGACGTTACCCCCTGCCGCATGCCTTTGATGTAAGAGCATGCAGTATACGAACATGGAACCGTACCGTGCCGTTTGATTGCCTTGGCGAAGACATCAAAAGGACAATGTGTGCCAAGATTACAGGCACTTTTCCGCACTTGTGAGTCTTATCTTGCGCCATTAGAAGCGGTCAACGTCTATCCAATTTTTACGTTCATGCGTTATGATATAATATTCCATTGGCGTTTTATCGCATCGTCCTTTTGTGTGAGAGTGTAATAACGTCTCCCGGGAGAGCCGTAAAACGGCAGCAGGACATAAAGCTCCCACTCGCGCCAGCGATGGCACAGGACAACATATTGCATTCATTAGAAGAAGCCCCCGACGAAGACGGCGGCGATGTGCAAAAGGAGCGTCGACAGTCGACACACTGCAGCTCTTGGATTTAATTTGACCTTTGGTGCGCGTTTATTAAATTCTCGGGGCCATAAAACTCAGGGACTCCCCGCAACACACACAGTCGAACCCTCCCGGAATCGGGTCAGTGTCTGGAGAAGTAATTTCGCCCTTTGCACAGAGGTGCCCATTAAACCCACTCGTCACCTCGGTCGGTGAATTAAATTAAGCTCATTGGATAATTGTAACAAACTAATTTTGCCCAGAAACAACCACAGACGCAGACGATGTCAACCTGGTCCTGGCTGCTGGTTCCCAGTGACGCCGCGCCGGCCGATGACTATTGTCCTTGTTCGTTTCCCTGTGTCACAAGCAGTTTATTATACGACCAGGTCACTATCGCACTATCTGTCTGTGTATCTGCTGCCAGCTCGTCGTCTGGCGGGTGTGCGAGAGCCCGGCTAATTGTTAAAGGAAGGACCCCGGAAATTTGTATTGTTTCAGACTTAAAAGTTGCAAAATTTATGGATGGACGGATGCAATAAGCTTCGCTTTCTCCAGTTGCCCGGGTAAGCAACCAGGAAAAAAAAAACACAGAAAAAGGCGAAAAACGGTTGTTTGAACTTAGCAGGACATTCAGCACAAAGCATCAGAGCCGGCTGAGCTGTGTGTTGGTCCGGTGTACATGACGACCAGACCACCACTACAGCGTGGTTTGCATCATCACATCCTGATGGTAGTAGCTGTGCGGAATGGAAGGCGTGAATTTCGATTGCCCGAGAATGAGGATAGTTGAGTGAGGCAGTTTTTCGAGCGACCGTCCACCGGCCCACCACCGAAAGGGAAAATGAAAAAGTTTTTCAATTAAGTTTGCAGTTCATTTTCCGAAGGACGATGTAGGGACTGGGCCGTTGATGATGCCTTTCGAATTCCTAGTGTTGACAGGGTCTAGACTCTCGCCGAGATGAACTGCGTCGTATATTTACGGTCGAGCTTGTATATTGTGTTGGCGACGAAGATACATCTCTAAATAGGCTAGGCACCACCAACGCCGGGCTTGGAGGCGAGGATGTAAACAGGACAAAACGAAAAAACCCATAGGGATAGAGATACTATATTGAAATTTCCATTATTTTGTATGGACGACTTTTGGGCCAGGATGCGAATGAAGTCAGCTAAAATTATGCTGAAACTTTTCTCGCCAGTCGTTTGTCTCTACTTGTCTTTCAGTTTGACCGGATAGCCAGGAATTGGGTGTTTTAAATATTTTTCTTTTCACATTTTTTTTTTGTGTGTATGCGACATTCAGCAAGGAAGCGGATGTTTTGGAAACATAATTTATTCCTGTGTGCCCTTAATGGCAGATGTTTGTTTTGGGTGTTTTTTTTTGTGTGTTGTTGAAGTGAAACAAAACAAAGTGTTTTTCCAGTGTCTTATCACTAAATCTACTTAAAGTCAATGGTTCTACAAAATGGGTACAGACACAGGCCTTACATAGGAGCATTAAGTTTTTACATAAGTGATGTAAATTTGAAAGAAAGATGGTGTTACATCGCAAAATGTATGGAAGCTATGGTAGGTAGGTACATTCCTACTGTGTTACTAGATCTTGCTTTTGCCTTCTTTCATCTCTATGCGCTGAGCCGTATATAGCAACGGTCCGGATTGCATTGGATTTTATATGAGCCCTACAGGCGATCACATTTTCTCCCTCTTGAGTTCAGTGTGCTAAAAGGACCTGAAATACACAAAGAACCCAAGCTTCCGAGAGGCTCCAAATCCAAATCGTGTGGCATTGTTACCTCCCATAGATTGCCCCGTGAGCAGCTAAATATTTTCTCGGATGCTTCCTATTACTTGGTATACAAAAAAGCCTTTTAGGGTTTCCACGAGTATGTTTCCACGGACAATGAGATGAGATAAGATGAAACAAGCCCGAAAAACATCAAGTCTTATGGGATCGACAAGCGGTGACAGCTGTCGCTCGTGGAGGGCCTCTCATAAGACTCAATGTACCCAAAAACTATTTCATCGCTCGTGGAAGGACAGGTTAAATTCTCATCAAGATATGTCAGAGGGACAGGAGAGTAGTTCAAATTTTATAGATATAAGCACTGGGCTGGCAGAACTTCCAATTATTATAGGCAGGGGTTAAAGGTCTGCATCTTGTTTATATGGCTCGTTCACTGCCCGAAACCGGTGCTAAAGATAAATAAAAATTTAACCGGAACTACCTTCAGATTAGGGCCAAGTTTATCAAAGCCCGACTACCGCTTCCTCACACTATACATATCTGCTAATGGTTTGGCAATGAATTTTTTCTGTGGGGTGCCGTGGTCACTGTGTGTTCTTACTACGCGGGAGGTGTGGGCTCAAATCCTACTTTTTTCCTAAAAAGGAACTTTTTTAATTATTTATTGATTTTTGATCAATTTGACTTAGCAACACATGAACTAGTTGATAGATAAGTTAAACCTTGCAAAAAACTTCTCCAAGATGTGACTAGGAGCAGGTGCATCATAGTTTTTAGTTGAGCTGTGGTATCTGAGGGTTCCCCCCAACCAGGTGCAAACACCTTGTAGCCTTCACTTACCTTCGAATTTTTTCAATAAGCAAGGTTTGGAAATTAAAGTCGCATAGACTCAACCAAACTTAAAGTCGGCTAAAGGGTGAAAACCAAGCGGAAGATGGGTGATTTGTCTCTGCTTTTTGATGTATGGTGGCACCCCTGTGCGTAGCTCTTGAACCTACACACAGGTCTACATGGGCGATGTCGGCGTTCTTTCTTCACCGCTCAAACCTATAGGGCTTGCAAGTAAAAGATGCAAGAAAAAATGCAAGTAACGTTTTAGAATCTTAAATCCTTCTTTAAGAAATTCTGTGCTACTTGTGAAGGTGTCACTATCGCGATCTTCTTCCTCTTCTTTACCATTTAGCCGCGAGGTTATGATTTGAAGTGATGGATCGTAACACTCCCAGTCTACTGCATTCCTTATGGTCCGCTTGTGGGGTACACCGATTTGACCTCAGAATATACCGGCAGGCCACCCAGTTTTGGATCTCTTCGTCACTGAGGCCAAATATATGCTGTTGTCATTGCATTTGTGTGGTCTATGAATGTTTAGGCCTTCCCCTCTTACGCGATTGCGCTGGAATGTTGATTGGCATTGCCTTTTTGACAGGGTTCGTAGGATCTCTCCATTGAACGTGGCAATACCAACTGAGCCATTCGTGCTCCATTTTTCTGGAGATAGGTTCTTTTACATGGAGGCTTCCTCGGATCATCGTACTTCTTATTCTATCTCACTTTGTCATGTGACGCATCTTAATCTCAGCTGCCATTAATTTGCTCTCATATTTCTTATACGCTGTCCAGCATTGTTAACCATATGTAAGCGCCGGACGCACAACTGCGATGTAGAATCTACCTTTCAGCTTATGGGTCACAGAAGATGGCGCAGTTTTCTCGCCACTTCATCCACCCCACGCTTACGCGATGATTGATGTCGTCATCACAGTTTGCTTTGCTATTGACAATAGATCTCAGGTACGTAAGCTTTTCACACTTGGGAAGCACATTGAACGAAAATTTAATGTCTGGAATTGACTCGGGTGGGTCAGAGAATGGGCAGCACAGGTACTCTGTCTTCTTTTGGCTAATACGATACCCATTCCCCTCCAAAACATCCACCCATATATCAAGGGCCTTCTGCAGGGATGTATGATCTTCACTTATGATGGCCCTATCGTCAGCGAAGAATAACTTCGGGGCCGTCAGTTTTCCTTTAAGCAGAAAATCAGGGACTATAATGAAAAGCAAAGGACTTAGGACGCTTCCCTGGTGTACACCGACTTTAGTTGGAAACTTATCAGCAACTTCGGAAGGGCATCCTACTCTTGTCTTTGCTCCATCATACATGTCCATGATCTTAGCACTTCACATATCAGATCTCGTCGAAGTCTATCGAAAGCTTTTTCAAAATCAACCAGCACGTACACAGATCTTTAAGGGAATCACGATGTTTTTCTATTATGAGCCTTATACTTTTGAATTGCATCATTGGTTCATTTATCCCCGATAGACCCACACTGGTCCTCAGAAAGCCTTACTATTTTCCATAGTCGCCTATCTAGGTCCCGCTCGACGGTTTTCATTGCGTGGGGCATCAGCTTGATAGAACAACAATTGCCGCAGCTTCGCGTATCACATTTTCCTTTGAACAAAGGGAGAAGATGACTCTCCCTCCACTGAGGCATTGGATCCTTTTTATTAAAAATAAAATAATAGGAGATGAAGGTCGTGAGCCATCTGGACCCGCTGTCTCCTATTTTCGTCCAGAACTCTGAGGATATTTGATCGGGCCGAATCGCTTTTCGCTGTTTGGAGTACATAACCGCCTTCCCAACCTCTTCGACTCTGATGTCTGGTACTTTTTCTCGGTTAGGAGTAGTTTCTTCTGGAAAGTGGTGCCTGGGAAACTGTTCATTCAAAAGTCCCTCACAATACTACTGCCACCTGTGAAGAATTTTGTCGTCATCCACAAGAAGCTGTCCCTGAGCATTGTTGATGAACTTTGGCGAACGAATCTCCTGGGCGTTTCTCCTCCTCTGAGCGGCAATTTTGAAGATTGTAGCCCCTTTATTCAAGGTGTTTTGTCGAAGATCCTGTGTGGCCTGATGTGTATAAGCAGTGGAAGAGGACACTTCCTCCAATTCCTAATACAGGCCCTCCATTCTCTTTGCTTGAACCTGGGCACGCTTCTTCTTAGCAAGACTGTTGAGGTGTCTTATATATCAAAAAATGGGAAGCATATTTCCATTCAATTTAATGTTTGGAATTGGATCGGGTGGGTCAGAGAATGGGCAGCACATCAGGAACTCTGTCTTCTTTTGGCTAATACAATACTCATTCCCCTCCAAAACATCCACCCATATATCAAGAGCCTTCTGCAGGGATATATGATCTTCACTTATGATGGCCCTATCGTCAGCGGAGAATAACTTCGTGTCCGTCAGTTTTCCTTCAAGCAGATAATCAGGGACTACAATGAAAAACAAAGGACTTAGGACGCTTCCCTGGTGTACACCGACTTTAGTTGGAAACTTATCAGCAACTCCGGAAGGCCATCCTTCTCTTGTCTTTGCTCCATCATACACGTCCATGATCATCCACATGTGTAGGCTTCTGGACTCCTTTCCCTACTCCTCCCTTTCTTCTGGAAGGTGGTGCCTGGGAAACTGTTCATTCAAAAGTCCCTCACAGTACTGCTGCCACCTGTGAAGAATTTTGTCGTCATCCACATGAAGCTGTCCCTGAGCATTTTTGATGAAGCGGCCTTTTGAAGTCCCTCGGAGTGCTTTGGCCTTCTCTATGCACGTTCGCTATAGGTCATCCCACGTATCTTGATCTCTGCTCTCTAGATCGTCGCTTGCGTCAATGATGTTACAGAGGTAGTTTTGCATCACCTTTTTCTCTATCCAAATTGTACCAGTTGGTTCTCCCAGATATCTTTGCTTGCTTAATTTTTTTTTTTGACGGTTCCATCAAGATGACGGTCAGCAGCAGGCGGTGTTGTGTTGTGATCGTCTCACCTAAAATCACTTTACAATCTTTGACCCGCGGTTTAAGGACACTTTTAACCAAATTATAGTCAATCTGGGTCTCATTTCTATCGGTGCTGTAAGTGATCAGGTGCGCCTGCTTTCTTTGACGAACATGTTATTAAGACTGTATGACTTGCAAACGTTTAGGATATCTTCACCAGAAGAGTTCCTATCCTAGTGCCATACCCCAGTCCACCATGGCAGTCTTCATAGTCCTCGTTAGATTTCTCGACATATCCGTTCAAGTTTCCTCCTTCAAACAGGAGCTCTTCCTTTGGGATCGCCTTGATGAGATTATGAAATTGTGTTCAGAATGCATCTTTTCCCCCTGCTCACACCCAACTTGGGGAGCATATGCACTAACGTGTTCCACAACTCGCCTTACATAACCAGCTTGAAAGACATTAACCGGTCACTTGGCTTTAAAATATTCAAAACACCATCAAGTAGCTCTGCCGCAAGGAAGATACCGATTCCGTTCCTCCCTTTTTCGGTTCCGTATAGTAGTACATCCTGTAAGCTTTTATATTTATATCCAGAAAGTCCTTATATCATCTCTTGGATACACAAAATGTCCACTCGCCTTCTTACCATCATCTCTTCAAGTTCGTAGCTACGACCAGTCATGCTTCCAACATTCCAACTCGTGACCCTGAGCTTGCGCTTAGGCAGTTGCGTTATTTTGCTATCCTCCGGAAACCGACTAGCTGTACTGCTCGTCCCAGGATCAGTACCATGGAAAGCGTAGAGTACACCTACGCTACCTTTCCATAATGTTCTTGTCTAAGCGACTTGTTTTGTTCGACACGTGCATAGTCCTTATTGTTGTTTGAATGTCCTTTTTCGACATCGGTGGTCCCCCTTGTCATGTCAACCCACGGACGTATATAATGCACGATTGCACACTTGTGGGAAAGTTTAAGATGCTGAATGTGTCGCTTGGCTCACTTTGGTGTTAAGGTGGCCTAGACCCCTTAGTCACCTTTACGACAAGCTCTATCTTTTTGTTTCGGGGGGCGCCATATTCACCAGTGGCTGCATGGTGTAAAAAACTTTCTAGCAGAGCGTAGTTAGAAAGTTTTTTACACTTCGTGTGCCACTATTGCGATATCCGATGAAATCAAATATTTAGGACTAATTCTAATTAGCTTTTAGTTCTTGTAGAGTAATTCTTGAAAGAAACCTTCTTTGGTCCAAGCGTCCAAGTATGTTGAATCCAAAAACCGAAATTTTTTCAGCAGGATATATTTTTTCAGCAGGCGCATCTGCGAAAACAAACCCCTGGATCTATACGGCCGCGATGAGACCACTCGGCACTGGTTTGGTAGAATAGGCTTAACCTCCCTATGCAAATAAAACCTTAAAGGGCTGGATGCAATGTGCAAACCGTCGTTATTGGCGTCAGTTCAATCGAGCGTTCGCTGAAACGGGCCGAACCGGAATACTCCCAATTCGTTTTATCAAAGCAGTCTCGTAACATATATTGACAAGTCTCTCTTTCTTGTCCTCCTTAAAGTTGTCAAACTCCATATCCTCTATGCTATCCTCCCACAGAGAAACTTGGTCTACTGCCACTAGCATAAATGACTGTGGTATCTTACCCATACAGTCGGTGATGGAGAGTGGCATTTGAACGACCGATGAGGGAATGCCGAGTTAAAATGGATGCTGTTCTTTCGGGAATTCCGCACTTGACCCAGGCCTTGTTGGTGTAAGCCTTTTATATATACCTACCAGCGGACGCAGAGATGTGTCTTAAAACATTGATAAGGAAAGTGAACTAGCCCCGGAGATAAACTAAGTGGGGAAGAACTTGAGAACGAGTAGTCTTAGTTCACCAACCTTAACACCGTTGAAGTCAATCAGCCCCGATAGAAGACTGCTGCTCAAGCCTGTTGAAATGTGGATTTCGATTAAGCTTTTAAGAGTCATAAGCACAAACTAGAAAAGGCTAATCGGACGGAGGTTTTTAGGAGAGTTCCTTAACAGCTTGCAGCATACAGCCTAGTTTGACCGTTGACCCTCTTCTCGGTTTGGCTTACTTACTTACTTACTTAAGGTGGCGCTACAGTCCGGGATGGACCTGGGCCTCAGCCAACAAGCTTCGCCAGCCAGCTCTGTCTCTAGCTAGCCGTCTCCAGTTTCGCACGCGAAGTTGGCTGAGGTCCCCTTTCACTTGCGTGCGCCACCTGAGTCTCGTTGCTCCTCTACCGCGCCGTCCCTGCGGTTTGGATTCGAAGATTTTCCGGGCCGAGGCGTTGGTGTACATCCGCTCTAGATGACCCAGCCATCGTAGACGTTGTGTTTTGACTCTTTTGGCTAGGTCTGTATCGCTGTACTCCACCCTCCGTACTCCACCCATTCTCCACCCTCTGACTATGCAGACGGGACCGTAAATCGTCCGAAGAACTTTCCTCTCGAAGCAGCTTAAAGTGTTTTCATCCGCCTTTGACAGGGTCCATGCTTCTGCACCGTAAAGCAGGACTGGGATGATGAGGGTCTTATACATGGACACTTTAGTTGCTCGAGAGAGGGCATTGCTGCTCAATTGCCTTCTTAGCCCAAAGAAACAGCGATTGGCAAGAGTTATCCTTCGTTTGATTTCAGCGCTGGTGTCATTGTCTGAACTGATAGCGGAACCCAGGTAGACAAAGTCCCTAACTACCTCAAAGTTAGAGCTGTCGATGGTGATGTTTTGTCCAAGACGTCGGTGTTGGGTGTCTTTTCTTGATAACAGCATATACTTGGTTTTGCCCTCATTGACTGCTAAACCCATATTCGCCGCTTCCGTCCCAATTATCACAAAGGCTTCACTGACATCACGCTTTGTTCTACCGATTATGTCAATGTCGTCTGCGTATGCGAGTAGTTGAACGGATTTTTGAAAGATTGCACCTCTGGTGTTGGCGCGAGTGTTCTGCACAATTCTCTCAAGTATGATGTTAAAGAAGTCGCATGACAACGCGTCGCCTTGTCTAAATCCTTTTTTTGACATCAAAGGGGTTGGTAAGGTCTTTGCCGACCTTGACGGAACAGCGTGAATTTTCCATCGTCATCCTGCACAGACTAACGAGTTTGACAGGGATGCCAAAACTAGGCATTGCGCTATATAGCTCGTCTCTATAGATGCTGTCATACGCGGCCTTGAAATAGATGAAGAAGTGGTGTGTATCGATTTGGAATTCCTGGGTTTTCTCCAAGATCTTCCGCAGTGCGAATATTTGATCGATGGTGAACTTTCCTGGCCTAAGGCCACACTGATATGTGCCTATCAGATTGTTGACAAACGGCTTCAGGCGTTCACACAGTACAGCAGAAAAGATCTTGTATGCGATGTTAAGAAGACTGATGCCTCTGTAGTTGGCACGACTCAGAGGGTCTCCTTTCTTCAGGATCGGGCAAGCAATGCTGAGGTTCCATTCGTCGGGCATGCTTTCTTCCGACCATATCTGGCAGATGAGCTGTTGCATGCTTCTAACCAGCTTATCGCCAGCAGATTTCAAAAGTTTCGCAGCTCGGCCGTCTGATCCGGCTGCTTTGTTGCACTTGAGCTTAGACACAGCTACTTTCACCTCCTCCAGGTCGGGTGGGCGGTATCGTTCGTATGCTGCGTCGGTAACGTCTTCGCCCGGGTTGAATGGTTCGTTCTGCCTGACAGCGGTATTTGGTTCGTCCTCGTCATTATAAAATAAAAAAATAAATAAATAGAGTGGCGCAACAGCTCGAGGTGAACCAGGGCCAACTTCTCAACCATGTATGCTGTGTGTGCTAAATTTTTTTCACATACAAGGGGACCTACAATTTTTTGCCGAATCCGAACGGCAGTTTGAGAAGTTTTTCAAGACAAATGTTACTCTCGGAGGGTTTGTCAGACCCTCGCGGAGGTGGGAGCCGTGAAAAAGAACAAGTCTTTTTTTTTCAGGTGGCAGAGGCAGGATTCGAACCCAGACCTCCGGCGTCAGAGGCACACACACTAACCACTGCGCCACGGCACCCACGTCCTCTTCATTATACAGTCTGCAAAAGTGGTCTTTCCCAATCCTCAGCACCGACTGCGATTCTACAACTATGTTCCCTTGAAGGTCCTTGCAGGCTTCAGTTCGAAGTTTATACCCTTGGCAGGACCTTTTGATCTTTTGGTAAAACTTTCTAACCTCATTCCTGTTGTAACACCTCTCTATCTTTTCAACCGCGCTTCTCGTGCTCTCTCTTTTTCCTTCGGAGAAGCCGGTGTTCCTCTCTCCTCCTCTGCTCATAGAGCTTGTGAGCAGCTCTAGTCCTTCTGTGCAGTGCCGCTTGGCACTAGTTTGGCTAGTCCATTGTAAAAGGAACACTTAAAAGTAATTTAAAGCCTGGAACTCAATAAGTAGATTGAGGCCTCATTATAAATCAGAATAAGGGAATTTATACGGAAGGAACCTGCGCTCGCAATCGTTCTCTCTTGGGAGTAGCAATGTCCTCCGGATTTCTTAGTTTGTTTGTCTATAGCCTATCCCTATGGTCTTCTGCAGAGAGAAGCTTCTGCATGTGTTCTGTTGCCAGAGGTGGACAACAGAAACCGGAATGCAGGCTACGTTAACTGGCAATGAAAACGAATCAAAGGGAACAAAATCACGCCCTGCAGCGAATTTCATTCTAAAATGCGCAAAAAGGAGTATACAAAAATTACTATTTGCTAAAAGTTACTAAAAAAAATTGCTTAAAATTACCAATCAGATTTCAACATCCCTATAGGGTATGGGGAGTTTTCTAAGAGTGCCATGAATATTAATTTTGGCATCAACTGTGTGGCACGTAGTGCGGTTCTATACCTCATGTCGTTCATTTCGAATTTGAACCAAAAGAAATCTTAAATTTTAGGTTGAATGCGCTTTCTGTTGATGGTGAGCCATGAGCCGTTGATGGAATCTCATCCTAGTTTCACATTTGTATTTCGTATCCAATAAAATTTTGTACCTATTCCTTTGTTCATAAAACGGAAAAGTCGCCCATGAATGGTCTCCTTTTGTTTCTTTTGGTAAAACACACTACATACTTTGAAAATTATATGAGGCTGAAAAAAAAACGTGAGCCAGTATAAATATGGTAAGAAAAGAATAATTCCTGGCATTAAAACTCACTCTAACGTCAACATCCTCACGTGTCAAAGTATAGTGAACAGTTACTTTATTTATGCAAGACTTTTGTCCCTATTTGCATACTTTTCAACTTGTCTTTCGCTTTTGTTCTAAATAAATCGTCTTCTGCTCGCTTGTCAAAAATCTGTTCCAAATGACATGTAAGCCCCTTTTGTGGTACCGTCTTCATAACTTAAATATGGACCAACATAATGACCCTACACAGAAGAGTCAACCTATGTTACACAACAACACCCAATCGTATACAGATAATTTAAAATTCCAACAGAATATATGCCACCTTGGGTTCTGTAACAGATGTGTCCTGTCTTAAGGAATTCAACCCAGTTGCCTTAAAATTGAAGCGTCGTCCAATGATAAATGTCGATGGCATCCATCTAACAACCCCACTTCATATTAATTTGAATAAAGGACAAAACACCATCCAACCACACCCCTTCCAAGACATTTGTCTTTTTTGTGCAAAGGAAGGGCTTTCAAATGGATAGTTTAATGTACTGCCATGTTGTTATATGTAAGGATAAATTTAAATTACAATTTGATTGTAATACATGACAGAAAATTTATATAAAGCAACTCATATTGGCGAGAGGCGATTCTTCGAAGCAATCACGGTTTAGGCCTCATTTGACACAAACTAATGTTTCAGGATCAATTTGGGGCTATACAACTGGGGTACGTATAATGTAAAGAATGTTAAGTTGCCTCACTCCACTTATTTGTATTTACTGTGCGAAAACGTGCCTAGGGACATTTTGAAGGATATTGGGAAAAGCCATCATCCATGGTTGGAAGAAGCCTTTGGCAACAGATGTTGTCTTAGAACTTGCGGCTAATGACAAGTCAATGAAGTAGCAATTATAGGTTAAACTTATTAAATACTGGCAAAACTATGAAAGTTCATAAATAGCTATAACCTCCTGAGCAGGGAGATAAAAATTTTGTTATCCTGATCCTGAAACCGAAAGGAAGTAATGTCGTCATTATGTCTAAATAACTTGAAGGTATACTTTTGCCCCATCTACAATACAATGCAAAGTTAAATTGGCGTTTTGAAAAAAGTTTTCGCTTGTGGTTCCTTGGGCCTTATAGTGAATTAGGTAAAGTTGATAAAGGTTGAGAAGAACAAGATGACCTGTTCCTTATTACATTCAGATTTGTGTTGGCTGTAATATACGTAGTTAGATTCGACAGAGAGTCCCCATTTTAAAAGCCTGGGCTAAGTTCAACGCCCTTTCAATTTTACGTTATTAAAGGACATGAACTGGGATTTGAGAACAAATTGTATAAGAATGTCTACCATCACCACGAAATCAAGCTACGTTGTCGCTGCCAGTGTGGATTAAAAGATTTACCGAAGATCGACGATCCAACCATGACAGCCGATGTATATTAACTCATCTGGCTAGGGCGCTGTAGCAGTAAATTGCACAGCCCGTTCAGTTCAATGCTATAACTCTTCCTCCTTTATGCAGCCAAAAATCACCCAAAAAGGATTTCTCTCTCAAAGCAGCTTCTGCACCATAAATCAAGTCTGGGGATGAAGACGCATACTTACATTACATTGCTAATCAATTGCATTCTTAGCCCAAAGAAGAAGCGTTTGGCAAGAGATATAACCTTTGTTCGATTTCAGTGGGTGTCGAGTCGATGTTCGAATTTATAGTCCAGAGGCCCTCTACCAAGCCGTCTACCTCTAAACCGATGTCCAAGAGACCCAGATCTCAAGACGGCCCTTCAAAAACCCCGAAGAAGGCCAAGACATCCTCAACGGTGTCAAGGCTCTTTAGAGAAGTTGCGAAGGATCATATGATACTGGGTATCATGGACCAAGACCTCTGGTGATAGGCTGTGATGGCAAGGCGCACCATACTGCCTGGGGCAGCAGAGACACAAGCGATCGGGGTCAGTGCCTTTTTGATTATATTATAGCTACTAACCTCATTGTTTTTAACAAGGGATCAGATCCCACCTTCATTACCAGAAACAGGCAGGAAGTCATTGATGTGATCCTGGTCACGAACTCCCCTAACATAATGGCAACAACTGGATTATATCAAGTGATGTATCATTTTCCGACCATCGCTTCATAAATTTCGTTATTGACTTATAACCTCCCGAAAAGTCCCTCTTCAGAAATCGCAGAAGAGCCGACTGGGAATCGTACAACACAAAGTTGAAAAGTCATCTTGAAACCTTACTTCCACTCAGCCGCAATCACCGTCGGAACTATACCTGATGGTGGGTAGGCTTACGGAGGCAATAAACCTAGCTCTCCGCAAAGCTCACAGCAGACACAGAAATGGGAGAAAGCCCCCACGGTGGAACGCTTCTGAAATTAGTAGGCTTCGAGGAGAGAGCAGGAAGCTCCTTTAGTAAGCAAAACGCTCTAGGGACCCAGTCGACTGGGCCCTGTATAAAACCAGTACCAGGAAGTTAAAGACTAAGATTAGGAAATCACAACGTTTCTCTTGGCAGCTTTTCTGCGAAAAACATAGAGAAAACCAGTAATTCATCCCGGACTAGGAAAATCCAGTCACTTCTAATTACATTAAAAAGCCAGATGGAAACATGGACACTAGCCAGTAAGGAAACTTTGGACCTTCGCAGCAAAGCAAGGACAATTTACTCTGCAATAAACCACGATAGGGTTAAATAGAATGTAACAGAGGATGTTGTCACACCCCAGAAGATTGGGCAGTGCACAGCTTCCTTTCGTACAAGGCAACTGGATTCGATGGCATTCTACCGATGGAACTCAAACAAGGTCTTGAAATACTGAGTCCTTGGCTCCACACTATTTTTAAGAGTTGCCTAAACCTTGGCTATACTCCCAAATCCTGGAGGAAGGCCATCAAAGTCGTGTTCACATCAAAAGCTGGTTAGATCTCCCATGCAACTCCTAAAGTCTTTCGCCCAATCAGCCTTTCTTCTTTCCTATTAAAAACCCTAGAGAAACTGATCGACGCCGGCATGAGAGTCAACATATAGACAACAGTCTTCTCTCGTGCTCCCAACATGCGTGTCGCAAGGAAAAATCGGTAGAGACGGCCCTACACTCCTTGGTTAGCATCATTGAGAATAGGAATTTCACTCTAGTATCATTTCTTGACATTGAAGAAGCCTTCAACAATGTTAGAACAGAAGCTATTACAGCTACACTCCTTAAACTGAAGGTTGACAACCTGCAATTGGATTGAGTAAACGCTTAAAAGCAGATTCGTCTATGCCGAACTGGGGAGTTATCTAGCTGACAGGTCCGTGTGCAGAGGCACCCCACAAGGCGAGGTATTATCGCCACTACTATGGCTCCTCGTGGTTATAACGAACTACTCTCGATCCTAGAGAAAAACTGCCGTAAAGTCATAGCTTATGTTGATGATATTGCGATAGCGGTAACAGACAGCTCCTCTCCACTATTAGAGACTTAATGCAATTTGCCCTTAACAAATTAGCGTGGTGGACAGGTAGTGTCGGTCTCGGGTTGAATCCTGTTAAGACTGAACTAGTACTGTTCACAAGAAAGTATAAAATACCTCCCATAACTCCACCAACAATGAAAGGACTGGAACTGTCAGGTGCCAGGTTGAACTGGCACCTGCAAATCACGCCAGATACCTAGGGGTTACATTAGATAAGAAAGTCAGTTGGGAACTGAATATACAAGACCGTGCAAGGAAGGCCTCTATTGCCATGTACTCCTGCACGAAAATTCTAGGCCCAAACTATGGACTCAAACCCAGGACTGTGCACTGGATACACGGCAGTCGTTAGGCTCATACTTATGTACGGAGTACTAGTCTGGTGGAAGGCACAAGAGTAGCAAAATTCCTATATTAGAGAAAGTTCAAAGACTATCCTCTTTTAACATCACAGGTGCTCTAAGAACTATCACCATCGGCTGCGCTTGACATAATGCTCCACCTTACTTCCCGTTAACAACTGCGGTAAAGTGATGGTAGCGAAACTAGCACTTAGGCTTATGGAATCCTCGCAACTGGCCCATTACAACATGGGAAATTCCAGCATCCCGAATGGCCACGAGAGCATCCTTGGTGATCCGGACTACGTTGTCCCATACCAAGACTTCAAAGCAGAACCGCCTGGGAGTTAGGTAAGGTCTTAAATGAATCTGCAATAGAAATCTACACTGAAGGATCGATAACTACACTTGGAGTAGGATCAGGAGTATTTTCCAGGACTCTCAACCTCTCGACCCCCTCGAAGAGGCTGAAGATTCAGCCTTCAATAGGCTGAATCTTAGAAAGATAATTGGGGTCCTCACAGGCCTCTGCCTAGTATGGCGACATGCCAGAAGATTTGGTGGTCCCTTCGACGATTTCTGCAGAAGTTGCAGGCATGAGAAGGAGCAGTTCATCAAGACACAGTTCATCTTCTGAGCAACTGTCCCGCCCGATCGACATTGAGAAGGAAAACTTTAGGCAAATACTTCTTTGATGATCTACTTAATGATCCAACGCGATGCGATTAGTTCGAACTGACTAGAACTGTGGACCCCACCGTTTTTTCAAAACGGGGAAATTTTCCGATGCAAGATGAAGTGCTGTAGTGGAAACATTCCTCGTCTCCTCTCTCTTCCGTTGCCCCCAACAACCTTACAGAGTAAGGTACCAATGCACAGGTCAATTTGGGTACCAATTCAAAGGTGAAGTGTTCACCACCCCAGTGCTCACGATGAAAAGGTGAAAGTGGGTGGCTCATTGCTCATATCCTCTTGAAAGCCTTTGCCCATCTCAACTATAAGTGAGGGCGGATAATGTTGTTCTGGGAGTCGATAAGCCGAAAACCAAGCTAAATTTGTTCAGGGAAGGAATAAAATACTATTTTTGAGTCCCCAAAACTCAATAAGGCAATAAACTGCAATTTGAAGATCAATGCTTTATTTCACGGCATCCATCAAATCATGTCCAGTTTCTTTATACAGATCTTGCAGCGGATGCACCTTTGCGAGGGTCTGACAAACTCTACGAGAGTTTCATTTGTCATGATAAACCTCTCAGCTCGCGCGACGTTCGAAATCAGCAAAAAAATGTAGATGTACGCACATGGAGGGGGTGCGTAAGAACACCTATAACGCACAAAGCTTGCATGGTTGTGTGGGGTCAAGCAATGGCTCTTCTTCTTCTTCGTGGTCTAAGAAATGGTGGAGTTTCTGGCCGGGAACAAGTTCTTTCCGACCAAAAGGGACCTTTAGCTCCAGGGTACCATCAAATCATTATGGAAGGACGCAATGAGAAGTTGACGACGTTTGCTACGTACGTGAGCGTATATTAAAAGCACACTTGGGACCTGATTTGGGAGACCTGAATAAAATCGATAGGACGTTCGTCCAAGTCAAGAAGATCGATTTCCTATAGGATACGACATACGAAGACACCGGAGAGGAGTCGCAACTCCCAAACACACAATTAACAGTTACCATCGTGGTATTCCATGAAGCCTGGAGATATCACATATAGACCGGATGGACAACAACGCTCCAGCCAAGAAGGTCTTCGAATTTAAGCCGCCAGGCTCGAGACGAGCAGGAAGACCCAACTTCCGTTTTTAGGACCAAGCGTGGCATCACGGATGCCAGAGTGCGTGGTATGGACAGTTGGAAGCAGCGTTACCAGGATCGTAGAGAATAGAAGCCAACTGTGAACAAGTTAGAGACCTTCCATGAGTCGGGAGCCCTATAAGTGAGTGGAGATGTCCATGCAGCTCCTGCAGCTCACTGACACCGCGGAAGGGAAATGGATCAGACCAAATACGTCTTGTCCTTGGTACCACACGGAATTTATGTTACTAGGAGCGGTAAAAATCGCCGGGAACAGAGGATTTAACAGCATGCTTAACAAAGAATGTGGCTTTTTTTGAGCACCAAGAAGCGATTCCACCTTATCACGATTAGAAATATCTGAGCATGATACAAATTAAGGTCCTTGCACGTATAACCTGCAAACTTTTAAGAACGAAGTAAATGCCTTAATATCTCCTAACAACTCGGGGCATTGTTTCAGTGTTTCAGTGTTTCTAAAAGCAAAAGCTAAACAACACATTACAACTTTCAGGATACCCTAGTAGGGCACCGGAGAGCATGGTTATAGCCGAAATAAACGAAAATACTCAGGGTCTATCAGTGGTACTCAATTTGTGGTTGCGTCCTCAATGGTGCTTTGCTATGGTGGGGTTACTGGAATAACGACTACAAGGTACCTAGTGAGTTCTCGGGGTGCCCCTTCAAGCCGACTTAACTAAGCTGAGGCGATAGCAGCGGTGACCCTACAGACTCTCGTTTATTTTCTGGGTGCAACCCTGAATCCCGAAATAAACCCCTTTCAATCATCCTCCTAACCTACAGAAGCAGGATCTATACAAAGAAAACTCAAAACCATAAATGAAGGAAGAAACGTAAAGGGTCCTTGCACTCTAGGTAGTGCCTTCTGCTAACTTCCAAAATTTATCCGCAGTCTCTTCGATTACGACTGAAGCATGGTTTCTAGATGCTTACTTAAGAAGGCGCTAGAGGCCGGGTTGAACCTGGGCCTCAGCCAACAAGCTTCACCAGCCAGCTCTATCTCCAGCTAGCCGTCTCTTGAGGTGCCCTGATGTGCCCTTCCGATTGCTTGCGCTACCTGAGTCTCGGTGCTACTCTACTGCGCCGTTGCTGTGGGTGGATTCGAAGATTTTACGGGCCGGGGTGTTGATGCGTATCCGCTCTAGATGACCTAGCCATCGCAGCTGTTATATTTTTAGTGAGGCTGCTATCCATATGGCTGCAGGATACCTCTATGGTTGAATAGGCTCCGGAAGAGGTGCGCTTTGCTTTTTGCATGACGAAAAAGGAAGAAGACCGAACGGAAGAAAATAAAAAGGAAGTGGCTCATGTGGTCGGCGTTGCAAGGAAGCTTTGTTGGTTGAATAGGCAAACAAAATGTTACACGGCTGAATCTGCCCTATTGAAAACAACCAGTCTTGTAACCAGTCATCGGGTACCGCCTCCTCCTCTGCTTAAACTAAAATCAAAGAAAAGCGAAACAACTTTCTGAATCATCAGAAAGTTGTTTCATCAACCTCTGAATAGTCCAGCAGTATTCTGCTGAGGTTTTTGTGGTCAACAAGCCACCTATGTGAGAAGCCACCTATTGAGAATTGTGACATCGATCGTAATATTCCTGGAACCTACATTAACGCATAAGCTTACGCGGATGGTATAGCTGTTCTTTTCGTCGTAATAAGCTTTCAGTGAATCCGCTTAAAAACACGACTTTTCTCCTCACGAGAAAGAAGAAGGTCACTGCGGACTGAGTCAACTCATCTTTTAAAGGGTCACTATCTGGATGGGCGATGAAGAGAGGTATCTGGAAGTAATCCTTTACAGAAAACTTCGATGACCCAAGCATGTTGATCCAAAAACTCGTAGCACAGTCAAGTTTCTGCGGCAGTGTATAAAGGTGCTTTGGGCAAGACATGGGGCCCATAAGAATCCTCGGATATATACGGACATACACCGCAGAAGCCTGTCAAATTCCGTAAACATGGTGCTACACTTGTATTGGTTTTCTGGTTCTAACTCAAAGGAGCAGCTATGATAATTCAAAGTCCACCATTTGCCTTTCCTCCGTTTACACCCTCTTTAATAACAGACACCCGCACAACTCACATTTTTATTTCGCATAAAATTTAAAACGTTCGCGTTTTCTTTTGAAATTCAAAACGTTTCCATCACCCCATCGCAACGTTTTTTGGCGCCAATCTTGCCATTCAATAACTCAATACCTCGACACCCCCACAAAATTATGAAGTGAACGCTTTCGCAAGGCTGACGTAGCTACTCAAGAAAAAAGAGCTGCGTGCTACTCATCATAACCACTATATGCCGAACGAAATAAGAATTTATGGCAACACTTAAAAGCTGGAGTGCTCTCGTCTCCTGGTAAATGAAAACAGTCTTCATTTGCCACGACTGGGGTAACCCTTCTCGCCGGGCCAAAATTATTAAACTATACCACCTCTCGCCATCAGCCAGCAGCGTCCCGGATAGCTTTCATCTCCCGAAAATCCAATCTGAACTCGAGAGCGTCCGGGGATCGCCGATGGATGGAAGAAAATAAAAACCCGAGTGATAGGAGTAAGTATTTCTTTCTCAATGTTTATTTTCAGCCCCCGCCCCCCCCCTCACAACGAGCATATCAGCCCTCACAGAAGTACGTATTTGCTAAATAAGTTGTTCACTGTGTGCTGCGAGATGTCGTATATTCAAATAAAAATATCTTTATTGCGGATGTATTCCGCCCTTAGTATAGAGACTATCGACGACGGCGGAGTGGTGTTGGCGGGGGCGTGTAGAGGACACAATAAAAGTCAGCCATCCTTTCCCCAAAGCAGCGCTATGGCGCTCCGCATTGAGTTTGAGTCGACCGAGCCGAGCGTCGTCGTATGCCATGTTGTACAACCAAATATAATATCGACAGCAACATAACAAAACAGGAAGAGGAAGTGTGTCTAAGAGAAAGGATATTGGAAATGTTGGAGATTGCGAGCGAAATGGATAAGTATTTCCTTTGCTTTTACCCAACATCAGGCCGAAGCCGAACTCGGCGAATATCCTTGTGTATGTCTGTATATATTGTGTACTATGCGTTATTTTATTTTATTTTGTACGAAAAGTCACAGCAATAGTAGTGCTCAAGCCCATTCCCGCGCCTTCCATTTTAACCAAACAGGAACAAGGAACAAAAAAAAAAAAGAAATATATATATAAACGAGGGAACAAAGCAATTTCACCGGAGGATATTTCAAACAGGCAGGTGAATTTATAGCCTGGCAATATACGCTTTCTAAAAAAGAAATTGATTACTTTTACTCTTCGTCCTGCCGCTGTAGTCGCCTCCGTCGTCGGTCGCATTGAGAATAAAATGCCCCTGGCAAATGGTGATAGTGTTATTTGGGTTGAACAATTTGCAAGTAGATTCTGTCAATATGCATTCGGGAGATTTCTTTAATTTGAAATGTTATTTATAAGGACGTTCTAGGTTTTTTTTGGGCCTATATATCCTGGCCTTATTTAGGCAGCAGGAACAATAGGCCGTAGCATGTCTTTGAAATGAGTTGAACAATGCCGACATGCTGAGTAGGTACTTGTGTATTTGTAAATGAAAAACTTGGACATTTTTTATGATTGCTTCTAAACTTGTGGAACAGTCGTGTACCTTGCTTCCATTGCTCATAGCCATTCGTATTAAAATGATCGGTATACAGGGATAACTATCGCTTTGATAAGGCAAGACAACTTCCATCTCAAGAGATCCAAACGAATGTACTTAAGAGTAGCCTACACAAATTGAGTTATATGCAGCTATAGTGGCAAGATCTACAGCTGGACTGGTGGTTTTTTAAAACGGACTTCTGCTTCGGCCCAATTTATGTGAACAAGAAATTGGCTTTGGTAATGAGTTTTTCCCCGAAGTAAAGAAAAAAGCAAAGATCCAACAAAACTCTTTTGAGGAAGTCTTTGCGTTTTTATAGATTGTTCAAAAAACTCTGGGTTCGATGTAAGGCAATTGAAAAGTTTGTCGCTTGAGGATCCAGATGACGATTGTAGCAGGTTGACCCTCGCTACAAGAGTTTTGGTAAGGATCATCATGGTAAGGACAAGAGTCATGGTAAGGACAATCCTAGTTCTAGTGCTGGTATATGTCACTATATACAGTCACTTAAGAGCTTTTTCGGCTCGCCTTCAAGTTTGTCGCTTTATGTTAGCAAATGCATCCAGTATAGCGAACGCTCAATTTCTTTCTAGCTGAATCGTGGGACCGACATTAAACTACAAGACAATATTGAAATTTTTGAGCTTAGCCTTTGTCAAGTTTCTTCGGAAAATTATTGGAACTTTCGAAGCCGATAGAGATTAGCTAAGGGCTTTAAAAACGCTCCTAACAAGCTCTTAACAAAGAAGTGTGCAAATTTCTCACCCCGAGAAAAAGTTAAGAAGCTTAAATATGCTTTACATTATCCTGCCAGGGACTCCGAGACACGACTTGCTGCACCTTAGTCAGCACACTAACAACTACGCCCCAATCCACCCCCAGCCCCCACAAAACTGGCTTATTTAAGGCTCAGGATTCTGGAATGAGAATAGTGAAACTAGTGGCTTAATTATCCTTACAGGCGAAGACTATGGAGCCGAAGTCATTACGATGGCAGCCTTTATTAGTTTTGAAGTTTTGAAGGCACGACAACAAAAAGAATAAGTTTAACCAGCAGAAGACTTTTGAGAGAAGTAAGAAAAAAAAAGAAAAAAATGACACTTGTAGCTTAGAAGACGATATTGGCGTATGGCGAATTGGAAGTCTCGCCGAAGGATGCAAGGCTGAGTTAAACCAGCAACCCTGGCAATCCTCTGCGCGGACCATCCTTCCCGGACATACTCGTGGGCACAAAATTAGTTTACCAAACAAATATACGAATAAGTACTAATTAGACAGCACGCTAAGTGAAACTATATAGGAACTCGAATAAGGAACAGAGCTACTCGCTGAACACTCCCTAGAAGGCTTACTCCTGGCCCAACGAAAAAAAGGTTGTTTGAAAAGACCCAGCACTTATATGGAATCCTTACAGCCAAGGAAAAACGCTTCCTCACTCTGAGGGAACTATCCCCAGAGTGGACCAAAACCAAAGTGAGCATACCGAGCGACATTGCTACCTTAGGCCACTGCGTAGGGCAGCGCGGCAGTCATATCTGGAAGGCCAAGGGACCATGCTGCTAGTAGGACATCCCTCGTAGCCAACAGAAGGTCTTTTGACAGAAAAGATGCAGCAACCCAAAGATTCAGTGATAGACCTGGCCCAAGCGTGTTGCAGAAAGGCAGGGAAGAGAAGAAAACAGCGAGGTCCTTCAAGGATACTGCATGGACGCCGGAGAAGGTAAAATTGAGAGGTAGGTACTACCTTGCGGAGTCTCACCAAACGGATTACGAGCCGGGCGGCCCAGTGCACCGGCGCACGTGATGAGCAATCCTCAGCAAAGATAAGAAACCGAGCAGTCAGTACAGTGTGGAGTGTGGCAGGAAGATTGAGCATAAGCATGCCCTAGGGGCAGCTATCTTCAGCCAAATTCTAAAAAATACAGCTACTATAGCGCCCCCGATCAGATGGTCCGAAAGGATTTGTTATACATTGATTCCGAGGACCAACAACTTGGTTGCAACAGACTAGACTAGAGCTATGGAATAGTGCGGTACTCAAAGCCGTTACCATAGACTAAGTCGAAAGGTGAAAAGGACGCTATTCCAGAGATGGGAGTAGCTAAACACGGTGTCCTATACAAGTGTAACAAGCACGAAACCTCAAAATTCTAAATTCAGATTGTGGAAATTGTCAGCGAGGAAGCCTATATCTTTAAAGAGATACCCGGGAGCCTAAGGGCGAGCAGTTGCTGTTGTCTTTTGGAGCCAGCGTAATTACCCAAGGCTTCCCCGTAAAGTTACCGCTGATGCTTCTCCTTGAGAGGGAGCAACTGGATCTAATTCAGGAACCCTGGGCGGAATAAAAAGGACAAAGTTTAAAGATAAGAGTCGAACAATTTTCACGTCTAAGAAAAAAGGTAACGTTCTCACCTTTACCAGGTGCTCTAAATTGGGTGCTCTATGCCTCGTTCGAAAAATCCTGCAGCACAGATGGAAGGAAATGCCCTCCCTGCTGAAACTTCAAGATCGTGGCGCCTCATCAAGAGCTCAAAATCTACATTGAACCTAGCAAAAGAAGGGCACATCGAATGCGCCCTTGACTTGTCCCTCTCTTTAAGGACCTTCACGCCTCCCATTACCTTGTAGGCGAGGGCTCCTACCGAAAACGGTTAACCCCAGCCTCAAGTCATCCCCTCCAATTTAAAGGTACCAACCCCAAGCCTCCCATCGTCAAGTCAAACTCCTATTTGGGGTCCAACAGCCAAGAGACCCTATTTTCCAGGCAAGACCCTCACTGGCTCCCATATTTTGTTGACAGTGGCTTACACTGAAATGACTACCAACTGCTCTCTTTACCCTTTTCAGGTAAGTCCCTAACGAGTCAACGATAAATTTGTGACTTTCGGAACAGGTTTAAGCCGACACTGGTTGTCTCGACCTTTTTCACCCGAATTGGGAAATCAACATTTAGGTTAATAAATAAATAAATAAATAGAGTGGCGCAACAGCTCGAGGTGAACCAGGGCCAACTTCTCAACAATGTACGCTGGTGTGTTAATTTCTTTACATACAAGGGGACCTACAATTTTTTGCCGAATCCGAACGGCACTTTGAGAAGTTTTTCAAGACATTTAATACTCTCGGAGGGCTTGTCAAACCCTCGCGGAGGTGGGGACCGTGAAAAAGAACAAGTCTTTTTTTTTCAGGTGACGATGACAGGATTCGAACCCAGACCTCCGGCGTAGTAAGCACACACACTAACCACTACGCCACGGCACCCCACGACATTTAGGTTATTGGGCTGGTAACTCCGGACTTATCAAAAGTGGAATCACAATGAACCTTCCTTGGTGTGTCCCTGCTGAGCGGGACAGCCACTTAATCTAACCTAACCTAAGCACTCTCAACATCACACCCTTCGACATATACTGCAGCAACGAAGTAGCTAAAACCGTTTCCCGTCTAAGGGGATCCAAGCTGTGGTCTCCTCTAGACCTTATGGGCACATCTCTGTGGAATCTCAGTATTGTGCCTCTAGAGATACTATACTCCAGTCACTGACTAGCTGACCAACCTCAATCTGAAATTCGCTTTCGGCAGGAGATTCGATACTAGAACACCGAAAAAAATTGAATGTGAGAGAAAGACATTCGCTTTAGATGGCCGTCTAGTCTATATCCATCTATGATCGGACTAGCCCCCAAGGATATATACGAGTACCTATACCTATGCTTACGGAAGTCCTTTTGAGCCGCTGCACAACGATTACTACAGAAGCTGTACAGGGGCGTTGAAATTGAATCTGTTTCTCACCTGTAAGGCGAATGCCAAGCCTAAACAACAAGGCATTGTACACTCGGCAATTCTTTCCTTAAGATCTCGAGCTCGAAGATCTTAGCGAGGTTGATCTGAGGGACCTGCTAGTATTTGTATACAAATTCGCATTAGGCACAAGAAAGCGACACTTTCAGATTTTAGCTCCGGCCTCTTTTTGTTTTATTTTTGGTGTTAAGAAAGCTCCCAAACGGACACAATGGACCCAATTACTGGTCTAAACGAGCCTTCCAGTCAGCGTTCAGATCGAAGGAGCAATAACTGTTGCTTCTTTAGGCTAAGAAGGCGATTGAGTAGCAACACACTTCTTCGAGCACCATAAAGTGTCCATTTATAAAATCCTTTAACTTCCAGTCCTTTTATTATATTCAATCGGGGACATCAACCTTACTTAACCTTGCCTGAATTCGAATGCTCACGCATTTGTCCGTTCTGCTCCAACCGTCGCGTCGGGAAGGTACGTATAATGGGCTAGAAAATTTCAGGCACTTCCTTGAATGGTGAATCAGTCTATTAAGCTCCAAGCACCAAGTGATTAAATACTTAACGATCATCCCTTACGAAGGCTATTTTAAGTGAGACTCAATCTTAAGGGTGCGGAATGATGTTCCCCATTTTAAGAAGGCTGACTGAAGTTCAAGAGGCCATCAAGATTGGGATCATATAAAAGTTGAAGGACCGCGTATAAAAAATATTACTTACCGAATACTGAACTGGCAGGTGTCCCCATTCATCAGATGAAAGCCTTGCTAATTTCCGCGATTGGAAATTGACTGGAAAACATCTAGCAGAGACACCAGTTGACAACACTATTTTCAGTCATTTTCCAATAATCTTCCAACCCTGGAAATCGGTAAGTCATAAAGCTGACTTGTGGAGACGAGCCCTGATGCTATATATAAAAAAAAGTTTCGATCGCACAAACTCCTACACTACACAGCAAGACTGTAAACTAACCACGGCACTTAAAGTTGATGAAAAACTTAGGAAAGGATGTTTTCCTTATTTATTTCGACACTTAGGTTATACCTACTAAAACCTTTTCCTCACCCTCCTGCCAATAAGTCATCTTTTATAAGCTGATGTCCAGAAGTATTTCGTATACGGTCCATTGTGCTTTGTGCTACAAAGCACACTTGTTACTCCTTGAATACACACGTACCTTGGCCAACACAGTCCATAATCCACCTGTGGTTCACGACAAATATCCGCAATCCTGCTTAATGCCTGATTAATGAGTTCGGTGCCCAATTATGCAGCATAGGCAGCCGGTTTAGATTCCTCCCAGCGCTCGTATTGGCGAATTTCATGCTCAGTACCTTTTGTGTACCTGTTATACACGAGTCTCGACACCCCGTAGGGCATGCACATACACAACTCCCTGATTTTATGCTGCAGCATCCTTGGAACGCTGCCAAAGCAGTTTATCGTCGGGACAAAGGATGAGGATATTTGCGCTACTGCAGGCGCGCGTTACGAAAATTCGATTTTCGCTTTCGTGTCGCTTTCATTTGTCACAGGAGCAACGCTGGCTGGTTGTTTTCCTCAGTCGCAGTCAATTTTGGTGCTCGTTTCCGGTCATACTTCCTGCCTTACCCGGCGTCACTTCTGTGTCAGGGCACTTTAGATGTATGAATGGCTTCGGGACATGCTCATTACAAGAAATTCAGCTTTGTGTTCATTGATAATAAAAGTCCTTTGTCGCAGTGTCTCACTTTTCCATCTTACTGTCTCCTGTCCTGTGCGGTGTATCAAGACTTTTGTTTACTCCTTTGTGGAGACGATGACTCCTTCCGCAGGGGATGCCATTCAAATTAGTGTTCATCTCAATTCAACTGAGGATGACTGGAGGGAGAGTCCCCGGTTTTCCATACCGACATTATTATATGCCAGGACAAACCTCTCTCTAGGTGACCTTAAAAAGAATTAAGACAATGTCTTCGCCGCATTCCAGCAATGTGGAAACTAAAACTATGCCAAGACGTCCGGGGACCGTATTATAAGACCCTTGGCACAGATTGCAGTTGCAAAATTCCGGTGCAACTTATTGGCCTTGTTAACGTCGCATCCATCGGAATAAACGTTGCAGCCAGCAGCATGCTTATACCCCCTAGCCCATATGCATACCTGAGCACAGGTGTTCCTTGAACTCCTGTGGGAAATTAGTGTGAGAAGTTGTCCTTGTTGCGGCAAATGCAGCAAGTATTGCATCAAGTTTATCTTGTTTCGAAAATCGCAAGGAAAGTGAGAATTTACCTCTCGGGAGATCATTGTTCTTGTGCTTGTGCTTGTCCTTGTTGCTCGCATTGCCAGAGGACGTGTGCATTTTCGAGGCGACTTAAATATGCATTCACCATAGTTCGTGTCCTGGAAATAAATTTAAGACGATGATTATGGTAATTTCCCTGCCAGACTCTGGCCGGTTTGTGTTCGCATTAACGAGACTATCAAGTCCCATAAAACAGTCGACTAGTCCGCTGTAAAATTCGATTTTTATTTCGGAAGGACATAACGATAAAGAACTTGGCTAGAACTTCGCTGAGGCGAAATGTCGATAATGGCTTAATAGATTCTCGAGTGGAGGTTATGGTTATCGCCACCCACACAATTTGTCTCGCTCAATAAAACTGTTTACGACCTGCAAGATAGTTTTTGAAGCGAAAACTTTTCGATTGTTTCTCGGTGGTGGTGGTGGCACTTCTCGTTCCGAGGTCTGTCGGAGGTTCTTCATAGGGCGACTGTCACTTGCATATATGTATGCATTTCCATGCATTCAGAATAAGTGTCAGTTATTACCGACTCCTCGAGGACTCGTGAAATTGACATCAATTGGTTGCTGGCCAGCACTTAGGGCATCGTGTTCCCTTGGCCTGTTTATGCAGTTGAAAACAAAAAGGACCTTCTACACTTCCCGCACCTGGGCGATACTTCAGCGAACTTTTAATGAGAATCAATGTCCTTCGCCTAGCCCCGCGAACATTTAATGAATGTCTTGGAAAAGTCACAAACTTTGAACACCCAGGAACAAGGAATAAAGCAACTTTTTTTTGTCAAAACGGAACTTGCAACTATGTATAATTAATTTTAATTACAATTGCGCATTTCATGCTCGTCATAGAAGTTATTCCTCAAGTTTGAAGGACGATTTTTTTGTGCATTCCTTGGCGTGCGACACGGCTTTGGCCACCAAACTTAATCAACATTTAACGTTCACAGTAAATTAACAATTTTCAAATGGAATTTGGAACTTTTGTTTCAGCAATCCAGGGACGAGACCACCCTATGCGACGCTAGCTAAGAGAATCGTCCTGTTTGGCTATTATAGGGAAGTGCACAAATAAAAGTAATTTAATGGCTCACCACCAAACCAACCAACCCACTCGAGTTAGAGCCGGAATCGTATATAGAGTTGGACACAAAGTTCCAAGACAAGGGCAGCCGGTCGGCCGGAGCGGCGAGTGCTGCCAAAGTGTCCGTTGGGGTATGTGATTTGCATTCAATAAGCAGTCAAGAACACGCGCGCGGCCACCCTTAAACTCAATTAAAACTTTACCTAACCACAGGACCTTCCGCCTCGGATATGGTGTGGAAGCGCATACGACGATGCCGGATTCGGATATTCGTCGAGCAGAGCAGCATACACAGAGCTCCGGCAGAGCTGGATGACTTCATGGGCAGCAACGCTTCAGTGGCTGTTAGTAACGCAACAAATCCCGGAATGGCTGAAACTTTAATTGAATTTAAATGACATTTCGATTGAAGATGCGGCAGACTGTTTTTTTTGTTGCTTTTGTTGTTGTTGTTGTTGGGCTTTGTGCGCTTTATCGCCTGTTCTTGGTGGCGGAGTGGTTGTATCAATTTTGAACAGGGAAAAAAAGGATATGTGGTTGGCCTCTGCCTTATCCAGAGGGTATGGGGTCCATGACGAACTGATTTCAGCGCTGAAGTGTGGATTCAATTTCATGCAACTGATGGCATCGGGACTCTTTCGTTTGAGTCGTATAATTGACACTTTTTTGTTGTTGCGTTCTACCTATTATGAATGGATGTTCAAAGTGAAGTGGACATGTTTCCATTATCATACAGCCAGCTGATGGGCAGAGGGGCAAAAGGGAAAACAGGGAAACGGCCAGTGTTGAATTTAAGGATTTAATTCATGAAAATTCGCGATGAGTTAACCAGTTAAATGGCCAGCAGCTCTACCAAGCCGGAGTGCAAGCCTGAAGCAAGACTGCGGGTAATATCAGCCTCAAATGAGCTCCTTTAAGTCTCCGTGGCGAGGCTTGTTCTATTAGTGCTTTATCCCACAAAAAACCGGCTTTGCTGTGGATAAGCCTCTTCTAACCGGTTTACATTGGACCCAAACAGAAATATTTAAAGTAGAAAAAACAATTGCAGCTCCTTCTTACCCACCCCAACCGGTACAAAGATTATTACTTCGACGTAGATAACGAATGCCTTACCACAAAAGGACGTAGCTCCAGGAAGGCGGAGAAACAATTCCACGCCTGATCATGGATGATCACGCCTCCATTTCCATTTCGGCCACTTCTGACTTGTGTTCGAGGATACCCTGGAGGCGACATCTGATTAGAAAGTCGCCAATGCTGCACTTCCTGCCAACAGAACACGAATTTCCTAGCGCGAAATTCTGTGATAGTAAACAAAGTTTGAAAAAAGCTATGCTCAGCCTGCGAAAATCTAGCTCAGACAAAAAACGCAGCCCCCGAATTACCTACACCTTGAAGCGTCTCCTGAAGAAGAGAAAAACAAATTAGAGTTAAGAGTGTCCGAGTGTCTTATCTTGTTAGGGCTTTCATCGTCGAAAGTAGTCCTCACACTACGGAAGAACTTAGTAAAGAAGCATGGAAAAGGAAGCCCTGCTGCAAAGGCTTTCAAACAGCTCGAAACAGAGGTTCTAACTCGTTTCTCTCAGGCCCTTTACTAAGCCTGTACACCTGTAGTCTCGAACCCAATGGAGAATATACCTATGTACCAGGACGCGTTGATGAAAAAAACCTGAAGAAGACAAAGGTAGCCACGACGCTGCTTAGGTCTTTTTGCAAGGTTTCGTAGGAAGATCATCTGATCTTCGGTATCATTACCCAGGGAAACGAGGAAAGACGGACAGTTGCTGCCTTAATTTAGTCTAACGCTGCCTGGCCAATCCCACGCGGCACCACTGCACCGACTTTTAAGGGTGGAACGAAATACCTACCTCGTTTCCATTAGCCACGAGCTAACGCCGATAAACGTTGCCCTTCTTATTGATATTGGACTTCTATTTCAAAAAAATCTCTCACTGGCTCGAATTCTCCTGCTGGAAGTGTTTCACACCTAAACGGTTACTCGCGTCCTCATTGCCCTTTTCGGGTAGGTCTCTGTTGATACCCATTGAAATAGGCTTACACCGAGACTGGTTGCCTCGACCTTTACACCCTGACCGGGAAGACCTACATAAAGGTTTCCTGTTCTGCTGTTCTAGTTTTTTGGAGAAATTGTGATACCAATGGCCAGGGTCGTATGATACACTATGGTCTAAGTGCATCCCAGTTTTGCGGGACTGGCACCCAACCAAACTTTTATTTTACTAGGATGTTCTTCTCAAAGCTGGACTACTTCAAACTACTTCGACCAATAGATATTTTTTTTGTTGTTTAATCATTCCGCTTCGAAAAATGCCGCTCTTAAAATGCTGCTTTTATGACTAACTTTCTTATAATCCCGCTTTTTAATAAAAGGGCGTCCTGGACCTGCAACCCAGCTAAAATTTTCTTTTCCTTACTAGACTTCTAAGTTTGAATGTACAAAATTAGGTGTAAGATTAAAATGTCGCTTAAACAAACATTCGAAATCCTATATAAGATAAGCTGAGAGGAATCAAACAGACAAACTTCAAACTTGTTTGATCTTTGAAACAAAAATCAAACTTTTTTGGGATTTCTGGAAAATTGGCTTTTAAACCCGGATACCCGTTATAATGGTCCCTCTAAGTCAAAGGGATAGCCAAAAAGTGGAGTCTTACAATATTGCATCAAACTCTTTTTATCAAATGTACACACATCTGCTTCTAGCCCTCGATGCATCGTGCTGATCTTTTCCAAATTTGAATAAAACTTCTTTTTGACCTCTTCTCCATCCACGACCTGACACCCTGCTGCATTAATAGCTGAGACTGCAGTTCTGAATACCCTCTCGACGGCCATGCAAAATCTTCTATACCTTGGTGTAGCCCGCAAGGGCGCTTTATTTAGGTGAGGTGACGGGAACGACGACCCTGGGAGCCTAGTTTGTTTTAGGGTTTCAATCCCAAACCCCGAACTCTTCCGCCTTCCACCCATTCCCCATCCCATCCAAAATCACAAATGAATGGAGAACCTAAAATTTTGAGGCTGCTACTCAATGCACTGCTGCTGACGGCAAGACTAGGGATACTTTTATGGTTGAACGGTCTTTGAAAGAGAAGGGGCCTGCGTTACGCCTGACTATGGGGCAGCAGAAGAGGAAAAGAAAGCGGCGCTGACCGATTGATAGCGAAGAGTTGCTTTACTGGCTAAAGGCGCAAGCCCTCGCCAGTTGACCCTTCGTCGCGAGGTGTCTATGAAATGGAAAAGGTCGGTAGAAGTCTCGCCAACCGAAACAAACTAGTCCCTTAAATCGGGTACTTCCTCCGGGTACTGCCTCCTCCACGCAAGAGGAAGCGAGTTTCTGAGGTTGACGTGGTGAGTGCCGAACCTCTAAGCTTTTTATCACTGAAGCTCTATCTAAATTAAAGTGCGGTAGGCATATTATGACTCAGCTTCAGAAGATTGTTAAAATAATTATGATATGTAAATTTCTTGATTTTCTTAAGTCTCAATAAAGAATAACAATTAAAGTTAGCTGTCTGCATGGTAGTACAAATGACCAGTACCAAAAAAATTACCTTGGTGTTCGGGTTTTCATATTTCAAGTCGTATTATCGAGTTATAAGCTTCTGGTCAATATTTTTGAAAAGAAATATGGTCACAGAATGTGAACGTGGTATGTCCTTTCCACTTGCGGTCACTAAATTCACCCCATTCGCTTCTTAAACTTGGCGCTACCAGCTTAAGTCATTTCACCGTATCGGAAGTGTCGCAATTGATAAGCAGCATCCCATTCTCCAAATGTATGCCCTGGAATTTGTGCTCATAATCACTCCCCCAGAAAATTTCTGGCACAATGACATTTTCAAATACTTCGAGCCCCTGGGCGTCAAGTTGAACCGGAAATACCGCAATTTATTTCGCCTCAACTGTGTGCGTGTCCGCCTGGTTTTAGCAATTACAAAGATGCTGCTCCTGACATACAAAAGTTGACTTTTAGAGACCAACACTTTTCTCTTCGACTCACTTCTTCTGAACAGTTTAGTATTTGCCGGAAGCGACATGGAACTTCTGCTGTTTTTCTTTGCCGCCGCAACAAGACGGGATATATACCTAGTTTGGTAACATGGCTTCCGATTGGCCAATGCCCCGTTGTTATCGCTGAAATCCTGACTGTATCAGGACATAGAAATGTTTCAAGATGTCTTTTAACGAGCGTGCATGTACTAGGCTTACGTACCTGGGGCCTCATTTGTAAATAGGTCGATTTGTTTGTCTTGGAGTGAACGAGCCTCTCACAATGGGCTCCTGGATAATGACGACGTTCATGTTTTTCCCCCTTGAAAAAAACAGCAAATTATCAGAGTGTTTTGGGTTAATTTATATAACTTTCAGCACTATGTGTAACATCGTATCCTGTTTCGACGATGTCTACATCGTTCTTGAGACCCGATGAAAGAAGAGCCTTAGGCTTGATATGCCAAAAACCGAGGGGCCATATACTCGTTGTTAATAAACTTATAAGGAACAGGAAAGTGCTTTTTTAGGGTTCCTCAGCCTTCGCCAACATCGTTATTGAGACCAGATGAAAGAAGAGCCTTAGGCTTGATATGCCTATCTGCCAAACCTAAGCCTAAGACCGAGGGGCCATATACTCGTTGTTAATAAACTTATAAGCAACAGGAAAGTGCTTTGTAGGGTTCCACAGCCTTTTTCTAAATTTTGTTCTCACGAAATATTTCCTGGCAAAGCTGTCTTACCATAATGAGGCAACGATACAACTGAACTTAACTGCGACTGCCGTCATAGTCACCTTACCTAATTAAAGAGCCCTAGCGGGGTTCAGGGTAAAAAATATAAAAAAACCAGTAAGTAAGTGCTACAGTATGTACGCAGAAGTTACAGTCCGTAAAAAATATAAAAAAAACAGTGAGTAAGTGCTACAGTGTGTACGCAGAAGTTACAGTCCGTAAAACGGAATACCCTATCCTATCCTTCATTGTAAAATGCTGATGGCATTGTTAATTTTTGAAATTTGTAAAGTAGTGCAAACTTTGAAAAGGAACGTGGTCCAATCACCCCTAATTACAAACTATCAATTATAACGAATATATTTCCAAGTTACGCTTAAATGTACATAAAAATGCAATTTTTTGGTTCAAATTCAATATTTTTGAAAAATCGACCCCTAAAATCTCGTTTGTCTTACCTGCTATTTTTATACCCCATCCCATAGGATAGGAGGTATATTAGGTTGAGAAATAATCAGCGTAGACCCCCAAGACCTTAAGGGCATATGATCGAGACCGAATCGTAAGTCGAATTAGCCATGTCCGTCCGTCCGTCCGACTGTCTGTCGGTAGTTTTTGGGTCTTAAATTTTGAGCTAGGAACTTGAAACTTGATATCTGTTCTTTCTAGTTACCGAAGCAGTACAAGTGTAAATTTTTTTGAAATCCGCCCACTCGTGGTCATACTTAATATGCATTTTAATAAACGGTTTTCATTTGATATATTTGCTTTAAATCCAAAAAACTTGCGCTATAAAATATTCAGACATGTGCGTAAGCTATCAACTCAAATGAATAAATTTTTGCCACGCCAACCTTTGGCGGCGTTTTTAAGTAAAGAATCAAATTTTTAATCTGAAACTGCGATCAACACGTGTGTACTACATCTGATAAGAAATATGATAAAAAAATTATGTTATCGAAAAGGGGTGTGAGCCACGACTCTTTTTTAAGAAAGAAGATTCTTAACTGACTTAACACAATTAAAGTAAATAGAAACTGAAATTTAACAACCAAGATTTTTGACACATTTTCGAGCTTGAAAACGGTCAATTGGGATGGGGTATCCAACGACTCGCCTAGGTGGATTTTAACCCTCCCACTAGTTTTTTATTATTCCTTCCCAAATTAGGCTCAAATTAGTTTTTCTGGAAATTTTTAGGTTTTTCTTCAATTCTGCCTCCAAATGTGGGCGTGGCCCAAAATCTTGTATGAAAGAAATGTAGAACTATGTGTTTTCTACATAATGCATTAAGTAGATACTTTTCGATTTGAAATAAAGATATTAGGGGAGGTAAAGCGATTAAATTTTTATTTTGTGTATCTAACAATAAACAGGAGATAATAAAAACCCAAATTTCAGGCTTCTTAGACGTCTTACAGCTTTGAAAGCTCTGGAGGTAGTTGCACAATTGCACCGATTGTGGACGTGTCTGTGGGCGGATTTATTATACTATAGAGTGTTAGCCGGTATACAATCGAATGCGCCCAAAATTTGTCTTCAGACTTGGGAGAAACTCCGGACCCATACTTAATCTAGAAGAAAATCATAGTAGGTGAAGAATAAATTGCTGTTCTGTTTGTGATACTGTAATGTTTTTGCCTTAGGTTCGTCGAACAAAACTTAATTTTACTTTTATTTATCAAACACACTTTATTTATCAAACAAAACTTATTTAATTTCAAATCACAATTCAGTGCTACTTAGAATTCAACACTTTATTTTAATTCAATCACTTTTCACTTTACTATCGATTTTCACAAGACATAACGTTTAAAACATAACTGTCTCGGACGAGCCTGTCAACCGTGTATTTATACAAATTAAACACCTTCTAGTAAGTTTGTACCATTTGGTAAATTCCCCTTTGGTATTTTTCCATGGGTACTTTTCCTCTGAATTCCATGGAGGGGAAATTTTCGGTATCGAAATTCGAACTTCGAATATCATTTTGCTGTCAGCTGACTGTAATGACAGTTGGTGTATTCGTTTAGCGAATAGAGCGGGTGTGTTCGTAAAGTGAATCGATCTGTGCATTCAGCGATTCCAGCATGTCTTTTGTTTCTTGTCACCACATAAAAACACTTTTCCACGTCTCTTGAACATCAGGTTATGGATAAAATTATATCCTTGCTCATATTTTCTCTATCGGCTGAATCGGAAGTTGAGGTTAGATCCTTGAATCTTTTTCAACTCCAGCGGTCTTTGTCCGGATGAAATAGTTTGGGTCCTCACATCACATTACGGCGTTTCTGTCCTAATCGTGACAACAAAATTATTGTCTTTTGGAACTTCATGGTTCCAGAAAAAAGAAGATTCAGGAAGAATTTCTCAAGGAATTGGCTTATTTAAATGCTGCGTAGGATTGACTTATTTCCTTGAACCTCTCAAACTGATAACTGAAACTTGCGAGAGTCCTTTGTGGGTAGGTACACGAACATTAAACAAATGTTTATATCTATGAATTCCAAGACTTTATTTCGCATAATGCTATAATCGCACACCCCCTTTAAATTGCCTCTTCAACTGCAAATAAAAGTATACTTAAAAGCCCATTTCCAACCACACCTACTTAAATTGATTGAAACTTTCCCATAAAGCTAATACAAATGGCGCCCGGAAAACCCCGCATTCAAGTTCCCTCTTAAAGAGATCCCATATCCATCTAGCCCGCACTTTACGATATACGCCACAAATTGTGCGCTCCCTAAAAAAAAGAAGCGAAAAACCCTCTGGAAAGTGAATCCAAAACAATTGCTCCATCAAAGTGACACCTCCTTGTTTCTTACTTATATGCAAAGGGTGAAAGCGAGACGACTAAGCCCCGAGGAGGCATCCTTCGCACCAGCAGCGCCGCACCATTTGATGGAAATTTCAAAAATCCCCCAACACCATAACAGTTTCGTGCATTTATTTAAGTGTTTCGAATGAAAACTTTTATTATACGCAACCATGTGAGAAAGTCTCTCGGAAAGTTAAAGCGGATTCTTTCGGATTATGGGCCATAGATCCGCTTCAGCCGTAGCACTCACATGATGAATGCTCAGCTGCACCATATACACTCATGGTTCGGAAGGAATTTGTAGTAATTACAAATTTTGTCTGGTTACACAATGTGTCGGGTGCTGAAAAGGCTTTGGCCTCTTTATACGAGAGTTGAAAATATGCGAGATGTTGTGTCCTTGCTTGATGTGTGGCGGGGCGTTTATACTTTCAGCCAACAAAACAAGTATTTTCGCAGACATTTTTCTCATTTCGATGTGAACTCATCCGCGGCCACACCAAGTTCATCGTTCTAGAGATCGAGTGTCCTTGCCGGCACTACGAAAGTCATCTTGCACTTGCACTCCATAAAAATTGACTTTTTATCTCCTGCCAAAGTGGCAACAATACTTGTGGCCGAGCACTTCATTGAGCAAAGTGCTCGGCTGGCTGCTCGACACGACACCATATTAAATTGTAGCCAACTCGAAATCAACAGCGCTTTCAATAAAAGTTGGCATTTTTGAAAGACTGCCAAAAATGCTTCCTCATCCGGTGGACGACGACGGAACGGACAGATGGCGAGGACCTTTATACCGAACTCGTCCTTCTGGCTGAACTTTCCACCGACACACACAGCCCTCGCACCGGCCGTGGAGGTGGAATCGAATTACAGAAAATCCCTGTCTGTGCCGGGAAAGCCCCGCATTACGTATTCAGTTCGGCGTCTAGTCACTTTGGCCAACAACTATTCGATGGCGCCTATTAAGCGAGGAACATTACCTTGGTCCATTTGCAAGCTAGAGCGTATCGTGTACGCCCCACAAGTGCGCCATGCGTCCCCATCCACTCAGAGGGAATTCTTAAAAGCAATGCGCCCATAATATACTTCCATGGTACATTGATTTTATGTTCATAAATACCAAATGGGAATTGGTATTAAAAGGCTACATGGCGAAGCTATAAAAATTCTATAGTGGCATGCAAGGATTTCGATTTCGATCCTCCCCTAGTCTTAGCAGAAGCACAAAAAAAGGAAAAGTAATATAAGAGTATAGCACAGAAAAACCGAAAGGAAAAATGTCGCCCTTGTTTACAAGAGTCGTTCCCAATAGCGATTTGAAGATGACGACGCAAAGAGATGTCCTGGAAAAGTTGCTCTTGTGCGAGTCCATTATTATATGCATACTTTAAGAACACCAACAAACACCGAGTTGAATAGAATTTCTTTTGTGGAATTCCATTCAACTTTGCAAGTTCAATATTTCCGGCGAATGCTCGTCGTGGAGGATGTGTGTGTGTGTGTATTGCATATATATATTAAAGAACACAAGAACAAGGCGGGGATTCCCCTCCTGCTGTTGCTTGCTGCTCCATCAATCTGCACCGCCCGTAATAGCCATGTGATGTGAATCGCCATGGAGCGTTTACGCTCCGACAGTTTTCACTATTTCAAAACAGCCGTTCGTTATGGTGGAACGGGAAGTTGGGATTGAAGAGCTATACTGACTGTGTATAGCAATCAAACCAACCATCATTGAACGTTCAATCGATCAAAATCCTGCTGCTACTGCACACAAAATGAAGTGCTTGTTCCAAGGACCGTATATGTAGAAGACCAGTCGTTGAGGGTTTGTTCTTCTTGAAGAAAATATTGCGCTCTCCAAGATGATATCGTCACTCGACCATGAAGTAATCTAATATAACAATTTTCATTCCTTTGCGTCCTTTTTGTGTTTCGCAATGTTTTAAGGTTATTACATTTTGCTCTACGATCCTTCAAACATTCTACACACTAACAAAAATCGTCTCCTAGCTGCGTTGTACTTGGCAGAGAGTTTTTAGTGAGTAGTGGGGCGAGATTCTGCACAGCAACTTTATGCTGTGCATTGACTTGTCCTTCACATAGTCCTTGTGCTTTTTCTTCGATGACGTTGCATTCTTGTGCGCACAGCGGCAACGATGCCACCCGCCGCTGGCTGGCCGTTGTGTGAGGTTTTTTCATCGGAACTGACCCAAGAAGATATCCCATTGAAAGCATGTTTCGAAGCATGTATCTGCATTTTAAAAAATTCATGGAATTTTCTAGTGGGCACTGGGATTGAATTTAATAGGGATCTATTGGAGAAATCCCTCGAGTCCTTTTACTTACCACAGAAATCGTTTGAAAAATTCATAAGAATCGATAGAACATTTTTTGCCTGGGCTATGGGATTCGTTTCGCATGGATACGGATGCCTCCTGCTTCGATGTCGAGTTTAAGTTTAATTACACCACTCGGGGCATGCACGTATAGTGTTAGGTACATAAAGCGTGCAGTGCAGGACTGTCACTGGTCTTGAGTAATTGTTAAGGAAAATTTCATGATTTATTGAGGTTGCAGAGAAACGCTTGCATAGCCTTTGACATCCTGTTGCTTATAAATAAACTGGTGCGAACAGTTCTCACGTTTTAATTGCATCAATATGCAATTATATATGCCTCACTTTAGTTCGGTTTATTAAAAGAACTCAGTTAAAGCTTCAAAATTTAAACGACCCCTGGCAGGGGCGTTGCGTTATATACCTAATTGAAGAAAGCCCGTCACTAAAAGCTGAATTCGGGATATGAAAGATTTGAGAGGGAGTTCAAAAACGGAATTAACGAGCTTGTCTGATGAGATCGTAGAGCAAACTTTAGAGTCAGAAAAACGAGGATCTTCCAAATGTATGTGAAGAATAGCTTTGATCAATCTGGCAATGATGATGCCGCTTATATCACATCCCTCTTAACCAACAGAAGCCTTTTGTCAGAAGAGCTATCGCAACCCAAGGAAAGGATCCAGTGGTAGACTGGACAGAAAAAAGTCAAAGAGGAGCGGCCTTTGTCTCGAATAGAACGCGGTCCACCGAGACATGGGGAGTTTCAGCAAAAAAAATTACGAGCCAGGCAGCGGTATGACAAGGAATGCCTTACAGCTTGCTATTAAGGACTCGAGGAAAGCGAGCGGACAGTACATTGTATAGTGCAGCAGGATCATCAGTCTTATTCTTCGGTACTAGTGCCCCGACTTACGGCAGGATGGGATAGTGCAAGTGCGTCGCATATATTCACTCCAAGGACCAGATATCGAATGACTTTGCCAAGTCAGTAGTAGAAGGACAACAGCTATGGGACGATGCGACACTTAAAGCCGTCCCCACAGACCAAGCTACACACATGGTAAAGGGTTGATTAGCTGTTCTATGTCGTCTTTAGATGGGTGTAGCTAAAGACAACGTCTTCCGCAAGCTGCAAGCACAAAACCCTCAGATTCCAATACAGAATAGGGAAATTATCAGCGAGGAAGGGCCGATAAACGGTTCCAGGGGCTATATTGTCGCCTTAGGTGAGATGCCCGGGAGCCTTAAAGTGGAAAAGCATAGTTACTGTTATTGCAAGCCTCAAGTTGGTTAAGCAAACTATCGAAAATGCAAAGGCGCAACGGACTCTGTGATGGAGGTAGTTCAAATAAACCTTCATCATAGTGAGGTTTCAACAGCCATAACCTAATGCTGTTCCTCGAAGGGGAGAAGCTAGACCTAGCCCATACCCAATATGTTTAAATAACGAACTGGGTCTCCAAGCAAGCATCTCTACCAGACCACTGCTGGATACTCTTTGAGGTACTGTGAAGAACGCCAGTGCTCGTTTAAACGAAAAACCCAAAATGAACAAACTGGGAGAAGTTCAATAAGGAACTACAGCGAGGACTGTTATCCCCTGTCCCAAACAGAAAACAGAATACATTACTGGTCTGTTCTTTGAATCCTTCGAAAAGTCCTGCCCAAACAGCAGCACTGGAGGCAAGAAACACCCTCCCAAGCTTAGCTCCAAGATCGCGAAGCTCATCGAGAGTTCAAGATCTAGATGAAACCTTGCGAAATAGCGCCGGGTACTCGCAGATGTTTTGCTCTGCTGGTCGGTATGATAGTTGTGGGGGCGTAGCTTACGGGCCAGCCAAACAGAAATGAGTTGCCAGCCCAAAATTAAAAGTTCTTTGGTCAAGTTTGACAGAACCTAGGTATAGCTACCAATTTTTGCTTTTTCATGTCAGTCCTTTTATCTCAAAAAGTGGCCTCTACTATATAACCTTGAGAGGCTTGTACGTTACTGTAAGACACTGTACACTGCGGTAAGATCCACTCAGCTTACTCAAATTCTCAACTTCCGTTGAAAACAGTTTTCTATTAAGTTCGTTGGAGCGGATACCTGGTCGGTGCCGCTGGACTTCCTAAAACCAAAAACCTTATTATATCATCCGGAACAGCTTTTTCGATGTCACTGCCTTTTCAGACCAGGAACTTACTTACGAGCTTAAGAATGTCAGTCCGGGGTGGACCTGGGCGGCAAATAAGCTTTGCTGGGTAGCTCGGTCTCTATATCCATCTGCAGATCCTTCCTCCAAACTGACTAAGGTTCATCCAATTGTGCGGGAGTTCTGCACAATTCTCTCAATATGATGTTAAAGAATAGTCACATGACAGCGCCTCGCCTTGTCTAAATCGTTTTCAACATAAAGGTAGCAGTGAGAGGTCTTTACCGACCAGGATGGAATAGCGTGCAATTAACATCGTCATCCTACACAGACAGACGAGGGGTACCTACCCCTTGATTAACTCGCGATCAAGGGGTAGTCATAACCCCTTGATCGCGATTAAATTATCAAAAAAAGGCTGTTTCCGCTCCTGCTAAATAGTGTGTGTAAGGCCTTACAGAAGCCTGTTAGGCTTTACCAAAACTGTTGTGTAAGAACCTAACAGACTTGTGTAAATCCTACTGTTAGGCTTTCTTTACCAAAACTGTTCCTTGTATAGGACTTCTTGCTGCAGGAGGCTATTACTTTAATAAAACTTCCTGTTGCAGGTCTTGTGGAAGCGATAACTTTTCTAAAGCATTCTAGAGGCTATAGCTTGTATAAGGCTTCCTGTTCCAGGATTTATAAGGGATTTACTTGGGTAAGTCTTCCTGTTCCAGGCTTTTACTTGTATAAGGCTTCCTGTTGCAGGCCCTATTGAGGGTATTACTTGTATAAAGCTCCCTGTTGCAGGCTTTATAGAGGCTTTTACGTGTATAAGGCTTCCTGATGCAGGCTTTATACCGGCCATTACTTGTATAAGGCTTCCTGTTGCAGACTTTATAGGGGCTTTTCCTCGTATAAGGCTTCCTGATGCAGGCCTTATACAGGCTATTACTTGTAAAAGGCTTTCTGTGTCAGGCTTTATAGAGGCTATTGCTTGTATAAGGCTTCCTATTGCAGGTTATACCGAAACTGCTGTTGCAGAACCAATCTTAGAAATATAAACAGAAAAAAAAAACTCTTTCGCTGAGTGAGGCTTGAGCCTGGGTCCCCGTGTATAACAGCCGAATACTCATTGACTCTAGAGATATGCTGCCATAGATACGCGGCCTTGAAATCGATGAAAAGGGAGTGGGTATCAAATTAGATTTCCTGGGTTTCTTCCCAGATCTGCCGCAGTGTAAATATTTGATCGATGGTTGACTTTCCTGGTCTAAGGCCACACTGATACTGACTAATTAGATTGGTGGCAAATGGCAAATGGCTTAAGACTTTTCAGACAGTAGGAGACCAATACTTCTGTAGTCGATGCAGTTCAGATGATCCCTTCTCTTAAAGATCGGGCATGCTTTCCTCCGACTATATCCTCCTATACAGATGAAGTGGTTAGGTTATACTGATCATATTATAGCCAGCCAATTCAAAAAGTTCGGCAGCTAGGCCTTTCAGCTCTGGCTGCTTTGTTGAGGTTAAGCCTAGGCATAGGTGCTGTCAATTCATCCAGGTCGTTCTTCATCGGTAGTGTCTTCATGGGATTAAAGGGTTCGTTCTGCCCGACAGCCGTTCTATTTATCTTCACCTTACACAATCCTTTAGCAAAGGTTTTTATAAATACTCACCACCCACTTCTATTCTACTACAATGTTTCCTTGACGGTCCTTTCAGGCGCTTCAGTTCCAACTTCATACCCTTGGCAGGTGGTAAAACTCTCGAACTTGATTCCTGGTGCAGCAACTCTCTATATGTTCAAGTCGATAAGTTGATAATGTTCTCTTCTTCTCCGCTCGTAGTGCTCGCTACACGATCAGCTGAAGTCGTTCTTTGAAGAGCCGCTTTACATTCTGTTTAGCAGCATCTGCTTCCCGGCATTCATAGTCAAACCAGAGGTTTCATTGTGGTAACCTTATAAGCCCAGAACATTCGAGGCGGCATCTTTGTTGCCGGGCAATTTTGCCCTTGGCTATAAACACTCGAAACTACTGCATAGAACGGTTTTGAGAGGCTCGGTTGGAGAAGGGCCTGGAGATCTCTTGCGATGGTAGCCTTTCAAAGTCAAACTTCTTTACATTATTGCAATTTCTTGACGTTGGACGGGCTATCCGCAGTCCGCGTCAACATTGGCCGCTTGAAAAGTTCTGGTCCATGATACTGCAAGAGTGTCAATATTGTCAATTTTAATGACGGTTGATTGTTCGACCGAGATCTCCATATCCTTTTTGGGGACTTGCAAAGTCAATCAGCCTGCACCCGTTGACCCAGGTCTTGTCGTGCAGGCTGGCTTTCCGAGCAAGTGACCAAAATGGGTTTGTATGTAACCCATCTTGAACCTTCACAGATCAGCCAACCACCCAAACTACACACTGATGCTTATCTGAACTTTTTGTGTGACAAATCAAAATATTTATAACCTGCTTGGAACGGAGAGGAACACCTTTCTTTCTCATTCCATTTGAAGTTCCATAAGCAGTGTTCACCTTTTTATTTTAGTCTTAAAAGCACACAAAAGAGCTCCTGCAGTCGCTAAACCAAATTAACCAAGCGACAATTTAATAGTAAAAAAATAACCAGAACCACCTTCCACTTTTGACGCAAAAAAAGGATAAAGGTTGGCTATTCTTAAACATTTCCGTTTAATTAATTTCCCATTGAGTGCAGACCCCCGTCTTACAAATCCTTTCTCGCAGAAAAAACCAAAAACACAAACTCCTCCGCGATAAAACGAAAACAGACAAGCGCACACCAAACTTTAAATAAGATTTACGAGGACAAGCGAAAAAGCAACAACAAAAAAAAAGTCCCAAGTGAAAAAACAACAACAACATAAAGTGCTTTCAAAACGAACCATTAAGTAAAAAAATCAGCAGCTAAGAAAAAAATCGTTCCTTTGCGTCCGCACCCAGAATGTCCTAGGGCTGGCACTCGCTCACCTCCTTCCTCATCGACGCACCCCGACATAATTAACATAATCGCCTTAAATATCTTCGTTTTGCCGCGCTACAAGAATGAACGCCCCACGCGCCCCCATTCCCCCCATACCTTCCAATTGCAAGGATCAACTGTTCAATATAATAGAAAACGAATTGCTGTCCTTCGGCACCAAGGACCAAGCGGCCCTCCATATACAACACCGCATTACATAATGGCGCCTGTGTATAGAAGCAATATAAGTAGCTGTTGCTTACTTAACAAGTTTTCCCAAGGAAATGGAAATTTTTCAATTAACGCCACCGAAATATGGAAGAAGCAAAAATAAAAAAAATCCCAAGGATATTCTCAGAACATTTGCATAGCTAGAGCAGCTCCGTGCCGTCTCCATTCGTCGATTCCTTGATTTGCATAATAGGATTCGCAACCGCATTCAATAAGTCTACACAACAATAGAGAAAATAGTCCTCGTGTGAACAAGGTCATTATGCTGCCAAATAATAATTTGCGACCATCAAAAACGATTTAACGCTTCGGTTACTTTTCCTCTGGAATAATTCAAGAGTTTTTCAAAGAGTCCTACATCCTACTCGATCCCCGCCTACTTACTCAGTGTATAATCAGCCTCAAACCCTGGACTTCTCTATCAGAGACTCATCATCGTCTTCCACTTGGCTGATGTCGTCGTCGTTGTCAATGAATGTGTACGGAGCTATACAACCTCACATATCCTTTAATTAACCATCGAATCCAAAGGACATGTATACGGGGTTTGAATAAATTTCGACTTTCAAAATTGATGATGTTTACGTAGAAGATTATCCCCTGTCCCCTTGGTGCTTCGTCATTCTTTAATCTAAAACCAATTTCCAGCACTTTGAAAAGTTTAAAGGATAACTAACTGGCTCATTCCGACCGATGTACTCGGAAGGGGAAAACTTACTAAAATCATCAACACACAACACTCACACACAACGAGGGTGGTTGGCGGGCTAACACGAAAAGCCGAGTGGCCCTTAACTAATTATATCCTTACTCCAGAGAGAGGAATAGCACACTAGGAGTTCGTCTGCCGGCGGCGGCGGCGGCGACGGCATCCTGCCTGATGGGATGTGAATGTTGCCTGCTGTAGACTGCTCACAAGGACATTGTCACACTCACCATCTCCGAAGGAGGAGAATATGAATTAGCAATTTGAGGTTGGATTTGTTTTTGCATATTTGGCCCCATGTTGCCATAAGGAGTATTTTGTCAGGACCACCACCATCTTCATTGTCGCGCTGAAAGGACAACGCCGACGACGACTTGCAATACACAAAAGTTCGCCACTAAGACTAGCTCCAATTTGTAATTGTCGTCGTTGCCCTCGCATCAATTTAGCATTTGCCTCTGGTTTTCTGCCCCCGGGCGGGGATGATCCCTCCTCGAAACTACAAATGGCCAAAAATGGTGTAAGAAGTTCCTTATCTCCGAAGGAACATTGCGGTAAGTGCGATATGCTCTTACATACCAATTTGATAAATTATCATTTATCCTTGTTGGTTCATTCTACCGCATGTGCTGTATGCTGTGTGCACAGCATAAGGAAAGGATACCCTCTGATGGTCGTTGCTGCTGATGTGATGCCTAATGTCAGTTGCTAAAGTGTTGAGTACAAGTTGTGATTGCAAATTTTAATTAACCGGATTTGTTGAGCATAGTAGTGCGGGGATCCTTAAGAGTCAAGTCATGATGACTCCTTACGGTCCTCTCAGCCAACGATTGATGGTGGTTGCATAATGATGCTGGAAGTTTAATTAAATTGATGCGAACGGGACAGCACTTGAGCGAGATGAGTGTAGAGTAAATGCCCCCAGAGTGCCCCCTTCTGGAGCTAGTTGAAAAATAGCCCCAAGGACACGCCATTCAATTCGACAGAGTCTTAGAATGACGAGTGTTTTGGTGCGGTACAACACTTCATTGTTTGTAACTTTAATTGTTCTGTTGGCCGTTTATACGTTGCCCCATGCGATGCGACGCATTTATGGTGTGGGACAAATGAAAAATGAAATATAAATGAATATGTGTCTGCTCTCGCATCCAGAAACATCAGGGACGATGACGACTATGACGACGAGGACGACAACGAATCTGTCTAGTTACCGGACAGCGCACCGACATCAAAAAGTCATTTTTGTGTCCTGCCACAGCCTCTCAGTGGAGTTGCGTTGCTGATGCTTGCCGTATGTGTCGTTTGCATGAATAAAAGAAGCTGACTTTAACGCAAATTGGATTTTTGGTTTCTTCTGTATATATGCGGGCTTAAGTTACAAGGACATTCTACTTCCTACTATAGTCTACAGATACAATAGGGAGCGGGGAGTTTTACAAATTACACCAGCCTCCTAACAGATTTGTTGTGATGCAGAGAAATGCTACACCGGAATGTCAATTAGAATGAAATATGAAAGGACATCCCGGCCAGTGGGCGCCCTGACAGTATAGTCGACGTTAGTCCTTTCCTATTGCATTTCGTGAAATTGGAGTTGCGTCGCGCGTTGAATGAAATGTCGTATATTTAAACTTGAAACCTGTCTAAGACCAAAATGAGTTTGGGGCGTTTTCAGTTTGTGTATAACAAATGGGTACACGATACCGACCGACAGTCGATCGAACATCGCTTGCACGCCTCAGGGGATAGCCCAAAATTTGACCTAGATTCTATGGAACTTATTTCTTTGGCAGTCGTGACTTTTATATGAAAGCCATATTGTTACACCTTCACATAGGTCAACAGAGTCTACTTATAAGTAGTAAAATTTGATCCACACTTGGTGCAGCATAAGTGATGCCTGACAACTCGTCAAGGCGCTTATAAGTAGAAGTGGCTTGTTATAATTTTTAAGGGTGTGATGCAGTCGGTAGCTATATACTGCCTGTGAAGTTTATGAAATCTTAAGATCTTGTATTCCTTTACAAGGCTTATCACTAAGCGCGTCGAAAAATGATTGGTTCAGTGCACGCAATGTGGTTTTTGCTAGTGCAGGACATTTGCAGAGGAAGTGAGAGTGACTTTCTTTCTTTTTTCGGTATATACTCTTCTCTTTTGATCCTTCGGTGTACATATGAATGCTTTGAAGTTTTTTATAAAGTCGTCCCTCTTGCACTGAGCTCTGGTATGCCTTCAGCCCAATGAATCCGTTGCATCCGTTACGTCAAAGTGCACAACTGACAACTCGGTGAAATACACACGTTCTTATGGGAAGCAACGTACGTCACGAAGATCTTCTATAGGGCGCTTCCCATAAGAACGTGTATATTTAACTCAGTTGTCAGTTGTGTTCAGCGTGACGGACGCAACGGATTCATTGGGCTAAAGGCTGTAGAAAGCCTTACGTGCAAGCCTTTCTTGAAGTTAAATTTGGGTGAGGAAAAAGTCAGTTGGCCATTTGGTAACGATGATGGCTTGGTTTGGTTTCAAACTGTACTACACTAGAATTTTCGCTGTGGATTGTAAGATCCTAGGGTGCCGTACTGGCCATTAAATGAGCGGCAGTCTTCAAATTGGCGTTATTAAGGTCGAATTTCATAAATTGAGATTGATCTCGCGCTCAAAAAAAAAAATGGTATACATCCTATAAACAAAGGAAGGTTAGCACAGAGCACAGTCCGGGGTGGACCTGGGCCTCAGCCAACAAGCTTCGCCAGCCAGCTTTGTCTCTAGCTAGCCGTCTCCAGTTTCGCACGCGAAGTTGGCTGAGGTCCCCTTCCACTTGCGTGCGCCACCTGAGTCTCGGTGCTCCTCTACCGCGTCGTCCCTGCGGTGTGGATTCGAAGATTTTCCGGGCCGGAGCGTTGGTGTCCATCCGCTCTAGATGACCCAGCCATCGTAGAAAAATCTATATAAAAACCCATAATACTCTTGGATACTCTCAGAGCATACTGTTTTTCGGTTTAATTGAAATTTGCTCTCATAGTATTCTCATTAGAGAAGGTGAGAATACTCTTACTCTCGTAAGACTCTTGGATACCCTCAGACCATAATGTTTTTCGATTTAATTGAAATTCGCTCTCATAGTATTTGTATTTTATTTGTATTTGTATTTTAGCCAGAAGAGTCAAAACACAACGTCTACCCCGCAGGGATCGCGCAGTAGAGAACCACCGAGACTCAGGTCGCGCACGCAAGTGGAAGGGGACCTCAGAGCCAACTTAGCGTGCGAAACTAGAGACGGCTTGCTAAAGATACCACCATAAGAAGTATTTGTATTTTCATTAGAAGACTTAATGGCTAACAGAGCTAAAAAGATGTAAACTCCCATTATGAGAGCACATTTGAGTCTGTTATGTGAGTTTAGCTTTAGCTAACTTAGCTTTCGGAAGGGCTACCAATTTAACTTTATTTTCAACTGCTCAAATAATAGTTAGTTCTCTTTTCATTCAAATCTCATGTTACTAAAAGTATTATAAGAACAATCATTATCCAATCCAAGTATCGAAGTACCAAGGTTCTTTTTTAGGGATGGCTGAAAATCTTAAATTGATGCAGCAACTCCTTAAATGGTGTTCCGGGACTAGATGCCACTGATTGCTTTTGCGTCTGGGGAGTGGGGAGAGTGAAAGCAAAGAGGAGAGTCTCCCACACAAGCGCTCTCGATAGACGTGCTGAGGCATCCAGCATTGAGTTTAATTTTTTTGGGCGTGATCTGAATCTAATCTAGACACGACAAGAAAATGGTCAAATGCGAAGTGTGCACATTCAATTACCAGATTTGCATACATACCTTTTGTTTGCGCATTATTTTTTTGGGTCAACAGCCTGAATACCATTCGAGATTTTGGGAAAAACTTAAACAGATTTGGAGACTCCGAAATACGCATTATGAATTTCTGAACTGATTCCTGGGCGCAGTAAAATGGCAGATGAGTTGATAAAAATATTAAAAGGGGAAATGACGGAAGTATTCGGCCTTGTTGTTCTAAAAACGAAAGTAAAACAGTTTTTTCCTTTCGGCAAGTAGCAAATATTTTCTCAATTTTTTAAAGCTTTCTTTTCTTTCGTTTTGCATTCTGACAGTTAAGCAAAAAATGATGTCAAGTGAGTTACAAAATCAGAACAGAGTACTCTGAGAGTCTGTCTGAGCTCACACAGTTTCAGTTTAGAGAGCGCTCAGAGTGCTCGAGCTCTGTTTAGTGCTCTACTCTGAACTAAAAAAGAAAAACACCCATGACAAACACTGCGTTTGAAGAAGCGTAGACAACAACCCAATGCAACCTGATCCTGCACTCTATTCGATTGGGGCACTATGTGCGACACAATCCACAATCTACCATTGCCCCAAGAATTCATTTTTTATACCCGACCGAGGGTATATTAATTTTAGTGCATAGTTTTCTAAACTCTCCTGAAACTGTTTTCTTGGCAATCGTTTGACAGTTCTTCTCCTGAAAAGAAGAGAAATTTGCTTCTGGCCGAGTATCAAGAATAACCAGTGAGTAAGGGCTACGATGTGTACGCAGAAGTTACAGTCCGTAAAACGGACCGTTGAATACCCCATCCTATTCCACATTGTAAAATGCTGATGACATAGTTATTTTTGACATTTTATAAGTAATGCAAACTTCAGAAGGGGGCGTGGTCCATTCACCCCTAGTGCCACGCGGTCCATTCACCCCTAGAAACCACAGATATTTCCAAGTTACACTTAAATGTACGTAAAAATACAGTATTTTGGTTCAAATTCAATATTTTTGAAAAACCGACCCTTAAAAGGGGGTGTGGCCAAAAACTTCATATGAACGAAATCTGAACTGAAGTCTTCTTTAGCTTACCTGCTACTTTTTTTTGTTTCATGCTTTCCCAAATTAGGCTCAAGGCCAGTCGAAATTAAGATTTTCAGGGAAATTTTAGGTTTTTCTTGCAAATTTTTTTCAATTTTGAGCGAAAGTATTGAGTAAACTGCATTTGAAAATTTACCCTTAAAATAGATGCCACGCCCACTAGAGGAGGTTTACCAATTAAATTTGTCTTTTTTGTGTCTTACATTTGCTAGGAGATGCTAAAAGTAAATTAAAGCCTTTTAGAATGTCTTACAGTTTTGAAAACTCTGGAGGTAGTTGCATATTTAGACCGATTGTGGGCGTGTCTTTAGGCGGATTTCAAAAATGTTTACACTTGTACTGTTTCGCATGACGTGGACCTAACGTACGAAGTTTCAGCACCCTAGCTCAAAATTTAAGGCCTAAAAACATGTGACATACAGACGGACGGACATGGCTCATTCGATTCAGAATTCGGTCTCGATCATATGCCCTTAAGGTCTTGGGGGTCTACCATTATTATTTCACCGTGTTACAAACTATGTGACAAACTTAATATACCTCCTATCCTATGGGATGGGGTATAAAAACATGTGCCAAATTGAATAAATATTATTTCAATTATCATATCATCACAGCGCCAGACAAACTTCAAAATAAAGTATTTGGCTGTTCGGATGTACAACTCCAATTTGGGAGAAGAACGCCCTGATCCGGGATCGCCAACCGAAAAGGCCATAAGTAGCACGGCGTTACAGAATTCGGTTTTTCGGTCGATCCTAGCCTGGCCGACTAGGAAGCCGATAAATTTAAGATAGACTTCCCTGGATGTTCTTATTGCTGGTTTTGGTCCACCCCGAGAAATTTCCGTCCCGGTACCAACCATATCTGGTAAGCATTCCTCTATCCGCCACCTGGGTAGACGAATAGCGCCCCATTCGGGACCCACAACCCCAATGGGCAATTCAATATGCAATTCATTGATTTATTGATGTCCTTCGTGCTCGAATAGAAAGACCGAATGAATCCGATTTTGGGAGGAAAAGCAGCCCATCAAGTGGTGTTTACACTTTCACTCACAGCGAAGTTGTTTTTACTTGCACATACTGACTGAGCATTCTGGTATGGATTTTGAGCCGATGCCGAACCAGTACCTTAAATTTCGAAGGATGTGTTCATGTTGAGTCAAAAATTAACGAATTTTGAGCTTTTAAAATCGCCCATAACCGGATTGGGTAACAAAGGTGAGTTGGTTTGGTACATGATAAACTACTCAGAGTGTGCTTGAGGAGTTTAGTAGTGAGCAGTGAGTCACCGTCTCTTGGCTCACTCTATAATATCTACTGACTGTAGTATTTTCGCTTAGGTTCTTCGATTATAACTCAACTTCACTGTAAAAGGTACACAGCGAAACACTTTATTTGTGAAACAAACCTTATTTAAGCTCAAATCACAATTAATTTAAATTCAACACTTAAATTCAATTCAATCACTTCTTGCTTTATCTCTCGATGTGCACAATTCAAAGATCCAAAAAAGAAACTGTAACAAAGGTCCAAAACCAACCGTAAAAACAACTGTAACAACGGTAATTGTCAGAGTTAGCTATCCACTCATTTCTCTCAAAAAAATAAATAAAGTTATCTAAATTTTGTCTTTGGTAATTTTCCGCTGGTACTTTTACACAGTGAGGAAATTCGATATCGAAGTTCGAATTTCGAATGTCAGTTTACTATCAGCTGACTGGAATGCCAGTTGAATTGTGGGTGTGTTCAATGAATGTGTCGATGGGTTGTTGAATTTTGTCGCCGCATCACAATACCATCACCCCTGCTGTGAAATTTTAAGTCCACTTGTTTCGCTGCATGGCATGTCCATTTTGACTGCGAAGACATTAAGTAGTTTTGTTCCCATTGCAGGCCAGTCGCACATGTTTACTTTTTTAATTTTTATTATTTATTTATATCCTTTGATCTCACGACGATTGCTTAAAATATTTAAGTCCCTTAAAAGCCTTTAAGCAGACTTTTTCGAAACACCCTATAACGGAGAGTTTCTCTTAGTATTGAAATGCAAGCCAATTTCGATATCACTCCCCCACAGGAAGTAACACTCACACAGTCATGCAAAAAGAATGCAAAAGAAAAAGGGACCCCACTGAACCAGTTGCCTCATTTATCAACGTGTGCCGCACTATACGTATTTTCAATTCAAGTAAATTCGCCACGCTCTACTGCGCCACCATAGAGAGTTCAGTTCAGAGCTTGCAGCTTGTATCTGATTCACAATGAATCTGTGCGAATCCATTGACTCATTGAATTGGCTTAGAAAAACGTTGCTCGTCAGAGCAGCGCTGATGAAAAAGTGTCCTCCACTTCCGACTATTGAATGCGAATAGATCGACCCGCTACGTGATATAGAATGGTTGATGAAACTGGGGTGTGGGCGACCAACAAGGACTCGATAAAAATGATGGTTCATGGCGTAAAGACGGAAATCACGTTAAATTCAATTAAAACCGGAATGCTTGGCATTTAAGCACTTTTTAGGCATTCCCGCGACATTGCATGGCATTTCTCCTTTTTATAATAATATTTCGATGACATTGCATAAAAAAATAAACGATTCCACAAAATGGAATTTATCCTTTAAAAAAAAAAACCTGCCAACAAAAGCAAATTGAATTAAGAATGATGACCGGATTATTGCCACTCGAGCTCCCAATTTGTATACCTAACTAGTTCTACCATCAGAGATGCAGCTGAGGTCGTCCACTGCCAACTCAATTCGAATCGAGAGCTTTTCACCACTTAATTAGGTTTGATACAGCCCGCGATGCTTGCTAATGCAAATTTGAGCCACGGATGTTATCCTCCACACACACACACACACACGTACACAGAAATTGTCATTGGCAATAAAATAAGTACCATAACAGAAAATCAATTATTTAATTTATTTTCTCCTCCGTGCCAACCCTGGACTCCATCCCGTGTGTCGTCCGCATGCAGCGAATAAGCAATAACTGAACAATAAAGATGCCAATCCGAATGAATGTGATTATCGACGCTCGAATAAGCTTCAAATATTGTCGTTCCGACAAGCACTTTGCCAGCACCGAAAGCATAGAGTTGAGGTATAATCTTAATGAACCATCAAGCTAAATTAGCTGAGGACTCGTTCTCACCAGGGCTTTTGTTATATGCCAAACTATAGGGGGGCGTTTGTATGCGAAAGTTGACTCTCGTATACTAACTTATCCTTTGACAAGGGGGCGTTCGACACACAAATTGTGTCGATCTATCAATAATTTCTTCTGTTCGATGGGAAAAAGGACATTTTATGGTAATGAGATTGTCCTTAATGGAATTTCCATTTGGAAAATCTTTACTTATTCGGAATTCGGTTGCTTATGTGGAGCCTATGCCCGGGCCCTCCCTTATTTTTGTTGGGTCTTCAATGTTGTTTTTTCAGGAGGAGGTTTTCTTGTTTTCCATTCATTCGTCTTCATCGGGATTAGGATGCGAAGGGCTATGCCCATGTGACTAGATGTCTCCTTTTTTTTCTTTTGCAGGATTTGTGGTATTTGTCGAATCAGGAAGTTGTTCTCTTAATGAATTGCTTAATCGTCCGGTGAAGTATACAACACTTGTGTGCACAGATTTGAAAGAAAGAAAACACATTCCAAGGAGTCGTCATGTAAGAAGATTGCAAACACACACATGGATGGCTCGAGAAATAAGTCACGTTTAAGTCCTTTTGAAATTATAAGTATTCACAAATGATCCTTCGGAGCATAGCATATTTTAAGCATTAGCGAAATCGTTTTTATAGAGATTTTTTTTGTGAATTGCTCTTAATAAAAACTGAAAGCAACAATAAAAAAAAAAACATTCATACAAAAACCAACAATGACAGATAGAACAAAGCGAAGCAATTCTATCGGAAGTGAAATATAAGCCCGGATGCTGCTGAACATATAAAAAGAGAGTCGAACCAGTCGATATGTTCCTTTTGGCTTCATTTCAGCCACCCACGTCCAGTGGTATATCCTTTGTCGCTGTGAAGGGATGTGGTAGCAGTTAATTTATTATTGTGAATCAAAAAAAACGTTTGTTTTTGGCATTTCAAGTTTTTTATTTTTATTTATGGATTGCCAATGGGAAATCAGGACACACTTTATATTCCACAAGTCAAAGGAGTTTTTTTTTAACAAGCGGTATGAACGGAAGCGAAAGAAATGCATTTTCAATTTAAAATTTGGGTTCACTGAATTTCTGCGAAATCGTTTCGAAGTAAAATGTGAAAATATAACGATTTTTTAATCCTCAGCATATTAATAGGTCTGGGCTGTGCGAGTTATTTCGCCTGGTATCCGACTTGATAAGTCTAGCCTTTTTTGAAACATAAAAGGAGCAGTATAAATATTTGAAATTTTTATAAGGTCGTGGGTGAAAAGTTTATGCAGACACTCGTATGCTTAAATGCAAAAGGTCAAAGGGTAGACATGTGCGAACTTAAAAGAATACATTCATCCACAGATTTTCTAAGCCGGCCCAATAAAGCGGCCCTATACTCTCACCTCACCATGGCAGTCACCGGGTGAGAAGTGCGAGTACCTTACCTCGAATGGAGATAGGGTCCTAGCCCCTTTGGAAGGTTGTCGGTTTAGCAGTGGATAGAGAGACCTGTCTTAATTGCTTCCGAACTGAGACACTTCTCCTAGCAGCCAAGGACAAGGAAAGGAACTTCAGATCTACACATATGGAATGTTAGGTCCCTTAAAAGATGCGCGTTCAGCCGAGCAAATAGTGTAGATCGGAGGAAGACTTAGGTAAAAACAATCCCCTCACTACGATTCGGATTCTGTAACAACGAGATGTTACAACAGAAACGAGGTTCGAAAGTTATTTACCAGAGAACCAAAAGGTCCAGCCAAGTTCGAACTGAAGCCTGTAAGCAATATCAAGGGAACATCGTAGTGGAATCGCAGTCGATGTTGTGGATTTGGAAAAACCATTTCTACAGACTGTATAACAGCGAGCATGAACCAAATCCCGCTGACCAAATGCGCTATTCAACCCAGGCGGAGAGGTTACCGACGAAGCAAACGAACAAAGTGAAAGTAGCTGCGTAGCTGGTTAAGAAACACAAAGCACCCTAAGCTGACGGACTGTGTTAGGCTTAAGCGAAACCACCACCTGTCTTGCCTTCAATTTTTATGCTCTCCTTTGAAAGAACTGAGAGCATAAACGATATTTATAAAATAAAAATGATACTTAACATCAGGGTTAAAATCGAACCCATGCGAAAGGGCAATAGACTGATACCACAGTGTAAGCGATGCCAAGAATTCAGGCACACAAGTGCCTACTGCCAAAAAGAACCACGTTGCGTGAAATGTGCCGGAAAACACCTGTCAACAGAGTGCAAAGTTGACATAAAGGCTCCAGCAGTTTGCGCCAATTGCCACGGAAACCACCCCGCGAACTATCGAGGATGCGAAGTAGCCATAGAGCTGCAAAAGGGACGAGAACCTCTTAAGGAAAATACTAGAGGTCAGAATCAAAGCCTAGGACGCCCAAAACCTGCTGAAACTCCTAAGCCAAAGACTCCAAAGACGCCAAAGCCGATCAAAAGTGGAAGATTGGCAAAGGAGGCGTCGACAAAAGGCGTAAAAGCTCCACAAAAGAGCGGCGCCAGTTCAAGTGCAGCGGAGAAACCACCACTGGTCGGACCGCAATCATACGCACAGGTTGCGGCAAACGAAAACAAGGCAAGATCGCCCATAACAGATGCAGTGTCTCAGATCCTCGCTGTAATCTTGGAGACACTTGAGGATCAGACTAAAATCAACAAAGTTATATTTGACAAACTGAGCAAGCTCGAGTTTAAGCCTCGAAAAAATTACAGGAGAACATGAATATGGAGCAGTTATTTAAAATACTAACATGGAATGCAAACGGCCTTCTGAATAAAATAGACGAACTAGAAGTATTTCTACGGGAAAACAATATTGATATTTGCATGATTACGGAAACTCACCTTAAAAACGGGTCTACACCCAAACTTAAAGGTTGACTATCACGCACATCACCCTTCGCAAAATTCGAGAGGAGGATCCTCCCTCTACATTAAGAACTGCATAAAGCACTTCAAGAACACAGAAGTTGAGCTAGACTCTATGCAGATCAGTTCAGTTTCTGTAAAAATTGACTGCTTAGATTATAACATTGCATCTTGTTATTTCCCGCCGGGATATAGACTGGTGGAAGACGATCTTGATCGTATGTATGACTTCATTGGGTCCAATTTTATCATTGGGGGTGACTTTAACGCGAAGCATACTTTTTGGGGCTCACGATGCAATTCAACAAGAGGCAGATTACTGTACAAAAATAGTATGAAGCGTGGGGTGGACTTTTTCTCCACGGGTAAGCCAACATATTGGCCAACCGATAGGAATAAAAAGCTTGACCTTGTCGATTTTTTCATCGCTAAAGGGTACCCCAAATAAATAAATAAATAAATAAATAAATAGAGTGGCGCAACAGCTCGAGGTGAACCAGGGCCAACTTCTCAACAATGTATGCTGGTGTGTTAATTTCTTTTACATACAAAGGGACCTACAATTTTTCGCCGAATCCGAACGGCACTTTGAGAAGTTTTTCAAGACAAATTATACTCTCGGAGGGCTTGTCAGACCCTCGCGGAGGTGGGGACCGTGAAAAAGAACAAGTCTTTTTTTTCAGGTGACGATGGCAGGATTCGAACCCAGGCCTCCGGCGTAGTAAGCACACACACTAACCACTACGCCACGGCACCCCAAATACCTTACGCGAATTGAAGAGTGTTATGATCTTTGCTCAGACCACTCAGGAGATATCTTGAAGATGGGTGGAAGACTGGCGAAAATAGAAAGAGCTCCTAGATTAGCTAGCAAAAACATGAACTGGGACGCTTTCAATGTGCCATTGAAAACTCCTTTCGAGTTAGAAACCGCAGTTGACAAATTCATTGAAGCAATTCAGAGCGCTGCTTGGAACAACAATTCGTCCCAAAAGAACGCAGTTAGCACCGACGGGCATGTACGTAAAACATATCCGCTCGAAATTGAAGAATTGATTCGTGAAAAGAGAAGAGCGCGTAGAAGATGGCAAGGCACGAGGGCTCCCCCAGACAAAACCCTATTGAACCACCTCTCTAACAAACTGAAAGGAATGTTGCAAGATCTTAAAAATCGTGAGTTAAGTCTATCAAGAAACCTATAATCCACTCGGCACCAATAAAAAAAGCTAACGGCGAATGGGCAAGAGAAGACAAAGAGAAAGCGAATTTGTTTGCTGAACATTTAGAAGAAACATTCAAGCCTTTCGACGGTCCGCCGTTGGCTGACGTTCTAAACAACAACGCGGAACCTGATAGCTTTAGAATGAAAAAAGTTTCGCTAATTGAACTCCGACAGACAATTAGCAAACTTAAAAATAACAAGGCCCCGGGTTACGACCTGATCACTGGCGAAATATTGAAAGAGCTACCAAAAAAGGCATTAGTCAAGCTACTTTATATGATAAACGCTTCTCTTAGACTTCTATACGTTCCAAGACAATGGAAAGCTGCCGAAGTCATTATGGTTCCAAAACTGGGGAAATGCGCAAATGATAAAAAATCTTATAGGCCCATATCGCTTCTGCCGATAATATCGAAAGTATTCGAGAAACTTCTGCTGAAACGATTACAACCAATAATTGCAGAAAGACGCTTGATCCCGGATCATCAATTCGGTTTCAGACCTAACCATTCCACAATAGATCAAGTCTACAGAATAACGCATGAAATTGAAAAAGCCTTAGAAGGGAAAAAAATATGTTCAAGTGCTTTCCTCGACGTATCGCAAGCCTTCGACAAGGTATGGCACGAAGGCTTGAAATGTAAGCTACGGCAAAACTTGCCGGAAGACATGTTTAAAATATTGGAAAATTATCTTGAAAGCAGACTCTTTCGTGTTAGGTGTAGTAGTGAATACTCGAGTTTCAAGCAAATTCGGGCTGGCGTACCCCAGGGAAGCGTCCTACACAAGAGACATACCTCTAGATGACGAGACTGTCGTGGCCACGTTTGCGGACGATACGGCCATCCTGGCAACAGATGAATCAGTCGAGTCATCAACGAGAAGCCTCCAACGAGCAATGGACAGAATTTGTGTCTGGACGAAGACTTGGCGAATCGCTCTTAACGAGAACAAGTCTACGCATGTGAATTTCACTTACAGAAGGGTTAACAATTTGCCTCTGTTCATAAATTCTGCACAAATACCTTATGCAAATGAAGCGAAGTATCTAGGGATGACACTGGACGCTAAACTAAGGTGGAAACCACACGTAAAGAAGAAGCGTGACGAGCTCGAGATTAGGCTCAGGGAAATGTATTGGCTTATCGGAAGATTTTCGAAATTAAGCATATATAACAAACTGCTCTTGTACAGGCAGATGTTAAAGCCGTCCTGGACATACGGTATACAACTTTGGGGTTGTACCAAGCTGAGCAACATGTCCATGTTGCAGACTTTCCAAAACAAGACACTAAGAGCAATTGTGAATGCTCCATGGTATATTAGGAATAGTGATATTCACAGAGATTAAGGAATAGCTACCGTGAGGGAAGAAGTAACAAACTTTGCTCGAAAGCTAAATGCTCGCCTTCATGTTCATTGCAACAATGAAATGATACGTACTCTCAACGAGACTCTTAACGATGTAAACAACGAGCGACGACTACAAAGAATAAGACCCTTCGATCAAGCGACGTAGGTTGAAGCCGCATGAATGAACGGCTTAGTAGGTGCATTCACTGGAAGGCAACCTATCCAATGCGATTAACACTATGGAAGCGTAAACTACTTGTTAAGTTAACTTAGTTGTAGTCAAGAAGTATTATGAGAGGGCGATAATTTACTACTATGAAGTGCGTTCTGGCAGTTTCATAGTGTCTCTCATAAATGGGTGGCACATTTTTAGCACATGGAAATCGGACATAACCAATATCGGCTACTTCGGTATTATATACCTGCTATATTGGGCGTATTGGTATCTTTGAAAGATTTTGGAGTTTAAGACTCCGTCCACCCTAGTATTCAACAAAAAAAAAAAAAAAAAAAAAAACCTGTCTTGCCTGTGGAGAGGACGACGATACAGCGGAACACTTTCTCTGTAGTTGTCCTGCCTTTGCTCGCATCAGGTGGCGGATCTTTGGGGCTGACGTGGTGAGTGCCGAACACCTAAGCTCTTCATCACTGAAGCTCCTTCTCATCTTTCTTCGAAAGACGGGTAAACTAAATACATTAATGTAAGATGTCTGCATGGTAGTACAATGACCAGTAGTTGTGTCTGCGTGCTCCATCGGATAGTAGCAACCTCCAACAAAAAAAAAAAAAAAAGCTGACGGACTAGACATTTTCAAAGCGATTGGCGATTGGTTTTTCAGGAGCATGAATCAACTAATCCGCAAGGTGAACCTTCCTGGTCAGAGAAAAGTATGCCTGATAGGTAAGGTTAGGATAGGTAGGATTGCTAGCAGCCAAAAGCCACCAGCTCACATAGGCCTACGAGGGCCCTTAGCGTCACCCTTTGGGGACAACCTGTAAGGAATAAAAATGTTAGTTTACATATATGATACTTAGTTAGTTGAAGTATCCTGAGCTTCGAAGAGAAAATTGGCCCAGCCGGAGTCCTTGCTGAACTTCACGATATTCGCCACCGGTATTTTTGCAAGTTTATCCAGCTCCTCAAAGAAGAGTTGTCCTAGAAGTTTAAAACATTGCCGGCTGCCACTTGGACATTGGCAGAGGAGGTGTTTCACATCTTCTGCCACTTCGGGATAGTGACAGCCATGCAAATGTAGTTGGTATAAATGAATCGAGAAACTGGTGTAGAATACAGAAACAAATTTTACTTCTCTCGTACACCTGAACGGAGTCGCGCTCATGTAAGTGTTCTTTTAAACTCCGAATTTGTTTGGTGTCTACACCGAACTTGAATTTTCGCCACCGACTTGTTTGATGGTTGAGGCTGTAGCTTTGATTGTTTATGTGAAGTGACGTTTCGACTCAAATTTCATTCGTGATTTTTTCGATCGATACAAACTTATTAAAATATCTCAAATGAAAAAACAAAATGAAGTCAAAGTAATTGGACATTTAATGTGATGACTGCCCCGGTGTAGCATTTGTCGTTCTATACAAAATGAAACCGATTGTACACCACGCTGGAATTGTCGCAAATACCGACTATTATTTGACAGCTCGGTGTGGCAGTTCGGTGTTCAAAAGAATACGCCATTAAATTTGCTGAGTGTTTTCCCAATAGGTTGTGACCTGCTATCACTTTTGTTGCTATGGCCAGTGATGGACTTTTTTGTGGTATTAGCTTTTTTGACTTGCTGCTGTCCATGGATGGCCATAACGCCTTTGTATGGCCGCAACTCTGCAGATTATTGCACCTATTTTGGGTTATATTTTGAATAGTTGTAGATATTTTGCCTGTTTCATAAGAGAGCTTAGGGTGAGCCCTTTTGTCCGCTGTAGTGATACATAGATGTGAGCCATGTTTCGCTAGCTCGTCAGCCTTTTCAACAATGCCGACATTATTCTGTCTGCTTAGAGCCCTTAAATCTGAGCGAAAGAGTCCTACTACGCGAGATTTTACTGTTGGTTTTGCCGGGCCTTAGTGGCTGCTTGGTTGTCTACGTTAATGGAAATACCCTCCTGTGATAGTTCCAATACTCTGGCCTTCTCGGCGGCTATAAGTATTGCCAGAATTTCTGCTTGAGGAGAAAGAAAGGAGGAGCTCAGCAGTCTTTTGCTTGTTGCGATATCGAGTTTCTCAGAGCAAACACCTGCTCCAGTACCTTCACTTGATTCAGAGGCACCTGTGTAAATTGTTTTCTCCGAGTGGATTACAACGTTATCCAGCCTCCAGTCTTCTCTGCTCGGAATGAGAATGGTGTAGTCTTGATTGAAGTCCAGATAAGGAGTTATGTGGTCTGTTGTACCTGCACAGCAACTCAGTGTGTATATGATTGAACTGTGCCCTGTAGATGTTGTACTTCAGTTGCCTGTCCCTTAAAGTCTTATTGAGCTTTTTGCAGCGCTTTCTTTAATAAACAGGTCCATATGCGTAAGGTTTAGAATTGTCTCTAACCCCATGGTAGGAGTGGATCTCAGAGCACCTGTGGTGACGAGACAAGCCATATTTTGGACCTTAGTTAAGGCTTTTTCTGGGATATGGAAGGGCCCCATTTTTTTCCGCAGATTCGGTTGCAAGTATATAGGGCTCTATATGCTTTTTTAACTCTTTTTTTTATGTTTAGGTTCCAGCTGAGCTTACTGTCTTGGATTATACCCACATATTGAGCGCTTTTAGATAATTGGAAAACCAAGCCTTCGAGTGTTGGTAGCTCTACATCCGGGATCCCTGGTGGGACTCGGAGAGGTTCTTTACCTGATCCCACCACCTGTTTTTTTTAACCTACCAGGGAGGCGACGCGCTCGCATCTCGGCTAGCATGACCTGGCTAGGAAGCCTGTCAGGAGGCATGCGAACAACGTGTCCAAACCATCGAAAAATCGATCGTTTCACTTTGAGAAGCTGCTGCTCAACATTAAGACCCACGAATACAGACGTTTTTCACTCTATTCCTAAGAATAACACCAGCAAAGCACCTCAGGAATCTTATTCGGCAGCTTGTACCCGCCTTCTTATTCTTTTGGTCATTATCCAAATTTCATGACCACAATAAGGGTTGGAACCAACACTGAATTAACAAGTGGGAAAGTGTAACAGTGCGTATGCAAAAGCCTCAGTCCATCTACGATGGATTGCCATAGCAAAAAAACTGCCACGCCTTCAAAGAGTAGGCGGGATGTAAAAATGTAACTGTTGAATGCTTTATACTAGGTAGTTGCATACATTTCGGCCTAAAACTCCGCCTTTTTAACTAAAAAAATCCCTTTTTTTAACGCCACGCCCACAAAAGTAGGCGGAGGCACATACAACATATACATAAAAGTTAGAAAATGCTAATATCTACAACTTTTGTCCTATAATTTTTTGTCAAATATCATATATATTTATTGAAAAACAGTCGTTTTAAGCTAAAAATCCCTTAAAAAGTGGGCGTGGTCAATGAAAAGACTAAAAATTGTTTGCGACTTCAAAGGCAATTACAAGGCGATATCACCTACTAAAAATGAATGCACTAGCGCCATTTTAACATAGCTAAAATTTGGAAAAAGGGTTTTTTAAAATTAGAGATGGTCGCACATACAAGCCTGTAGTGGGCGTGTCTGTGGGCGGATTCAGCTAATTTTCAAACTTGATCTGAAGGACTGGACTTCCAGCCAACCCACCAAATTTCAGCTCTCTACCTTAAAATTCAAAAGTTGTTTACATACGGACGGACGGACGGACATGGCTTAATCGATTCTCCTGTCGACCCCATTCATGTCTCTAAAAGGTCTTAGGGGTCTTCGGTGATCATTTCACTGTGTTACGAACTATGCATTTAACTTAATATACCCTGGGTCGGGTATAAAAACTAAAATCTTTGCTTTTACTCCGAGCTTCGCTTTCCTGATGAGCTTTATAGTCCCAAACGTAATTTCGAGGTCATGCTCCAAACTTTAGAAGAGTTTTTAATTTATTTTCTTAATTTTTACCCATTTCAGTAAGTACGGGTTTTGGTATGGACTACAATTTTTATTTAGATTTCTTTTATTTCGGTTGATGTCTATTCTTTTTTGTTTTCACAGTTTCAGTTTCCTCTTTCAAGTCTTAAACTGTTACATATGTGCGAAAAAGTTTCAAAGAGACACAATACATACTTTTTCTATCGGCAATTGAACGGGTATAAGAAGGAGGCGATTTAAAATAAATCAAAGTATCCCCACCAGACAAACATAAGATTCATTTGCCACGACCACCATTTTATTATCAGTTTGGCTCTCAAAAGCGAGTGACAATGATGTTTTCCAGAATGATTAAGTCCCATTAAAAACGTATTCGTGATAGATCTCCCATAAATGGACAATTTAAGTTTCCATTTTCGAGTCTCAAATAGTTAAAGGTGTGCGAAAATGATTAAATGAGGTTTGTGAAAAGGGTAAACCAGATTATTCTGACATGAGATTTGTTTTTAATTAATTATTTTTTATTTTAATTATGCCGCGAGGATTTTAATTTGTATGGTAAATCTTATGCTTTGTAAGAGATTAGGTGAAGATTAATGTAAAGCGGGGATTAGTGTTTGGTGGAGACATGTTATTACGAGAAACTTATTTTTGTTATGTTTTTGGGGAAAACATCCTCTCCGATTTTTATGGATAATCTCAAGATTTATAGGAGATTGGTTGAAGATTTATGCTTATCGTGGATTATTGTCCGGTAAAAAGTAGACCGATTTTCTCCCCGTATAAGGAGAGTAAGTGCAACTGATGGTAAAAAAAATTCCAAAAAGAGCATTTTAACCTTCGTCAAGAATCATTATATTTTTATTTTATTTTAATAGCTGTTTCTTACTTTCAAATTCAATTTCATTTTGTTTTCTTTAAATAAATTTTCTAAACATACAATAGATACAATATGATTTTCGCGGAGGCATTCAAACTTGAGTCGATATATTTATTTAAGTTCATGTTTTCTTTTATCTTTGTGATTAACAAATTCGTTATTATTTAAACTTACACAATGAGTTAACATAAAATAAATAAAGACGAAAATGCTTCGCATTAGCACGAATCCCTCCCGAGACGTTCTTGGCATCCAATCGAAAGTTTTAAAAACAGTTCAACGTCTCTGACTGGGAGAGGATTTGCACACGAGTCCTTGGTCTACCAATATAATGCAACAAACAAACCATTTAAGCAGGAACTTAACAACGAATAAAATTTCTAAAATAATACAACTATTGCTAGAGCACCAAAGAGAATCTCAATATTTTAAAGACAATAAAATCATTTATGCTAGGGCGGCTTACAACTTAGGTAGGAAAATAATCATTTTAGGGACATTCAAATTCAACCAGTCTACAAAGTCTCTTCAATATGTCATTCAGGGAAAATTCGATTTTTTTTTCTCATCATCTTTTTCTGTGCGCTGGAAGAGTGGCCTTTCTATTTTTCTGGTTTCGTCACTCGTGATTTGACGGCTTTCTCTGACTTTTTGCTTCGAGGTAGAGTTGTGCAACTGGCTGACATTGTTTTTTCCTGAAACGAAAAAGGTATTTGATCTTTTTATGGAGACTTCGAAATATGCTGAAAGTTGGAAAAAGAAAACAACACATTTTGACCTTGTGAAGAAAGATCCACACCTAAGCCAAAGATTTGAAAAAAAAAGCAAGAATCACAACACGGTATTGTTAGTACGACAAAATCATGGTCAAAAATGGATTGGGTTATCTCGAATCGGTGAGCATCATTTCTAAATAAGAGAAATCCAGAAGCAGCTTAAGCATTCAGAACAAATTTTAACGAATTCGAAATAGGCTCTGTAACTTTTCGACAATCTTCGTAAAAGTGGATTGAAATGTAACATTCGAAACTTCGGCAACTATTTTGCTCATCCAAAACAACAAACCTTAAAGCTAAAGTCATCGACATTGTGATATGGAATAGCATGGTCAATTAGAAATGATTATGATGAGATTATTATACAAGTCTGGTTCGAAACGGAGCGGTATGTACAGAGCAGTGGTAGGTAGCCCACACGAGGAAGGCTTACAAAACAAACACTTCTTACTGATTCTTGATGAGGAGCCGATTGGTTTTATATTTGAGTTTCACGATGGTAATCATCGGAAGGCTTTGTTGATTCCGGTTCAGGTGCTAGATTTGGAGGAACTGGTTTTTCTTTGGGCTCTGAACGAAACAAGGACGGCAGATAGGTCTTAAGAAGCCCTGCCTTTTTGGTCGACTTCTCAGGCATCGGGGAAGCGCTGCGAGAAGTCGACGCTATCGAGGATGTAGCCGAAACATTATCTAATTGTGGTTGAAGTGAGGATGGCGGTGGTGGAGCTTTACCCTTGGTGTGACTTGGCGACCTACGAGAAATGGGTTCAATGTGCTGAGCCTGTGCAAACTTCTGCAGGTCATACGATGGCTCCGCTATTTTCATTGGCGATTCAATGGCTGATCGGAAACTTTTCTGAATTTCCTCTAGCGACTCCTTAAGCGCTCTTGGGCCCATTTTAGGAACGATTTCTTCAGTTTTACTCTTTGTTTGGTCATTCTCTACAGGTGGCGTTACTGCTTTCTCATTTACCTTGGATTTATCTTCACCTGTCGGTGACAATTGGATTTCGGCATTTTCTACTTTGACTTCGATACTTTCCCCAGAAAGAGTATCCAAGAACTCATCTTCAGAATCAGAAGCGTCATCTTCTGCAACAAAGTCTAGGACCTCCAAGATTTTGGGAATTGCGTCTTCATCATTGTGTGGGTCCTGTTCACTGTCAAACCTACTTTTTTCGGCATTACCTAGGCTCTGCAAACTTTTCGACTCTTCAAGCCACTTTTCGAAGAGTTCATATTTGAGTTTTAGCTCTTTCGAGGTGAGTACGGAGGGTAAGTCTAAGGACTCCTCTTTGCATGTACTTGCAGTGGAATTGGTATCCTTTTCACTGGCTTTTGTGCTTTGCATTTGGTTTTGGAAATACAGTTGATTGGCGAAATAGATTTCGTCTTTCCAATCATTGTACGCCTCGCGAGTAAGCTCTTCGGAAGGTGATTCCTCGTAAAAATTATAATCAACAATGCCTGGAGGCATTGTATGACCAAACTTTGGTCGTTCATCCTTTTTATTTAACATAAGAAATAATTTTTGTAATTGACTATAGAAAAAAATTTATATACTTACGTCAGCTCTCTTTGCCTTAAGCCTGGCTCTGTTTGCATTTGTCATTGATGAAGTGCGACTGAGTCCGCCAGAAACTGGTTCGGCGCTTGAGTATCCGGAACTTATGTCTTCCGATGAGCGTATATTATAGCTGGGAAAAATAATGGAAATTATTTAGGAAAACACAAATTGATGGGATTTTTGAAATATTTTTTTATCTACATTCCGAGGGCGCAAGTAACGCCAATTCTGCTGTTAAATTTAGAGTTTGACTGTAAAAGGAAAATAAAAAAGTTCGAAATGATGGGGAAAAGCTTTGGGCTCATGTCTCAATACAGGGCTCAGTACAAGAATCGATTTTAGGTCCATTTAGCCCTTGGAACTTCGATCATAATACTTTTGGACCTAATCAATTGTTCCTCTTTATTTTTTACCTGTTTGCATTGCGCCGAATATGCCTTTTAAGTTTTCGAAACTTTGCGTTAGAGATTAGGTATTTAATGGTTACCTACAAAAGGAGAGTAGGTATTTTATGGTTTCTTCCTTGACATCCTGGCTTATATCTAAGCTAGATGCGATAACCCTAAATTACGTGGTCATTTTGTCATCAGAAACCCCTCTTAAACAGACTGCAGTTTACCGGTGACCACGCTCAATGCAGCTTGAGCGAAACGTTTGGGGTGAGTCTAGTATTGGACTTATTAAAAATAGTTATTAACGCGGTTAATCCGAAAAGTTTCTTGTCCAGTGGCAACATTGCCAAAATGCCACCAGAGACGCCGCCTCTGAAGTGCTGGGTTTCACACAGCGACCACAACGAAACCCCTGGTTTGACGGTGTATGCCGGCAAGCACATGCAGCTAAACAAGAAACATACAAAGCGGCTCTGCACAGAAGGACTACGAGCAGAGGAGGAGAGAGGAACACCGGCTTCTCCGAAGGAAAAAGAGAGAGCACGACAAGCGCGCGGTTGAAGAGACAGAGAGGTGTTACAACAGGAATGAGGTAAGAAAGTTTTACCAAAGGATCAAAAGTTCCTACCAAGGGTATAAACTTCGAGCTGAAGCCTGTAAGGACCATCAAGGGAACATCATTGTAGAATCGCAGTCGGTGCTCAGGATTTGGAAAGACCATAACGGCGAGGACGAACCAAATACCGCTGTCAGGCAGAAGGAACCATTCAACCCGGGCGAAGACGTTACCGACGAGGCATACGAACGATACCGCCCACCCGACCTAGAGGAGGTGAAAGTAGCTGTGTCTAAGCTCAAGTGCAACAAAGCAGCCGGAGCAGACGGCCTAGCAATCACACTTTTTAAATTCGCTGGCGATGAGCTGGGTAGGAGCATGCACCAGCTCATCGGCAAGATATGGTCGGAAGAAAGCATGCCCGACGAATGGAATTTGCCCGATCCTGAAGAAAGGAGACCCTCTAAGTAGTGCCAACTACAGAGGCATCAGTCTTCTTAACATCGCATATAAGATCTTTTCTGCTGTACTATGTAAACGCCTGAAGCCGTTTGTCAGCAATCTGATAGGCACATATCAGTGTGGCTTTAGGCCAGGAAAGCCCACCATCGATCAAATATTAACACTGCGGCAAATCTTGGAGAAAACCCAGGATTTCCAAATCGATACACACCACCTCTTCATGGATTTCAAGGCCGCGTATGACAGCGTCTATAGAGACGAGCTATATAGCGCAATGTCTAGTTTTGGCATCCCTGCCAAACTCGTCAGTCTGTGCAGTATGACGATGGAAAATTAACGCTGTTCCGTCAAGGTAGGCAAAGACCTCACCTACCCCTTTGACGTCAAAAAAGGATTTAGACGAGCGACGCGCTGTCATGCGACTTCTTTAACATCATACTTGAGAGAATTGTGCAGACCTCTCGCGCCAACACCAGAGGTACAATCTTTCAAAACTCCGTTTAACAACTCGCATACGCAGATGACATTGACATAATCGGTATAACAAAGCGTGATGTCAGTGAAGTGAGTATTGGGACCCTTCGTGAGTATTGGGATGCAAGCGGCGAATATGGGTTTAGCAGTCAACAAGGGGAAAACCAAGTATATGCTGTCATCAAGAAAAGACACCCAACACCAACGTCTTGGACAAAACATCACCATCGACAGCTATAACTTTGAGGTAGTTAGGGACTTTGTCTACCTGGGTTCCGCTATCAATTCAGACAATGACACCAGCGCTGAAACCAAACGAAGGATAACTCTTGCCAATCGCTGTTTCTTTAAGCTAAGAAGGCAATTGAGTAGCAAAGGCCTCTCTCGACTCTCTCGAGCAACTAAAGTGTCCATGTATAAGACCCTCATCATCCCAGTCCTGCTTTACGGTGCAGAAGCATGGACCCTGTCAAAGTCGGATGAAAACACTTTAGGCTGCTTCGAGAGGAAAATTCTTCGGACGATTTACGGTCCCGTCTGCATAGACGGAGAGTGGACGAGGAGATATAACACCGAACTGTACGGGCTGTACAGCGATACCGACCTAGCCAAAGAGTCAAAACACAACGTCTACGATGGCTGGGTCATCTAGAGCGGATGAACATCAACGCCCCGGCCCGGAAAATCTTTGAATACACACCGCAGGGACGGCGCGGTAGAGGAGCACCGAGACTCAGGTATCGCACGCAAGTGGAAGGGAACCTAAGCCAACTTCGAGTGCGCAACTGGAGACGGCTAGGTAGAGACAGAGCTGGCTGGCGAAGGTTGTTTGCTAAGGCCCAGGTCCACCCCGGACTGTAGCGCCACCTTAAGTATGTGGCGTTGGTCTGCAGTAACAAATCAATAAAAAAAACCAGGGGAATGACGCGTTTTTAATTAGATCATTCGCACATAAGCTTTAAACAGCATGTAAGACCGACGACACCTTAATAACAAACGAAATATAACTCTTATTAGAGAACAATAAAGCGGTAGCAGGCCTTCTTGCGACCCTCGTAATGAAGCGGGTAAAAAATTTTGACATCATTTTTCAAATCATACCTTGTAAATTCTGCTGGATTTTTAGTGACATCAACCTCCGAGAAATACATTCCGGTCGAGTGTCGAGTTCCTGAGGCAGAACGAGCAACTGGATTTCGTGGCCTTAGCATTCTCTGCTGTGGCCTAGTGACCTCATCAATCTGGAAGTGAATGAACCGTAAAACAATGATTCAAGTACATTTTATCTTAATTTCGCCTTCGACTTACCTCATCCTGAGTACGGTGAACATCAGGCTCTGACAAGTCACTCAGACTATAACTCCGACGAATTGTCTGGACCAGGTTACCTCCTCCCTACGAAAAATTCATGTAATTTCAAAATTTAAGAAAAACTTTACATGAATCGCTAGCAAATTATGTGTTTGTAAGTTTTTCTTAGTCAGCGTAGCAGCATCATACTACTTTTGTGTTAGCTATTCAAAAACCAATGAAAACAAACGAAATTGCTGGTGGAGCATGCTATTGTTTTCGGTGCAAAAAAGTAAAATTAAATCAAAATAACAAGTCGAGGGCATTTATACAATTCGAGCATTTATTGAACATGATAATAAAATAAAAATACGAAATTACTTATGTAACACGCACTCGACTCTTCGTGGAGAATTCGAACGCATGGAATTTCTAGCGCTGAGGTCGTGTATCCTAATTGAGTTACTAGCACAGCGATTAAATAATTAAAAAAAAGTCTACGCATTTCTATTACTACTTAGTTGTGTATATATGAGACTGTATTCGATGTTGGGGAAATTCGAAAACAGCAGGCAGGCCTGAGATTTTAGTACTGGTAACGCCCATATCGATGCATTGCAGACACCAAAGCATCAGTCACAAAGCAAATGAAACGCTCCAAAGTGTAGCGTGATGTGTAGAATGAAGCATCGCATTTGCTGTTAGTGGCTGCTTTCAGAGCTTGCTCATCAATGGCATACAAAGTTTTATTCTATTTTCTTGGAGATCACTTGATACTGATTTTCTTTCAATCGCACTTCCTGCCCTACTCGATGTCTACGTCGACGTCAGGAGTGCATTCGCGCAATTTACGTCGACCGCGTAGTGGAGCCTTACTTCCGGTCGGTATCTGAGAGGCTTTCTTCTCTGCGACTTTTTTATTGGCTCTGGTCTTTCTTTTCGGTGGCTCTCTGCACCGGACCGCACCTTCATCGGGCATATAGTCATCGTCCTCATTTTCAGCATACATTGCGAATTGATCGTCCTCCTCGGAAAACTCTTCATTATAGTTGACTGCATTTAAAGATCTGGATCTAATGACAACATCTGGGGGCACATATTGGCCATCGACGTCACTAGCCTCCGTAAGACGAGATCTGGCCGAGATTGAATTGTCTGATTGACTGGATACAAGCATTCTTTGATTTACGCCGATGCCGCCGTATTGAAATGTCTGCCGTTTTGTGTTGTTGTGGTTTTGTTGTCGATGTTAATGTTAAGCGAGAGTTGATGTTTCGCAAAAATCAAACCAAAATAACATAAAAAAAGAAAAGAAAGAACAAAAATAGAAAAACATTCTGGCTGATGTATTATAATGAAGTTTTTTAGGTGGTACAGAGAGCATGGAGCATGCAGTCGAACATTCTGCCAACATCAATCACTGCGTGTTGAAAACATTTGTTTTATTGAATGAATTTTGAAACAATAAATACGCTGTGTAGACCCATAACGAATACGGAGGCTGGTACCTGTTGAAAGCTTTTCTAAAACAAAACAGTCGAGTCCCAAAGTAAATGCTAGCAAGAAATTTTATATATGGTGACGGGATATGGTGCACACAAAAACAGCGAATTTGGGTTATTGTGTTATTTAAACAAGAAACATACAACAGAGTGTTAAAAGTATTAAAGCAATGAGTACTTAGTCCTGAAAAGGCAATTTTTGGCACCTGACAAAGAATTAAAACAGTCTGAAATTGCTGAGGAAGCAATTTCAGGCACCTGACATGCATTTAAACAGTCAAATTCAACTCTATCCTCATAAAGAGTTTAAGGTGAAAATCTAAAACAACTCAAAAAGTTTATTAAAATGTGCGATACCGTCGGACCCAAGAAAAATGGGTCTAATTCAATCGTACACTATTGTCGTGAAAGATGGCTGGAAGTTTAAGCCTTCGAGAAAAAACTTACACCTATCATCCATATTCAACTTCACTCTCCCTACCTAAGATAACTGGCCTCGCCACAGTGATCCCTTAACACTGGCACCCAACGTGGGGCCATTAATTTGGGCAAAGAAAAGGTTTTTTTAAAGGTTTTTTTCGCAATCGTTATAAGGACATCGCCGATAACAAAACTTGATCAAGTCGAAGGCTGGATGTGCTTATTACTCGGAGACTGAAACTACCTTTCAACTAACGAGAATTAACATGTGCAAAAGAAAGCGAGAATGCTTGAGAGCGAGAATATGCCAAGACAGTGTGAAAGTGGAATCAATGGAAGTGGAAGAAGTTAATCCAAACTTATGTTTCAACAGGCTTACAAAAATCTATATCAGGTCACTAAAAGGCATGTGTGTCCCAGGTTAGAAAAATTTAAGCAAAACACCTGGAAAACCATTGAAAATCCACACACTATATATAGTATGAGTTGACACACCAAAGTATTTATGAGCTAGAGAATTAACACCTATTATGTGCTACTATAGTAAAGATGCCTGTCATACGGCAGGAACAACGTTGCATCAAAAAACAAACTTTGCCCCTGGCCCCGACGCGATTTGAAGCCGACCTAACAAAGAACATACTGGCCGATTCACATAATTAAGGCTTGCTACAAGCTTGAGAAGCATAGCAACAAAAGCACAAAGAGGCTCATTTTCCGCTGTATTTTGAGGCAGGATAAATTGGCTAAAACCATTCATAATGTAGCCTAAAACTGATGAGAAAATCTACAGAGTTGCGGCCAGCAGCTAGTTAAAAAAGCGTATGGCACTCAAAAGACCATCGCTGGCCGTAGTTGCAAGACTGGTAAGAACAGACGACAACCTGTTGGGCAGACAATCAGCAAAATCAATCACTAACACCAATTATATTTGCAGGAGCTGGCATAGTACCAAATCGGAAGAAAATGTGAAACACCCCCACTGTGAATTTTTAAGTCACAACAGGCAAAAACTTTAACTTCTGCGACATTTCTTTTTCGAGGAGCTGAATGAAAGTTTAGGTCAGAGTTTATTGACATAGGCCGCCGTTTTAGTTGATGGATGGAGGATCTGAGAACAATTATGATAAACTGAGATTACTGTCGCAGACTACTGTAGCAGACAAAAGATCCTTTATAAAGGTTAGCGTTGGACACAAAACAGAGACCTGTGGAACCCCACGTGATGAGGTCACGTCAGTGTGCAAATATTCCCTTGCTTATTTTTGCGCAGACGATGCTTAATTACGCGTATCTCTTCCTGGTAAATACATTTTTTAGCTTGCGTCACAATTAACAAGAGTATTTAAAAGCAATCAATGACTGCACAATAAAAGGGCTTCATTTGAAAGCAAATAAATGCTTGGTCAATACCTAATCGGCCGTTTGAGCTCGACGTGCTTCCAAAATTTTTCAAGCCAATAGCAAATTGAGTTTTGTTAAGTCCGCGACCTGCCTGGGGGCTCGTTCTGAACCGCAAACGTTCGTGTTACAACAGCACAAAATTATCTTCGGTTGAATCAATGGTTGCTTGAGAAAGCTGCAGACGCTTTGCGGAAATCAATGATAGATGGATCCGTGTTTGTTAATTTGTATAATGTAAAGACACAACGAGTAAAATTTAGTGCCGGACCATTAGTAACAAGATGGAAGGAGCTAGGATAGAAATTGCCTGTTTGTCAGAACGCTTATATGGTTTTCAAAACGCGCTTGACTTTTGTTGCTATTAAGGCAGTGGTTGACATAGCCAAGGGTTCATAGTAGGAAGACATTGAAATAAATACTCAACGCAGTACTGCTCGTAATTACATCATGTCAGTCCTGCGATCAATACTGTGGAACCTGAAGTACGATGACGTCTTCTGCCTCGAAATAAACAGCGAGCCTGGAGTTGTAGGATTTGCGGATATATCGGTATTGTTGTTACAGCAAAAATACCGGAAGAAATTGTTAAAATTAGCATTAATGCAGCTTGTTAGACTGTGGCTAAAATCAGTTCGACTCACACTAGCGGAACACTTAACGGAAGCGGTACTTAAGCCTTCAGCCCAATGAATCCGTTGCGTGTGTCACGTCGAAGTACACAACTGACAACTGAGTTAAATATACACGTTCTTATGGGAAGCGGCTATAACAACCTCGTGACGTACGTCGCTCCCATAAGAACGTGTGTATTTCACCGAGTTTTCAGTTGTGTACTTCAACGTAACGGATTCAACGGATTCATTGGACTGAAGCCTTTATTTCTTGAACGAAACAAAGACAACTCGTAACACCCACAGTAGGTGGACATGAATCTGAGCCAGCCATCAAATATCTTGGCCGTATGATTGACTCCAAGCTTACATTCAACAAACATCTGGAGTATGTTGGCAAAAAAGCTTCCTGTATAATTAAAGTGGCTTTATATCATACAAAAGAAAACTTGTTGCGGGGTAAGCAGACAGGAACCTGCCTTCCGGGGCATACCTGTAAAAATGCACAGACAGGCAGACATACGCACAAGCATTTAACGAAAACGTTTAGGGGCACAACGTGATGACTTCGCTTTCGCGAAATCGCAGATCCAGTAGGCATCGGACCTAAAAACGAGTAGCAGCACCGTACAGCGCCTTTGGTGCCCTGGAAAGATCCCTCACCTCTATTGCGCAAACCAGAGGAGAAACAAGACGTGCTGCGGGATAGAGAAACAGTTTTTCAAGGTTTCACTGCATTATTGAGGAAATGTTAAGGTCAGAGGATGATTGGGCGCCAGTAACTTCTCCGCGCAAATATAGCTGTGGAGAATAGAGCAAAAAGGCCCAGCGTAAAATGCTAACATGTCCGGCAAAGTAATACATATGCGTATCCCAGCTGAATATTCAACATACGTAAGGCGAGATGGTCAAATTAAGAAGGCGAGTAAACCGATCACCGAAAGCTTAGCTGGTTAAAGATAGCTGATTTTAGCAGGATGATTTTTTGCCAAAAACACATTTTTTCGACATTTCGGCCGCTAGAACATCAGAATAAGTTATTTGTCATCAGAATAATTTAAATAACAAGATATGTTGATAAAAGAATTAAAAAATAAATGGGTCGACCCTGATAATGATCCTAGGACCGAGTTGCTATTACCTGCACCGAAGTCCCACTTTTACTTAGGGAGCATTCAAAAAGCATACTTTTTTCTCTGTGCATGCAATTCTGACCAATCATATTTTCTTTCTGATCTACATAAAAACAGATCAGTGAAGCACACATGTTTTTGTGCCTCATCGGACTTGTGACTATTCCATTGAACATTACGAGATGCAAAACTCATCCTCAGAAATGATAGGTGTCTCAGTGCCAACAAGTCGATATGAGCGAGCGATAGATATCCGTTTCTGTCTTGTCGTAACCCTGAAAACTCCCGCATCCAGTTATTAGCTAGGATAAATACATGAACTTGAGCCCAACAAATGAGAGTTTCCAGGAATAAATAAATAACCAAATCATTAAATAATGAAAACCGAACAAAAAGAACAGGACACAAACAAATTATTTATCAAATCGTCGCCTGTTTAACTGCAAAATGTGCATCCGGCAAAAAATTCTCTTCCAAACATAGAAACGACGCAAAAAAAATATTTTTTTATACGCGACTATTTTTAACAATGATGTCTCCCCTGTCTATTCTATCCAATTACCTAAAAAAATAAAAATTACCTAAATAAAAAATAAACGTCCTCCATTCAAAACAAAGAAAAGCAATTTTTCTTTTTTTTTCTCAATTCCCGCCAGATTCATATCACTGCCACACTTAATCGGCAAACATTCGTCATTGGGTAATTATTTCACCGATCAAGGCTTAACAGACTATACAAAATTCCTAAGCACATTCACTCCAGTGAGCACTAAGCAACACAGAGGAAGCACAGTGTGGTCATTTGGATCAGACTAGCCGCTAGTAAAAATCTCTCAACTGTGTCGGACACAAAAATTACCTCTCCATCGCTTAAGTGAAACAAAACAAAACAAAAAAAGAAAAACTAAAATTACAAAAATTATCTTGGGTTAGAGTAGAGCATGTAAACAGCGCAATCGAGAGACATGAATGGATGTTAGCAGAGTGTTCGAATGAGATGTTTTTTTTGCTGATGCTTTAAATTATACTCCAAAACGATGTAAATAAATAGTTACAGAAAAAAAGTGAACGAAATATAGTTTATTAAATAAAAAAAAACACATTAAAATACACATGATGACGAGATAAGAGAGCGAAAGAGACTAGATGAGAAGATGATGTAAGGTGCACTGGAAAAAATGAGTCTTTATTAAGAACTTTGCCTCAGCCAATAACTGGCGTCAACTGATGGCCACGATTAGCCTTGGCATAAAACGAGTAAAAGCATGTTAGGAGCTGTTATCCTTTTTTGGTAAATTCAAATTTAAAATCTATACCTTTAGTGCTGTCTGCATGATGACATTGGTGGCGTAGTTGACTCCCTTTGATCCGAGCTGTAGGACTGCCGAATAGCCGCGCTCCTTGGCTTGATTTAGGTATTCATCGATTTCCTACAACAAGATGAGAAAGTCAAAGAGACTATATTGAGGTGAACTGCTTTTGATGGTACCTGTTCCCTTCGAGTCAACATAGGATGAACGAACTTTCGATACAGTGTCGAACTGCCTTTGGTGGCGGGCGAGAGCAGCCACAGCACAATAATCACTTTGACTTCATAGTAGAAGGGGAACCACGACAGGAAGATATCCGTGAAGGTCTCGATACAATTGAAGAAGGCGTACACGATCCAGTACATCATCCATTTTACCTAAAAACAGATTGAATCAATAAGAAGAGAAACACAACTCATTAAAAGTGCACACAGAACAATTGATTTCAATTGCTTCCAATTGGCCACTTACATATTCCTTCACGTTCTTGGTCCGCACTGCCTTGTAGGATGCATAGGCTGGATACAAGGTACCAAAGGTCAATCTGAAAGCAGGAAAGATAACACTGTGAGCACAGCTTCTTGGCGAGATGAAAATAGCGATGAGAAAGCATATCCCGGTCGCAGTGAGGGACATCCGTGGTAGCGGCAGCCGCTGCAGCATCTCAAGAAAGCGCCCCACCATCGAGAGATTGTAGATGACTTTCTCCTCGGTAATGCTCGGCCCGTTGGCAAACACTTTTGCATGGGCTATTTGGGGTGCGTCGCTGTCGCTGCAGAATTCTGAATCAGTCAGCGAACTCAGCGACTCGGTCCCGGGATAGTTGTTAGCCGCCGCCGACGACCAATGGCGCTGTACGTAAACATCCATTCGGGGTGATGCGACCTGTGGTGGGGGCGGATAGCGCGGGGCGTTTTCATATTGATAAATCAATTCATCGATATTGCGAACGCGTCTAATTGGCAATGGAGGATACGGTCCCCCACCCGTGGCAGTCCTACGCATTGTCTAGCTCAAGGACCCGACGTCATCGAGTGCAGAAAGCGATTTCGAAATCCCGCCTACGGAGAACAGCTGTTTGGTGGAACTTTTTGAATGCAATGAAAAGCGGCCTGTTTCTAGTGTGCACGACCGAAGTGAACGGAGAACTGAAAATTTCCTAAACCAAAACCGACTCAATGGGGCGCTGGCACGCGTTCGAGTCCTAAAAATAGTCCGTGTGCTCTCAACATGGCGAATCAAATAGATTTCGGAGAGATCAGTAACTCCAACTGTTTGAAAAAGAATTGGGATGTGCGAGAACAGGAAACGAATGCCCCCTGGGAATGCAAAAAGAGGAGGGCAGCAGGCTAGAATTTTGTTCAAATTTAGACAGAGTTGACACCGATTCTCAATAAATAAAAAAAAACAGCTAAAAACACCGACAATTTAATCATGTTTTTATAAAAATTGCGTAACACAAAAGAAATCGAAATTTCGCGAGAAGAACTCGTTTTCTTTTGCGTGATGGTGACAACACTTGTGGTCCGTGGATCCCTTGTTGATTGGAAACGTGCGACAAACACGCGGGGGTCAGCAATCATCATCGACCAACTACTCGACGAGAGGGACGACTCTGCTGGCTGTGAGGTGGATTCTAAATTAATTTTATTGCTTTTCATCTTGTGTGCGTCAAATGACAAAAGATTTTCGCTTTCAGCTAGAGTTGCAGATTAAAAATTCTAGCGTGCGCCGACTCAAGTAAGTTCAATTAATTCCGAGAGGCACAGAGAGCAAATACATAAGGAAACGATGAGAATTGATAGCTTTTGTGTTTTGCAATCGATGCGACGCTATATATAGAGCAGAGAACACTGTTGGACTAGGTAAACTTGTAGGGATGTTTACACAAATTATGGGTGTTTCCTTGGTGTTGTTGCCCTGGTTGATGTGTTTTTGTTTACTTATTGGAATGTTATATTGCCATGTTAAGTTTATTTTTTTATGGGAACTAGAAAAAACTATGGGAGCTATTAGCATAAAAGGGTGTGAGATTACGATTTCAATGCTTTGCGATGATTTGTTGAATTTTAAATGTGTCTATGGCTTTCTTTGGCTTAGAAAGATTTCTAAACACGAGCTGAAACTAGTTTTCTGTTTGGTCAATAGAAACAGAAAGCAAAAACACCGACGGAATCTTATTTGCTGTCTCCTATACATTTTACCATTGTTCCAGATTATGAATGAGGTGGGTCGCAAGTTTAAGGACGCTGTTAATATCTACCGACCTAGCCAAAAGAGTCAAAACACAGCGTCTACGATGGCTGGGTCATCTAGAGCGGATGGACACCAACGCCCCGGCCCGGAAAATCTCCGAATCCACACCGCAGGGACGGCGCGGTAGAGGAGCACCGAGACTGAGGTGGCGTACGCAAGTGGAATGGGACCTCAGCCAACTTCGCGTGCGAAACTGGAGACGGCTAGCTAGAGACAGAGCTGGCCTGCGAAGCTTGTTGGCAGAGGCCCAGGGCCACCCCGGAAGCGCGCCACCTTAAGAAAGTAAATAAGTAAGTAAATTAATATCTTGAACAGATCTCTTCAACACTTTCCTTGATCTAAGTATCATTGGAGTTTGGGCAGAGTTGCGAAACTTCTTTCAATGCCTCGGATTTCTTCTCTTGCGAAAGTAAAACTTGACAATTCAATATTATGTACATAAGACGATTAAATGCAAGTCCAAAGGCCGATCTTCCCTTGTGTTAAGGCCTTATTCCTCAGCTTCACGTACAACATTTGTCAAACGTTTAAAATTGAATGCACATATTAAAAAGATAACCCTTGGTCGAGAGCTGTCACAAGAAAATTGTGATGATCACAGTTTATGCAGACCAATTTTTGTGATTTGTGACATCACTTGTCATAAAAGTGATTGATGTAAGAATAGATTAATCTGATAAGTCATGCTGTGATTTTTTTTGATTTCGTAAGCTGTGATCGAAATCGAATTACTGGTTTTGAACATCAAAAAACCTAAAGAAGCAAACCTCTGCTACTAAAACATAAGAACTAAATGTACGAATCTTTTATTTAGTGTCTATAGTTGCTCACACGATTCTTTCGTTCTAACAGAAACAGAATTGGGTAACAACTTTTTCAATGCTGTTATTTGCTCTTCATATTTCAAAGTAAAGTGCGAAGCGGCGATCGGACACCGGAAACCACCATAAACGTTTTGGTGGTGAACTCATAGCATTCAGAGCATTTCAAGCCATACGAACTGGATCTAAGTGATTATGCGGACATCGAAATTCGCAACAGTAAAGTTGAACTTACCGGTACATAGAAGTAAGTACTTACTTACTTCTATGTACGGCATAGTGCCCAGTTCAACAGTGTAACCAGACACTTGGATGCCATAAGCTTCATTGTCAGTTTGCTTTCAGCACCTTGCATAATTTACGAGTTTGGAGATTTTAAACAACCTCTGATCCAGTGGACGTCTTGGTGACGCGGATTACACTTTTCTGAAATCAATCAACACTCTGTCTACAATTGGTGCAAAGATTGTATATACTTTCCACTTGCTTGGTCTGCTTCAAGTTAACCATGTAAGAAACAATCTAAAATCTAAACCGAACCTTAGATCTCATCTTTACCAAAATCAGTGATGATGGCTTGGTATCCCATTGTGACAAACCACTCGTCAACTATCATTAAATCTTTATTTTTGTTTATTTAGTTCATTTAAATTCTCCTTAAAGTTTTGCCTCTTTTAGTTTTAGACGCTGCCTACAGCATAATTTTTGAAGAGCTAAACAATTTTGACTGGAGACCGTATCTGTCTTTAAACATCAATGATTTTTGTAATGTTTGTATCGTGTCATTAGCGGCGTTGCTTTTTTTACATGTGGCCGAAGTCTCTCCTATTAAAAAAAACAGAGCCTATAGAAAATGACGTTTTTATTTTGCCAATGAGGACTTAGAAGGCTGAAATCGGAGTTTTATGGCATATTCTCTTGTGCTCCGAACTGCCACACCAAGAGGTCAAATAATACTCAGTGTTCGCGTCAATTCCAGGGTGGTGTACACTCGGTTTCATTGTGTACAAAACAACAAATACTGCACCGGTGCATTCATCACGTTAATGTGACTTAATTTTGTTTTTTTTTTATTTTTCATTTCGTTGGCGTCGTTTTTTTTGTACTTTTTACTTAAAGTGAAATTTGATAGCCTTGAATCTCGCATACGACGGTGGCGAAAATTCGAGTTCTGTGTCGACACCAAACTGATTTGGAGTTCAAAAGAACATTTACATGAGCAAGATCTCCGTTCAGGTGTACGAGAAAGGAAAAAAAATTTTTTCCGCAATACGGAGTTAAATGCAGATCTTTAAATTTCTGGAATTTCATTAATGCTATGAGCAAGTCTGATGGTTACTCAGCCTCGCCATTTGTAGCTATTTTAGTTCTTTTTCAATCGATCTACTCATGAAATGACGCACCCTTTTATTGGGAATTCTTCGGCTATCTTGCCAAGACATCCACTTCTATCTTCAAAAATATTGAAATCTCCGAAGATGATGTCCTTGTAACCTTGAATAGCTTGGAATTGAACTTCAGCCCAGTCCCAATGGAATCCTTCTTTTTTTTAATTATTTAATTTAAGTTAACCTATTTAACCTCTCCTCAAAAACCCTTCGCTTGGAAAAATTGCTTTATAATCACTATTTTCGAAGTGGTTGTTTGCTATGCTTGTTATCGGAAAGACTACTTCCACTTTAAAACCATAATTTGAACCAATCAACATGACTTTGTAAAGAAGCTCTGTCTGTTCCCAAAATTTGTTATATCGGAAATCGGTAGTCGGCAATCACATTGACGCCATTTGTACCGACTTCAGCAAATTATTTGATTGAGTTGATCACAATGTTCATACAGTGGCTATCTTCCTTTTTAAGTAAACGATTTCAGTTTATGATCTTCCGTGGCAATAGTTCAAACCAGTTCTTTGTTTCCTCCGGGGTTCTCCAAGGTAGCCACATCGGCTTCTTCTTCAATTCAATTAACTCGCTATTACCCGCGACTTCGTCCGCATTGAATTTAAAAAAAAATACGAATGTCGTGTTTCTGGTATTTTCTACTAAATTTTAGATATCATTTCGATTAAAATAGAAACTTTGGTTTGTCGTAAGCGGAAAGGTGTAAGAATTGATAAAGAAATGTGTGAATTAACACCTTATTTTGACAATCCGTCACGTCGAGGTGAGGTACACAACTGCTAACTCACACTCAATAAAGACGTTAGAAAGCGAAATGTGAGGGACTTAAGTTACTTCGCATAAAAACATCTGTATTTAACTGAGCCGTCAGTTGTGTACTCCAGTGTGACGGACGCAACGGATTCATTGGGCTGGACGCCTTTTTCGTCCCTATAAGCAATTTAAACAGAACACTTTCGCCTCGGAATTTGATGTGGGGATTGAGGACAGAAATTCAAAGTAAAAGATGTAGGTAATCTTTACTTATACAAAGCATGATCAAAACATGTGTAAAGATCATTTTTATATAATATGTAAAAGGTATCGAAATTTAGAGCGAGAAGCAATGATGATGACTGTGCGAAGCGATTTATGACGTGTTACACTTACGCCATTTTAAGAATTGGAATTAAAATATGCAGTCGGCATTTTCTTCGTGACACTTGGCATCAGCTTGACGGAAATCTTTTACAAAAAGATGAAATGAAATGGAATTTTCGACCTGAGTTGGATTTCCGTATATACATATATCATCCTAAGGAATTCCGACCCATAATATAACTTGTTCGTATGCAAGAGTTGACTTATCGGGTGGAAATAAAGTCGAATCACAACCAGCGCCAGTCTTCGCGCACACGAAGTTGAAAAGTCGAATAGGCTGAAAATGTTCAACTGACAGATAAGTATACTACACACAACAACGCTTTTACCTACTTCAAACGGACAGAACTCGAGTTTCCATGTCGAGTTATGGCCTTTTCGGTTGGTCGTCCGGGAGCGTCCGGGAGACTTGTGGACTCTTCTGAAACTGTTTTCTTGGACTCGTTTGACAGTTCGTTAGAAGAGAAATTTCCTTCTGGTCTTGAATCCAGAAGTACGCACTGAATGAATGATTGAATACATGTGTCAATGTTAAGTTGGGTAAATGTCATTTATCCCCTGTAGAATAACTTTTGCTTCACAAAAACAACGCAAGACAAACTTCAAAATCAAGAAAAACGTGTTTGGCTGTTCGGAGAGAAGTCCCAATCCGGGAGAACAACGCCCTGATCCAAGATCGCCAACCGAAAAGGCCATTAATTCCTACTCTGCATGGAAACGCCACCTTTGACATCTAAGGCGTCACCAGTCGCGTGGTGTAGACGTCACCAGTCACGCCACTGTGTCCACCAGTAGATGTTACGTTTCAAACGTGATATCTACTGGTGGATATAGAGCTTTTGATAGTTTGACGTCTACTGGTATTTTCAATGACCAGTTTGTGCTGTAGAAACAGTGAAAAAGACCACAAAAGGAACGGATTCAAGGAGATCACATCCTTGGAACACTTTTTCGATGCTTTTCATTTATTTTATTACAATAATTTTTAGGTCAATTCAAAGAACAGAATAAGCAGTATCACTTCTTTTCTCATCGGAAGTTTATTAATATTATTATTACTTTATTATTAGTTTATTAATAATTCGCACTTCTACTGAAACTATTGAATTTTTTCATACAAAAAAGCGATTTGCTTGGAATCCCGGTCGAAAAATGTGAAAGACGTCAGATTTTGAAAGTCGTGCTAAAAGGTTCATTTGCGTGTACGTTTGTTTGGACATTTCAGTGAACGTGAAGTGACTCTTCTATCAAACACATAAAAATATTAAGTTTTGGCATTTTATTTTAAAATGTCTTATGGCCTTTTCGGTTGCCGATCCCGGATCTGTGCGTACTTCTCTCGGATTGGGGCTGCGGCTGTACATACGAACAGCCAAACACGTTTTTCTTGATTTTGAAGTTTGTCTGGCGTTTTATTTGTGAAGCAAAAGGTATACTACAGGGGATAAAAGACATTTATCCAATTTGGCGCATGCATTGTTTGATTGTGTGAGTGCTTCTGGTTTTGATTCTGAATTCAAACCAGAAGCAAATATTTGTTCTATCAAAAAGAATAGGAACTGTCAAACGAGTCCAAGAAAAGCATTTCAGAAGAGTCCAGAATGCTTCCGGACGCTCCCGGACGACCAACCGAAAAGACCATTAAGTTAGAGCGAACAAAAATTGCCCATGTCTAAGGCGTTTATGACTTGCTTAAGTCAGTGTACTTTTTTTTTTTGCATCAAAAGTGTATTCTGAGCGTTTTCCGGACAAAGATGCTCACAAAAAAACGTGTAATGTAGTTACTTCTTCACTATTTTTATAAGTTTAAAAAACATCAAAATTGTGTAAGTTGCAGGTTGTAACCCTTAATGTTTTTCTTTTATAATTAACTCGCGATCAAGGGGTTATGATTACCCTTAAGATGCGTAGCACATTACGGGCGGAAAGAATTTAAAGATAGAAAAGAAAGAAGAGAAAAGAAATTCTTATCCAAAACGCAAATACTGATGAGGCAGTATGGAACATGAAAACCCTGCATAGAAAACCCAAAGCTTACCCCCGCAAGTGTTATGCCTTTACGGAGAAAAGCAATAATATAACTAGCAGAGTATTTCATAAATGCATCTGGCATGCATTGATTGTTGTCCATTCTGTTTGCGTATTGGAAGAGAAAGAGGTGTTTAATATTCGACCGACCCTAACCTGGATAGCAGACGCTGACCAGGAAGCCGCTCATTTGAGACAGACGCTCTTGGATTTTTCGTTTGTTGCTGGTTTTGGACCGCCCTAGATATTTTCCGTACCAGCACCCATTATATCTGGTGAGCATTCCCCTGGAGAGGCGCCCAATCGGGAACCAGCAACCCCAGAAGGAAGGGTCTCTCATAAACGTGTGCAAAATAAAAAAGAAATACGATCATTAGCTTCTTACATTTTTTCTTTTTCAACCAAGAAGATTTACTGCTTTTGTCAAACAGAGCTAGTCCAGTTCTATGTACATGATGATGATGACGATGAACTATGTCCCACTGGCTGGCACTTAGTTCATTTTGTTTGAGTTAGTTCATTTCATGTGTGGTAGCTAGTACACAGTTCCCGCATCTCAATATCCACAAAGGGACATGGAGATCTCCCGATCAATCAACCGTCAGCCAGATTGACCACATTGCGATCGACGCAAGGCACTCCTCCAGTATCATGGATGTTCGAACTTACCGAGGGGCCAACATTGACTCGGACCACTACCTTGTTTCCAAGGTACGGCTGCGGATATCCCGACAAGCGCCAAGTAATGGAAATACTGTGAGGAAGTTTGACGTCGGCCGACTACAATCGCAAGAGATCGCCAGTTCCTTCGCCAATCGAGTCTCTCAAAACCTTCTTCGAAGTCCTATGCAGCCAGCATCAAGTATTGATAGCCAGTGGCAACATTGCCACAATGCCATCAGAGACGCCGCCTCTGAAGTGCTGGGTTTCACACGGCCACCACGACGAAACCCCTGGTTTGACCATGAATGCCAGCAAGCACGCACATACAGCTAAACAGGTAGCATACAAAGCGGCTCTGCACAGAAGGACTAGACCTGCTCGCAAGCTCTACGAGCAGAGGAGGAGAGAGGAACAACGACATCTACGAAGGAAAAAGAAAGAGCACGAGAAGCGCGCGGTTGAAAAGATAAAGAGATGTTACAACAGGAATGAGGTTAGAAAGTTTTACCAAAGGATCAAAAGGTCCTGCCTAGGGTATAAACTTCGAACTGAAGCCTGTAAGGACCATCAAGGGAACATCGTTGTAGAATCGCAGTCGGTGCTGAGGATTTGGAAAGACCACTTCTGCAGATTGTATAACGGCGAGGACGAACCAAATACTGCTGTCAGGCAGAACGAACCATTCAACCCGGGCGAAGACGTTACCGACGAAGCATACGAACGATACCGCCCACCTGGAGGAGGTGAAAGTAGCTGTGTCTAAGCTCAAGTGCAACAAGGCAGCCGGAGCAGACGGCCTAGCTGCCGAACTTTTTAAATCCGCTGGCGATGAGCTGGTTAGGAGCATGCACCAGCTCATCTGCAAGATATGGTCGAAAGAAAGCATGCCCGACGAATGGAACCTCAGCGTTGTTTGCCCGATCCTAAAGAAAGGAGACCCTTTGAGTTTGGCCAACTACAGAGGCATCAGTCTTCTTAACATCGCATCGGTAAGATCTTTTCTGCTGTACTGTGTGAACGCCTGAAGCCGTTTGTCAACAATCTGATAGGCACATATCAGTGTGTCTTTGGGCCAGGAAAGTCCACCATCGATCAAATATTCACACTGCGGCAAATCTTGGAGAAAACCCAGGAATTCCAAATCGATACACACCACCTCTTCATCGATTTCAAGGCCGCGTATGACAGCATCTATAGAGACGAGCTGTATAGCGCAATGTCTAGTTTTGGCATCCCTGCCAAACTCATCAGTCAGTGCAGGATGACGATGGAAAATTCACGCAGTTCCGTCAAGGTCGGCAAAGACCCCTTTGATGTCAAAAAAGGATTTAGACAAGGCGACGCGCTGTCATGCGACTTCTTTAACATCATACTTGAGAGAATTGTGCAGAACTCTCGCGCTAACACCAAAGGTATAATCTTTCAAAAGTTCGTTCAACTACTCTCATACGCAGACGATATTGACATAATCGGTAGAACAAAGCGTGATGTCAGTGAAGCCTTCGTGAGTATTGGGACGGAAGCGGTGAATATGGGTTTAGCAGTCAACGAGGGCAAAACCAAGTGTATGCTGTCATCAAGAAAAGACACCCAACACCGACGTCTTGGACAACACATCACCATCGACAGCTATTACTTTGAGGTAGTTAGGGACTTTGTTTACCGCTTCCGCTATCAATTCAGACAATGACACCAGCGCTGAAATCAAACGAAGGATAACTCTTGCCAATCGCTGTTTCTTTGGGCTAAGAAGGCAATTGAGTAGCAAAGCCCTCTCTCGAGCAACTTAAGTGTCCATGTATAAGACCTTCATCATCCTAGTCCTGCTTTATGGTTCAGAAGCCTGGACCCTGTCAAAAGCGGATAAAAACACTTTAGGCTGCTTCGAGAGGAAAATTCTTCGGACGATCTAACGTCCCGTCAGCATAGACGGAGAGTGGAGGAGGAGATATAACATCGAATTGTACGGTCTGTACAGCGATACCGACCTAGCCAAAAGAGTCAAAACACAACGTCTACGATGGCTGTGTCATCTAGAGCGGATGGGCACCAACGCCCCGGCTCGGAAAATCTTCGAATCCACACCGCAGGGAGGAGCACCGCGCGGCAGAGGAGCACCGAGACTCGGGTGGCACACGCAAGTGGAAGGGGACCTCAGCCAACTTCGCGTGCGAAACTGGAGACGGCTAGCTAGAGATAGAGCTGGCTGGCGAAGCTTGTTGGCTGAGGCCCAGGTCCACCCCGGACTGTAGCGTCAACTTAAGTAAGTAAGTTTATTTTATGTTCGGACTTAGTTCCCCAAAAAATATGGGAGTTGGTTCATACGAAATCCCATTTTTGTACAACGACCAATCAACTGGCTACTGGCTTAAGAATCGGAACGCAGACTCTTCAAATACTGCAAGAAACCTTCTTTACTGAAGCGCGGTTAATGGTAAAAGTGTTTAAACAACCTTTCCAAAAAGCTATCAAGCTTTCAGCCCGATGAATTCGTCGCGTCCGTGACGTCGAACTACACCACAGACAACTGAGTTAAATATACACGTTTTTATGGGAAGCGGCCCATAGAAGAACTTCGCTTCCCATAAGAACGTATGTATTTCACTAAGTTTTCAGTTGTGCACTTCGAAGTAACGCATTCAACGGATTCATTGGGCTGAAAGCTTTAGAGAGAGAAGACATGGTACAAGGAGATCCACCACAGGCTATTCAAAAGGTTAGTTCAGCTTGATAGCCTTGATGGCTTACCTGCGGAGCTGTTTTAATATAAAGTTGATGTTTTGGCAAGGTACGTGCCATAAATCACTAATTACCAAGTGCATCGGCAGGAAGCTTCTGGCGCCCTATTTTCAAGAATGGGAATCCTATGCCTTGCAAGAACTATCCAAGCAAGAATTATCCCTGCTAAATCGGTACATACTAATGTGGTTTCTAGCTACACTAGGTATAATGGCTGCACTTCGAATATCATGGCGAGACACAATCTCTTTATCGATTTAAAGCCTCATATTTTGAATGCATTAATCTTCAGGACAGGACCTCTACCCTTGATCAAACTGTAGAACATACGCAGTGTGATATGCAAACATGCACTGGATTTCGGAAAGAAGATACTAATTCAATTTGTTTTAGGAGGTGATAGTGCGAAGGCACAAAAGACGGTTTCTTCAATAGATTACACTTTTTATTTCAATCATAGAGTTAATATGAGGTCGTAAATGCCGAGTTTTTCTTTTATAGAATATTCTAGAGTGAAAGGAATCAGTTAGGTAAAGGAAGGTGGAAACAAGTCGTGTTTAAATTTCAATCGATAGGTACACACCATCTAATACACCATCAATTATTTCATAGCCCGACATCACTTAAAATAAAAATAAAATCTAGATACCGCCTAATAACTATTCTTTTTCTTGCAGCGCGTGTCGTCCCACAGCACAACAGAAGAAACCGTTCATTGCACCCGATACCACTACGGAAGTTGAGGTTTCTTTTTTCGACATCCAGCCCACTATTAAGTCTGTGGTCTTACGCCCATGTTCTCCTCTGTAAGAGACACTTTTTTGCATATTTTCAGCGAAAACAGACAACAGCCAACCGAACCAGCCTATGATTCACGGTCAATATCCCAAGTAACGTCACAAAAGCCAGCCGAGATGTCTTTAAATAAACTCCACTAGGTTGTTTGCCATCAAACTTCCAAATAGGGAATCGACAGAGGCAAGCAACAACTAGTTACATTACCTTAAGAAGGCGACAATAGAACCACACGAATGACGAATGACCCACAAGTGCGCTGGCGGCGGCAAAACAAAAACGGATAATGCACACAAAAGACGAGATAGTACCGTTAATTGTCACGCAATTAATTTGAGATGGAATTTCACATTATGGAGCAAGTGCTGAGCTACATTAAAACAAAGAATCTTCTTCAAGACGTGTTCCTCTTTCATCGGCTTTTGTTTCTCGATTTTGAAGTGGTTGTCTTTGGAGTAAAATCGTTAAATTTCATTATTTTTACCCCTAAAATTCCGGGTGGTTTTGCCAATAATACTGTAGACCAGGCTTGTCCGAAAGAGGCCAAACGCCGCCTATTAACGGTGCAATGTCAAATTAATTACCAGTCTTGTTAAGCCGTTCAACTAGGTATCAAAGGAGAACAGCAAGAAAAAAAAAACAACAAGGACGTGCATGGGGGAATGCAAATTTAAAATCGATAAGCCCTTTGAGATTGCTTCGAGCAGTTTTATTGATCCTGAAGAATAGTTTTTTGGGGAAAAATCTATTTCATACTCACATGATTAATCGGGATATCAGTGCACTAATCATTGCGTTGCGTGATCAACAAGTTCCCATTAAAATAATTTTTCTTCTGATTGAAAATCCTGCGAAGACTTCTTTGCTTTTCTGTATTCTATTTCCCGAAGGATACAGAAGAACAACGCAACGGAACAAAGAAAATGGTGTGGCCCAACGGATTCCCGTTTGCCTCGTTGTTCGATTAATTTAATTCGACTTTTATGCGATGCGGATTGAATTAAAATACATTTCAGAGATTTATTGATAATTTTCACTAAACAAAATAAAATAAAACTAGTGTATTTTTTAGCACGCACAAACAGAAAGAAATTTTTGTGTACAACCGTCCAGCGCACAACTGAGGAGACGACACAGAAGACAGAACAGAAAACACACAAAACAAAACACTGCAAAACGAACTGAAAATGACAGCAGCTGTCGAAATTTGGTTTGAAGAAAATTCTCTATAACACCAGCAGTGGCGTCTGTAGGTTCAGAGTGAAAGTGCAAGTTATTGTACAGTTGGAATTGACTATTTTAATAAGCCAAACATATTTCAATCATTTCAGAAATTTTCAATCAATTTACAACGTTCTAAACACACATTTTATAAAACAATTAGATTTGCCGTCGAGTCACAATGCACGTAGTGGTAGTATGTAACGGTAGTAGTAGTAGAAACCACGAAGCGCTGCGGCGCTACACCGAAAAAAAATCCCCCACAATAGCGTAGTACACTTCTGCCAAACAAAGTTATGCCATGTCTCCACCGAGCACTAATCCTCGATTAATATAAATCTCAAATTTAAATTCTCTCGACAAGCGATTAAAAATAAATCCTCTCATAAATCCTGTTCACCCTATTCACAAACCTATTTTGTGCACCTTTGTAACAGTTTGAGAATCAAAAAAGGAAACGGAAACTGACCTTGTACGACAGATCTGTCACAAGTTCGTTTTCTATTGTGACTTTTACTGAGGAAATCGTTTAGCAGGGTAATGTTTATAGCCAGTCCGTGTTAAGTTTGTATATTGACTGATAACAATCATGAATCGGGCTTTCTTTTTGCACGAGTAAACTGACGAATGTTCTAAAAGTCTTGTTTGAGAATCCTGGCAGTTCTCTCGTTACCACTACAAAGATAAGGCTCGCGTTTATTTTTTTTAATGAACAGCGTAATAACGATGTTATATTTCTTCCTCCACTCTCCATCTATGCAGACGGGACTATTGATCAGGTATAATGAGATAGTCATCCTCGCTGGGGTGCCTCTTTTTGCCACCAAGTTCGATTTTCGGCTCGCTAGGGAAAATGCTGCTGTGAGCTATCATGAATGTGTTAGTGAGTTGCAATGCTACTTAATGGGGTGCAAAAAAATTCAATAATACAGTCAACCAAGCTCGGAGCAAGATTTGTGCGTCCAAGGCCAAAATTTATGCCATGTTTTAGAGACGATTAAAAATAAATCCCAAAGGGGCTTCACCGGACCTATATAGGATTAGTTTGACATGAACACTCTGTTTCTGTCATATTGACTCCGCTGTAAAAAAAATCACTATAAAAAAAGTACTTGTGACAGATCTGTCGTACAGGGACAGTTTCAGTTTCCTTATTTAATTCTCAAACTGTTGTAAAGGTGCACAAAATAGGTTTGTGAATAGGATTTATGAGAGGATTTATTTTAAATCGCTCGCCGAGAGGATTTTAATTTGTATGGTTAATCGCGTGATTTAAATACATAAATAAATAGAGTGGCGCAGCAGCTCGAAGTGAACCAGGGCCAACTTCTCAACTTCTTCACACACAAGGGGACCTACAATTTTTGAGAAATTTTTCAAGACAAGTGATACTCTGGGAGGGCTTGTCAGACCCTCGCGAAGGTGGGGACCGTGAAAAAGAACGAGTCTTTTTTTCAGGTGACGATGGTAGGATTCGAACCAAGACCTCTGGCGTAGTAAGCACACACGCTAACCCCTACGCCACGGCACCCCGCGTGATTTGTAGAAGATTCAATGAAGATTTACATAAATCGCGGATTAGTGCCCGGTGGAGACATGGTATTACTCTTACTATGTCTCCACCGACAATTTATTATAAGAAGATTAGCGTGAGACGATTAAAAATAAATCCTAAAGTGGCTCCATCGGACAAATATAGGGTTAATTTGGCATGAAAACTCTGTTTCTGTCATTTTGGCTCTCAAAAGAGAGTGGCGATGTCATTTCCCAGGAGCGAAAATCAATTAAACTAAAAGTCGCAATAGAAAACATACTTGTGTGAGATCTGTTGCACAGGGACAGTTTCAGTTTCCTTTTTTGATTCTCAAACTGTTACAAAGGTGCAGAAAATAGGTTTGTGAATAGGGTGAATGGGGCTTATGAGAGGTTTTATTTTTTGATCGCTTGCCGAGAGGATTTAAATTTGCATGGTAAACCGCGTGATTTGTAGAGGATTTAATAAAGATTAATATTAATCGAGGCTAAGTGCTCGATGGAGACATGGTATAAGGTTCTTGTAGAGCTTTATTATAGATACAATATGTTGCCAAGCAAGCGTTTGCAGAATTTCTGTTTAACAAAACCTAAATATTGCATGATAAAGTAGATAATCTGGATAAAAATATTTTCATTGACGGTTCTATTACTGGTGTATTGGAAATGAGCTTGGTAATATTTATTAGTAGATGACCTGCAATGATTGATTTCCATCCGAAGAGCCGTCATTACCATGAATCTAAAAGGTAATGAGTTCGGAAATCACATTTCAAACTTAAATTCAATTTCTTAGGCTCCAACCCACCGCCTTCTAAACTTATGCGAAAAAGGAATTTTAATGCGGAAAACAATGGGTTCACAAGTTTTATTTTTTCCCCGATTTTCCCTCGTTTTCAATATGTGTAGATTTATCACTGCAGGCAATAAATGCCCACATTGAAAATGATTACAAATGTTATTGGCAGCTTTTTTCATTGCGATTGGCATTTTAATTTCCTTTGGTTTGAAACGCAGACGCAGCGTAAACTTAACTTTGAATCTTTCGGATTTTTTTTTTCTCCTAAAATTATCCATGGCCATGGGGCCCTCTTCTACCCTAAAATATGTTTTATTTTTTTTATGTGAACAAAACTGTCATTCGATTTGTTGTCTCTTTTACTCTTTATACACCTGTCGGAATCGCCTTTTGTCACGTTACATAAAAGCAGCTTCCCGTTGCCCGTAGTTTTGAAGTGATAAATTTATTTTTCTTGCACTTGTTCCGCATTGTTCACCTCAACCACTTGCTGTGTATTCTCTCTTCGTTGTCCTTAATAAAACGTATTCAAGATGTCCTCATTCCTCAAAGCCTCCAAAGTGAGTAGTCTCATCAAAGTAATTCCTTCGCCGACCTTATCTAATTAGCATACAATTTGCAAAGATTATTGCGGGACAAGCACGCAACTTTAGCTCGAAAATAAACGATGTGGTAATCGTATCCGCTGCTAGAACTCCAATTGGAAGTTTCCAAAGTTCCCTGGCGCCGCTATCAGCCACCCAATTGGGAGCGAATGCAATCGAAGCTGCGGTGCAGCGAGCCGGTATCTCGAAGGAAGATGTTAACGAGGTCTACATGGGAAACGTTATTTCCGCGGGGTTAGGTCAAGCACCTGCTCGGCAAGCGGCTATCTTCGCGGGGCTCCCGAAAAATGTATGCTGCACCACTGTTAACAAGGTTTGCTCTTCAGGCATGAAGGCCGTGATGATTGCATCTCAAACTCTGATGTTGGGCCAAGCAGAGGTCATTGTAGCCGGTGGCATGGAGTCAATGTCGAATGTGCCCTATTACCTAAGACGTGGTGCCACACCCTACGGAGGAGTAAACCTCGTTGACGGCATATTATTCGACGGTCTGTGGGATGTCTATAACAAGTTTCACATGGGCAACTGTGCCGAGAACACAGCTAAGAAAATGGGCATCTCTCGTAAAGCCCAAGATGACTTTGCAATCGGTTCTTATCAGAGGTCGGCCAAGGCGTGGGCTGATAAGGCATTCGATGCTGAGATCGCACCAGTAAAGATCCAGCAAAAAAAGAAAGGTGAAATCGTCATCACCGAAGATGAGGAGTACAAACGGGTGAACTTTGATAAGTTCGGGCAGTTGTCAACTGTGTTCCAGAAGGAGAACGGTACCGTTACTGCTGGAAATGCGTCGACCTTAAACGATGGCGGTGCTGCGATGGTCTTGATGACTGCCGATGTCGCTGAGCGCTTTAAACTGAAGCCACTCGCCCGCGTTGTTGGCTTCCAGGATGCGGAAACCGATGCCATTGATTTCCCCATTGCTCCGGCGCTTGCCATCCCAAAGCTGCTTGAAAAGACTGGTGTCCGAAAGGAGGAGGTTGCCATGTGGGAGATCAACGAAGCCTTCTCCTTGGTCGTCGTGGCAAACATTCAAAAGTTGGATGTCGACCCAGCCAAAGTGAATGTTCACGGAGGAGCTGTATCAATGGGTCACCCAATTGGCATGTCTGGCGCTCGTTTGGTCACTCACATGTCGCACGCTCTGAAGGCTGGCGAATACGGATGCGCTTCCATTTGTAACGGAGGTGGTGGCGCCTCATCGATTCTTATTCAAAAATTGTAAGAACCTCCAATTTTTTTTGCCGATGATAACTTTGTGCCTTTAAACCAGAATTTTGCATTTATATCGTGTTTACACTTTTGTTAAGTTTAAAAGTTTTCCCCTCTTTTGTATTTTATTAAAAGAATAAACAAGAATTAAATTTTAAAGTAAACTTTCTGGGGGTTCACCGTTACAACCTTTGCTTTTCAGATCGAATAACTTGCCTGATGCTCATCGAGTACCAACTCTAACGCTGTACACTAAGGACCCGTGTTCACTGTGCGATGAGTTGGTATACGAGCTGGAGACCCATTTCAGTGGGCAGTATCTCCTAGAAAAGGTCTACATCACAGATAAGGAGAACATACGCTTCTTGCGAGCTTTTAGGTATGACATTCCGGTAGTATTTTTTAATGGCCAGTATTTTTGTAAACATCGGTTGAATCACGAACTTTTGCAAAAGAAACTGCAAGAGTGGACACTTGAAATGAATAAATAACAATTTTGTTGAGAACCTACCTATTCTTACATTTTACATATTTGCTATGAAGCTGGCTGTTAATTAAGGAGGTAAAAGGATTTCTCTAAGAAGGCTTGAACAGACTTACAAGAAATGTATAATCATAACTTAATTGATGACTTAAGAGACAGTCATAGTCTTGGAATGTGGTTTTTGTATAATGGTAGAGCATTTAACTAGCCTCAGTTTAGGGAGAATTGCGTTTGCCTTCTATTAGGCCAACTATTTTGCGTTTGGGTCGTAGGTGTCAAGGTCCTACAGCCTTGTTGGTATCATCATTTAAAGAAGCTCCATCAGTCATAGTCGAACCACGAGTTACCCTGTTTGTTTTGTGCTAGCACCGAGCAACACCCTTGAAAGCGCGCCAACATAGATTCCATTCACACCCAGCATTATTTAATGGAACCTCTCGGCTGTTCTTATGTCACCTTTTCGTACAACGACCAAGAATTTGCAGTCTATGACTTTTCCTAGACGAGCAAGTAACTCATAGTCCAGTTCGCCATGACGACAACTCTCCCATGCTAAATGAGTAAACAATTTCTTCAATGTCACCGTGGTTCAAAGTGGTGCGTTTAAAAACCTTTAAAAATAGCGATAACAGAAAGTTATATCATTAAAAATAAATAATTATTATTTTGAGGTATAAAAACAACAACAAGTTTCTACTTTAAGCACTACCCCCTGAAAAAATAAATAGATTTGCCCGTTTAAACCTATAAGAGCTGCTTAACAGCAGCAAATAAGCCAAAGTTTATGAGACCCAAGTAAAGGTAGTAAACGTTGAGCTTAAAAATTTCCCATTGTTCCTTCAACAAGACCCCCACGCGGGATCGGCGACTAGTTTCGTTTCGCTTCTTCTCGGCAAACGACGAATGAACACAGCATTTGGACATGACCCAAAACGCTGTCATACGGTTTTGTGTTTTCAGCGTGGCTTCGATGCCACGAATCAAATCGTTTGTCTTCAATATCAAAAGCATCTGTCGATCCACCTGTTCCAGGACGTCGGAAATTTGTGGCAGCACCAGTGAGGTATTGTTTTGCAACATGTCTTTCTGGAAACGGCAAACAAAATGATTAAAAACTTAGCAGAGGGGTTTTTGTATATGTTGTAATACCTCTTGCGTTGAGTACTTGATTTTGCTGATGCCCTGCACTACTGTCTCCCACGGCCGTCCGGTCACCATGCATGCAAACAAGCCATATAGATCACCCTTTATTCCTAGGTTCAAGCTGTGCTGCCGCATAGCCACTCGGTCCACTTTCAGTATGCTCAGCCAGAGCTTAGAGTATTCGAAGCGGAATTTGTCCGTCAGATTGGCATACAGTCCGTGATCCAACAGAATGATGTCGCAATTGCCTTTGGAGTTTTTCTTCAGCAGAATATTCCCCGGGTGGGGATCGCTGTGCACAAAGCCCGTCGTGAAAATCATCTCCGAGTAAAGTTGACCAATTTTGTTCGCCACCTCAAATGAGTCAATTTTGTTGGCGTTGATGTAGTTAAGATCATTTACTTGGCCACCCTCCAGGTACTCCATGACTAGAACTCGCGGCGTCGACAAATGCCAATATATTCTCGGTACCTTCAGCCAGTTGTACCTTTTGAATTGCTGTGCGACTTTTTCCGCGTTGCGGCCTTCGTTCAGGAAGTCCAACTCGACTGGCAGATTTTTCTTGGACTCCTCCACCAGCCATTTGATCTTGAAATCGGGAAACACTTTAGCCATGATGTTTGCCAAAATCTCCATCGTCTTCATGTCTACCTTTGAATTTCCCTTTACATACGGGTGTTGCACCTTCACCGCAACCACTTCGCCCGTTTTCAGCTTAGCTTTGTGCACTTGGGCCAGTGAAGCAGTGCCCAAGGGGGTGGGATCGAACGATTCGAAGACATCGTCCGGCTGACATTTAAGGTCTTGTCTGATTACTTTGTACAGATCCTCGACGGGATTCGTTGGTGCGTTTGAGTGCAGAACTTTCATGGTTTGGACGTACTCCTTCGGCAGCAGGTAGTCCAGGGAGCCGACATGTTGGCCCACCTTAATGAACACACCTCTGTTTGTGCACATCAGCTCGAGCAGCTTGTTGGCGGCAATTGTGTGCACACGACTCTTTTCGGCCTTGTACTCGGCAGACGATTTGTCCCACTCCCGATAGTAGAGCTCCCTCTTGTACGTAAGTGCTACGTCGAACACAGTCATGGCGGACCTTCCCAGGCGAACGATGCCCAGCGAGTTGATGTCGTAGTCATTCGCGTGAAGACTCAGTGCAGTGGCAGCAGCACCTGCTCCCGCCACAGAGTACGTTATGACACGGCGAATCATTTTCAACTAAAGTTCTACAGACTGGGCGAATTGTGTATGGGCAACCTGTAAGAAATCGGTGGGTGGTAAGGGGGCAAGTTACAAAACGTTGAGAATACAATATCAGATTGGATTATTTCACATGATTTCACAACTCGTTGCGAGGTTTCAATACAAATTGGATGAGACACCGCATTGAGGGTGTCAAGTAAATAACCTTTGACACGAGTTACATAAAATATTTTGTTCTGGAAGCGATGAGCTCCTGTGTACTTACTTTTTACACCTTAATGGAGTCTATTAGTTTCTTAAATTAAACAGGCACTTGCGCGGACATAGCGAGAGGTAAATAGTTTTATTTGCTAGGAGCTTCAATTGAAATATTTGTACAATGGCCAATTCGCCAGCCAACAACCGTTTTTTACAATACAACTTTCTCCGACCGAGCGACGATGAGTGTGTGAATCTTGAATAAATTTTGACGTTTCCCTTTGATACCAGTCTAGTCACCTGGTCACTTCACTCCGCTGCCGATGCAATGAATTCTCTTTACATCATCAGTTGCCGTCTCGCTCGGTAATATTTGTTTTTGTTTTCTGTTGGCACACGTGGATGGCAAAATGAATTTGTATGGGTGTCACGCGATGAACGCGTATTTGTTTTGGTTTCTATATTTTTTCTCTGAGCACGCGGATTTTTAAAATATCCAGCAGACAGAAAGACCTTTGCGAAGAGGTCATCGATCTCGATTCGCATCAACTCGAAAAGGGGAAGGACAAGGGCACATATTTTGACGCGTGATGTTTTTGAAATTTGACAGTTGGTCTGGTCAACGGTCGTTCTCTTTACTGAATACTGACTGACCTATGCCACTTCGGATTGTAATTTTTATTGGACATAAAGCAGAGGAATATGGTACACTTTTAAGCTTATGTCATTACCTTTATTTGTGCTTAAGTAGATCGACGACTTGTACGTAAGAATTAAACAGCGCTATTAAGTTAAATGGTTTCAAAGTTAAGTAGGTACCTAGGTACATATTATTCAGCTTACCAATTGACCTCACGCAGATAGATACACTGCAAGCCAAAAGTTTGAGTCCACGACCTGGGCTAAACGGAAAACTAAACTTTATTAACAAAAAAAAAATCTTTTTAGTTGAAAAATATGTGAGAAGGTATATGCAGATTAGTGCTGAAGTCTCTAGTTCGACTTCGAATCTTGGATGATCTCCCACTAAAAAACTGGCCATTTAGAGTTGCACTGTTAAGCTTCCATGTTCCTACTACATATGAAGGAGCCGAGCAGATGTAGCATTTTTAATCACAAACTTAATAAATTTTTAAAGGTCCGTCCAAAAAAAATCACGCCGTTGTCTGTCCGTTCGTACTTGTTATAACTTTTGTAGGGTCAATAAAATTTGGCATGATCGTATAATTTGCACTTAAATTATTACTTTTTAAATCCACTGGCGATGAGCTGGTTAGGATCATGCATCAGCTCATCTGCAAGATATGGTCGGAAGAAAGCATGCCCTACGAAAGAAACCTCACCATTGTTTGTCCGATCCCGAAGAAAGGAGACCCTCTGAGTTGTGCCAACTAAAGGGGCATCAGTCTTCTTAACATCGCATACAAGATCTTTTCTGCTGTACTGTGTGAACGCCTGAAGCCGTTTGTCAACTTTCTGATTCAAATATTCACACTGCGGCAGATCTTGGAGAAAACCCAGGAATTCAAAATCGATACGTACCACTTTTTCATCGATTTCATGCATGACAGCATCTATAGACACGAGCTATGAAGCGCAATGTCTAGTTTTGGCATCCCTACCAAACTCGTTAGTCTGTGGAGGATGACGATGGAAAATTCACGCTGTTCCGTCAAGGTCGGTAAAGACCTCACCGACCCCTTTGATGTCAAAAAAGGATTTAGACCAGGCGACGCGCTGTCATGGTACTTCTTTAGCATCATACTTGAGGGAATTGTTCAGAACTCCCGCGCCAACACCAGAGGTTCAATCTTTCAAAAGTTCGTTCAACTACTCGCATACGCAGACGACATTGAAATAATTGGAAGAACAAAGCGTGATGTCAGTGAAGCCTTCGTGAGTATTGGGGCGGAAGCGGCGAATATGGGTTTAACGAGGTCAACGAGGACAAAACCAAGTATATGCCGTCATCAAGAAGAGACACCCAACATCGACATCTTGGACAAAACATCACCATCGACAGCTATAACTTTGAAGGACTTTGTCTACCTGGGTTGCGCTATCAATTCAGACAATGACACAATCGCTGTTTCTTTGGGCTAAGGAGGCAATTGAGTAGCAAAGCCCTCTCTGGAGCAACTAAAGTGTTCATGTATAAGACCCTCATCATCCCAGTCCTGCCTTACGGTGCAGAACCATGGACCCTGTCAAAGGCAGATGAAAGCACTTAAGGCTGCTTCGAGAGGAAAATTCCTCGGATGATTTATAGTCCGGTTTGCATAGACGAAAAGTGGAGGAGAAGGGGACCTCAGAACTGTACGGGCTGTACAGCGACACCGACCTAGCCAGATGAGTCAAAACACAACGTCTACGATGGCTGGGCCATCTAGAGCGGATGGACACCAACGCCCCGGCCTGGAAAATCTTCTAATCCACCCCGTAGGGACGGCGCAGTAGAGGAGCACCGAGACCATAAATTACTGAATAACTAGATATTCAACTTGCGTCCCTCTTACCCTCCAACGCCCATTTGTTTACGTTTTTTATAAAGCCTTTAAAGCTTTTATAAAGCTTTAAATTTCCATGTCGGTGAATACGTGTAAGAAGATACAACAACAATTTACCTAAGCGATCAGCTGATGTAAAAGCTCCCAAACGAAATTGTATGGAAATGACGAATTCATGAATTTACTCATATTTGTAAACAAATGTCAGAGCATGGGTAAATTCATCAATTTCAGCTTGTGGGCAAAGCTTTTACGTGTCCGAATTTGAATATCTAGTTATTCAGTAATTTATGCCCTTAGGCAATTTCGTTTTGGAGCTTTTACGTCAGCTGATCCTGTATGAAAAGCCGGCAGCCGGTGTTAAAAAACATCCAAACACTACCTGTTCTTCTCTTTACCCTGAAGAATTTCTGTTTGAGCGCGTCGCTCAAGGGCACGTTGCACGAAGCCCTTTGGTATCTTTAACTGCGAAACAACTTCCCGCTCCTAATTGCCGTCCTCAAAAAATACTTGTGGTGATTTATATAAATATAAAAACCTTACATTGCAATTATCAATAAAAATTGATAAATTTGAATAGCTATACCCGAAAAACTTCCCGATAAACGATAAATGTGGTCGTTTAAAAGAATGCAAATGAAATTTGACCACGCCCACAGGGGGGGCGTTGTTTTCATCCCATAGGATAGGAGATCTATTAAGTCTGTCACATAGTTGCTAACACGGTGAAATAATAATGGAAGACCCACCAAAACCCTAAGGCATATGACCTAATTCGGAATCAAATGTCCATCCGTTTGGCTGTGTGTCATACGTTTTTAGGGCTTAAATTTTGAGCGTGGGCAGGGAGTCATTCGAAGCAGTACAAGTGTTAAAATTTTTCAAATCCGCCCACAGACACGCCAACAATTGGTTTATATGTGTAACTACATCCAGTGCTCTCAAAACTTTAAGACGCTGTAAAAGGTTACCATTTGACACTTGTCTCAAATGTTGTAATCTTCTAATGATTTTAAGAAATAAGAAAAGGAAAAATTAAATCGATTCACCTCCTCTAGTGGGCATGGCATCGATTTTAAAGGTAAATTTTCAAATGCATTTCATTCAATATTCTTGTTTCAAATCGAAAAAGTTTTACTTAATGTATTATGTAGAGAACACTTAAATGTTCTTCGGATATTACCGCGTATAAATAATTGTGTTCATCCCGAAAGTTTCGGGGAGAGTTTTAAACTCTCGAAAAAACATTTAAAATGTCTATTATCCACCGCGAAAAACTCAAAAGTTATATAGAAAACACTGAGTTCTAAATCTTGGGCCACGTCTACATCAGGAGGTAGAAATGAAGAAAACCCTTTAATTTTCCAGAAAAACGTTATTTCGATTAGCCTTAAGCCTAATTTAGGTAAGAATAAGAATTAAAATTTGCCACATAAGATAAACGAGACTTCATTCTTGGTTTTGTTTTTTGAAATTTTTCAGCCACGCCCCCTTTTAGGGGTTCAATTTGCAATTAATTTGAATTTAAACCAAAAAATTGCATTTTTGAGCACATTTAAGCGTAACTTGGAGGAGCCGAGATGTTTATAATATTGAAAGTTTGTAATAAGGGCGGTCAGCCACGCCCCTTTTTAAAGTTTTCAATAACCACAAATCGTCAAAAAAATTACAATAAACGAGCAGTAGTTTATAATGCGGCATAGGATGGGGTATGTAACGGTCCGTTCATCGGATTATAACTTCTGCGTACACACTGCAGCACATACTCACTGGTTGTTTTATTGAATTGCCTGTCACAATACACGTTAGCAAGGATGCAGCACAGTGAATTTCAGCATCCTACGACAAGTTTGACAAGGTTTATTCGACCACAGTTCGCCCTCGATCATATGTCCTTAATGTTTTCATGGTCTTCGACATTATTTCACTGTTACAAGATTTATGAATCAAACTGAATATAACTCCTTTTATACCCCATTACAAAGAATGGGGTATAAAAAGTCATAGAGAACGGTTGACAATATTGAATGTTAAAAGGTTACCATTTTCTTAGATTTAAGGTTGCTTATCTCAGGTCCTTACACGCGACCTGAATTAATAATCCGTTAAAAAAGAAAAAACAACGCACTTCGGGCTTAAAAAATGAGTTTATATCTTACAAAATTTTCATCTTACAATCGAACATTTTCTTAACCAACGATCGAGTCGCTTTTTGCGCAATCTTTGCGATCCTCAACCTCTTTCCTATGCATATACTGATTATATCCGAAAAATTATCTAGTGTTATATAAAAGTACAAAACGAATAAATATTTAAAATAGTTTTTCATGTTTTAGTCTGTTTAGCTGCTGTTCCTAGTTTCTATTCATATTTTCTTTTGTGTGACATTAGCAAAGTAAAAAAATCTTATCGTCCTAATCCTAGCTTATTTGTTTGTGTCTGATGTTTTCATTTTTTTATTTTGTTTCTAGCAGTCGTTTAGAGTAAAAATGAAAACAAAAACTATTATTATCATGTCAAGAGGAATCTTCGATTTTACATATAGTATGAGCTTGTTAATTGTCTAAAAATCTTATCTTACAGTGGAATATAATAATGAGTACTAACCTAGGGTATTCTAAACGAGAAGTAAAGCATATTACGAGTGAGATAATGTATATATAGCTAATTGATTGGAGTGAAGGACATGGTTTGTGCTCTAGACCTAAGTACAATACGATTAACTCGAAGGAATTGTGTTTGATATGTGTTCTGTCTTCGGGGAGAAGTTACGTCAGATATCCGTACTATACCAGAATGTGCAGGTATGACGAAGATGTGTTGTTGCTATTTTGTCATACGGATGTTTCTGAGTTCAGCTTGAGAACAAATTTATTGCTCTTGGGATCGACAACTTCCTCGGATATGTTGAAATGGGGCAGCTTGTGTATGGAGACGATGAGCGAGACGTCGTTTTGAATCAATTGGAATGTACACTCACTGGAGATGGGTCGTGAGAGCAGTTCGTCGCATATGAGCGACCAGGACTGCACCCACCGACGTTCTTTTTCGCTTTGAAGGACGGGTGATTCGGTGAGGTATGGCTCGAGGAATGCTCTCGGCGACAGATCATGCTTCAGACAGTGGGCCAAGTGCTTTAGAATGCTTTCAAAGGTGTGCCGGGGTTGTTGGCGGGTTACTCGCAGGTATTTCTGCAAGGCCCTAGCCATAGAGGGAAAAACGGCTTGTGCTGCTTCTTGCGGGTCAAGTGGTATAGCCGGCGCTGGCTCGTTGTGTATGCGCTTGATATGCGTAAATGCTTCTTCGGCGGCGGTTATGAGGCGTGCACGTCTCTTTTTCACACGCCGCTCGTATTCGTGTTCCTCATAGAATCTCTCATTGTGAGACGAGTCACGTCGACGCGCATTGGCTGCTAGCACAGCACGACTTTGGCTCTGTTGCTGTGCTGTGCTTACGCCGTCCACTTCGTAGTACTTGAAACTGGTTGAGATCTTGTTGCGTTGCGACTTTGATATGGGTATGCGTTCCAAGTAGGGATTGTAGATCGGGAAGTCGACGTAGTAACGCTGCAACACCCACACAGCAGCTCGCTGTATACTCAGTTGACCGAGAGTGTAAGATCTACTTATACCATCGGGCGAGCGAATTATTTTCACATAGTACGTTGGCTGCTTGTGCCTCAATTCAAGGAGAACCACCGCGATGTAATGGATAAATATAAGCGTGTCGACAAAGTTTGTGGCATACGCCACTAATGATTTATAATCGACAGCGTCGCCACCAGTTTCTACAACTATCTTCGCGCCGTTTGTTACTTGTACAATGTAGAAGAGCCAGTAGGCGAATGTAGACACTGCTACCAATAGCAAAACTGTGGCACGGAATAAAAATATCCTCGGCATGGTTGCACTCGGTCTACGCAAAAACAACGCCCACAGTCCGAGGGCCAATAGAACCAGTCGTGCTGTCAATGATACCAGCAACCCCTTACATTCGCTGCTGCACGCGAGTAGCTGGGTTTTAACAGTCTGCGTCATTTCAGGATGGTCAAAGGCTGATGGGAAAAATCCCAGCTTTGGCATCATTACCATTGCCACCGGTGAAAAGAACGAAACGAAACCGAGAATTAAACAAAACACTGATTCTATGTATCGTTTGCAGGCGAATCCTAAGCTAGTTTCATTGTCACGATTCCATGTGCTGTTGATGTCCTCCATTGAAATGCTTTGTTCTGACGTGTTTCCAGTTACAGCCGTCGTGTTTTCTCCCCAGTTATCGTCTTGCGGCAGTATTTGAACTTCGATTATCTCTTGACCATCTCGACCTTCGTCACCTAGAAATAAATAAGAGTTTTAAATGTGAGAAGAAGGAAAAAGACATGCAGGAGTCGCTGGATGCACCATTGATTCACTCTACGAACGCAAAAATAATTAAATTAACACACCCAACTGTCATTCCAGTCAGCTGACCACAAACTGATATTCGAAGTTCGAATATCGATATCGAATTCCCCGCCAATGGAAAAGTACCAGCGGAAAATTACCAAAGGGGAAACACAGAAAAAACTAGAAGGTGCTTAATTTGTATAAATACACGTAAAGCCGCGTTGTCACAAGCAACGTGAAACAGGAACAGAAACTCATACATTAGCAGCTGAAAACTAAATTCGCGGAATGCTTTTTGCGTTGGTGATGTATGAAATGCTGTTTCTGTTCCTGTTCCTTGTGACACCGCGTCTTTAGTTGGATTTTCGAAAAAAAAAATCGCAAAAAAATGTTGTCTTCACTACTATCTCCAATGCCATAAGGCAAAAAAGCGAATTGATTGAAAGAAAATCACACAAATAAAAAAATATTTTTAATTTTTGGGAAAAGTATAGAAATTTTCGAATATTTAAAAGAGATATTATATATAGATCAGAATATTTTCTGAGATTTCACTCAAAAACTTCAAAAAAATCAAAAATTTATTTTCAAAATATTCAGATTCTTAACGGTAGTACCGATTATTATGAAATTCGGTTTAAAAAAAAGAAAGATACAACGGTATTCAAAAAAAATTCTGACAACCTAGTTGTTTTATGGATATAAATGAAACAAATGCAGATACCTAAAAGCATAAATCACTGAATAACTAGATATTCAACTTCGGACATGTAAAAGCTTTGCCTATAAGCTGAAATTGATGAATTTACCCATTCTTCGACATTTTTTTTACAAATCTGAGTAAATTCATGAATTCGTCATTTCCATGCAATTTCGTTTTGCAGCTTTTACATCAGCTGATCGCGTAAGGTAAATTGTTGTTGTATATTCTTACACGTATTCACCAACATGGAAATTTAAAGCTTTAAAAAAAGCTTTAAAGGCTTTATAAAAAACGTAAACAAATGGGTGCTGAAGGGTAAGGGGGACGCAAGTTGAACATCTAGTTATTCAGTAATTTGTGCTAAAAGCTAAAAAAAATCATGCCCGATAGTCTTAACCCATGACTATCGGGCATGGATTTGAATCCAGAAGCACGCACACAATCACACATCTGTCAATGTCAAGTTGGATAAATGTCATTTTTCCCTGTAGAATAGCTTTTGCTTCACAAATACAACGCTAGACAAACTTTAAGATCAAGAAAAACGTGTTTGGGTGTTCGGAGAGAAGCCCAATTCCGGTAAAAGAAAGCCGCAGAAGAAATCGCAGAATACAATCTCGATTTTTAGCAAGATTTATTTTCAGATTTACCAATACCAACACAATGTGTTGACAGTTCGCTTGTTTACTTCATGTAAATTTGGAACTGGTTGGTCTTTCTAGAGAAATAATTTTCTTTTGTCGGTAATTTTTTTCTTAGTGCACCTAACAATACTTAATAAAAACTGCTTAGACAGGTTACCCGAAAAACCCACAGATTTTATGATACTTGGGAAATTCGATAGCAGGTAAAATTATGAAAAACTCGATTCATAGTGTTCAATTCCTATTATTCTGAATAAAAATGCTTGTGTTTGGTTTATGTTTTTTTTTTTTATTTCATTAAGTTAACTTTACAATCAAATAAGGTTTTCAAAGTGTCCTCCTCCATTTTGTATGCATGCTAGAGCCCGTTTTTGGATTGCGCTGTCAACGTTTATTGAGGATAACTCCTGCCTCACTTGTGACGAGGCTTGGAGAATGCGATCTTCTAAATCATTTAGAGTTGATATTTCTGTAGAATAAACAAGTTCTTTCATTCTCCCCCATACAAAAAAATCCATAATTGTAAGGTCTGGAGATCTTGCAGGCTAGTAAACTGGTCCATTTCTTCCTATCCAACGACCAGCGTACTTTTCATCCAGCCAATTCTTAACCTCGCGACCAAAGTGGGCTGGGGCTCCATCCTGTTGAAAATATGACGAAGCACGTTGAGTTAGCGGAACATCCTCCAGTAGATCTGTTAAATCATTGCGCAAAAATTCCAGATAGTTTGCAGAATTCAGTGTAGGAGGCAGTTTGAAGGGACCGATTAAGTTGTTTCCAATAACACCTGCCCACAAATTGACGCTAAATCTGTGTTGAAATGATGACTCTCTCCTTGTGTGTGGGTTTTGCGCAGCCCATGTGTGTAGATTGTGAAAATTTGTAATCCCATCTCTAGTAAATTGAGATTCGTCCGTCCATAGGATTCTGCTTATAAAACCGTTGTCATCCAAGTTCCGCTCTAACAACCAGTTGCAAAACTCAAGTCTCGGCTCCAAATCACTCGGAAGCTGTTCCTGCACAGGTGTATGGTGGTATGGATACAAGTTTTCCGTATGCAGGAGACGAACAATTTTATGTGTTGAAACATTAAATCGCAAGGATAAGCGCCTGATGCTGATTGATGGATCATTTGCAACCGCTTCCAGTATTCTTTCATCAACTGCAATTCTTCCTGGTGAAGCTCCTGCGTTAGGTCGTCTTGTTGAAACAGATCCCGTTTTCCGAAGTCTTCGAAACGAATTTGTAAATACGCGCGGGTAAGGTACTCTTCGGTTAGGATAAAGCTGATGGTATCTTTGTTGTGCTCCAATAATGCAACTTCCGTTGCATATCCCATAAACGTAGATAATATCGGCGTATTCTTCGTTTGTAAAAGATGCCATTTCAAGTAGGGTTTCTTAACAACTGTTGTGTCACCTCGGCTTCAAAAATGACTTTGATGGATTAAATTTTGTTTTCTAACCTTTTATACAATTTGCATTAGGTAAATTTTCCAACTAGGCGACCAACCTCAAACTTAATCCTTTTTGGGATTTAACAGAAAAATGATAGGGAAATTACCTTTTTATCAGGTAGTCCAATAAAAATGCATGCTCTAAAACCTACGTAAATTATTAATACATAGTCAAAAAATCGTTCTTGTTGTCAATCGCGGTTATAAAAGTAGGTAACAAATCATATTTCCACCTTATACCTGTCGCGGCTTCGTGAAAAGAGTTTTTCATAATTTTACCTGCTATGGAATTTCCCAAGTATCATAAAATCTGTAAGTTTTTCGGGTAACTTGTCTTAGCAATTTTTATTAAGTATTGTTAGGTGCACTAGAAAAAAAAATTACCGATATGTTTAGAACGCATTTTTCGCAGAAATGTGTCTTGAAAGTCAAAAAAATGTCATGGGCTGGGAAAAAGGATCCGACTTAAAAGCAAATATCTCGAAAGTGAAAAAAGTCATCAATTTCATTTTAATGCAGTTAAAAGGAATACTATTTCTTTCAAAATCCAAGTCCTAAATGAAGTACCTGTTGTAAGTGTTAGCGGAGATATTTGTGTTAGTATGGGTCAAGGTACCTCAAAGTAGGTGTTTTCTTAAATTCCCAATAAATGGTATCAAAATTTGAGATAGGCCCATACTCTCGAACAATTTTTTTCTTCAAATATACCCAAGAATCTTGTGTCAAAATATTTGCATCGAATTTGGGAACACCCTATATAGTAGCAAAGAATAAAGTTAATGTTTTTAATGTAAAAACATAACAATGGCTTATTTTGTTTCTAGTTTCGTCACAAACAAAAACAGAAAATTTCCAGCAATAGGCCACAGCAAAATGTAAACGAACAAGGGATGGGAAACCTTTTTTTTCAGTTAGTACCTTACAAAGAAGGGATGGAAAGTAGGGATGGAATTTTTTCAAATAGTGCTAAAACTGAGTCAATGAACTCAAACTAATTTTTGCGTTAAAACTAATTTGCCAATTTGAATAATAGTTTTTTTTTATGAAAAATATTCGTAAAGCTTTTCGTTTATATACACAAATAAAATCTCGAATTATCGCTAATTTAAAGGCACTCCAGAAGCGCTTTAAGCACTTTAAATTCCTAAGCAGAATATGGATTAAATTTTTGCTAAAGTAAAAAGTGTATTTCAAGCTGGGTTGGTATGGTATGGTATATAGACATCTTTGAATTTCTTGAAACCAATGTCAAGAGATTCAGTTCTTTTCTAGTAAACAAACCACATTAAGCAAAACAATTTTTTTGTTATAATTTCGTAGCAAGACGGCATCAACTTTAATTAAAGCATAAGAAGTGCTGTATCGAAACGCCTACAATGTACTTCAGTGGACGTCCAGTATAACGAATAACGATATTACGAACGTCCAGTATTACGCAGATACCTTGAAAGTCCATTGACGTCTCTATATAACGAATGATGCAAAATCTAAATATTCTATATAACCTGCAATTTTAGGGAAAAGATACAAGACAAAACATGAGGATCGCTGCTTTTTTTTCTTACACTACTCGATATTTATTTTTGTCTTTGTTTCATATTGTCTAGCTCTAGACAATTAAACGGTACATCCAATACGCTGAGGTTTTTGTCCTTGCACCCTTTGAAAGTTTTTTTCAGTTGAAGTTTTGCTTTTGTATCGAAGCATTTCAAATTCGTGTTTGGTAGGATAAGCATCAGTTTTGTGTTAAACGTTCATTGAGTGCAAAATAAAGGCATCTCAAAAGCGCCTGTCTCTAGCGGAAAAAATTAAAATTATAGATGAATGCAGCGCTGGGGTTCCCGTCAAAATTATTTTGGAGAAATATAAAATTCCGAAGTCAAGCATCTGCACAATAAGGAACCAATAGCGGATACTGTTGAGGAGTCTGAAAGCAACGAAAAGTGGAGCTTCTGAAAGGCGGTCACTAAGGAAAGGAGAATATCTACAAATGGAAAAAAAATTTTCGAATGGTTCCTCCAGCAGCGCGGATCATGTGCCTATAAGTAACTCCATATTAATGGCTAAAGCCCAAGCCCTAGACAAAAAGTATTCGAATGGAAACTTATTTGCAAGCGATGGGTGGCTTACTAAATTTAAAGGAGATTTGGTGTTCGTTTGCTCAAGACATCGGGAGCAAAGTTATCCTCACAAGCTGAGCTTGTGGAGCCTTTCAAAAAGTCATTGGCAAAAGTAATCAGCTTTTTTTGCAATTTTTAACGCGGACGAAACAGCCCTTTACTGGAAAGTGCTGCCGGATTCCACTTACGTACACTCCAAGGAAGCAACAGCTCCAGGACGAAAAATTTCCAAGGAAACGATAACGTTCTTAGCATGTTCCAACGCATCAGGATCCAAAGAAATTAAGCCATTCTTACTTACTTAAGGTGGCGCTACAGTCCGGGGTGGACCTGGGCCTCAGCCAACAAGCTTCGCCAGCCAGCTCTGTCTCTAGCTAACCGTCTCCGGTTTCGCACGCGAAGTTGGCTGAGGTCCCCTTCCACTTGCGTGCGCCACCTGAGTCTCGGTGCTCCTCTACCGCGTCGTCCCTGCGGTGTGGATTCGAAGATTTTCCGGGCCGGGGCGTTGTTGTCCATCCGCTCTAGACGACCCAGCTATCGTAGACGTTGTGTTTTGACTCTATTGGCTAGGTCGGTATCGCTGTACAGCCCGTACAGTTCGATGTTATATCTCCTCCTCCACTCTCCGTCTATGCAGACGGGACCGTAAATCGTCCGAAGAATTTTCCTCTCGAAGCAGCCTAAAGTGTTTTCACCCGCCTTTGACAGGGTCCATGCTTCTGCACCGTAAAGCAGGACTGGGATGATGAGAGTCTTATACATGGACACTTTAGTTGCTCGAGAGAGGGCTTTGCTACTCAATTGCCTTCTTAGCCCAAAGAAACAGCGATTGGCAAGAGTTATCCTTCGTTTGATTTCAGCGCTGGTGTCATTCAAATTAAGCCATTCATTATTGGCAAATCCAAGAACACGCGGTCTTTTAAAAACAAGCAACTACCAGTCAACTATGGGCATACTAAAACAGCTTGGATGACAGCCACCACTGGCTTTTTACGCATTTTGTTCCAGAGGTATGTATGCTCGATAAAATAGTCCACCATTTATTTGAATTTTTTTATTAGGTGGAGAAGTTTTTGGACTCAATAAACTTACCTAAAAGAGCTCTTCTCTTGCTGGACAATGCACAAAGTCACCCACCAGCAGAAGATTTGGTAAAAGAAACAGACGACGGTTAAATTTGGGTTGTTTACATGCCACCAAACGTAACAGCCTTGATTCAAGCAATGGATCAGAATGCTATCCGCTTGGCCAAGTTATTTTATAGGAACAGTTTGCTCACAACGATGTAGCTCGAGGGCTACAGATGGTAAAAAAATCACTTAAGGATCTATGCTTATTCGAAGCTGTATCACTTCTCGCACTTTAATGGAAAAAGTTTTCATCAGAGTCTCTGAAAAAGTGCTGGCGAAAAATACTGCAACAAGCAACGCCAGAGTTTAATGAAGAGGATAACATTCCATTGGCTGCTCTTCTGAGAAACGAAGACATGGTATTCAGATCTCAAACAGTCAAACTAATCAATGACATTTTTCCAGAGGTAGTTTTACATCTAGCTTTTTCAACGAATATCTAGCTCATTAAAGCTTTCCTTTGAAAGTCATCTTTTGCAGTTAAAGACCTGGAAGTTTGGAACAGAGCCGAAGAAGGTGAAGGTCACTTGGTGCAAGAAGAGAATGATGTGACAACCATCAGCATCAGCGAAGATAAAGGGGAAGAAAGAGGTGCAGAGGACCAAACACAAAGACGCGATGGAAAGCTTCAAAGCAGGTATTAAATGGGCAGAAGAAAACGAACAAGATTGCTCGAAGATACTTATACTACGGCAGTTCCAGGAGAAATCTGCCCACAGGTGGTATGAACAAACAAAAAGTTTTAGACAGACCCAGATAAATGTTTTTTTACTTTTCAAAATTGATTTAATTTGATAAGTTTTAACAGTTAATAAAGAGCACTGAAATGATCAAAAAGTATAATGCATCTAGTATCTATGGTTTTCTTGTAAAGATTAAACTTATCTGAACAACACAGCAAAAGAGGAGTCTAGAAAAGGTCATACTGGTCTGAAGGATGCAGCCCATACTTCCTAAGATAAACTAATTTTAGCATGGTAAGACGAGTTTTAACTGTAGGGCAACACGAAAGGTTAAAGCAAATAAACAAAATCAACGGTGCAACAGCTCGATTAGAAGCCAACCTCTCATTAATTCTGCATTCAGTGTGCTCCAAGCAAAATACATAGTCAAAAACAAAAATATTCAGAGGCAAAAAGCTTTCACAATGCCTGCGAGATTGTTTAAAGGAACGCCAAAGCCCTTGGAATGGCCTTCCCTAAAGTATTGTTTTCGCTAAAAGGTAAGAAATTTGCAAGCCTCATAACAACTTATTCTAATGCAGAAGCCTAAGAAACGGATAACCCAAAAACACGAACCAGTGTTAGATCCTTTGTCAACCGCCTACTAAATAATTTGTTTTTATTTGACAATGAAACCAAGAAGTCTCTAGCTTTTCACATTCCATTACATTAACAACTTACCAGTCATATTCACGCTTGTTTGGAAAGGTGCCATATCCCTGGACTGCTTATTCGACTTTGAGTGTGTACTCCTGTGCGAGTGTCTCGTTCGATCCCTGTGATAGCTATTGTTTACAGTGCCCCCACCTCCGCTATTTCCACCAGAACTATTATTATTGTTGTGACTCCGGGAGCGACGTGATCGGCCACTATGCTCAGACTTTACAGACTCGTTTTCCATAGCAGAAAGTACGCTGAAGACGCCCGCTTTTCGAACTCTCAACACTGCAGCTCAAGCTAACAATGCAAACAAAATGAAAAAAAGCAGTGGACAACGGCAGCGAGAACAACGGCAGCATTCCCTTTCCTTTTTTCGGGCTCGTCTCACAGTTTTTAATGGTTAATCAATAAACTTGATTCGTATGAATATGCCACGGTCCAACCAACAAGTGCCAGGGTTCGGTCTGAAAAGAACAAAGAATTTTAACAGCCCCGTCGAAATACCGCTTGAATATGTCATATCCTTACATTCGAGATTGTGTGTTGATTGTGTAATATGAAGCGAATTCATATTTTTAATACATTTCGGTAGGGAAAACGGATAAGAATTTTCCGAAAAAACAATTAGAAATTCCACAAGGAAGCCATTTTCTTATTAGCGAATTTTTTATTTATGTTTTTCGCGGCTAGTTGTTGGTGAGCCTGCTTATGGTTAGATTTGACAGCCGTTTTATTTTCAAGTTGACTTGTTTTCAAAACTCTTCCTAGCGTTCAGGCAGCGAGGCAGATCTATTATTATCAAATCACTTCTGCCATTAACTCGATCATATATCATACTGAATCGGTAACTAGATTTTCGCCTTTGACCATGTAAAAACTTTGCCCTAAAAACTTTGCCCACAAGTTGAAACTGACGAATTTATCCATACTCTGATATTTGCTTACTAATGTGAGTAGATTCAGCAATTACGTTTTTGGCTTTTTCTCATCAGCTTATCGCGTAAAGTAAATACCTATTGTTGGAAAATGGAGTTAATGTGTTTAGGTAATTGCTAAATAACAAGACATTCAACGTCGGATATTTAAAGGTTTTGCCCTTAAGCTGAAATTGATGAATTTACACATACTGCGACATTTGTTTACAAATTTGAGTAACCGTAGAACCACAATGCTCGCAGCGGCAGTATGAAGCGCGGACCTGTGCGGCGCGGCACAGGAAAATCTCGAATACAATGGTGAAGCGAGCTTATGTCAGACAGACTCCTAGTTTGTAAGCATTGGCTGCGAATTTTCACTCCCGAGCTTTCTTTTTATTATTTATTTTAAATCGGCAACACAAATTCCATAAAATTTGTTTATTTTTTACAATTTCAATAAATTTCTCCACGTCCTTTCCTCCATTGTTTACTTTCCTTGAAGCGAACTGTCAACCGTGCAGCTAACTCTTACTGCCGCTGCAGCTACGCGGTGCTGCTGCCGCCACACATTGTGTGGAACACACTGAATACATGTGTTTTAACTTTTGACAGCTCTTACTTCCGCTGCTACTGCCGCTGCAGCTACACCATTGTGTTCCTAAGGTAAAGTTGTGAATTCGCCATTTCTATGCAGTTTCGTTATGGAACTTTTACACGAGCTGATCGCGTAAGGTAAATTATTGCTTATCTTCTTAAGCCGCATTGTAACAAGCAACGTAAAACAGGAACAGAAACAGAACTGAAACCTCTATTCGCTGAATGCTTTTTGCGTTGCTAATGTATGAAATGTATGCTAATGTTTCATAATGTATGATAACGCGGCTTTACACGTATTCACCGATATGGAAATTCAAAACTTTTAAGGCTTAGTAAAAAAATTAATATATAGGTATTGGAGGGTTAGGTGGACGCAAGTTGAATATCTAGTTGTTCATTAAATTACGACTACGTGTCAATAACACCATAACAAAGGATAAGGCGGGGATCACAAAGTAGCCTCGGTATCGGCATCCCTCTGTTACCATGCGTCTCAGACCTATACCTTTACTATAAAAAAGTTTTAATGCACATGCAAAACTACTGATAGAACAACCAACTCAATCAGAAAACTTACCCAAAATTTCTAAACTGAACGTAACCATTTATAAATTCACAGATTTATGGTCCCATTCAAGCACGTAGAAACTCGCGCTGTTTGGTACCCGTGACCAAATTTGGAAACAATGTCAATAGGAAATGCTTCTGAAACACACCACCATACTTGCATAGTTGGATGTCAATCAATTAATATTAATTGCAATTAATAAATTGATTAAAAAACTTAATTGCAATTAATTTCATTTTTTTAATGCCTTCTCTCAGGAAAAGCGAACCTATAACACTGAAACAGTGCCTCGAGATGCAAGGAGATACTTATTTACTTTATTTTTAAAAGTTTGCAGTTTATAAGTGTTTGGAAATATGTAATCAGGAAATGAATTCCAAAGTGTACTTGTTCTATAAAAGAAAGAATTTTGAAACAGTGTAGTGCGAGGTGTTTCGATGTGAACATGGAACTGATGAGTGCTTAACGCTTGCCTTGTAGATCGAACAAAAGAAGAATTTTCAGGAATTATTTTACTTAGTTCTTCAGAGCATTTGCCATTATAATATTTATAATAAAGACATAAATCAGAAACACGTCTTCGTTGAAACAGTGGTTGAAGTTTTGTTGTTATCTCAGAATTATCAAATTCACTGCAATGGATTTGAATATTTAAATTGCAGTGAATCAAATTAACTGTTAATTTTCAATTGCGTGTGCAGTTATTAAAGTCATAAAAACGAAAAAATAGACATTATGAAATAAATCTCGGTCTCCGATCCATTTGTCTCTCTTCGAAACCCGAAGTCGAAGTATTTTTCCAATCAAGGAGTTAAGTGTTTTCTTTCTCAAAGTAGATTTGTTGATCAAGATTTTTCTGAGATTAAAAGGGTCTTCTTTAGGTAATTATGAGATGCTCCACCTTTTAAAATATGCCTTCAGTTCTTGGGCCACCTCTTCTAGAGTTCCTTGGGTTCATTGGAGTTCCTTGCTTGTAGTACATTACAAGCATCTTAAGGCGAGGAACTCCAATTAACCAAGGGCAGGAGCTGGAGGAATATTTGATATGGATGAAACAAATCCTTTTTCGGTACTCCAATGAACCCAAGGAATTCTCGGGGCCGCTTCGAATTGGGTTATTTATTATGCAATACGATGAGAAGCGCATCTCGTTGCCTTTCAGTTTACAGTTGTCAAAGTGACTGAGCCTTCTAAGTAAAAACAAGTGGGAAAGTGCAACAGTGCGTATGCAAAAGCTTCAGTCCATCTACGACGGATTGCAAAATACCCGACAATACCAAAAAAAAGGTTGCCACGCCTCCAAAAAGTGGGCGGGATATAAAAATATAACTGTTGAATGCTTTTTACTAGGTGGTTGCATACATTTCGGCCTAAAACTCCGCCTTTTTAACTAAAAAAACACTTTTTGCATACGGACGGACGGACATGGCGGAAATTAAATTTTTTAATTTTCAATTGCAATTAACTCGTAAATTAATTGTTAATTTTTAAGAACTAATTGCAATTAATTTTTGTCCAACACTGGTAGCGGTGCATATATAGTATTACATTATGTTAATGGCAACAGCAATACATGTTGTTCCTTTTACTTTTGTGTATTTTCAAAATATCCGAATAAAGTCTAGCCCATCAGCCTCACCATTAAATACATCCTTCGACGGTAGAGTTGATCACTTGTTTTGTTTTCGTTATATCGTTCTTTTTTGTAATTTGACGGTTTTCCGTTGTCTTAAATTTTAAAACACAAAACACTATTATAATAACAGTTTATTTATACTACGGAAAGACACATTGGAGTAAAAAAATTCGGAGATACATAAATTTTAAAGAACAATTCCATTGTGTTGGAAAAGCGGGCTTGAAAGTGTTGCTTTTAAAGACTATGAAAAAAAAGCGATAAGAAACGTTACACGCCCATCATTGCAGGTGACAATAACCAAACAAAAAGGGGCATTGGAAATGCTTTTTCTAATTACAAAGTTAAACAATCAGAACGAAATCGAATAATTATTCAAATAAAAGCTTAAATACGAATAAAATCGCAACAAATACATAAATTCTCTTCGTTTAATTGGTGAGTAGTATTTGCAGCGCCATTTTTGCGGCTGCTTTCTTTGCCGTGGATTTATTAATTCCACAACCTATCACAGTCTTAAGAGTGTCACGGCAGTAGAAAGTGCACTTAAGCATGACAACGTCTGTGTCTACAGGGCCCGATTCGAAGTAAGGATTTGCACCTTTGCACTCGTACAATTGTCGGACGGGATCAATTGGGACTTCTCGAATGAAGTCATTCAATTCCGTGTCCATTAAATTACTTATTACACGCCACGTGCAACGTAAATCGTTCCCAGAGTCAAGGAACACAGCGCCGATGAGGGCTTCTAAGACATCACCCAACGCTTTGGGCACGTCTATATTCTGAGCCATGTTGAACGCTTCCGGATTTGCATTTTCTTCAAGCAGAATTTTCACCTGATCCGTCACCCGATGGTCCTGGGTATCTTGGAATTCGGCGAATTTTCGGATCGAATCCGCTAGCGAAGGGCTCTCATAGAGCATGAACTGATGGAAGCGGTTTCTCACACAAACACACGCCAGGGTTATATTATTGACAAGAGCCGATCGAAGATCTGTGATGTCTCCGGGATTCATGTGCTTACATCGCTCGTAGATGTAGCACGACATGAGGAAGTCCAAAACTGCATCACCAATAAATTCCAGCTGTTGATAGCAGCCAGTAAGGCGATTGGTGGGATAAGATGGATGGGTTAAGGCCTGCAGCAGATAGGCGCGCTCTTTGAAATTATATTGTAAATTGGCCTCTAAAAACTCATAATTGATCAAGTACGCATCGACGTCCGAATGCTTGACGTTTGTTTTAACCAAGGGATTGCCCAGATTGATGTCCAACAAGCGTGGAAGCAAATGCTTTTCGTCATCATAGAAGATTCCAAAATAGCCCAGCATTTCGAAACTCTTTTGCACACCATAATTCTTGACGCACACGCCCAGCAATGCCTCTAGGCAATCAGCGACAACCTTGTCGGCAATGGTTTGCTTGTGAAGAAATTCATTAAGGCAATCGGTCGATGTTTCGGAGAACTCTCCACAACATGCAGAAATCTTTTCCAGTGTGCTCGCATTGCATTGTCCTGAAATAATTTCTTCATCGCTCATGGTCAGCTGATAAAGGCAATTCGCTGGAATACCACCGCTTCGGATGGATTCAAAAATGTTTTTAGGAACGCTTGCACAGGGTGGCAGCCACTCACTGGTGGGTTCGAAAATAGACGAGCAAATAAACGCTTTCTTGTATTTGGCACGCATGCAATACAACAAGTTTCGGTTGCTTACCATGCGCGATTTAACAGTGGTAAGTAGGCCTTCGTTCCACTTTTGATGTTGGTGCATCAGCAGCAGTGATACGCTGAACTTGAGGAAGGAATCACCCAAAACCTCAAAGCGTTCCATGTCGAATACGTCATTGGTTGCGGCAGTTGTTATGGCCGATAAAAATTCAAATTGCTCAGCAGTCCTTATAGCCGAAGGGTTCAAATTTTCTTCCAGTATGTTTAGATGGCGCCCTGAATCGAAGGATAAGTCTGTCAGCTTTCTAGCTAATGTTTCATATTGAGCTTCAGTCTTCGGCTTATGAGCCTTTAACTGATGATTGGTGACCTCATTAGCTGTGAGATCATCCATTTTTAAGTTCTCCATTTCAACGAGCAGATTGTTCACAAACTGATGGTAGTAGTCTACCTCGATTTGATGCAGGCTGTTAACGTTTCGGTAAACATCGATTGGCTCCAAATAGGATTTCCAGTTACCCTGCTCAATATCGACCAGTGTGAAGGCATGCTTTGACGATTTATCCTCACGCGTAGTCTCCAAGGCAGGCAGCATGCTCCGTGGCTCCTTATTATCGCTGCTCGTTCTTCGCAAGGATGCATCTATTTGAATAGGTGCTGGCTTGTAATCGGGTGCGGTGATAATACCCAAATAACTATTAATGTCCACGCGCAGTTTTTCTGCGTTGAGAAGAAAATGAAAGCGGTGCAATATGCTCGGAAGAAGCAGAGCTTTCAGCCATAGGTCGCCTGGAAAACGATAATTGTGACACATTTCCGGTATCAGGAGGACAGTGTTGTCACGCTTTGCACGTTTCGATTCGCTCGTTTTCCCAGCAGCGTTCACAAAGAAATTTGTTCGCGAAGTTATTGCCTGCACTTCAAGCATAAACTGGCTTCTATGGACAACCTTTTCCCCATATTTGACTTCGACATAGTCCGCAAACGTCTTGATACTCTTGTCGGTGGTGGGGAAAGCACTCAATGGCGTCAAGTCGTGTCGAATTTTCGTCACAACATAACGCACCTTGTCATCGTAGCTGTACCAAGTGTTGACAATTTTTCCGAGGTACTCGTCGGCAGAGAATGTCTTGCGTAGCCTCTCCTGTTCGGTCAACCGCCGCGATGGAGTTAATTGTTGGCAGCTGTGAACGATCTCCCAATCAATGCCGCATTTAGATTTCACTGGTGCCAGCAGAAATGAGTTGGGTCCTTTGCCGTTGTCGATGGCCAGAAAGTCCTTCCACAAGCCTCGAACATCGCTAAACAGCATTTTGTTGAAGACTTTAAGCTTTTTTAATTCCTCGCTGTCGGTGAGGACAAACTCAAACGGCTTCGAGTCTATTTGAACTGTTAGAGGGCCTTGAGACATGAACAAGGGCATAGGAGCAAGTGCAGGGAGCTTATGCCTCAGCACGATTGCAAAAGTTGCTTCCGATTTTAATAAGTGCTGTATATGAGCGTTATACTCATCGAACACGAATTCTGGTTCAATGTTTATGCAGTAGCCATACGCAACCTCTCCGGGCAACGGCAGTGCGGCCGTCAACTCATCAGGATAGCTCTTTTCGTAGACACGAGTATTTTTCTTGGTGCCGACATCTACCAAAAGATCATCTGCAAAGCAAACGGGTGAAAATTTTAGCGACTTATGTTGCTACGCTACTTACCATCAGTTTCATTCTTCCATTTGTCAAAGTACAACTCCGACACATTCTCAACAACATGCTTTTTGGTGACTGGCAATAGATTTTCGGTTAGCTCACCACATTTATACAGCAAAACGCAAGCTTTAAAGGCAGCTGAGATCTTTGCCAGCTTGATTGTTCGCATTACATCGCTCTGAAACAAAGAAGAGGGGACAGGTTTCAAAGGAAATAAAGCTCAAACGCAAAACTATCACATACGGTGATAACTTCTTTGACCGTTGACTGAATCGGCAGCTGCAGTGAGACTTGGCACTGTTCGGGTACGATCGAGATAACTGACCAAAGAGCTGCTGATTGTGTAAAAGAGTCGTGCGGCAGGGACTGACAGTACCGATGCATAAGCATTAGAGTTGACTCGGGCTTTAAAATCGCCCCCTTCGATGTTATAAATGGCTCAATAGCATGCGCGAACTCCTCCAGAACGCGACTTTCGTCGGGAATTTCCCTGTCGATGGAACGTGTAATCAAATATTTTTTCAAAATGTCATCTATCTTTCTGTAGCTTTGAATTTTTTGTGCGACTTCCATTTGCGCCTCCTTTTTGCAAACAACCGCATACGTACTATTACGGGCACGCGCACGACCCTTCATTTGAACATAGGAGCTGAACTGTTTTATTTCATCAAACGAGATGACATAGTTGCAGGCCTGCACGTCAATGCCCTCTTCAAGCACACTGGAGCAAACTATGAGGTTACACTCTTTCCTGCGAAAACGTTCAACAGCCTGAAAATAAGAACAGTAGTTGAGTTTCGTTAATCAAGAGAGACTGGCCTACTTACACCACGGTTCCACTTCGAATCCAGCACCGTATCTAGAGTATAGTTCATCCCCGTGCATCGGCCAACCATGAACTCAGGAACAATATGCGAGAGCCCTTTGTGGGCTTCGGCAAAGTTCTTTATTACAAAATACAGGCATTTGGCGGTGTAGCGGCGTGTTACAAACAATAAGCAACTAATATCAGTGCCCTTTTTCGGGGTGAATTCCCTGAGCAAATATGCCAGCAGCTTTTGAAGCTTTGGCTTGGAAAAGTTTATTATAATATCAGTTTCGTTGGTATCCTCATCGTCGTCATCGAAATATGATTTCATTTTCTTTACGATTATGTGTCGAATGTGTTCACATCTGGATATAACGAAGCGATACATGTCCCGTAGAGCAATGGTTTCAGCGTTACGCTTATTAACTTCGAATTGCACAATTAAGGCCATGATGGCTATGGAAGCGGCGTACAGACCCATGTCATCCATTTGATATTTAAAGTCTTGTAACAGTGATTTCACTTGTTTTAATTTATTCGGCTCACGGATTGTGGTAAGATTCTTTGAGAATTTCGATTTGCCCCCGAAATCAAAAACCTCGATTTGAGACATACACGCTGAGATTATGCCATCGATCTGTGCTTCGACACCGAATTGATGTGTTTCATCCGTGTATGTTATCATAATTTCATTTGGTGCAGTTGAGTACCTGTGAGAAAGCACAAGCTACTTAGAACATGTTTTAGTGGTGTTCTTTTTGAATATAGTACTAATTCGACTTACTTAGAATTACTGAATCAGAAAAGGCCCTCAATTACCCGGTAAAAGTATCAGGAAAGTTTACCTCTTGCTTAAAACAAGCCTAGATCTTTGCAACTTAATTAAAGCTAACTCAAACTAGGATTAATATAATATCTTGCCTTCAAATTGACCTTGAGCTAATTCATGAGGTAAAGTGGATAATGAAAGAAGTGCTTCACCATAAGCACGTTAATTGATACGAAATCAATTATTATTTTCAAATGCATCTCGAAAGCTGAGTTCTTTCGCATTAGTTTTTATACCCGACCTCCGCATTAGTTTTTGCACGACACGACCTCCGATAACGGATTCAGGCTGATCGACTTTGCTGCGGGGCGACACGTTGTGGTAGCTAGTACACAGTTCCCGCATCTCAATATCCACAAAGGGACATGGAGATCTCCCGATCAATCAACCGACAACCAGATTGACCACATTGCGATCGACGCAATGCACTCCTCCAGTATCATGGATGTCCGAACTTTCCGGGGGGCCAACATTGACTCGGATCACTACCTTGTTGTAGCCAAGGTACGGCTGCGGATATCCCGACCAGCGCCAAGTAATGGAAATACTGTGAGGAAGTTTGACGTCGGCCGACTACAATCGCAAGAGATCGCCAGGTCCTTCTTCAACCGAGTCTCTCAAAACCTTCTACGAAGTCCTATGCAGCCAGCATCAAGTATTGAAAGCCAGTGGCAACATTGCCAAAATGCCATTAGAGACGCCGCTTCTGAAGTGCTGGGTTTCACACGGCCACCACAACGAAACCCCTGGTTTGACGATGAATGCCGGCAAGCACATGCAGCTAAACAGGAAGCATACAAAGCGGCTCTGCACAGAAGGACTAGAGCTGCTCGCGAGTTCTACGAGCAGAGGAGGAGAGAGCAACACCGGCTTCTCCGAAGGAAAAAGAGAGAGCACGAGAAGCGCGCGGTTGAAGAGATAGAGAGATGTTACAACAAAAATGAGGTTAGAAAGTTTTACCAAAGGATCAAAAGGTCCTGCCAAGGGTATAAACTTCGAACTGAAGCCTGTAAGGACCATCAAGGGAACATCGTTGTAGAATCGCAGTCGGTGCTGAGGATTTGGAAAGACCACTTCTGCAGACTGTATAACGGCGAGAACGAACCAAATACCGCTGTCAGACAAAACGAACCATTCAACCCGGGCGAAGACGTTACCGACGAAACATACGAACGATACCGCCCACCCGACCTGGAGGAGGTGAAAGTAGCTGTGTCTAAGCTCAAGTGCAACAAAGCAGCCGGAGCAGAAGGCCTAGCTGTCGAACTTTTTAAATCCGCTGGCGATGAGCTGGTTAGGAGCATGCACCAGCTCATCTGCAAGATATGGTCGAAAGAAAGCATGCCCGACGAATGGAACCTCAGCATTGTTTGCCCGATCCTGAAGAAAGGAGACCCTCTGAGTTGTGTCAACTACAGGGGCATAAGTCTTCTTAACATCGCATACAAGATCTTTTCTGCTGTACTGTGTGAACGCCTGAAGCCGTTTGTCAACTTTCTGATTCAAATATTCACACTGCGGCAGATCTTGGAGAAAACCCAGGAATTCGAAATCGATACGTACCACTTTTTCATCGATTTCATGCATGACAGCATCTATAGACACGAGCTATGAAGCGCAATGTCTAGTTTTGGCATCCCTACCAAACTCATTAGTCTGTGCAGGATGACGATGGAAAACTCACGCTGTTCCGTTAAGGTCGGCAAAGACCCCTTTGATGTCAAAGAAGGATTTAGACCAGGCGACTTCTTTAACATCATACTTGAGAGAATTGTGCAGAACTCTCGCGCCAACACCAGAGGTACAATCTTTCAAAAGTCCGTTCAACTACTCGCATACGCAGACGACATTGACATAATCGGTAGAACAAAGCGTGATGTCAGTGAAGCCTTCGTGAGTATTGATACGGAAGCGGCGAATATGGGTTTAGCAGTCAATGAGGGCAAAACCAAGTATATGCTGTCATCAAGAAAAGACACCCAACATCGACGTCTTGGACAAAACATTACCATCGAAAGCTATAATTTTGAGATAGTTAGGGATATTGTCTACCTGGGTTCCGCTATAAATTCAGACAATGACACCAGCGCTGAAATCAAACGAAGGATAACTCTTGCCAACCGGATGAAAACACTTTAGGCTGCTTCGAGAGGAAAATTCTTCGGACGATTTACGGTCCCGTCTGCATAGACGGAGAGTGGAGGAGGAGATATAACATCGAACTGTACGGGCTGTACAGCGATACCGACCTAGCCAAAAGAGTCAAAACACAACGTCTACGATGGCTGGGTCATCTAGAGCGGATGGACACCAACGCCCCGGCCCGGAAAATCTTCGAATCCACACCGCAGGGACGGCGCGGTAGAGGAGCACCGAGACTCAGGTGGCGCACGCAACCTGAGGTGGAACCTCAGCCAACTTCGCGTGCGAAACTGGAGACGGCTAGCTCGAGACAGAGCTGGCTGGCGAAGCTTGTTGGCTGAGGCCCAGGTCCACCCTGGACTGTAGCGCCACCTTAAGTAAGTAAGTAAGAAGCATTCATGAGAGGAAAACAAGTCAGACAACCATTCTTATGTTCCGAAAGACAGTCCAAAAACAAACTGGACTTGATTCATGCCGATCTATGTGGACCAATGGAGATAAAATCGATTGGGGCGCTTGGTATATTTTATCGTTCATCGACGACTTTTCCCGAAAAACATTTGTTTATTTTTCGAAGATGAAGTCTGAAGTCCTTAACACGTTCAAACAGTTCAAAAAGCTGGTCGAAAATCGTTCTGAGCGTAAAATCAAAATCATACGTTCTGACAAAGGGGGTGAATTTTGCTTAAACGATTTCGAAGACTTTTGTCGTAGTCAAGGTATCCAGCATCAAACATCGAATACGTACACACCTCAACAAAACGGAGTAGCGGAAAGAATGAATCGCACCATTGTGGAATGTGCCAATTGCCTGCTGTTTGATGCTAAATTAGACAAGCAATATTGGGCTGAAGCCGTTAACACGGCTGCATATGTGATAAACGGGTGCATTAGTTCTGCATTGAATAGTTTATCACCTCAAGAAATGTGGACTGGTAAGAAAGTCGATGTGTCAAATTTGGCTTGAGTCATGGCACATATTCCGAAGCAAAAACGTCGTAAATGGGATGCCAAACCTTCAAAAATGCTATTTATTGGGTATGGTTGCAACACGAAAGGATATAGATGCATTGATCCAATAACAAAGAAGGTGATAACAAGCCGAAAAGTCAAGTTCCTTGAAAGTAATTCAATATCGTCGAAGGCTGTGTGCATTGACGATGACTTAACTTCAGTGAGGTACGAAATTCCGGAAAATGTCGGACATATCGATATTGAATTCATCAATCTATCAAGTACTGATGGTGATGACACTCTTGTGAACGATTCGTTTGAATCATGTTTTGGTTCAGAGTCGGAAAATGAACAACCTTCGGTTTCATCAGAAGTACGACGGTCATTGCGTCCGCCCAAGCCAAGAGATTTTGCAAGAGATGGCTATATTACGTATGCGGCTTTTGGAAGTCCAAGCTCGGACCCAGTCTCAGTAAAAGATGCATTACAACGACATGACTGTGGAAAATGGAGATTAGCGATAAGTGATGAACTTGTTTCTTCGAAAGAAAACTCAGCTTGGGATCTGGTCGACTTACCACTTGGCAGGAAAGCAGGAAAGCTATCAAATCCATGTGAGTATTCAAAGCAAAAACTGATTCCAAGGGAAAAGTAATAAAGCATAAAGCCAGACTTGTAGCCAAGGGATGTTCCCAAAAGTATGGATTGGACTACAACGAAACCTTTTCTCCAGTTTTACGCTATACATCGATACGATTCCTTATAGCTCTGGCAGTCATATCAAATTTGCAAATTGATCAAATGGACGCAGTTACGGCTTTTTTACAGGGAGATTTATCAGAAGAATTTTTCATGGAACAACCTGATGGTGCAAGCGACAGTAGCAGAAAAGTTTGTCGCCTCAAGAAAGCAATCTAAGGTCTGAAGCAAAGTGGCAGAGACTGGAACAAAAAGCTCGTAGGAAGTCTTAAACTGTTTGGTCTTCATCAGTCACAAACCGATCCTTGTGTTTTATATTCTGTTAATAAAGAGTTGATAGTAGCCGTATGTCGATGATATTCTTATATTTTGGTCAAACAGTGAAAAAAAGAATGCCCTTAAGAAGACTTTGAGCACCACCTTTAAAATGAAGGACATGGATCGAGCAACCAATTGTGTCGGGTTATCAATAACCTACGATGACAATGGCATAAGCATCGATCAATACGCGAAGGAAATAATCGAAAAGTTTAACATGACTAATTGCAAACCATCAGTTACACCAAGTGATCCCTGTCGAAAATTGTGAACCAGTATGTGTCCAAACAGTGAGGTTGAAAAAAATGACCTTAAAAATGTTCCATACCAGGAAGCTGTGGGCAGCCTACTATATTTGGTGCAAGGTACCAGGCCTGATTCGGCATATGCAGTTTACGACGTCAGTCGATTCAATATTATTTCGGCAAGGCTCACTGGACAGCAGTTAAACGAATCTTCCGGTACCTAATAGGAACTATTGATTACAAAATAAGGTATTCGCGAGATGGTGACGTATGGTTAATGGCGTATTCTGATGCGGACTGGGCTTCTGATGTGGACAAACGACGTTCTTGTACTGGATATGTGTTTATTATGTCCAATGGAGCCGTGTCTTGGGCAACGTCAGCACACTGTGGCTTTATCAAGCCGAGTATATGACTTTTACGGCTACTATACAAGAAGCATTGTGGCTAAAGCAGTTTGTTAAAGAGCTTGAACCAGACATTAAAGAAGAGGCAATTCAAATCAGGTGCGACAATCAAAGCGCCTTGGCTTTGTCTAAAAGTGATAGATATCGAGCAAGGTCCAAGCATATTGACATCCGACATCATTACATTGGTGAGAAGATTGAAAACAAAAAAGTCAAGCTCAACTATGTGGCAACAGAAACATGGTCGCAGACAGTTTAACGAAGGCAGTAACTGGGCTAAAGAATAAATTATGTGCCTGCAACATGGGACTCGGGAAAAGTTGAAAGGTTCAATCTAATCTGCTGCTCAGCTCTTAAATGGTTTTTCATTGAAAATCTAGTTCTAACTTATTATTTCAATGAGTGGGGGTGTTGAGAAATATTATTCATGCACTGTGTTTATTTCTTAATAACAAACTTTGTTATTATGTTTTTAATAATCACTGTATCATAGTGATTTCTATTTTATGAAATATTATTTCAATAAATTCGTTCCGTTTTTGTTCCTTCGAGAAGTTCGACGCTCTGTACGTTAAAAATAAAAAACGCTCTCTCAACTAAGTACTCCTTATTTCCAACTACGCTCTGTACCAAAAATATTCGCTCTGCTCAACGTTTTCGAGCCGAATCTCAGAATCTGCTGATTTTTTCATAGGTCGCTATAAGTAGTTTTCCCCAAAATTTCATATAATTCTTGATTTGTGTGATTTTTTCAAACCATTTCCATCATTTCCAATCAAATCAGCCTTAGAGCACGGTAATTATCGTGGGAAAAGATTTTTTACACAATTTTTTTATGTATGCGTCAAAGTTATTGGGGTAATTTGCTGTTTTGCTAAAATTTAACTTAAACAAGTGTAGATACGTTTCATTTTTCAAGATACGTGTCTAAACACTCTTTGTCTTTTTTCATTGCTCTTGCATGCTTTCTCATTGCATCTGTATGAACTTTATTAACAGATGTGGATGATCGGAGGGATCTTTGAGTGATATTAAGCGGATCTTTTTCCATTTTTGGACGACCCGCTAAAAACGTGCTCCTAACAAGATAAATATAAGATATCTGTTCATTTATTATTGAAATTTATTACAAACAAGAATGAAACATTTCAAAATTTCATGCAACCCAGATGCTTTACTATGACGCAACATAAATTCAACGACCGGTGTAGCTGACTTGGTAGAGGCTGAAAGTTTTCTTAAAAGAAAAGTTTCAAGTTTGAGCCCCAGCGAGAAACACATTTTTTTATGCCCTACCCAGGGTATATTAAGTTCGATGTATAGCTTGTAATTATACTAATTATCCGTATAATTAAATAAAAATCCTACCATCGTCACCTGAAAAAGAATCGTTCTTTTTCACGGTCCCCACCTCCCCGAGGGTCTGACAAGCCCTCCGAGAGTATCATTTGCCTTGAAAAACTTCTCAAAATACCGTTCGGATTCGGCAAAAAACTGTAGGTTCCCTTGTATCTGAAGAAATCAACGCAACCAGCATACATTGTTGAGAAGTTGGCCCTGGTTCACCTCGAGCTGTTGCGCCACTCTATTTTTATAATTAAATAGTCTAAGAGCCCACAACACAATTTTGAAGTGGTAATACAGAGGTACATATAACCAAAAATATTGCATCATTCATTGGAGAGCTCTTTTTGAAGCGACGTCAAATTGCAAAATCTGGAAGCTTTTTCGTGCAGCCATGGATAGTTGTGATAACATAAGAATGGTACAAATAATTGCAATAAGGAAAGCTTTGAGTGTACATACTTTGACGTGCTTGCACATTCAACAACAAAAGTGCCATTATTAAATCAACGCTAATGACTAAAATTAGCAATGGCTGTAAGAATAAGTTTTCAGACTTTGCAATTTAACGTCGGTTCAAAAAGACCTTTCTAATGATATGAAACTTTTTTGGCTATAAACTACACCCAAAATCAGCTCTAAGCTTTCGGTCTAAAACTATTTGCATTTAAAGTTCTTTAAAAAATATGAAAATACCACTTAAAGCAGTTTAAACATTTTTTTTATACAATAAGAAGTGTTTAAATTTTCCGGTAACAGGCGCACTTCCTTATTTATGTAACAATGTTTCCCGCTTTTGAAAACGACCATTCTGAGCTAGCTGATGTAGCTGGAATCGCTAGGTATTTTCTCGCCAGTTCAGTTATTTTCGGGTACTTGGTTGCTCTAGTTTTTCATCACTGGAAGGGATCCAAATCGAAACGTATTTGAGGTTCAGCCAAATATCTTTTGAGCTTCGAAGTGGAGTCCTGCACATCATTAGCCTCAACACTATTCAAAATTGCAATACACTCTTTTTGGCACTCTCCCTATCTTTTTTGTTTGTTGTCAACATGGAAACGCTTGCCAATAAACTTTATATCTTATTGCTTCTCTCGCCTCTAGGGACTCATGATCCAAATCTTTTTACCTGGGATCCCTAAATATGACTGTTCCAATAGAGATCGAATCGCTGTTTAATTTATTTTATTAAAATTTGCATAAATTCAGGCAGGATATTAGACGCAGAACCTATGTTATTGGATAGCCGATCCAGCATTGTATGGGTCGAGTTCCAACGAGTTCAACAAGATTGTAACAGAGTACACTTTGCCATTTTTGTTCTCAAACGTAACCTTTCAAGCCTATCATCATACCCCAAAAAACAACTCACTGAATTTACTGAGCTGATTTACTGATTACTGAGCTAAAATTGATAAAACAACGGTTTTAAAGAAAAAACCAAGAAATCGAATCTATGTCTAACATGTCCTTATTTACGGTAAAAATATTTGGACTAACTCTCTTTAAACAAAAACCCAATAACTAGAACCTGTGTATTCAGAATCCGTGTATACGTATATTTAATATCCGTTTACAATGATATACGGATAGTGACGAAAATAAATATACGTATATTAAGAATCCGGATATCAAATTTGCGTATACTTATTATACGGATCCCGTATACACGTATAATTAAAGTATACGTACAAAATCGTTAAGCTCTGCTTGTAACGCAGTGAAATAATCACCGTAAACCCCTGAGACCTGTTAGAGATATGAATAAGACCGTGTGTAAACAACTTTTAGGCCTTAAATATTAAGCTAGAGAGCTGAAAGTTGGTGAGTGAGCTGGAAGTCCAGTCCTTCAGATCAAGTTTGAAAATATGTTGAATCCGCCCACAGACACGCTCACTATAGGCCTGTATATGCGTCCATCTCTAATTTAAAATTTGACAAAAAATTTTATATAAAAAAATTGTTAAAAAATAGTTACTAAATTAGCATTTTCTTTTGTTTAGGTATGCCCCCGCCTACTTTTGTGGACGGTTTTTTAAAAAGGGTGATTTTTTTTAGTTAAAAAAGGCGGAGTTTTAGTACGAAATGTATGCAACCACCTAACAAAAAGCATTCAACCGTTATATTTTTATATCCTGTCCACTTTCTGGAGGCGTAGCAGTTCCTTTTTTTGGTAGGGTAGGGTATTTTGCAATCCGTCGCAGACGGACTGATGTTTTTACATAGATACGCACCGTTGTACTTTCCAACTTGTTTTTAAATAATTTGAGCGAACTAATTACAATCACATTGGAGCACCCCAAAGTCGTAACCACAGATTTGCAGTTGCTCGCGTTAACATCTAATAACCTAATAACAGTAGCGATAGTAAAGTCGTCGGTGAGTCATTTTTAAGGTTTGTTTTTATTCGACAAACAACTGTTTTTTTTAAGGCAAAACAAAGCAACAAAAGTTACTATAAGTTTGCACTTAAGTGTAGGGCAAATTCGGAAATGAATTCTATTTTGAAAAGAGGGAACTCAACTTCAAAAATAAATTATTTGTAAAGAATAAATTACGTTTCATCATTTTCCGCGATGACTTTTCAATAGAGGAGCTGGGAAATTTGTCCAGACGCAAAGTTAAACTAGGTCAATGATTACCGACAGACAAAAACAATTTCTTTCAAAAATTTAATGTGGAATTGTTCTTTTCTGTCGGTAACAATCGACCAAGTTCAATTTTGCAAAGAAGTTCAGCATGTTTGTACCTTCACACCCGTATTAAAATTAGAGATTTCCCAGTAGCAAATAACATAATGTTAGGTAAAACAATCAATAGAGCACGAACACACGTCTTTTAAAAGACTTTGTATTTCTACGACTACAGAAAATTTGTTCCAATAATGAACCATTGGGTAGGAAGAAGGAAAAATTTGTTTATCTCCAATAACGAACAAACCCAAATAAAGTAGCAAAAATCTATCATAAAATAAACAAATCAAAAGCAACTCGAGGTTAGCCCTGCTTCTACCTACTTTGTATACATAAGAAAAACATTAAATTTATCAATACACATTCCTGCGAAGAAAAGTCACGTCGTCAGTAAGTTGTTGTAACACGATACAGCTTGAACTGACGTGTGTAACATAAATTATACAATAAAGAATCAACTTACAGCAGGACATTGTGAAATTCATCAAAATTTTCAACGGTTATGATTTTTCCTCGAAAAGCCGCTTCCAAATCCACCAACGAGTTTAAGATGTCGCCTTTTTTCATCGACTTAAGAAGCACCCCAGTAAGACCAACCGCACGCGGTAACTTCGTCTTGTCAGCGTGCAAGAAATGGGATAGAAATGTGTGCATCGGATGAGACTTCGTTGCATGGTGACACTCGTCAATGATGACACAACTTAGGTCGGTCACCGAAAGATAGTTGTGAGACACCATGTCCACAAAGACTTGGCTAGTCCCAACAAAAACCTGGAGACAGTAATTCAAATTGTCAACTTAACAAATAATTAAAAATCAGCTGGGCATTTGTCTTACTTGATTTACGTTCACTTCTGTTTCCCATCTCTCGGAAGGCCAATTGTCGACGTTCATATCCCCGATAAATAGACCGACCTTTAGGTTCGTCGCAACCGAAATTTCACGGCAATTCTGTCGAGCCAGCTCAACTGTATTGCATAGAAACGCACATCGTTTTCCTCCTTCCTCAATTGGTCTAGGAAAAATTAGAAACTATAGGACCCCACCAAGTGCATTGCAATCAATCAAGCTTACTTGTTCAACTCCTTCGAAAAGTGTCTGATCAGCATGATTGCAATGTACGTTTTTCCACTTCCCGTGGGCAGATAGATTATTGCATTATGCTGGATTGCATGCTCCAGCAGTCGTAGCTGATATGGACGGGCGACAATGCCTCCGTTTCCCTTTCGTTTAAAATAATTTTACAATCATGTTTAAGAGAAAAGCAGAAACAACTCACTTCTTTGCTGGTCATTTCGATTTCAATACTAAATCTTTTACTTGCATCTACAAAAGCAAAGTAAACTCTGATGAATGATGTGGCCTTTCGCGATTTCGTTTAAGGAATCTCTAGACCGATCACTTGCTTTGTTTTTCTTCTTTTTATGTTCAAAGCGAGCAGAAAGAAAACATTCCTCGGGGAGTTTCCCGAGTTAAAAACTGCTCAACTGACATGTAGGCCGGGGCCGGTTCGTAAATGTCCACGTTCAGGCAATTAGAAATGTTCCTTAAACTTTTCGTTTGGTTTTGACCACAAATTACTGAATAACTAGATATTCAACTTGCGTCCCTCTTACCCTCCAACACCCATTTGTTTACGTTTTTTATAAAGCCTTTAAAGCTTTTTTAAAGCTTTAAATTTCCGTGTCGGTGAATACGTGTAAGAAGATACAACAACAATTTACCTTTCGCGATCAGCTGATGTAAAAGCTGCAAAACGAAATTGCATGAAAATGACGAATTCATGAATTTACTCACATTTGTAAACAAATGTCGAAGAATGGGTAAATTCATCAATTTCAGCTTGTGGGCAAAGCTTTTACATGTCCGAAGTGGAATATCTAGTTATTCAGTAATTTATGGTTTTGACGTAAATTATAAGTATTTGCTCTTTCTGTCAAAAGATAAGGGAGATTAGATTAGAACTCGTTTACACATGCAAACATTTCTACTGTAACACGCCAAATCGAAGCAATTTTATTTGTCTCGAATTAATGTGCGGACGTGTTTTTTGGTTGCCAGCCCATCTGTTTGATTTATTTTGTCGGCAAACCGGGAAACATGTTTTATTGAAATGAGCAGTTCTCGATTTTGAGGGCGATTCTTTCATGTTTCGATGAAAAACGCTATAAATCTTCCAATAAAATATGGGGTTCAGTTTGGCGTTTGGCGCTCGTTGCTGTTATTGCAGAAGATGGTAGAACGTATAGGTAATAATTCTTTTAAAACTGGAAAAGAATTCTATCTTCTCCAGGTGCTAAATCAACAAATCAAGTCTAGACGTTAGGATACAACACTTCGCTAGCATGAGTGTTCGTTTTAATAACTCGATCTTCCTCCGCAAGTTAAAACACACGTAATACGGTTTTCTCACCGTGCCAGAATCTAGGTTCAGAGTAAAAAAGTCCCAAATATAATTAAAATCTATTAGATTGCCCATACATTTGTAGAATTCAGAATCTAGATCAGAGTCTAGATTCCCACAAAATCGAATACAAATGTAATAGATTGTATTCGATTTTGTGGGAATCATAGGAAAATAAAAGCAAACACACTTTTTTAATTCAGTCAAAAGAACAAATGACAGTCGATGAAGTTTGTTTATAAAATAAAAAGAAGAAATATTTTCGTTTTTTTTTATTTTTTTTTTATTGTGCGGTAATTTTTATGTATTTTCCAGTGCCCTACAATTGTAGATAACAATTCCAGCTATCTACAATTGTTTTTTACTTATTTGAAGCTGTTTTACTTGTGACAACTGTGAAAAATGGGACAGTTAGTGTTCAACTGATCGAAAAGTCAACAAAATCTAGATAATTTTCGCAGTGTGAAAGGGTCAATTCGATTTTGAAAACGAATTGCTAAGAATCTATATTCTGGCTTCGGTGTGAAAACGGTATAAGCTAAGCCAGTGTTTTTCAATCTGTGGGTCGCGACCCCCTGGGGGGTCGCCAAGAAAAACTAGGGGGGTCGTGAGCTCAGAACACACTAAGGATATGTGTGCTCAAAAATGTAAGAAGTGGCAAGTCTCACAAATGAATCTCAATTTTAAGGCTTCTTTTTGAGCTCAGAATATGCTCGTCTCTTCTTCTCTTTATGGAGTAATTATGGATGGTTTGCGGATTTTTATTCTTTTTTATCCTTATCGATGGTCGGTCGATCAGTTGGAATGACATTTTTAAAGCTTTTAGGACATACCGCGTTTAATTAAAAGTGAGATCTTAAGCGTACTCATCCCAAACGCTTCGCTCAAGTTTCATTGAGCGTGGTCACCGGTAAGCTGCCTAAAGTTCTTTATGGGCGATTAACATTACGCAGGTTGTAGCGGTGCGTAGGCAGTATATACTTCAAACTTTAACAATGTCGATTAATCACCGCCAAAGCCTCAAAAGTTATAGTTGGAATGACATTAACTTCGTACCCATTTCTGTCCTTGCGGCATTAAAATCAAGTTCTAAAAGGTGTCTCTTGACGCAAATAATCTCATGGTTTACTCGTCATGTAAAAATAAATAAAATAGAGTAGCGCCACAGCTCGAGGTGAACCAGGGCCAACTTCTCAACAATGTATGCTGGTGTGTTAATTTCTTTACATACAAGGGGACCTACAATTTTTTGCCGAATCCGAACGGCACTTTGAGAAGTTTTTCAAGACAAATGATACTCTCGGAGGGCTTGTCAGACCCTCGCGGAGGTGGGGACCGTGAAAAAGAACAAGTCTTTTTTTTTCAGGTGACGATGGCAGGATCTCGTAATACTCGTAATGATTCATCTGAAAAAATTTCTTCGAAAACTCTGACTACAAACTAAATTTTAAAAGGAATCATGAAGAAAAATTTTAAGAGGAATCTCATCTTTCCTTGAAGCTTTTAAGAGAGCTTAAATATCAAAAATAAATAAGCGTGGAATTAATAGCAAAAAATTATCCAAAAATGGCTCTTTTTCAGCTTCTAGAGCTCAAGAATTTTAAAAACTTTTCATAATCTCAATAAATTGTCCTTCCATACTTAACTGACATTGCTGAACAATTTGAATTTTGATGAAACTCGCCCTGATTTATTTAGTGGCTTGTCTTTAAGTTTTGTAATAGATGGGGGGTCACCAGAGATTTTTTATTGTTAAAGGGGTCGCGCATTCAAAATCTTTGAAAAACACTGAGCTAAGCAAACCTGAGGTCTTGCGCATAGAACAGGTGGGTCAGATCGGTGGATTGCTGGACATCGTCCAGTTTGTTTCAATTTTTTAGAAGATTAAGCGCAAATGCGGCAGAGCAAATCTGTTACGATTGCCGAAGAGCCGCAATCGATTCTGACGATGTCTACAGATGCTGATTCATACTGAAATGGGATATTCACATGCCTGATGGGAGGACGTAAAACCCGTGACCCTGTTTAGTTTCATTTATTTATTCGCAATAAATTATTTCTTTTTAAAAATAAATCTAAACTTAACTGATCTATCCTACCATCGTCACCTGAAAAAAAGACTCGTTCTTTTTTATGGTCCCCAAGTCCGCGAGGGTCTCGCAAGCCCTCCGAGAGTATCATTTGCCTTGAAAAACTTCTCAAAATACCGTTCGGATTCGGCAAAAAACTGTAGGTTCCCTTGTATCTGAAGAAATCAACGCAACCAGCATACATTGTTGAGAAGTTGGCCCTGGTTCACCTCGAGCTGTTGCGCCACTCTATTTTTATAATTAAATAGTCTAAGAGCCCACAACACAATTTTGAAGTGGTAATACAGAGGTACATATAACCAAAAATATTGCATCATTCATTGGAGAGCTCTTTTTGAAGCGACGTCAAATTGCAAAATCTGGAAGCTTTTTCGTGCAGCCATGGATAGTTGTGATAACATAAGAATGGTACAAATAATTGCAATAAGGAAAGCTTTGAGTGTACATACTTTGACGTGCTTGCACATTCAACAACAAAAGTGCCATTATTAAATCAACGCTAATGACTAAAATTAGCAATGGCTGTAAGAATAAGTTTTCAGACTTTGCAATTTAACGTCGGTTCAAAAAGACCTTTCTAATGATATGAAACTTTTTTGGCTATAAACTACACCCAAAATCAGCTCTAAGCTTTCGGTCTAAAACTATTTGCATTTAAAGTTCTTTAAAAAATATGAAAATACCACTTAAAGCAGTTTAAACATTTTTTTTATACAATAAGAAGTGTTTAAATTTTCCGGTAACAGGCGCACTTCCTTATTTATGTAACAATGTTTCCCGCTTTTGAAAACGACCATTCTGAGCTAGCTGATGTAGCTGGAATCGCTAGGTATTTTCTCGCCAGTTCAGTTATTTTCGGGTACTTGGTTGCTCTAGTTTTTCATCACTGGAAGGGATCCAAATCGAAACGTATTTGAGGTTCAGCCAAATATCTTTTGAGCTTCGAAGTGGAGTCCTGCACATCATTAGCCTCAACACTATTCAAAATTGCAATACACTCTTTTTGGCACTCTCCCTATCTTTTTTGTTTGTTGTCAACATGGAAACGCTTGCCAATAAACTTTATATCTTATTGCTTCTCTCGCCTCTAGGGACTCATGATCCAAATCTTTTTACCTGGGATCCCTAAATATGACTGTTCCAATAGAGATCGAATCGCTGTTTAATTTATTTTATTAAAATTTGCATAAATTCAGGCAGGATATTAGACGCAGAACCTATGTTATTGGATAGCCGATCCAGCATTGTATGGGTCGAGTTCCAACGAGTTCAACAAGATTGTAACAGAGTACACTTTGCCATTTTTGTTCTCAAACGTAACCTTTCAAGCCTATCATCATACCCCAAAAAACAACTCACTGAATTTACTGAGCTGATTTACTGATTACTGAGCTAAAATTGATAAAACAACGGTTTTAAAGAAAAAACCAAGAAATCGAATCTATGTCTAACATGTCCTTATTTACGGTAAAAATATTTGGACTAACTCTCTTTAAACAAAAACCCAATAACTAGAACCTGTGTATTCAGAATCCGTGTATACGTATATTTAATATCCGTTTACAATGATATACGGATAGTGACGAAAATAAATATACGTATATTAAGAATCCGGATATCAAATTTGCGTATACTTATTATACGGATCCCGTATACACGTATAATTAAAGTATACGTACAAAATCGTTAAGCTCTGCTTGTAACGCAGTGAAATAATCACCGTAAACCCCTGAGACCTGTTAGAGATATGAATAAGACCGTGTGTAAACAACTTTTAGGCCTTAAATATTAAGCTAGAGAGCTGAAAGTTGGTGAGTGAGCTGGAAGTCCAGTCCTTCAGATCAAGTTTGAAAATATGTTGAATCCGCCCACAGACACGCTCACTATAGGCCTGTATATGCGTCCATCTCTAATTTAAAATTTGACAAAAAATTTTATATAAAAAAATTGTTAAAAAATAGTTACTAAATTAGCATTTTCTTTTGTTTAGGTATGCCCCCGCCTACTTTTGTGGACGGTTTTTTAAAAAGGGTGATTTTTTTTAGTTAAAAAAGGCGGAGTTTTAGTACGAAATGTATGCAACCACCTAACAAAAAGCATTCAACCGTTATATTTTTATATCCTGTCCACTTTCTGGAGGCGTAGCAGTTCCTTTTTTTGGTAGGGTAGGGTATTTTGCAATCCGTCGCAGACGGACTGATGTTTTTACATAGATACGCACCGTTGTACTTTCCAACTTGTTTTTAAATAATTTGAGCGAACTAATTACAATCACATTGGAGCACCCCAAAGTCGTAACCACAGATTTGCAGTTGCTCGCGTTAACATCTAATAACCTAATAACAGTAGCGATAGTAAAGTCGTCGGTGAGTCATTTTTAAGGTTTGTTTTTATTCGACAAACAACTGTTTTTTTTAAGGCAAAACAAAGCAACAAAAGTTACTATAAGTTTGCACTTAAGTGTAGGGCAAATTCGGAAATGAATTCTATTTTGAAAAGAGGGAACTCAACTTCAAAAATAAATTATTTGTAAAGAATAAATTACGTTTCATCATTTTCCGCGATGACTTTTCAATAGAGGAGCTGGGAAATTTGTCCAGACGCAAAGTTAAACTAGGTCAATGATTACCGACAGACAAAAACAATTTCTTTCAAAAATTTAATGTGGAATTGTTCTTTTCTGTCGGTAACAATCGACCAAGTTCAATTTTGCAAAGAAGTTCAGCATGTTTGTACCTTCACACCCGTATTAAAATTAGAGATTTCCCAGTAGCAAATAACATAATGTTAGGTAAAACAATCAATAGAGCACGAACACACGTCTTTTAAAAGACTTTGTATTTCTACGACTACAGAAAATTTGTTCCAATAATGAACCATTGGGTAGGAAGAAGGAAAAATTTGTTTATCTCCAATAACGAACAAACCCAAATAAAGTAGCAAAAATCTATCATAAAATAAACAAATCAAAAGCAACTCGAGGTTAGCCCTGCTTCTACCTACTTTGTATACATAAGAAAAACATTAAATTTATCAATACACATTCCTGCGAAGAAAAGTCACGTCGTCAGTAAGTTGTTGTAACACGATACAGCTTGAACTGACGTGTGTAACATAAATTATACAATAAGGTATCAACTTACAGCAGGACATTGTGAAATTCATCAAAATTTTCAACGGTTATGATTTTTCCTCGAAAAGCCGCTTCCAAATCCACCAATGAGTTTAAGATGTCGCCTTTTTTCATCGACTTAAGAAGCACCCCAGTAAGACCAACCGCACGCGGTAACTTCGTCTTGTCAGCGTGCAAGAAATGTGATAGAAATGTGTGCATCGGATGAGACTTCGTTGCATGGTGACACTCGTCAATAATGACACAACTTAGGTCGGTCACCGAAAGATAGTTGTGAGACACCATGTCCACAAAGACTTGGCTAGTCCCAACAAAAACCTGGAGACAGTAATTCAAATTGTCAACTTAACAAATAATTAAAAATCAGCTGGGCATTTGTCTTACTTGATTTACGTTCACTTCTGTTTCCCATCTCTCGGAAGGCCAATTGTCGACGTTCATATCCCCGATAAATAGACCGACCTTTAGGTTCGTCGCAACCGAAATTTCACGGCAATTCTGTCGAGCCAGCTCAACTGTATTGCATAGAAACGCACATCGTTTTCCTCCTTCCTGAATTGGTCTAGGAAAAATTAGAAACTATAGGACCCCACCAAGTGCATTGCAATCAATCAAGCTTACTTGTTCAACTCCTTCGAAAAGTGTCTGATCAGCATGATTGCAATGTACGTTTTTCCACTTCCCGTGGGCAGATAGATTATTGCATTATGCTGGATTGCATGCTCCAGCAGTCGTAGCTGATATGGACGGGCGACAATGCCTCCGTTTCCCTTTCGTTTAAAATAATTTTACAATCATGTTTAAGAGAAAAGCAGAAACAACTCACTTCTTTGCTAGTCATTTCGATTTCAATACTAAATCTTTTACTTGCATCTACAAAAGCAAAGTAAACTCTGATGAATGATGTGGCCTTTCGCGATTTCGTTTAAGGAATCTCTAGACCGATCACTTGCTTTGTTTTTCTTCTTTTTATGTTCAAAGCGAGCAAAAAGAAAACATTCCTCGGGGAGTTTCCCGAGTTAAAAACTGCTCAACTGACATGTAGGCCGGGGCCGGTTCGTAAATGTCCACGTTCAGGCAATTAGAAATGTTCCTTAAACTTTTCGTTTGGTTTTGACCACAAATTACTGAATAAATAGATATTCAACTTGCGTCCCTCTTACCCTCCAACACCCATTTGTTTACGTTTTTTATAAAGCCTTTAAAGCTTTTTTAAAGCTTTAAATTTCCGTGTCGGTGAATACGTGTAAGAAGATACAACAACAATTTACCTTACGCGATTAGCTGATATAAAAGCTGCAAAACGAAATTGCATGGAAATGACGAATTCATGAATTTACTCACATTTGTAAACAAATGTCGAAGAATGGGTAAATTCATCAATTTCAGCTTGTGGGCAAAGCTTTTACATGTCCGAAGTGGAATATCTAGTTATTCAGTAATTTATGGTTTTGACGTAAATTATAAGTATTTGCTCTTTCTGTCAAAAGATAAGGGAGATTAGATGAACTCGTTTACACATGCAAACATTTCTACTGTAACACGCCAAATCGAAGCAATTTTATTTGTCTCGAATTAATGTGCGGACGTGTTGGTTGCCAGCCCATCTGTTTGATTTATTTTGTCGCCAAACCGGGAAACATGTTTTATTGAAACGAGCAGTTCTCGTTTTTGAGGGCAATTCTTTCATGTTTCGATGAAAAACGCTATAAATCTTCCAATAAATTATGGCGTTCAGTTTGGCGTTTGCCGCTCGTTGCAGTTATTGCAGAAGATGGTAGAACGTATAGGTAATAATTCTTTTAAAACTGGAAAAGAATTCTATCTTCTCCAGGTGCTAGAACGTCTCAAGTCTAGACGTTAGGATAAAACACTTCGCTAGCATCAGTGACTGTTTTAAGAACTCGATCTTCCTCCGCAAGTTACAACACACGTAATATGGTTTTCCGAGCCAGAATCTAGATTCAGAGTAAAAAAATCCCAAATGTAATTAAAATCTATTAGATTGCCCATACATTTGTAGAATTCAGAATCTAGATCAGAATCTAGATTCCCACAAAATCGAATACAAATGTAATAGATTGTATTCGATTTTGTGGGAATCATATGAAAATAAAAGCAAACACACTTTTTTAATTCAGTCGAAAGAACAAATGACAGTCAATGAAGTTTGTTTATAAAATAAAAAGAAGAAATATTTTCGTTTTTTTTATACTTTTTTATTTTGCGGTAATTTTTATGTATTTTCCAGTTCCCTACAATTGTAGATAACAATTCCAGTTATCTACAATTGTTTTTTACTTATTTGAAGCTGTTTTACTTGTGACAACTGTGAAAAATGGGACATAGTGTTCAACTGATTGAAAAGTCAATAAAATCTAGAGAAAAGGATAATAGAAAAGGGTCAATTCGATTTTGAAAACGAATTGCTAAGAATCTATATTCTGGCTTCGGTGTGAAAACGGTATAGTTAAGCAAACCTCAGGTCTTGCGCATAGAACAGGTGGGTCAGATCGGTGGATTGCTGGACATCGTCCAGTTTGTTTCAATTTTTTAGAAGATTAAGCGCAAATGCGGCAGAGCAAATCTGTTACGATTGCCGAAGAGCCGCAATCGATTCTGACGATGTCTACAGATGCTGATTCATACTGAAATGGGATATTCACATGCCTGATGGGAGGACGTAAAACCCGTGACCCTGTTTAGTTTCATTTATTTATTCGCAATAAATTGTTTCTTTTTAAAAATAAATCTAAACTTAACTGATCTATCCTACCATCATCACCTGAAAAAAAGACTCGTTCTTTTTTACGGTCCCCACGTCCGCGAGGGTCTCGCAAGCCCTCCGAGAGTATCATTTGTCTTGAAAAACTTTTCAAAAATACCGTTCGGATTTGGCAAAAAATTGTAGGCCCCTTTGTAAGTGAAGAAATTAACACACACAGCATGCATTGTTGAGAAGTTGGCCCTGGTTCACCTCGAGCTGTTGCGCCACTCTATTTATTTATTTATTTATTTATTTATAAACAAAACTGTTTAGATTAAGCCTTACAAAGAGACAAATCGATAAAAGGGTGTCTCAACTAAACGGAATATAAAATAAATACATGCAAGAAACTAGTGGAAAAGAGAATGACGATTGCGATCATAACAAACATTACCACATTCCTAATTAAAACTTAAGTTTGGAGCCAGTCAAGTTGGTGCTTTACTCCTTCTTTTCGTAGCCCTCCTCAGCCAGGCTGCGTCAAGGCAGGTCGAGCACAAAATTAAACCCAGGAAGCCCACAGGAAGTTCGAACAGCACAGAAGTGGGTTCCTGGGTTGCCTTATTCTCATCGCTTTGAGTGACTTTTTGGCGGTTGCGCCGTCACTCCGAAACAGGCTCAGTGAGGTTGCGGTTGGCTTAGACAAACATCAGCCTTTGGCCCCCGTGTCAAACATCTATGAAACGGTAAATCAGTTCGAGTACACGAGTTGCGCTGCGAAAGACAGGAATCGGAAAGTCAGGAAGTTAAATCATCAGAAGATTAAAAAAAAAACACCAACAAAAACTAGTGGAAGCTCAACTAAAACTATTCGCTCCACATGCGCTCTATATTGTAGTGTGGCGACAAGAATTAAAACGAAATGCAGTAATCGCTGAATGTACCCATCGATTCACTTTACGAACACACCCGCTTGATTCACTTTACGAACAAACACACCCAACTGTCATTTCAGACAGCTGACAGCAAAATGATATTCCGATGATATTCCCCTCCATGGAATTCAGCGGAACAGTAGCAATGGAAAATTACCAAAGGGGAAGTATGGAACGTAATAGAAGGTGCTTAATTTTGTATAAATACACGGGTGACAGCCTCGTACGGGTCATTTATATTTTAAACGTTGACTTGTGAAAATCGGTAGTAAAGTAAAAAGCGATCGAATTGAAATACAGTGTTGAATTGTAAATAGCGAAGTTGAATTAAGTGTTACTTAAATTTAAATAAGTTTTGTTTGATAAATAAAGTGTTTCATTGTGTGACTATAAAAATGAAATTGAGTTTTATTCAACAAACCCCAGGGAAAAACATTACAATATGTTAATTTGTAATTAACAAGTGTTGTTAAATGTTAATTACAAGAGTTAAAAAAAGAATCTCCGTTTTTGCCTGGTGTTCGTCGAATAAAACTCAATTTCACTTTTATGATTTGACAATGAAACACTTTACTTATCAAACAAACTTATTTAAATTCAAATCACACTGTTATTCAACTTAACTACTAAGATTAGAATTCAACACTTTATTTTAATTCAATCACTTATTACTTTATTAACGATTTTCACAAGTCAACGTGTAAAATACAACTGGCTCGTCCGAGCCTGTCATCCATGTATTTGTTATGTGGCGACAAGAAATAAAACAACACGCAGGAGTCGCTGAATGCACCCATCGATTTACTCTACAAACGCACCTGCTCTATTCACTAAACGAACATACCCACCTGTCATTCCAGTCATCTGACAGCAGCTGTCATATTCGAAGTTCGAATTTCGATTTCCCCTCCGTGGAATTCAGCGGAGGAGTACTGATGGAAAGTTGCCAAAGGGGAAGTATGGAACGTACTAGAAGGTGCTTAGTTTTGTATAAATACACGGGTGACAGGCTCGTACGGGACAGTTATATTTTAAACGTTGACTTGTGAAAATCGGTTATAAAGTGAAAAGTGATTGAATTGAAATAATGTGTTGAATTCTAAGTAGTAAAGTTGAATAACGGTGTGATTTGAATGATTTGAATTTAAATAAGTTTTTTTTGATAAATAAGTGTTTCATAAGGTAATTGTAAAAGTGAAATTGAGTTTTATTCGACGAACCCCAGGCGAAAATATTACATATTTATACAAATTCACCATGTTCTCGACGGTTCGACGCTGGTAATTTTCCATTGGTATTTTTCCATTGAATTCCATGGAGGGGAAGTTCGATATCGAATTCGAACTTCGAAGGGCAGTCTGCTGTCAGAATGACAGTTGGGTATGTTCGTTCAGTTAATCGAGCGGGTGTGTTCGTATAGTGAATCGATGGGTGCATTCAACTACTCCTGCATGTTGTTTTATTTCTTGTCGCCACATAACATTGCCCCCCTCTTAGTTTTGTTCGTCCCGAACGAGTACGTCATCATTGCTTCCATGGTAGCGATGTAGACGATCAACAGGGACAACTTTCATCTTCGCTCTTGGTCCTCGCTGGATTCAAAATAGCAACATCATTAATTCGCTTTACAACTTGGTACGGACCTTCCCAGTCTTGCTGTAGCCTTGGCGATCTTCACTTTTTACGATGTGGGTTGTAGAGCCATACCAGATCTCCCTCGTTGAACTCGGGTGTCGTTGCTCGCGCATCGTATCTCGTCTTCATGCGATCGCTTGCAACTTTTATATTGCTTCTGGTTCTTTGGTGGATGTCATTAATCCTTTCTCTAAGGTCAACCACGTAGTCCTCTTCACATCTTGGGTCTTCAATAGAAAATCCGAATTCGAGCTCACTGATTAGCCTGGCAATCCGGCCAAATAAAACTTCAGATGGAGTGTATCCAGTTATACTTTGAATAGCGTTTCGGTAGGCCATGAGTTATAAAGGTATTTGCCGATACCAATCTCGTTGATTTTCGTCCACTACTTTGGAAAGATGTTCCTTTAGTGTCTTGTTGGAACGTTCCACCATTCCATCTGATTATGTGTGAAGGGGTGTGGTCCGTGTCCTCTGAAGTTCGATTGCTGCGCATACTTCCTGGAATATCTTCGACTCGAAGTTTCTTCCCGTGTCGGAATGAATTTAAATAGGCATTCCAAACCTGGTCAACAACGGTTTTCGCTTCTTGATTTGGGATCGCAAATGCCTTGGGCCACTTGCTGAAGTAATCGTTAATTGCAAGGATGTAACGATAACCGTTTTCAGTTTCCGGAAACGGGCCTGCGATATCGACGGCGATCCTTTCAAAGGGAGCACCCACATTGTACTGGTTTTGACTTTGGGTCCCTTGCTAGCAGCGCACATGGAACACTTCCGGCACCAGCTCTCGACATCGTTCCTTGCACTTAGCCAATAAAAGCGTTCCCGTACTTTTCCAGTGTCTTGACAAACTATTTTATTCACAAATCAGGTCGATACGACGGTTGTCAAACCTCTGTGTTGACACCTATAGGCTATAGCTTCACATATTCCAAATTTGACCACCAGGTATTGCATTCTGACTTTTTCAATCGTCAATCGCATTCTTTTCAGCTTGCTTAGGAGGTGTTTCTTATTTTGGCTCAGAGTAATCAGAGCCCTAGTTATAGATTTCTGTTTCTTTTTTTGCTCAAGCCGCTGTGGTGTGCTGTAGAAGCAGCATTGCCCGTTGAATTTCCTATTGACAGTGTTTCCAAATCTGGCAACGAGTACCAAACAGCGCGAGTTTCTACGAGCTTGAATGGTTGGGTATTAGCAGTCAAAATAATGATCTGTTGTTCATATAGGGGAAGAAAACCGTTTTCGACAGGGCACGGTCCTGCTAAATTCATCTGCCACGGCTAGGTACTACTTTTACCAATTAAAGTATCGGGGACTGGTATATTCCAATTTTTTTTAACTGCCTGCCATGGCTCTATTTTGATAGTTTCAATATTTTTATAGAGCTTCCATTGTAGTATCGTTTCAAGTTTTTTCCGTAACGTAGATATGTTCTATATTCAAAGACTTCTAAAGGTTCTGGTTCTAAAGGTTCTGTTTTACATCGAATTTTTTCGTATTCTTATGGATTTAAGGATGAGTGCTGCAGCCATCTAATCAGATCTTGCAAACTTGTCCGCTTCTTCGTTTCCTGTGATATCGGTGTCAAAGACGAGTCACTTTATCGCCAAGTAAAATCCTGCATAAAATTTTGACAAACATCACATCGATTTTAATTCCTAGGAATTTTTTCTGTACATAAATCACCCTCGGACTTATTTAAAGCTTATTTCCCATAAGGATTCAGATTCAGCAGTTAACCGTTCCTTAATGACCAATTTATTTTGTAGCCAGTTCTTGTAAAAATGATCCACACCTTTGGATGTGCTAATTAATAGAAAAATTACTTATATGCATTTTAGGAATTCGTTATTTATTAATATTCCAATTAATATTCTATGCTTATATAAATATTAAATTAGATATAGTGTAACACAAGGTCTTCATTATAATTATTGCAATTTTATGTTAGATCTAGCTAAAGAGAAAAGCCGGTTTTAAGCAGGATTCAAATCACAGATGTATTTTCGTAAATATCTAATCTATCCGGTGGGTTATCGGTTGAGGGCTCGTCTGGGGAAGCACTTAAAATAATTGCATTGCTTTCGCCGAGTGGTGCTGCATTTACCACTAAATTTTCAGCCGACCATGAGGTCTTGTTTCGTAGAGTTTGATCGATCCGCGAAGCAATCGCTGTTACTCCAGATTCTCGACGGCGTGTCGAAGCGCGCAAGACGCTGGCCACATCTGAAGCTGTGTATGGCTGCCGGGGACGAGAAAATATACTTGTTCCAGCCGATGATGGCCTCACTTCGCTTGGTTCGTCAGCTTTGTGTGCCCGAAGGTTACGTCCCAGCGAGAGGGTGCGTTGGGTGTAACTATTAAACAGAGGTCTGGGTCGGATTTCGATATTTTCAGGCTGATTATCGACACCAGCTGGGTTGGACAATACTGTTGAGTAGTCCGGTGGAAGAGTGTTGTCAGCTGATTCAAGCGATAGGATTGGCCTTGGTCGACTTGGTTCTCCAAGAAATCTATAAAAAAAAAACAAAAAGTTATAAAATATTGGGAAGTGGTTTCAAAACAATCAATCCCTACCTTCTTACACTTCGCCTTATGCTTTGGCGTAATATTTTCGCCAAGCGAGCGCCTGTCGCTGTTGTATACGAAGGGGGTGGCGTATATTTAGGCGGAGCGTCATCTTGCGTACTGCTCGCCTCTAAATCAGAGTTCCTTGGTGTGAACTGGCTTCCTATGTTTCCAGAGTTGTTTCGATCTGCTCCAAGCCGACTTCGCCGATGAGGCAGTGGTGTTTGTGTCGGACGGTACAGAAGTTGTATCCGCTGCAAACAAAGAGTTAAATTTATTTGGCGCCCAACGGTTTTTTTTAGTCACGTTGTTCTTACATCTAAAATATCTGGCGGCCCATTGGACAAATATCGATAAATCTGTATAATAGCCGTTATAGGCACAATCAGCAAAAATCCCACTTGAGTCAAGCCTCCGACCTTACGAGCCCAAAAACTGAAATAGGACTTACCGCGCCAATGATAGAATTGGCTCGATAACGACACCTTGTACTGGATGATAGCCAATGTGACCATACCAATGGGAAGAAGCACATTCCAAGAGAGAGCTAAAAAGGCAGACATCGATCCGGTCATGCGTAAATCATTTACCAGTACGTCTCCATTGTAGGGTCGCCCTCGAATCAAAAAAACAGCCAAAATCTCCGCTGTCCATAAAATGAGCAACCACCAAGCGCCTCCAAATACCATGTCTAAGTAGTGTACGATGGACAGGCCCATTTCAGTCGCGAATGGTATACCAAGCAATAGGGCGCTTACACAGCTCAGTAAAACGGAGCTCGTCGAGTTACCCAGAGCACTTGAGATTGGCTTCCAAATAGCGCAAAGCTGACCCAAGCCGAAGAGAATGAACATGAAAAACGTCAGGGCCGTCCACACCCATGAAATAGCGCCCTGCGTTACGGCCATTGCTGCTGGAAACAACTCCGTAACCAAGCGTAGTGCCTGGTATCCACTCTCTCGATGCAGAGTAATAGGCGGTCGGCGATAAGTTTCTCCAAGCAAGCTTGAGTAGTGTGGAACCCACTTTGTGGGGAACGATATGAGCGCAGGTGTGATGGGCCCCTTCAGCGAGTACACCGAAGTGTAAGAGTCAATAAATTCTGAAAAACAAGAAAAAAATAAAATAGAAACTCGCCTAAAAAGACTTTATGCACTTTACCATAAGAACCCGGAACGTAAATGTAATCATTCTTGTTAAGAATTTGTTCACAGGAGAATCCAAATACACCCGCCAGGCAGAGACCGAGCAGCGTCATAAGGACAACGAGTATTGCTTCACGTCTAAGAACCACCTTGCTGTTGCTCTTTGCATAGCTTCTGCTGCACATTGCAACCACCGATGAACCCAGCAAGCCCCAGGTCAAGAACGCCTCTTGTGCGGCAGCTGTCCACGTTTTTGAATTGATGAGGAAGTCCTCAAAATCCGATGCCGAGAATATGTTCTGCGCACTTGAAAAGCCGATAAAGTACAGCAGTCGGCAAGTGATCACAGTGAACAAGACTAGAGGGGTCACAGTCAAGACAACGACAATTTTGCCAAACGACTTTAGTCCCTTGCATAGTACTAGGAACACAATCGCCCAGACCACGGCCAAGTTAAACGCCAGCTGCTTAAATGGGAATTATTTTTGAACAAATCATTATGGTGAATGTTTCTCGACTTACCCTATCACTCACCTGGAACCGAACATCGCTGCCATCACCTCGTCTGCCGAGGTGCAAACGCTGCAATACAATCCCATTGAAATAGTCCGCTACTGTTTCGGTAATGTTGCTGGATACATTCGTTGCTCGCCGGTACATATAGAATGACTCTTGCCATCGGTAGAGTGGTTGAGTTTTGGTCAGAAATGAATCGCGCAAATAGACCAACAACCAGCTAATACTAACCGTCGAGTAGAGCGCCATGACGCACTGACCCAGCACCAGAGCGATTCCGATTCCCCGGCAAATTGGGCTGATTTTCCACATCGAAACCGGGCCGGACCTTATCTTCGCCCCTAGGCACATTTGCAGCCAAAACAGAGGAATTCCAAAGACAACAGAAAGCAGAAGGAACTGAAGCAGGAAGTTGCCGCCATAGTGGATGGTCTGGTTGGCGAACCGACAGATGTTGAAGAGCCCTAGCGTGCAGCACAGCAAAGCCAGTGATCTGCTATAAGCGTGAGGCCACTCAGCGTTGAAACATTGCTGTGTAATTGTTCGACTGTTGTCGGGATCGATGTTTGAGATTCGCGGCTGAGAGCTTCCGTTTTCTAGAGGCGGGGTGAGCGGTCTTCGCGTTGATTGGCCAGCTGAAGTGGACTCTATAGAGCTTGAGCCCGTGCTTGAAACCAACGAAACTGGACTGGGGTTGCGCGTTGATCCAACCGAGCTTGGATCCCAGCCAATGTACCCTGAGCATATGTCATCGGCCAAGGGTGATGCATTCACTGCATTTCGCCTTCCACAGTCTAGAGAACCGCTCACTGGGGCACTCATCGGACGATCATGATTTATGATTATACAGTGATTTCCACTGCCCATCGCCTCAGAGCGTATCGAGAATATTCTTGGGTGTCCATCGGCGCGGCGACCAAATTGGCGTGGACGTTCTTCGGCATGAGTTTCGGCAGAGCTTCTCTGCACCATTTCCTGCAGAATATCGAGGGGCGTCAATATGTTGGGACTAAACTCTGTCTGAGAAAGACATCTTCGTATTGTCGGCGCCTCCAGTGGCAGTTCTGGTTCTGACTGCACACTGCAGTCACCAGCTGTATCTTCAATTTCATGCAATGCTTCTGAAAGTGGTTCTTCCACTTCCGCAGCTGGTTCTTCGTCACCTCTTCGGCTATGGTCTGGAAGAACAATTAATGAAGTCTTTCGCATTGAATTACGACGCCATGTCTTGCGAGTGGGCGAGGTTGATCTGGTTGGTTTGCCTGTACAAATAGAGGACGAGAACACATAAATTAGAACGTCAATTGACCCCACCCATTAGCCACTATCGTAAGTAATTAAATTTTCTCTTGCTTAAGATAAACCTATCTGTAGTGGCTGGTTTCGATAATAAATGTTCCTACTTTTTGTTGTGGTTTGGTGGCTTTCTTTCTGCTACCTAGCAACGTTAACAAACCCCATGCGTGCGCTCGAAATAAGGCGGCAACATCTATTTCGTCACAATTGAATTAATTTAAAATAAAACACGTTGCGCAACAGGGCCCAGAGCGCTTTTTATATTGGCAATACTCCCTGGCGGTGAAAGTTCAAGTTTTCCTTTTTCTTCAAATATTCGTGAGATAAATCTTCATTAGAGATAAATCATGGAAGAACGAATAGTTGTTATGCGGCAACAACGGGAACGGCATCGTTGTAATCATATATTCTGGGTGTTGACGGCGTGAAAGTGTGTAGAAACCGTTCTTTGTGCGTTCTGTGGTTGCGTTGCGGTCGAGTGTTCTTTTTCGAGCACTTGATCAGATTCGTATCATGAGAATTAATCCAACGAACGACTAGACGCAACGGACAAAAAATACGAAAAGAAAAATAGTTTCGTCTTTATGCTGAGAGTCTGGAACGAATGCGATTGCAGGGAGCTAATGACCTTCTACATCCGTTGTGGTAACTTGGTTTCAAATACATGCTTGGAGAAGCTATGTTGGTTTTGATGAGGCTTCTTGGTGATAAATGTGATCAGAGTTAGGCAACGATATCATTCGTTGATTGAAATTCCATTATTTTATTGCTCCAAGTTCCTGCGTAAAAGGGTGATACGAAAAGCATCTAAAAACCTGGTTTACAAGTCAAACTTATGAAGATCGTCAAGCACTAAACCGTTGACAGTGCAAAGTTCAGATTCAATTTGAGCCGGACTAATACCAAACAGTCCTTCTGACATGTAAAAAAATGACTTCAGTACAAATAAGAGCCGTAAAAGATTGCCTAAAAGAAACTACGCTAACCTTTAGCGTAGTTTCTTTTACCTCATTACGTCTTTATTTCATTTCAAGTTAAACAGCTTAGGCTCATCATAATTGCTTAAGACGATGATCCATCCGCTCAGCAATCATCATCAATAGGGACAGAGAACGACAGCAGTGACAGAGGTCACTACACGTATAAAACTTCCTTAAGACGGTCCATAGACTGTACAATGATATAAACCCTAAAAAATCTGTTGTAGTTCTATTAAGGGTCCGTTTTTCAGAGCTGAGTTAAGCCCAGCTTATACCAAGATCAGCTAATCTGGGAACGAAAGTGCAGAGTTAACTATATGCATATAAAGTCATCGATTGATTCTCCCACATGTAACTTCAAAAACTAGCAGAGAGGAGAAGTTTCAGTTGCTTTCAAATGTCTTTTTCTCTATGTGAAAGCAACTGCCATTTTACATAGAGAAACAAGTAAAGAAGTTTGAGTTGTTCTCCAGAGTTTGGTCCGGGTCTAACGAACCCAAATTTTTCAAACTATGCCGAGATTAAACACAGATTGAAATTGACTGAAAAACTAATTTTTATGTGTTGATGTAGTTTGTAACACAGTGAAATAACCACCGTAGACTCCTAACCTAAGACCTTTTAAAGATATGATTGGGACCGACAGGAGAATCGATTAAGCCATTTCCGTCCGTCCGTCCGTATGTAAACAACTTTTAGGCCTTAAGTTTTAAGGTAGAGAGCTGAAATTTGGTGGGTTGGCTGGAAGTCCAGTCCTTCAGATCAAGTTTGAGAATTAGCTGAACACGCCACAGACACGCCTGTATGTGCGACCATCTCTAATTTAAAAAAACTAAAAAACTAAAAAAACTAAAAAAACTAAAAAACTAAAAAAAAAAAAAACTTTTTCAAATTTTAGCTATGTTACAATGGCGCTAGCGCATTCATTTTTGGTATGCTACATTGCATTGTAATTGCCTTTGAAGTAGCCAAACAATTGTAGCCTTTTCATTGACCACGCCCACTTTTTAAGGGATTTTAGCTTAAAATATCTGTTTCAATAAATATATATGAAATTTGACAAAAAATTATACTACAAAAGTTGAAGATATTAGTTTTTTGTTACTTTTATGTATATATTGTATGTGCCTCCGCCCACTTTTGTGGGCGAGGCGTTAAAAAAAGCGATTTTTTTTTAGTTAAAAAGGCGGAGTTTTAGGCCGAAATGTATGCAACAAAGTTATATTTTTACATCCCGCCCACTTTTTGGAGGCGTGGCAGTTTTATTTTTGATATGGTCGGCTATTTCGCAATCCGTCGTAGATGGACTGAAGCTTTTGCATACGCACTGTTGCACTTTCCCACTTGTTGTGGTTAATTTGAGTTTAACTCTGAAACTCGGATTATCTTGCAGTGAAAAACTGACCCTTAGTATTCGAAATGTATATCCTTGACAAAGGGCACAACTGGAACTTTAATTTAAAGAAATAAATCACCGAAAAAACTAACACTTATTGTCGCATGTATGCCACCCATGGCCACTAAATGTTGTATGGCACCATGCATCGCGGCAAGTGATGGTACAAGTAAAAGAGTTATGCCTTCAGCCCAATGAATCTGTTGCTTCCGTCACGTCGAAGTACACAACTGACAACTCAGTGAAATACACACGTTCTTATGGGAAGCGACGAACGTCACGCACTTCTTCTATGGGACGCATCCCCTAAGAACGTGTGTTTTTAACTTAGTTGTCAGTTGTGTACTTCAACGTGACGGATGCAACGGATTTATTGGGTTGAAGGCTTTAAGCCGTGTAACCTGTACCTGGACGCTGGACCCCAAAATGGCTCCGGAGCATTAAATGTTTTGCTCGTTCTTAACCCGTCTACAAAAATTCTATGCGGATCTCTCTGACTCTGCAAAAATGCCTTCCCTTGAGAGCATAGATTAACACTAGCTCTAATAAGAGCCAAAACGTCTTCGGTGTTTTACGAGTGAATCTTATGGAAACGGTGTTGCCGAGCCCCCGGGACAGCCATAAGGGAATAAAACCCAAAGCTTTTGTAGCAGATCTCCTTGTAGCAGATCTATTTGGGCACCAAGGCTACAAACTATTGAAGATTCGTGGTTATAACTTAGCAATAAATACAGCCAATAACGGTTGGGGGCATATAGGATGCATTTCACTTTGGGAGAATGTCCTGAGAATCCAGAGATCGGCTTCGAAATTCGGAATTTACTCTGCTTAGAACTTTACGAAAAGAAAGGACCTTACCACAAGCTTAGCAGTAGTAGAATACTTGTCAAACGGACAGTTTAAATTAAACGGACTAAAAAATTTCGCTGAGAAGTAAATCCAACAAATTAAATCGCTGCTTTTTGCTCTTAACCTTTCTGGAACCTACCGGTAGATCATCTGCGTTGGCTAGGCTTGTAGCCGGTTCAAACCTAAAAACTGGCTGCACTTAGGCGCAGAGATCCATTGACTTGATCTATGATTTGTAACTACGAATTGGCTTTCAGTGAACACTCTTAAAACTACGGTTGTACTCTTTATGAGAAGGAGGAACGTCACTCCTGACTCAACTTGTGCTTAAAGCGGGGACCACAAAGCAGCCTCAGGCTTCGGCTTCGACCCCTTACGATACGTGGGCTTTGAACCGGCTTTGCAATGGCATTTCGCATGGAGAGAGAGCTTTTATTATGCAGTCACTACGTTCTCCAAGCATGCCACGATAAATTGAAAAATACGCACACACAGCCGAAAGCCCTGGTTGCTAGCGCTGTGTACATAATTATGTGGAACATTTATGTCCAACTAATAAATAAATAATACGCAATTCGGCCCAAAATGTAGACACACTCAGATATTCTGCGTCATATCCATGCATGACCAACACACTCATACAAATATAGCCAAAGGCAGACTGATTGACTTTGTGTATGCGATCGAAATCAACCCCCATGTGCTTTACACGAAGCAAAAGTTCAGCACATCTGAACTCGTGCTGGGCTTCTGAGCCTCATTACGTAGCATTACGTTTTCTCTTTGCGCACTCTTTCTCTTTGCAAACAACACTTGAAGCCGAGCTTCATTGTGTTAGAAACCACTGAAATCGAATGGCCGAACTTGTAAATGTCAAGCCGAGGCCAAGCCCAGGCTGCTTTGTGGTTCCCGCATAAAAGTGTCACAATTTTTATACTCCTTTACCAAGCTACAAGAGTCGATGGATGGATCAAAAACAAATGTTGGGGTCTGCAAACTCAGTGCCCCGACGATACTCGGAAGGACTGCGGGTGGATTTCGACAATTACCAGTACCACCTGGAGTCATTCATATCCATATCATATCATTTTGAGTTTTCACTACTTCTCCTGTAGGTAAGAGTAGGTAGACTAACGATTGGATAGATAAGAAAAGACGAAAGAGTTGAGAAGGATGGTTGGAAGGGGTGGATTGGGGCTTAGATTTGCACCCTGAAAACAATCTTATCCGTCCGTAGAGTCGTCACACCCGTCACTTCACCAAAGCGAAGCGCCTTGCGAGAATATTCTTTTTGTTCTAATGCTGGTGAGCTTTTTGAAAAGCCAGGAGCATAAGACTCCGTTATCCGTCAGGTAAATATTCGTGAGTCTTATAAGCGTATGTATGGACTGCCGGGGCTATATGTGTCATTGCAGTGTAAATGCAGGTGGATGGCAAGAACAATTATGCGTTGCACTGTTTGCAATGCCACACTTAAAGGCTAAAGCACTGCTTAACTCTCTTGACCTCATTCAAAGATAGTGCAAGAGCTCAAGCTTTCGCTGAATTTGTTGGAAGGCCTTATATCACTGAATATTGTTTGCCTCCTTCCAGCGAAAGAAGATCTGCGATGAATTTCCTAGGCCTCTTTTGAGGTCGAAACCTCAGAGGAGATTTTCTCAGGACCCGAGTTTGCCAGATGCCACTGCAGTTAATATGCTATGCAGTTAATTTTTAGACTGGCATGGTGAGCGCCGAAGATCAATACTGCAAGCTCCTTTCCTCTCCTCTCTTTAAAAGACGGGAAAACAAGGTATAGGCACATTAAAGTGAAATCTCCGCATGGTGGTGCAATGAACCAGTAATTGTATCTGAATGTTCCATCGGATAGTAGAAACCTCCGACAGAAATAACAGCATTTTTGATCCGTCATAAAGTGTTAAAGATCACTACCGATCATACTTTTTCGTTAGTTATTTATCAATCAGGGAATCGGAACTTATTTATGTTAGGCTGCTTAGAAATTATGCAGAGATAACAATCTACGCTTTAAAGATCTCGAAATGGAACTCAGACTTTGTTGCAGATCCGGTATCACCCTGGACTGACAATCCAAATGTCCCGGGTTCAATAACAGGTCAAACCCATTAATCTTTATTCTATTCTTTCTTTGCCAACGTCTCTTGTTAAGTACCTAAATTTCAACTACTTCTTACTTCAGAGCAACATTTTAAGACTTTAAAGCCTTACAGGTCACCTGCCACGCTTTAAGCTTTCCTGCTCAGAAATCTTGACGTTTAAGTATTATGTTTATGTACACAGATGTGGTCGCGCGGCCAGACATGAGCTCTGAAAAGTTTTAAGAAGCAATTTCCCCTTAAAATAAGGTTAAGGCCAACTCAAGAATTGATTAAAAAAGATTGAGGCCCAGGAACATCCCAGACTTATGTGTCACCTTAAGTAGTTAAAATAATCCATTAGTTTACATAAAAAAACCTTGTTAGGCATAAGATGAGTTTACCCCGGAATCGGCACTGATTGGCACCCCAGCCCAAATATATAGCTTCGGGATTTTTTCGAGCAATCCTTACTTGCAGGCATTTAACATATGTCATTATTCAAGGCTTACGACTTGAATTATTTTTGTCATTCATTTCCGCAAAAAAAGTATGTACAATAACGTGAAATACCGTTATTCAAGTAGACAATAATTCATCTCATAAAGGGCAATCATTAATCCCCATAATTGCTCCACCAACAAGTAGGACGGCTCAACGCGGAATATGCAATGAATAACCAGAGACCAGTTAAAATCTGCATTCGAATAATTATTATTCTGGCTATTTCTGGCTTCCCTCATTCCGCTACGTGCACATCAAGTATCGTAAGTGTGTTGGCAAACAAAGAACAGAAAGAAAACTGAATCGGGTTTTAAAATCTTCCGCAAACCTGCTTTAAGCCTCCTTGCCCCTTCCCTGAGCCACTGAGAGTGCGCAAGAAAGCGTTAAGTACTAAAAATACATTTTAATTCGAATAGCCACAGGCCCCGGCGCGCGGTGCGGCAGCGCGCAGAGAAAAACTGAGAAAAATTTTTATATCTTACCCGAATGAGATGTGTTATTGTTGGCGGCCTTAATGGTGTCATCGCCACCACGATTGCTGCGCAATGCACTGCCACTGCCAATGGTCTTTCGGAGCAGTTGACCCCGATTCAGTGAGCCATGTTCGCAGCCGACTTTGGACGCTCGTGTAAGTGTCAAACTGCCACGAACGTTCTTTGGAAGAGTTTTGGGTCGTTGTCGCCTGTGAGTTCTCGCTAGCACCTCGGTATTATCACAGTCGAAGGAACTGTTGATGCTTTTATCATCGAGTCCATCCAAATAAGTGTCCAGTTCCAAGAGACAATCTTCGACTTTTTCCGTTTGCTCAGACGATGAGGTTAGTTCCACACTCGAAGAGGCATGGTTATCAAGGATGGCATCGAGCTCGTTCAGCACATTCAAAGCCTCTTCTTGATTAAGCGAAAGCGAGCTGTGATTGTTTTCGTGATTCTTTTGCTGCGCGTCAAACGTTGAAGCTGGCAAACTAGTGACCTCTCTGCGCAGTGTGCAAAATGGATTTTCAGCCTTTTTTCTTTTGTTGCGACTTTTAGCGGCGGGTGACCTTAGTGATCTTCGTTCAATATTAGCTCGATCGGGGAACACTGAAGGTCTCTGTGGGGCGTCATCGTCACTGAGTTCGATGTATTCACAAGCGTTTCGTATTGATTCCGTCGAGAGGTCATTTGAAAGTCCAAATGAACTATTGTCCTCGGATTCGGCTTTAAGTTTCTTATATGGAGGAAGTGCCTCGTCTTGAGCCTTGATTACCCGCCTTAATTTTCTTCCCACACTGCCGTAGGTTGAGGCTATTGTGATGTCATCGTTCAATTTTGACAATCGCTTAGATTCCGCAAAATTGGAGACTGTTGTCGGCTCAGCTTTTGATCTGCGAGATGATGGAAGCGTGCAGTATGCCGATGTGCCTTGTGATGTATTGGAGAACATTGCCCCCTTTCTTTATGTCCTTGGACAGTGCAATTTGAAGGTTGTTTATTGAGTTTCCATTCTTTTTATGGGATCAGCTTCCATCTGTAAAGAGAAATAAATGTTCATCGTGTTAAGATTCGTGATAGTTTTTCGGTGATAATTTTTCAAAATGCACTCAATAAGTAAGCTGTAAGCTCAAGATTCAAGTTTACTGTGCTGAAGTGAGCTTTTGCTTAACCAACGAAAATCCTTGAATTATAACGACAAACATTAAAAAACACTGATCACTTAAAGCTGACCAAATCTCTATTTTATTTCTATACAAGGTTAATAGCCGCGTCCTTAAAGGCTTTAACGCGCTGCATGATCTTTTCTGATGGGGCAATTTTTGAAACGCTGCTTAATGCGTTTGGAAGCGGTTTTTGCCTAAAAACGAGACTAGTTAGGTTGGGTTAGGTTGAAGTGGTAGTCGGATCCGAGAAAACCGATACACTTAGACCCATGAAGGTCCATGTGGTACATACCACGTGGATCTAGAAAAATGCCCGGATATTGAATCGCCCGCCTACTCTTGGAACCATTTTAAGCTACTAATGAAGCGTGAGAGACATTTTCGGTCGGTAGTGCTTGGATTGAAGAAGAAAGCTCCAAGGTAAAGATTTCTTTTATTAGATAGAGCGGTGCAGAGAATTTGGATAGCGGTGCAGTGAAGATGGTGCCATCTTACTCCTCATCCCTGCAAAATTCGTTAAAATAAACACCAAGCCTTGTTGCATGCTTGCCTGTCAGACAAAGTCCTGTAATGACATCGATTGTACAGTAATGTGTGATCCTTTTACGAGCAATCAAACCCTTAGCAGAGTTTAAAATCTAGCTTTGTCCAAATCTGTTTCGTTAATAGACAGGTGATACCACCTGTCCATCTAAGGGTTGTCTTTTTCATTGCATCCAGTTTAAGCAGGGGTTCGCGTGTAGAAATTGGAATGCCTAGAGCCTTTTCAAAGCAAGATTGAGAGAGTATAGTGCCCTGGCACTCGGCATATGAAGGTATTAATTTATAAATTTTGAGACTGCCGCACGATACTTTAGAGTTTAAAGAGACTGATTCCAGGTACTTGATGGCCGCCTGATGGCAGTTGCAAAATATGTTATTTTTAACATCTTTTGCAACTGGGGCAGCTTGCAACCAGGGCAAGACTTCGTTTAAGGCCATAATTTCAGCTTGAAAAATACTACAATAATAATGAAGACGGGAAAGAGAGAATAAGATTTTGTCTATCTGAGAAAAAGACCCCACCAAACCCATCATTTGTCTTCGATCCATCGGTGAAGAAGTGGTCACATTCTAGAAGTAGACCACATTCTAGAAGAAGGCCACATTCATTCACATTCTAGAGGAGCAAAATCATCCCAAGAGGACTGAGGGGGGATGGTTTTCTGGAAGTTTTTATCAAACTGTAGTTGAGGTAGGGTGTAGTCTGTGTTTCTAGGAGGGACCATGAATTGAACGCAAACGTTAGTGTTGATTTTCAAATAAAGGATCCTTGATGGCTGATCGGCCAAGACTTTTGACATCACATAACCTCAAAAAATCAAAAGGTGACAAGTCAGAAAAGTGCAATTAAATGGCCGCAATTTCTTCAAAGGCGGATGAAAACACTTTAGGCTGCTTCGAGAGGAAAATTCTTCGGACGATTTACGGTCCCGTCTGCATAGACGGAGAGTGGATGAGGAGATATAACATCGATTTGTACGAGCTGTACAGCGATACTGACCTAGCCAAAAGAGTCAAAACACAAGGTCTACGATGGCTGGGTCATCTAGAGCGGACAGACACCAACGCCCCGGCCCGGAAAATCTTCGAATTAACACCGCAGGGACGGCGCGGTAGAGGAGCACCGAGACTCAGGTGGCGCACGCAAGTGGAAGGGGACCTCAGCCAACTTCGCGTACGAAACTGGAGACGGCTAGCTAGAGACAGAGCTGGCTGGCGAAGCTTGTTGGCTGAGGCCCAGGTCCACCCCGGACTGTAGCGCCAAGTAAGTAAGTAAGTTTCTTCAAAGCGCAGAGGCGGTTATCAATTAATGGTCGGCCTTATTTTTAAATTAATACAGATCGATTACTACCCCAGCCTGTGTGCTTACTACGCTGGATGTCTGGGTTCGAATTCTGCCATCGTCACCTAAAAAAAAAGACTTGCTCTTTTTCATGGCCCGCACCTCCGCGAGGGTCTGACAAGACCTCCGAGAGTATCATTTATCTTGGAAAACTTCTCAAAGTGCCGTTCGGATTCGGCAAAAAATTATAGGCCCCCTTGTATGTAAAGAAATTAACACACCAGTATACGTTGTTGAGAAGTTGGCCCTGGTTCACCTCGAGCTGTTGCGCCACTCTATTTATTTTTTTATTTTATTTTTTTATTTTTGATATTTAAGCTCTCTCAAAAGATTCAAGGGAAGGATAAGAACTATCTTATTGAGAAGACCCGCTAAATGATTCCTCTTAGAATTTCGTTTGTGGTCAGAGTTTTCGAAGAAATTTCTTCAGATGAATCATTCGAGTAAACCATAACAATAAACCATAACCATAACTTTGCGTGAAGAGGCACCTTTTGGAACTTGATTCTTATGCCGCAAGGATAGAGATGGGTACGAAATTAATGTCATTCCAACGGATGGATCGACCATCGATAAAGATAAAAGAATCATGAGAGAAGAAAAGAGTCATGTTCTGAGCTCAAAAATAGGCCTTAAAATTGCTTGTTGGACTCGCCACTTCTTACCTTTTTGAGCACACATATCCTTAAAGAGTTTTGAGCCCACGACCCCCCTAGATTTTCTTGGCGACCCCCCAGGGGGTCGCGACCCACAGATTGAAAAACACTGCTTTAGGCTAATCGCACACATGACACTTTCAGTCACGCAACAGTTTGATTGTCTTTTTGAGTCCCATGGGCTTATAGGAATGGACGCACACGAGCAACCGACATGGAACCAATTTTGGGCAACTTTTAAATCTGTGTCTTATCACAGATTTTTTAGTTGCTCGCTGTTAGCTCTATACTCAAGCGTGGATGTAAAACGCCTTTCAGTTCTTCCAAGTCGCCAACATTTTAGAGAGCAAAGGGTAAAATGTTTCATCTGTATTTGTGTGTACAATAACAACTCGTGAAGATGCTCTTGTGAGCGCTGCTTTCGTGGATCATGAGTTAACTATTGATGTTTCATAAAATTGCATGTGGACGATTAGGCTAAGATACTCTCGCACTTTTAGGACGATCAGCTGATTATTTTAAACTCAATGCAACTCTAAACAATCAAGTTTTCATCCAGCGATAAAGTTCGCACCGGTCTGTGAAACTTTGAAATCACACTGTCACAGCTGGAAAAAAACTAAAATCTCCATTCTATTTCAGCACTGGACTCTAATACCCCGACAAAACCAATGGAGCCACAGTACTCTCGTTTTAAACAGGTTCTTTTCTTCGCTTCACTGTGGTGTCATGCATATATGGCGAAGACAACAACCCAGTGCACCCTACAACTACACTGTATGATGAGAGGATTACGTCTCGGGCCGATAAATGGTGTGCTTTAAAAATTTAAAGGTTAATTTGTTTGTCAGCTGTGCGTTTGCGTTTCTTTGCGTTCGATCAAAGCTTCAATTTGCAAGATTGTACTTAACTTAGACAATCAGCTGATTGCGATAAAAAAAGCGATTACTTTTTCAGGACCCTATGGTCCTTGTTTCAGTGAATTGTCCTTCTAAATTAAATATGAGGAAAAGAATTAAAATAGGAATATAAAAGACATTATTTCTCATCAGATTGCAGTCCGTCACAGATGGACTGAAGCTGTTATAAATGCTCTGGTTAAAGGTTAACTCAGTACGAAATAACCAATTCACTTCGTTAGGTGAGGGTTGAGGGCCTTCTTACACAAGCGACGAACTGTCGTCGTTATTAGTTTAGATAGCTCGGATAACATGCGGCTACTTCTTCAGTTGTGATACTTCTAGTTAGGGACAACCATCCAAACTTGGCTGGCATTGCCGTCTAAAAGCACGAGAAACGCATCATCCAACAGCAAGCTTGTAAACGAATGTTGAAAAACCAATTTCCGCTTAATTAAAAACAATACAACAAGTACCAACAACACCACTCAGCTGTCTAGTTCTAGAAATAATAATCATCTTCTGTCATGACAAGCTCCTATATTTATTTTTTCATAAATTGATAAGTACGCATTTAAGAAACAGATCTAGATTGTACCTAGTGGACCGCAAGTGTGGTCGTTACTCAAATTGATGAGCCCGAATGTGTGTCAAAAATTCATTGCTCTCTGTCAATTAAGGCTAAATGGTCTCAAGGGACCAATAATAACTTTGTCGAATATGTATATTTGAGTTGTTGAGTTGTATTATTGTTTAAAATCGAAGGCTCACCCCTGGCGGAGAATAGAGAAACATAAGAGACGTGCAATGACAGCTTTCAAAAATTTGCTAAGTTTGTGTCTTGTGAAACACCTGTAGGTAGATGCCGATTTCTTTTAATGTTTTCAAAGACCCCAGTTTTAGCCAGGGCACTTTTAGTTTTTTGGCTAAAAATACTGCAATTTTTATGAAGCTGAAAGAGGTTAAAGTCACTAAGATTATTTCATAAGACCGCATTCATGGTAAGACTAAAGTTATGAATCCTTAGAATAAACTAAGCGGGATCAAACGGGAATATGATAGATAGGGATTTTAGAAGGCAGGATACTGAAAGAGTATTTTAAGTATTTATTTAGTATACCAGTACGAATTCGAGATTTCTGAAAAACCTGAAGAAAAGCGGTATGCCATTACACCCGGCATGGAGATGTAAAGAGAGATAAAGAAAACGAGAATTTGCCGAGTACTTGCGGAAGAAACTTTCAGAAAAAGAGGAGTGTCGTCAACGCGCCTTTGTTATCGAAGTTTGGGTTGGCCGAATATTAGGTACTTTTTTCTCTTTTAGCATGCAAATAGAATGGACATCAAATAAATGTACAAATCAAATGCCAGATGCTGAGACCACCAAACTCACCAAATTCGGTGAGGTTATGTCGGATCATCTCTGGAGAACAGTATGAACTTCTTTGAATGTTTTTTCTGCGTGGAATGTCAGTTGATTTGCTCGTTTCTCATTGAATAAAGAGACAAGGAATAGCTCTTTTTCACGTATACAGTGCGTATGAGTGAAGCATTTATTTTGACATTAGTCGCCTGATATCGGGTATCGATTTGTGAGTGAAAGTATCGAATGTATCACGAATCGGGGTACAAAGGTCTCCTTAACTCAGGGATGTTAAACAAAGGTAGAGCCAGCTCCCAGAAACGTATGAACCTCGGGCGTCTCTCATGACATGCCTGGTTGAACACCTAAGTAGTCCGCACTCACACAAATAAAACTGATGCTTCACTTTTCCACCAAAACACGACTTCCTTGTATCTTTATTCAATGGCGTTGCTGCGAAAAATGACATTTGAGAATAGCTCGAACTTCTTTTTCTGGGTTATTCTATGTGAAATGAGAGCTGGGAGAGTCAATAATTTCGATAGTCTTGACAACTTTGTTGACGGAGTTAACTCTGCACTGAAAAACTGCTCGGTGAGTTAACCCCAGATTCGTTTTGTTAAGGGATTAACAGATTTTGGTTTAAACTGGGCTTAACTCAGCACTGAAAAACCGGCCCTTAAAGGCATAACACTTGCGGGAGTAGGCAGGTTTAGTTATTCTGTGTAGGGTTTTCCTGCTCCGTATTCGCTTAGGAGCGATTGTATTGGATCGAGAATTCCTCTTCCCTTATATCCCCTTATTCTTTCTGCTCGCAATATGCTACGCGTTTTAAGGGTAGTACCACTACCCCTTGATCGCGAACTTATTATTAACAGGTTGAAAAATACAACAGTACGTATGTAAAACCTTCAGTCCATCCGCAACGGATTGAAATCGAACGAGAGGGAACTAAAGCGAGCACAGGAAGCAGCCGTCTGTGGTAAAGCTGAGATGAAGGTAATCGTGAGCAAGTCGGAAGTGATGGCTGTTTCCCGAACTCCTGTGCAGTGTTCCGTGCACATAAATGGAGTCCCATTTAACAAGATAGAAAAGTTTAAGTACCTCCGGGCTTGCTAAAATGCGAGCACGTCGCTCCCCTGGTAGGCAAAGAAACAGGTGGTGGGATCAGGTAAGGAACTTCCCCGAGTCCCGCCTGGGGATCACGCCTGTGTCTCTTGAGCTGGTGGACGAGATATCTGAGAAGTCACCTGATCTGGGTATCGGGGCAAAGCGGTATTGCAGTCAACGGACATGCTGACGTCTTGGCGAAGCAAGGTTCACTCCTCCCTTGCTCACTTGCAGAGTTAGTATATATTACGCTTGTACGTAATAAAGGCCAAAATATCCTTGTACTTCCTGGTAATAGCCAACCTTGGTCAACGATGGTCAAGACTAACTAACTGGGCCATATCCAGAAAAATGTGTCCAAATTATAACAAAGCAAAAACACATGTTCTGCTCAATAGAACGAGTTCCGACATTGTTAGACTAACAGACTGTCGGAGTTGCGACGACGCAACTGAAAAAGAAACGAGGTGAACCAGGGCCAACTTCTAAACAATGTATGCTGTGTGTGTTAATTTCTTCACATTCAAGGGGACCTACAATTTTTTGCCGAATCCGAACGGCACTTTGAGAAGTTTTTCAAGACAAATGATACTCTCGGAGGGCTTGTCAGACACTCGCGGAGGTGGGGACCTTCAAAAAGAACGAGTCTTTTTTTTTCAGGTGACGGTGGTAGGATCCGAACCCAGACCTCCGGCGTAGTAAGCACACACACTAACCACTTAGCCACGGCACCTATCTTTTTAGGAATAAGACTCTAAACTTTAGCGCAAACTTTGCGGTTTGACGAGCTCACAATCTGAATCAAACTAAGAATAAAAAAAATTATGAAATTATGCTCGAACGAAGATTTAACACTATACTATGACATTTTATCACGTGTCAATTAATCACGTATGTCTCCACCGGCAATTAAAAGAAGATTAGCGGGAGACGATTAAAAATAAATCCCAAAGTGGTTTAGCTCCACCGGACTAATATGGGATTAATTTGTCACGAACACTATGTTTCTGTCATTTTAACTCTCAAAAGAGAGTGGCGATGTTATTTTCCAGGAACGATAAAAGATTTTCGCTGGGAAAATCACAATAGAAAACTAACATACCTACTTAGAAAGACAGCTTCATTTTCTGTTTTTGATTCCCAACCTGTTACAAAAAGTTGCAGAAAGTAGGTTTGTGAATTGGGTGAATAGGATTTATGAGAGGTTTTGTTTTGAATCGCAATTTGCAATTCAATTCAATTTGCAATTCAATTTTTATTTATTGCAACAATGCAGTTCAAAAGCTTATAAGTAACTTTTAATCTATAAAATTAATTAAACAATATCTGTATAGTTTAAAGAAATTTTTGATAACAGATAAAAGTTAAGTGTTTCTTATAAAAATACCGTAATCGCTTGCCGTGAGGATTTAAGTTTGTATGGTAAATCGCGTGATTTGTAGCGGATTTAATAAAGATTTATATTAATCGCGAATTAGTGCCCGATGAAGACATGGTATATAATATATGTCTCCTCTATTTAGCAAAAATAATAGTTATAAATAAAAGCAATACCTATATATTTATTTCCCAGTAGTAACAAAATTTTGGGTGATGTGATGATTTTGAGTGATCTGTCATAGTGTCAGAGGCATATATGGGCGATTCGGTTTAGGGTGAATTGACACTGAGTTCCCGGGGGACTTTATAAAAAAAAACCATGTCAATTGTAAGGTTTCGTCCGACTACGACAAATCTCAGGATAAAACAAAAGACGCATTTAATAGATCAATTAAATTTCTACCTGTATAATTACAACAAAGAGAAATTGCACAGATAACGAACACTAGGTACATTCCGCTACGATTTACCTTGTATATTCCGTAATGAACTGGAAGCACGTAAAACAAGAGCACTCTAACGTGCCTCTATAAAACTTTAGATCGTATCAAGGTGTTCTACGAAGCTCTGCTAAATTCTCAAGTCTTCTTGCGTACCCGTGCACTGCCTACTCTCTGTCGTCGTCGTGTTGTCTTGATCACAATCAAAAGAAACAAAACTACAGTAAATGCGGTGCAAGTTCACAAATGCGTGAAATTTTGATATTTTTTGTTACCTTTTCAAATTATACAGTAATTATCACGTAAGAAAACAATTCCGGTTTGTTAGATACTTCTACGCTAATTGCTCTAAATGCACAAAGCAAGAAACGAGTGTGGAGAACGTTAATAAGCTACCCAGTTACCCATTCACTGTGAAATTAAAAATACATCTTAACAATTCCGATTTGGAATCGCTGTCCACCGTGGACATAAAATCCATAAGCCAGAAACAAACTGTGATCCAACTTATGATCAATCCATGTGAACTGATCTATGGTTCGAGATCTTGCACCGTGTCAAGACCAACACGCTCCATGGTATAAAGCTAGTCATCATGACGTCAGCAAAGATAGGCAAGGAAGGTATTTAAATAATTATGCAGCGAAAGCACTTTGAAGTCATGTGTGACACCAAATGAAAATGTAAATTTGATTTTATTGGGCCCGTCTAACGCCCTGAATTCAAGGCTCACAAACAAGATCGCTGTTAATAATTTTCCCATAAAACAATTAAGTTTTAAAATTAGCGAAGCAATTTTATTTGAACAACTGAGATGCAGGCATGTGAAGAATATTGCTATAGACAGAAGTAAAAATATAGATAGGTACGTGTTGCTGCTTTAAAGATTTTATGGTAAAAGTAATAGCTAGAAATACACGTCATTTTCTGTCTATACAACTCTTTAACTCCCACAAACGTGGCGTGCTGACTTTCTCTTTTTATATGTATCCGTATAAAGGCAGCTTTAACTGACTATTTGTATCTTTGTCGATTTTTCAAACTGGAAAAGTATATCTAATTTTATTGTGTGACATTTGGAAATGGTTGGTGGGAAAAAGAAGGCAAAAAACATGGCAAGAAAACGCAAACTTGACACAGTGCAGTGCATGAAGGTAAGCGGGCTCCTCCTGTGCCGTGTATCAATTTTCTCTAGGAAAAATAAATTCGTCATCGAATCACTAATTCGTTTTCACCATGCTACCGTGCAAGTTGCTGCATTGGTCTAAGCTGGGTCGATCAAGAGAAGCTAGGTAGCCGACCTCCAGCAACGAGCACTCAAAGCAAATTACCAACTCCTTAGTCTGGTTACGGACAGCAAAATTTATTAGACGAACATACCTACCTCTACACCATAAAAGTCTATACAATGGCATAGTGCCAATTTTTTAACCTTAAGGAGATATCTTGCTTTATTGAGCCTGTTTTGATAAAAATTTTTAAAGGATCGTTGGTTTGAAGTCATCATTTCAAAATTTTGAGGTGGAGGTGTAGATTTAAAACTTTTAGTATTCTCCTGAATTTTTTGTTTTTACTGCATTACAGCTGCCGGAGCGGACAGCCTAGCTACCAAACTTAATTTCGCTGGCGATGATCTGGTCGCACATGCGCAGAACACAGATGCGCAGACGACACTGATTGTAGGAACACAGCGTGATGTCAGTGAGGGCTTTGTGAATATTTGGACGGAAGCTGCGAGGGCTTAGCAGTCAATGAGGGCAAAAACAAGTATATGCTGCCATCAGAAGAGGCACCCGAAACAGCGATGTCTTGGCTTTGAGGTATAGTAAGGGACTTTGTCTATAGCTGGGGCTCTGCTATAAGTTTAGACAACAACCCCAACGCTGAAATCTAGCAAAGGCTTAGCCTGGCCTTCTCCGGGCGACGAAACAGCTTTTGAGTACGACGACGGCTGAGACCCAAGGTTTTACCAATCTTTTCAATGCAACTTGAGCGAAACGTTCGGGGTGAGTCTAGTATTGTACTCATTAAAAATAGTTATTAACGCGGTTAATCCGAAAAGTTTCTTGTCATGTCAATTAACAGCCGCGAAAGCCTTAAAACTTATATCAAGAAAAACTTATTTGACTGTTCGGAGAGATTCGGGAGAAGAACGCCCTGATCCGGGATCGCCAACCGAAAAGGCCATCAGCTGTCAATAAAAGGATTGTTTGATTTTTTATGTCAGAACACGGTTGAAGTATGGTCTAATTTGAAAATTTATGCATGGAAGAGATTTATTAATATGGTGTTTCCACCGCACATTATACTAAAATTAACGTAGGAAGATTATAAGTTAATCCCTATGTGTTTCCACCAAAATAGAGGAGAATAACTCGATGTATGCTTTCGTTTTTGACATTTCTCAATGACATCACGTCATCTGCGCGTCTCCTTGTAAACCTGATTTTTTTTATCTCTCGGGCAACTCATATTCAAAAATAATTAAACTCGTTTTTAATTGCAATCAATTTTTTTTTATCTACAAAACAAAATAAACCAAAATCGGAAAAACAAAACGTCATATATGCTATTGGGATTTCGGTTCACAAAGTCGATAGTACTCAACTTGATCAACATCAACCAGCGGTATTAACATCAACTTTCATCATTATTTTACAGTGGGAACAACTTATTGAGTTTAACTTTTATGACAGGTTTATAACAACCACATCAACAGCAATCTTAGCCATTCTGCGCATCCCTTTACACCACACAAGATCACACAGCTGTCAATAAAAGTTTTATTTGTTTTGTTTCGTCAGTAAACGCACAGAACACGTAGAATTCTGTTCGAGATTCGAGATTTAGGGCGGACTTCAAGAAGATCTTTCTTAATCGCGGATTAGCTTCCGGTGAAAACACCCTTTAAAGCTGGCTTATTCAAGATAAAAAACTAAGACCAAATCTTTAAAAAAAATCTTTAAAAAAAATCTTAAAATTCATTTGTCCCCTGTAAAATAGCTTTTGCTACACAAAAACAACGCCAGACAAACTTCAAAATTGAGAAAAACGTGTTTGGCTGTTCGGATGTACGGCCCCAATCCGGGAGAAGAACGCCCTGTTTCCGGATCGCCAACCGAAAAGGCCATTAATTTTTTGTTGATGGAAAAGATGTGTCGTCGGCGAATATGGCGATGGCCACGACAGTAAGTATACATGCCCATATCTCCAAATGCACGTTATGTGTTCCTTTTTCATCCCTATAATCTCAACCCACAGAACCTTTCTGAGATCGCCGTGTTACCACAGATTTACTATTTTTAGTATTTATAAGAAACGGTCTCTAAATGGCAATGATAACCAGTTCAAGCTTCACTATGATCCGGTGACAATATACGCAAAACCCGGTTTCGAATAAATAAAACTAAAAAACAAAAACTTAAAGTCTAGTAGGTATACCCTGTATTATGTTTAGAACAAAAGAAATTTCAAGGTTACAGGGTGATAAATTGCTAAACATTGTTTCTTATTCTTGTTTATTTTTATTGTACAAAGGAGGGCAATTCAAGATTGTTGGTTCTGTATTCCGGATTCTAAATTTTGTTAAGAGGTTTTGTTGAATGTAAAAAAAAAAACTAAACACTACTTTGATAGCTCTGCTGACATGATTCATAAACTCTGAATTTTAGAATTTATTTTTGGAATGTTTTAAAATGTTTACATGGGATTACATTACGTGAGTGCATGTTTGGTACTTTTTCGGATTATTTGAACAGCTTGAAGTTTACACAACGGGATAAATCATGTAAGAATTTGAATTGTTTTCTATAATATATTTTTACATTGCTGATTATATCAAATTTTGTATAAGATGAGTGTCTACTTAAGCTAAAAGAATTTTGTAGGGAGTGTAAGCAAACAGATTGTACATAAATGATTGTTGAATGATGATAAAAAAGACTCAAGTCACAAATATTGGTTAATGAAGTTCTTGACTCATCAACTGAGAATTTTTCGATAAAAAAAATCGCAAAGGTTGACAACGTTACCTATACCCTCCGACCAGTGTATTTATTATGAATACAAGTTTAGTTAGAGGTTTTTTTTTTTGTTAAATACAAATGTATTTTTTGCATGTGTGTATTTAGATTTTAACAGAAACTGACCTTACCAATTTTTGGATTGTGATTATGTTTTGTTTTTGTTTGTTACCTTTTGGTCGGATATCACGTAACCGCGTTTTGTCTTTTGTAGACGTCTTCGGCACTGTCTTGTGGGTTAGAACAAAACCGTCTCTTTGTGGTTATGTTACCAGAACATGTCAACGTCAACGTACTTTGAAAGTGATTTTTTGCCATGAATTCGATTTCTTTTTATTTTAACAGGCGCAGCTTTCAATTGATTTGATCATTGCGAAGGTCGTTTTGGAGCGCGAAATGTGGAGATAAACTAACGTGCTTAAATAATGAATGCCTACACATATACTTGGCTCATGCATGCTTAACGACGTCTTGTAGCCTTGTGAGTTGAACACCTCAGATAACTTAAAACGTTTTTCAATGGCATTTAATCAGACTTCGAACTACTGAGCTAAATTTTAGATTTAACAGGTTTCTATTAGGTTTTAAACTTGTTTCGCAGATTTAGCGGAATTGAGTCATCAATAAAAAGTAGGTGATCTAAATTTGGAAGTTCCTGAATCTTTTATTGGTAAGCTCTGATTTGGTTAAAGTTTTAGACAAAATCCGCCGCAAAAACTAAGATTGTCATAAACAGTTCGGCAGGATTTTTCTTATAAAGTGAAGTGCACCCAAGCCAAACTTAGGGCCTGTGGTGCCAAATTCCTTGAATCGAGCTTCAGCCTTAAACCCCTTAGGGATCGTAAACTGTATTGCTTAAACACATTATTTATTCAAAAAATAGTTTTTGAAATTTGTGTTTTGAGGGGGCTAAGTTGACAACTGATCCTATAGCGTCGAGCAAATTTCAACTGATTTAACTTTAACAGGAAAATTGGCAGCTGTTTTTATCGGCACTCTGCAAAAAATATATAAAAATAATAATATAAATAAAATAAATATAAAAAATAATATAAAAATATTTGTAGAGTGAAGCGGCATGAAGAAGATAGCGTCTGGTGGTGAGAAAAGAACTGCTAGGGTTTAAACTCCTGGGAGCTCAAGAAGCCATCAGGAAGAAGAGAAAGAGAGCTTCCATTGTATTAAATCAATGTAGGGTCTTTCAAAGCCTAGTTCACTAAAACGCGAAGAACTTGCAGACTGGCTGTCAAAACAGCCAACAAAAAGTCATGGAAAAAGTTAGACGAATAAGATGTTTTGGTAAACTACTTAGCGTCTCCAGAGGAAAGAAGTTGAATATCAGGAGGTAGTAAAATTCAAGGACGGTACACTTTTGTCAAATGAAAGCGATGTCTAACGCAGATGGAGTACTATTTTAAGTTCCTCAACCTCCAACAGGACACTGCTGAAGAGATTAGGGATGATGGACCCACAGTAAATGAAGTCCACGGGTCACGATCGCGACTATATTGCGTATAGCTGGTAAGTTGCTGAAGTTCATGAGACGCGGCCAGAAATGGTCAAGGAAATGGGTTAAGAAGGTGTTTTATGGCTAACACGTATCATTAAGGTGGCGTGGGATAGCGGGAAAGCAACAAGCGACTGGAAAACAGGAATTATAGTGCCAATTTTCAAAAAAGAGGACAGGAAAGATTGCTTATTTTTATACCCCATTCCACATAGGATAGGAGGTATATCAAGTTTGATTTAGAGTTTTTAACATAGAGAAATAATCACCGCAGACCCCCAAGACCTTAAGGGCATATGATCGAGACCGAATTGTAAGTCGGATGAGGCATGTCCGTCCGTCCCTCTGTCTGTCGGTAGTTTTTAGGCCTTAATGCCCACTTAATGCCCGACATGCCCACTTTACTTATTGGCATGAAAAATCAAATTTGTCGTAGGACGCTGAAATTTGGTATGTAGAATTATTGCCTAAGTGTATTGAGATTAACATTGCCCGAAAATCGAAAAACGCCCCCATGTAGGCGTGGTCGGATTTTATATTCCATTTAACAAGCGATATTTAAATGCAATGCGTTTGCTTGCAATCAAGAAAATCTTGCATTATATGTGAACATATTTATGTATACATTCTAAAAAACCTGGTGGTCTAAAAAATGAGTGGTGAATATTTTAAACCTAAACCTAATTTATGATTTAAAAATGTACTTAAAACTTGCAAAAGTTTTGGATAATATGCAATTTTGAACAAAGGCTGCAATGTTATGGAAAAGGGGTCGATGCCACACCCTCTTTTTACAAAGGGAGATTTTCAACTAAGAAATGGTTTTTAAATTTTAAGGGTCGATGTTGAATGTGAACCACACCTTAACGTTAAGCTTTTTTCTATATTTCGTTTGACATTTCATAATTTTAGACTAACTCAATTTGAACCATGGCAAGATACACAATCGAGTAACGCGTTAATTTTATTCAGGCTTATCATGAAAATGGACGTTCAAATCAAAATGCATATCGTGCACTTCGTGATTTTTTCGGTCAATTTAATCGTCCAAATATGCGTACAATCGGAAAAATCGTGCAGAAATTTGAGCAAACCGGCTCTGTAGGAGATGTAAAATCACCAGTGCATGCTCGTACAGCTCGTATCGTACTGCAGAAAATATTGCCGCTGTTCATCGGGCCGTATTTTTTTCAAAATGAGGCGGGTAGGCAGTTACTGAGAATGGTGTTCGCTATCGTGAAAGGATAACGAACTTTTGATGGACCGAATTGGAAGATATGAATGTGGACGATATGTGGTTTCAAAAGGACGGTGACACTTGCCACACAACTAACGAAACAATGGCTCTTTTGCGCGACAAATTCAATGGCCGTGCTAGCGATGTCAATTAGCCGCCAAGATCATGTGATTTGACACCGTTGGATTTTTATACCCGACCCAGGGTATATTAAGTTTGATGTATAGTTTGTCACGCAGTGAAATAATCACCGTAGACCCTAAGACCTTTTAGAGATAAGCCATGTCTGTCCGTCCGTCCGTATGTAAACAACTTTTAGGCCTTAAATTTTATGGCAGAGAGCTGAAATTTTGTGGGTTGGTTGGAAGTCCAGTCCTTCAGATCAAGTTTGAAAATAAGCTGAATCCGCCCACAGACACGCCCACTACAGGCCTGTATGTGCGACCATCTCTAATTTAAAAAAATACATTTTGCAAATTTTAGCTATGTTACAATGGGGCTAGCGCATCCATTTTTGGTACGTAACATTGCCTTATAATTGTCTTTAAGGTAGTCAAAAAATTTTAGCTTTTTCATTGACTACGCCCACTTTTTAAGGGATTTTAGCTTAAAATGACTGTTTTTCAATAAATATATATGAAATTTGACAAAAAATTATATGACAAAAGCTGTAGATATTAGCATTTTCTAACTTTTATGTATGTATTGTATGTGCTTCCGCCCTTTTTTGTGGGCGTGGCCTTAAAAAAAGTGATTTTTTTAGTTAAAAAGGCGGATATTTAGGCCGAAATGTATGCAACCACCTAGTATAAAGCATTCAACAGTTATATTTTTATATCCCGCCCACTTTTTGGAGGCGTGGCAGTTTTCTTTTTGGTATGGTCGGGTATTTTGCAATCTGTCGTAGATGGATTGAAGCTTTTGCATACCCACTGTTGCACTTTCCCACTTGTTTTCTTTGGGGTTATTTGAAAGAAAAGGTGTAGGTACATCGATAAGCCAGCAACAATTCAAGAGCTAAAGGATGAGATAATTTGGCACATTAACGGCAGAGAACCTCAATTATGCTTCAGCGTCATCGAAAAGTTGGACCATCGGATGGAGGTGTGTATATATACCATTTAGCCGATATTTTGTTATATAAATAATTGAACCATACCAATATTATCAATAAAAAAGAAATCACAATAATATCCTAATTAATTTGTGTTTTATTCAAAATCAACATCGGCCCTTAAAATTTAACCACCCTTTAAATGCGATTCGGAGCTTTCAAGGGGTCAATTGCTATGAGGTATTCAACGATTCGTCTAAGCGGATTGTAACCCGCCCACTAGTTATAGGTGTATATCTCTCTTAGGTCTTCCATGGAAAGTATTCGCGCAGGTGTTGGAAACGCATTATAGAGCTGCAATCGAGCCATTGTTACGGAAAGAGCAGTGCGGCTTTCGGCGTGGTAGAGGCACAACCGACCAGCTTTTACTCTTAAGGTTATTCTTGCAAAGACCTGGGTGGGATCTCGGAATATGATAAACTGGCGTGTTTTATAGATTTGGAACCCACACTTTTTAATGAGTGGGTTCGACTTCGTTAGGACTGTGTTTTGTAGCTTTTCCCCTCTCTCTCTCAAAGTATATTATGGACTGGATGGTGAAGCAAAGTCTTGGCGAGGAATGTTTGGAAATGACTGGCAATGGGCTAAGCTATCTACTTTTTGCAGATGATTTTGCTATCCTTGCATGGTCCGAGAAGGATCTTCAGCGAGCACTGATTAGGTTTGTGACTGTGTGGGGTGATGCTGGGATGAAGGTGGGCAAATCGGAAGTGATGGTTGTTTTCCGAACTCCTCTGCGCTGTACCCTAGAGTCGCAATGCAACTGATAGAGAAGTTTAAACATATTACCCTTCCGAGGTTGCTAGTTCCCGATTGGGACCTCTCCAGGTGCGCCGGATAGCAGAACGTTCGCCTGAAACGGTGGGTAGATATACCCTTATGCAAAATATTTACGGCAGACCAAAATTAGCAGCAAATGAAGTCTATCTCAAAATGAATGGTTTCTGGTGATCATCGGCTTCCGTTAACCAGGTTAGGGTAGGACGAATATATTAAGCACCCTTTTTTCTTCAAACTTCCAGATAGAATGGACAATAATAAGACGTATGCTTGATGTTTTTATTGAATACTCTGCTGACATCGAGCAGCAGATTGCTTCATCATTCATGCTTTTCTCAATATTCTCAATTCGCAAGGCACAACACTTGCGGGAATAAGCTTTGGCGTTTTCATGTCCCGTACAGGCTCATCTGCGTTTGTGTTGAATCCAGAACTCCTTTTCTCTCATGTATCTTTTGTCCCCAATTTCTTCCAGCTTTGAATGCCACGTTCACGGGGGGTGCCGTGGCCTAGTGGTTAGTGTGTGTGCTTACTACGCCGGAGGCCTGGGTTCGAATTCTGCCATCGACACCTGAAAAAAAAAGAGTTGTTCTTTTTCACGGTCCCCACCTCCGCGAGGGTCTGACAAGCCCTCCGAGAGTATCATTTGTCTTGAAAAGTTCTCAAAGTGCCGTTCGGATTCGGCAAAAAATTGTAGGTCCCTTTGTATGTAAAAGAAATTAACACACCAGCATACATTGTTGAGAAGTTGGCCCTGGTTCACCTCGGGCTGTTCCGCCACTCTATTTATTTTTTATTTATTTGAATGCCACGTAAAGCTTAAAAATTGTGCAGTATTTTAGCAAACAGTTTGAGCACCTTGACTGATCGATCAATTTTTACCACAAAAAAATGTCATTGCACTTTTTTAGACCGATACTTTTCCAGACCCATAGAATAAATTTTCAGGTGCTTGGAAGCTTGCAAAAGATCTTTAGAAGTTGCTGTTTTCTTGTGATCTAATTTAGCCTAAGTGTGCAAAAACTCTGGACAACAGTGTACATTATACGAGAGTTCTATACGAGTATTAAATTTAATCAGATGTCTTGGGACGTGGTAAGATTATTATTGCAGTACCTAGAAGTAGATCCTCAAGTCTAAGAGGAATATGATCAAAACTAATAAGCCGTGTCCGTTCGCTTGTGTTATGTGCCTATTCTTTTAAAACTTACATTTTAAGCAACGAGATTGATTATTGAAAGTTCTTACCTTGGCTTTCTAGCTGTCAAAGCATTACAAATAGAAAAAAAATTCAACCCAATAAAATGCATTTCGAAACAAGTCAGAAGAGTCATAAAAGACAAAACTATTTAAAAGATCACCAATGGCAACATATAACTTTAAAGTATTTTTATATTTTTTACTGTTACTATAAGGTCCCGTAATAAAAAAGGGGACAGTTGTCTGCTCTCACATTTCAAAATCTTACTAATTTCAGTTCGTTCAAATAAAACTCAAAGATGCGGAAAGAAAATTGAAGATCATTAACCTATTTAAAAATAGATCACCTAAATAAACAAATTCTGGTCTGTGCATAAGTCTTACAATATCATATCATGAGCTGTGACAGATCTATTTTTATGCCTAATATTTTTGTTGCATTGTAATGTAACCACAACCACAAAATGTTTCACATGGGGTCAGTTACACAGCTAAAAATTTCTTCAACAAATTTTCGTTGTGTTTGAACAGTTTTCTTTTGTGTGGAAACGTAATATTGGTGCTGTGTTTTTCGATGCTATTATGAAATGAAATTCATTTGATAAAATATACTTCCCCTTTAAAAGGACATTTCTTGATAACCCCATTTTCGATTTAATTAGCTTTAGTTTTTCGAAGATTTTTTTTAAACTTTAGGGGAAAAATATAGGTGCACCTGTCTACAAATTTTTGAATTTGAACAGCACATTAATTTTACCAGGGCATACGCTTTGGAACGCGTCCTTCCCAACTTTGGCATGCAAAACTGGAGACGGCTCGCTGTGAATAGAGCTAGCTGGCGCAACTTGTTGGCTGATCCCATAACCACCCCGTATGAGGGGCCATGACAAATTTAAAAAAAATTATAGGCTGGAGTGGACCGAGGTCTCAAACAACAAGCTTCACTAGCTAACTGTCTCAACTTTTGCGTGCGATGTTGAGCGCGTTCCAGAACGTTCATCTTAGTAGCAGCTGGCTAGTTTCTAACAACCTTTATGCGAGAAACAGATAACAGCAGCAACATCGACATTGACATTGGCATAGACTTAAACCTAAACAACGATTTTGCTGCACATATGCCAGCAAATTCTAACAAATGTTTTACACAGCTTTTAATGGTAGATATAGTTGTCAAAGGTGCTGTCGATGTAGTTAATCTGTTTTTCGCTTAGGGTGGTTTTGAGAAAGCCTGGCTTGTTGATTTCAGAATGGCTTTAGCGGGATTTACATATGTAGACGCCTTGGCTCTGAGGCTTACGAGCTCAGCCATATGATTTCAATGTTTATGTTACGTAATGTGATTCCAAAGCGAAGCTCTATTTCTAACGGACATTTGTTTTGTCTGACAGCTCAACAGAATCAAAAAAAAAAACCAATTCTAAATATGTAATCTAGGCGGGCACACATAAAACCAAATCAAACATTTAAGAGTCGAAAAAAACTGTTTTTCCCGATTAAAAGCCGACACGACGTATTGTAACTGAAAAGCCTTCAACCCAATGAATCCGCTGCATCCGTCACTTTGATGTACTCAACTGACAACTATGTTAAATACACACGTTCTTATGGGATGCGGCCCATAGAAGTAGTGCGTGACTTACGCCGCTTCACATAAAAACATGTGTGTTTTACTGAGTTGTCGGTTGTGTACTTCGACGTGACGGAGCCAACGGATCCATTGGGCTGATGGCTTTATTCGTCGGTAGTTTATAAGTAGTTGTTGCAGTTGATTAGTATACCAAAGAAGCGCCGACTTTCTAGACAGAGCCTTTTTTCATAATGTCCTTCTATAAGATGGGACACTCAGATACAACCGGGTACTGATCCATTGAATAAAAATAATAAATAAATAGAGTGGCGCAACAGCTCGAGGTGAACCAGGGCCAACTTCTCAACAATGTATGCTGGTGTGTTAATTCCTTTACATACAAGGGGACCTACAATTTTTCGCAGAATCGGAACGGCACCTTGAGAAGTTTTTGAAGACAAATGATACTCTCGGAGGGCTTGTCAGACCCTCGCGGAGGTGGGGACTGTGAAAAAGAACAAGTCTTCTTTTTCAGGTGACGATGGCAGGATTTGAACTCAGACCTCCGGCGTAGTAAGCACACACACTAACCACTACACCACGGTACCCCTGGTATGATCTATTAAATACCACGCAGACAATTTACTTTATTTTACTTACAGCCTTGTTGATAACAAAATTAGATGCCTTAACCTTAGGTACTGAAACTCATCACGTCAACCCTTAGCTTGTTCTTAAATTTTATTTGGGCAGAAGTAGAGGCGGGGTCCAACGTATAATGGAGTGGTATGTTTGTGGTGAGACTTCCGCATCGACCTTCACACTGCACAGCTACTTTGCGCTGCGAATCGATCACTTGCTGCTTTTTCTCCTCCGTTGACCCTTCTTAGTTAGGCGCAGCGGAAGGCCTGCCTCTCCCGTAGCAACTATGGAAGTATGTATATCAAGACGCATCGTCGGCATCCGTGCAGTGGGCAACAGCCTCAGTTTTGAAATTTCCAGTACAAAACATTTTCGGCTCTAAATTTATTTATGATTTAGGATGGACAGGAAAGAATGAAAGGAAGAGTCGCGTAAGCGTAGGCAGGTGGCGCACGCAAGTGGAAGGGGACCTCAGCCAACTTCGCGTGCGAAACTGGAGACGGCTAGCTAGAGACAGAGCTGGCTGGCGAAGCTTGTTGGCTGAGGCCCAGGTCCACCCCGGACTGTAGCGCCACCTTAAGTAAGTAAGTAAGTATCCTTGTTTATCTCCTCTTTTCTGCTCCAGAATGCATCACCAAATATTCAGGTACCTTCTACCTATGAACATGCACCCTTTAAAACGAACAAAACATCTAATTTATCTTGAGGAAAGATTTCAAGTGCAAAGGCGGGTAAAACCAAAATCTGTTACCCCTGGAACCAGTCTCGAGGTAACCGAGGTAGAAATATTCAACTTCAGGTCCAACTTCGGTAACATATTTTGAAATCCTGAACTCTCGAAATTATCGACAGTCTCAATCCCAAGTGTCCCTTTTCATAGAAAAACCAGGTAATGAAGTTCAAGTTGTTCTCCAGATTCATCCTAAATGTCATTTTTTACATTCATACATGCAAGCCGTAGCCGACTGTCATTTCATATTGAACAAGTGAGTAAGTGCAAGAGTTCGTCTGTACCGAACTTCTAAATACCCGACCCTCCTTACCCGTCAACACAAAATTTGTTTTTGTGGCCAGGCAAAAAAAAGTTTTTTGGCCTGATTACATATACTGTATGTCAATTATATGTATTGGCAACGCCCCCAAAAAAGGGCGTGGTCTGCAAATTAAAATCAATTAATTATAATTTTGTTGAAAGCATGAGAAAATGCGTTAAAAGCGATTATTATACTTAAAAAAAGTTTTTTTTCCTATAAACGCCCCATAAAAGTGGGCGGAGCTCAATGCTTTGTATGTAACAAACTTAGCAAGTAGAAATATCTTTAAAATTTTTATTAATTTCTTTTTTTCGATTTAGAATGAGTTTCCCGAGAAATTAGGTTTTTTAAAGACCTAACATGTCAAAAGGCATTTTAAAATAGAATAAAAATTTGAGGCCCACAATTCAAGTCAATTGTGGGCGTGGCCGTGGGCGGATCTTCTCAATTTTTATACTTTGTCTGTACAAAATGAGAACCAAGCAACACTGCAAATTTTATTTTCCTAGCTCAATTTTAAAGACCTCAAAACTACATACACACGGACGGACGGACGGACATGACTTAATCAATTCACCTGTTGGTCTCGATCATATCTTTAAAAGTTCTTAGGGGTCTATGGTGATTATTTCACTGTGTTACAAACTATACATTAAAATTAATATAGCCTCGGGTCGGGTATAAAAACCAGAAAAAAAATTGAGCTTTTTCCAGTTTTTTAACCCACAAAATTTGGCAAGCTAAACCTTGGTTAACCCTTGATCGATATTGACTGAAAAACTCATTACTGGGGTTAACTCCGAGGCTCGGAACTCGCACCGGAAAATTGTCCCAAAGAGGTCTTGAAATAATCACATTATCTTCATTTCTGAGTAGCTTTTGTAAACATAAACATTCAGTAACAAATTAAACATTTTAAAAATTCAACAAAGACAATTTTTGTTTTTTTTTTACCAAAAAGGTTTTGGTACTCAATCTAATTGAATTAAATACCCCTCAACGTCTACAATATCTAAAGGAAGAGATTGGCGTATAGGTATTTAACGTTCTTATTATTTATGTATTTTTGCCAAAAACAATCGCCATTTGTCTATACCACGCTTTAACGGTAAGTTTTTAAGAATAGTGTTTCAGAGAAAGTAGATTATGATGCCAAACGTTGACTGTATTTTAAGTAAGTAAGATAAATTAGCAATTTCAATTTTGCTTATTTCCCCAAAAATACCGCTTGATTGCAGAATAAAGTTGTTTTAAGTCTTTATCCAGAAGTTAGAGTTATAGCCGCAGGTCAAATAAAACAGAAAGCCACATTTATATTATTCATATCCACAATCCTACAATGGTTTTTAACTTTTTTTTTAATTTACTAATTTAAATAAATTGATATAAGCATAGATAAGTTCTTCTCTTATGAAACAAGTTCAAGATCAAAATCGATTGACTCATCACCTTTTCTTGAGGTGATTGCAAATTTCGATAGGAACTTTCAAAATTCAAGTTAAGGAATTTTTTTACTACAGGGTGGGGGCCGTTTTTTAATGCAAACAAATATGCGTTTGGCTAGCTTTTGAATAATGTTTTTATTTTTTTCTATGCTGACTTCCAAAAATGAGGAAAATTGTCCCTGTTGGCCTTGCCTAGAGACTCTGGTGCCTAATAACTATGAGATTCAAATGAAAATAGACATATTTTGGCGGAAGTGCGTTGCCAGTTCCTTTATGTACCTAAACAACAAACCTTTTGGGACGCACTCAAACCAAATTAGCGAACTCCGCTAGCGAACGGAAAATATTCACACGAAGCCCAAAGCGAAGTAAACAAATTCAAGCGTCGAATTTACACCCAAACACTAATTGCGACCAGGTGTTGGCTGCACTTTAAATGACCTTATTCATACCCAAGGTCAGGTTGAACAAGTCTTACCTGTGTGAAACGAGTGTAGCTTTGCTTTACTCGCAATGCATCCCATACGTCACATTTTAAGAATACAGTTTTTTATGTTTTTATTTCCCATGAGCTGCGCGAAGCACAGGTGCATGGGAAAATTTCCCGATGGTTAATTAGGTAGATAAGTAGACAGGTACAAAATGTGAACTCATTTTGAGTGTCTTGCAAAAACACTCAAAAGACGCACATTTAATTTTAGAGAAACCTACACTTGAATCACAGTATGCTGCCTACACTCCAATGATTTTTATATTTTTGGTCTCACAGAGAACTTCCGCAGACTCGAGCGAGAACGAGAATATCCGGTAAAACCACTATTTGAAGCCGCACAGGTTTACCATGATCCACCTGGAATCACATATAGGTATCCTGGCAGAGGCTAACCGAACACCTTGGCTCATTGATCTCATGCAGGATGTAGGCAGGTATGCAGGTACCTGTACTGTTTTTGCGGGAGTGTAACTTAATCAGCCTTATCCCTCGAGAATATTTTTAAGGCCATCGTCTGTGGGGCACTTTTTTTTTTGTAGACCAGCGACCAGCCAGTATAATAGTTCTCAACTCTGACGATCTAGTGATCGTGCAATCGTGCCTGCATTATGAGTTAATCAAGCTCAGCCAAGCGAACCATACCTCGCAGTAATGAAGTCTTGTTTACACCTACTAAGGGTACCCTCATCCTACCTATACCGACATGGATGTAGTATGTAGGTACGGGCGGCGCACTGCTCCACGATCCATGATCTCTCTTAAGTGTTGCAAAAAGAATCATTTAAGCGGGCAGACTTGGTTTTTGAGTGGAGTGAGCTAATGTGTTGGGGATGTGCCAGGGACACAAGTGGGCTGTGGGCAGTGGCAAAGGCAACCTCTATAAAAATAAAACTCGAACTCTAATTCCAGAGAAATCTCGCAATAGCTTGCTGCCTCTGTTAGCACACATCAATAACATTAGACCAGTTGAGGGCGGTTTCTTCGTCGGCAGTTGCGATAGCCAAACCAATACGTGTATACCTACTTGTTTGAAAGGAACTTCAGCTCATGTGTGTGCACAGAGGAAGGAAAACAAGGTTAACGACCACTTTATGCGCGCGATTATCCCCCCGGTCCCAGTGCAGTGCCTACTTTATTTATTCAATAAAAATAGCGGAGCCGCTCAACCATGGGGTGGGCGACTCCTTCCTGTTTTCGGAATAAGCTGACACGAGATGTGAACTTACCTCAGGAATATCAATTCTAGTCCATTCAGTATCCGTTTGAATGGAGTTGATTAGTTTCGTACTCGTTCGCGTAGGTAGCCAGGTACACTTAAAAGAAAAACTTTTATTGATCGAAACTTGTTTAGATACAAGAAACTCTGATCTTTGCATAGATATTTTAACACACTCTCGTGCATACATATACACACACAGATGCTTTTGTTGCTAATTTAAATAATTTAAATATTATACATCAATTTCCCATTGGAATCTTCACTTTATTCAAACATTATTTGATGAAATTAGGTTAAAGATCACCTATAACAACACAAGCATAAAACAATACTATAGATACGCTCCACTGTGGATGTGGTTGGAGTGAAAACTGAAAAGTAAAAGGCACAAGGCACAAAATCCACTCACGCGTTCGCAGACTATAGAAAAACGTCTGCCACGGACAACGGTTTTACTCAAACTAACTTCGGCCGCGGTGCAGTTGTGGAAGAAGTAGCTGTGAAATTGAAAATGTATCTATCTAGCTCAAGATATCGCGCTCAGCCGAGTGTCGAGTGAACAGAGAACCAGTAACGTCGATAAAATTCAAAACTGGTTTTCATTTGCTTTCTTTTCGAATTAAACTTCGATATCAAAGAGAACAACAACAACAAAATGTTACTAAAGCAACCGCATTGTCGTATCGGATTTTTGTATGTGGTGAGTTTATGTGCGCCCTGTTTAGATACGTACTTTTTTTATAGAACTTTTGTACATGAAATGTATCTATGCTGTGCAGTGCGTACGGTCGTGATTGTCCACTGTCCGGTTGTAGTAATTGGCATGCCGCTTGCCTGCAATGCTTATGAATCAGATCAGGCCCTTTGTTGGGAATATTGAGTCAATTACAGCACAGAGTCGTTATCAAAATAGGGGGTTTTCGAGTCGAGTAGCACACAACATATTACTAGGGCTTCGCACTTCAATATCGTCTTGCGTAAACGTGGTGAGACATATTGACGAGAGATGACAATCTAAAAATTTCGTCAGTTTGTAGGTATTTGTTTTGAGTGATTAATGCAAGCAGATTGCAACAGAGCCGGTGTGGTGGAGTAGAGTTAGGCCCACACCAACATCTGGTCGTGTTTCTATCTAATGCAATGTTTAATCAGGCCAGAGGTTAATAGATCATGTTTTCAAAGTTGGATGAAATAAGTCCGTTTTGTTCTAGATAGGTCCGAACCCATGCGTGTATTGTACTTACCTACCTAGGTACGCACCGGGTTGTGATGTGGATAAAGATTTCTATTCCCTTCATACTTAAATTTTTATAAACCCTCAATGTCACTTCGAGTGTAGTTTTACAAGCACGCTCGATAGTCCACATTAAATAAATTCATGAGGGTAGGTTGTGAGCCCTGAAAACTCTGCTATTACCTAGAAAACTGGCAAGAAAGGGTGCTTCACTTAGGTGCGAGGTGACGGGGAATGACAACTGCGCACGAGCCCCTTCATATGGGTTGCATATTTTCCGGGGTGCAATGCAACATTGTCCCCCTCTTAGTTTTGTTCGTCCCGAGCAAACAAATCATTGCTTTCAAGGTAACGATTTCGGCAATCCATATGGGTAATGGGTATCCTTCATTTTCGCAGTCTGGGGTATACCAGGGCGGGGCGCCAGCCAAACAACTTTGCCAGCCAGCTCTACTGTCCTCAGCTAACTGTCTCCAATTTTGCACGCAAAGTTGGCCGAGGCTCCCCTCTACTTGCGTGCGCCACCTGAGTCTCAGTGCTCCCTTAGGCCCATTTCACACACACCCGGCAACCGGCTTACCGGTACCGGCTACCCGGTTCTTAGCCCAAAGAAGCAGAAATTATCAGCAAGAGTTTGCCTATGTTTGATTTTAGCGCTGGTGTCCTTTTCTGGATTTATAGCGGAACCCAGGTAGGCAAAATCCTTAACTACTTGAAAGTTATATCAGTCTTGTCTATGGTGATGTTTTGTCCCAGACTTCGGTGTTGTGTGTCTCTTCTTGACTATGATAAGTACGAGTAGGTACCAACTACGCAGAACGAAATTATATGCGGGAATAGAAACAAGCTGGGTCATCTGCAGCGACAATGCAGATCTCCTCCTAGACAGGAAAACTGTACCTACACTCAATGCGCGAGAAGAACCAAAAATGACGAATCATCTGGTAGGGTACGCACCCCAGCTGCACAAGCTGAAGGGAACAGCAGTTGGCAAATCTCCGGTAGCCGACATTAAACATCCAATATACAAAAAGCGAATGGACAACAATTAGATGCATGCCAGATGCATATATGAAATACTCTTCTAGTTATATTATTTCTTTTCTCCGTAAAGGCATAACACTTGCGGGGGTAAGCTTTAGTGTTTCTGTGCTGAATTTTCATGTTCCGTAATGGCTCATTAGCATTTGCGTGTTAGAGGGAGAGTTACTTTTTTCTTCTACCTTTTTCTTTTCTATCCTCAAAATCTTTCTGCTCGCGATGTGCTACGCATCTTAAAGCTCAAAACAGATGTGCATAAATTTTCGTGCAGCAAAAATAAATTACACAGGCTGTTATGGGGCAGGCGAACCCAGCTACCGCAGGGGTTGCAGTTACTGCTCGATGTCTGCTCGAAACTTGTTTAGAACTTGGCATAGTTAATGTCAAAAAGGGTGCACATCTGTTTTAGAGGCAGTGCTGCTAGCAGTGATACGTGCAGAACCGCTGCTCATCTGTTTTGAGCTTAAGGGTAGTCGTACTCGAGTTAATAAAAAAAAATGCAACGTAGAAGTTAGTTCCGTGAAAGCACATGACGTAATTTCTGACCTTCAAATGCAAGCTATAACGCATTGCACCGTTGATATCCCTTTGGTATACGTAACCGAGCACGCTGTCATTTTTCGGGTGATTATCAAAAGCTATGAAGTTCTGTGGCCCTTTTAGTCCAAAACGCAATGTTGCGTTGCTGCGTGCGTTCCATGACAAGCAGAGTAGAAACAACGGGCGCATATGGGGCAAAACGAAATGATACTTCAAAACTTCACCCCACGTTTGACCGTAAATATCGTAGACGCATCTCCAACGCAAAAATAGATCTACCTTCTACTTTTGCGTTCGTTGAACAACCTCATGCTCATTCATTAAGTGGTGAGTGAGTACAGTTCTCTTGTCGTCAGTAGGTTGTGGCGACGAAAAAGGGTTGTTTCGGTTTCTTGTCAGAATAAAAAAAAAACAGGTTTGCGTAGAGTAGAGAGGTTTGAATAGAGAATGTGATGTTTTTCGGTATTATTTCAGTTTGTCGCGATAACTCGCAAGTTGTTGGTTTATAGCATGCACAAAGACACGAGTGCACCACCTTGGATATATTTGTGATGGAATAAACAGAAATAATTTTATTTTCATTGCTGGGCAACTTGGTTCGTTTTTAAAAAGCATCTTTTCTGCTCGTTCTTTTGCAAATATCTTCCAACATAAATTGAATGTGTTTGAGGTGATACTTTACAATTTCCTACCCCAAAACGCTAAGTGGCATTTCGTTTTGCGAATTTGCTGCGTGCGTAATTTGACGTAAAGTATCGTAAAGCTTTGGGAACGCATGGCAAAGGCCATTAACGTACGCACGCAGCAACGTAACATTGCGATTCCAGCATTATAGAGACAGTTCTTTGGACGTGTTTGGCGGATGATCCTGGAAACCACCGATTGTATTTCGTCGAGACAGACAGACTTAGCCCAAACAAACACACCGTCATGCCCATCAGGCAAGATGCGAACCTATTGCAGCCATTTCGACAATTACTGGGAGATAGAATCTACGAGTCCTCTCTCACCCGCGAATTGACTGAAGTATGTAAGGCATAGGCTATCCTCGAGCACCGCATGAGATTATTAAGGAGCAGAAACTCTGTAGAGTTTACTGATAATTTGCGTCACAGGCTGGTGGAGGCTATGGTCGAACACACTTAGTTCAGCACCGTTTAGACGGCCCGATATACCATATCAACCGGCCAACATGCTAGACGACTTCCATTAGCGAAACCAGGTGGAGGTTGACTATATATATCGGCCATGGAAAAAGAAGGACTGATCGCAAGTTCCAAAATTCGATGGGCATCACTTAGTTGAACTACTTGATAAGAAGGACGCCAACACTCGATTCTTCGTTGACAAACGAAGGCTAAACGATGTAACGAAGAAAGACAGCTACCCTTTGCTTCAAATAGATGAAACCTTGAATACACTATCTGGAGCCGAATGGATTTTTATCATAGATTAGAAAATTTGTTACTGGCAGATCTATGCAGAAGCAGAGAGAAAACTACTTTTACTTGATTTAGGTAGCGGTTTGGTCACCTTTAAGCGTCTTATGGAACGCCTATTACATGGTACAGCGCGGAAAATCTAACTTCTGTACTTTGACAACACGTCGTCATTATTGGAAAAACATTCGATGTACATCGCGACAGCTTGATCCAGCTGTTCACACACTTCGAGCACACTTGCGCTCTGCAGAGCAGAGTTGATGTACGTACTTGTGCAAGTGATATCGTTAAATGGAGTAAAATCGGAGCCGAAGAAAATCTAAGTCGTAAGAAACTGGACAGTTCCCGAAAACAATAACCAAATGTGTGTCAGTGTCATCAAAGGACAGGAGAAATTTGTAGCCTTCTTCAGCAAAAGGCTTCACCGCCGTAAAAGGAGCTACTGTGTAACCAGACGGGGTTTTCTTGCTTCTGTCCTATGGTGACAAAGCATTCCCATATGAAGCTGTATAGCCAGAGATTCATCTTGGGTGCCGATCACACTGCTCTTAAATGGTTGCTCAGCCTAAAAATCCTGACGGACAAGTAGTAAGATGGATCGAGCCATCGCAGACTTATAAACATACAGCAAAGACTTATAATCGCAGACTTATAACTTTGAGGTACAACATCGTAAAGGCACTGCAACGTGGAAGCGCTATCCCGTAGACCATGTAAGCCCAATTGCGAACGTTGTGTGCGAAATAAGGAGATATACGAAAGTATTTCTGTCCAGAGAATAATCGTGCTGAATCTGCGTCAGGAGCTTCGTAATGCAGGGCCCTCATTATAGATATCGTTTTCGATATCGTCTTCGATAGTTATGCTTCGCGTAAGCTTAAAATTCCACTATCGTCTAGTCGACATCGAATTGACGATTGACTGTTTGCTTCGCGTAAGGAAGAAATCTTTCAAGTACTATCGTCTTGTCGATGGCGATAGTACGATAGCAAAATAGGTATCGATTTCCTTGCATTTTGAATCAAATATGTTATGCTCTGATGTGGGTTCTAAAGAGCTAAAAATATATTGCGAATTATTAAAAAAACATTAAGGAAATGTTCTGGGCGAAGCGTATTTGTTTTTATTGAAAGTGAAATCAATAAATTTAAAATAAATTCAATGCATCCCTCTCAACTCAATCGTCACTTACTTTCCTGTTTTGAGCCAATTCTGCCGAAAGTTTTGAAATTTCCCCCTTTCCCCGATTTTTTTTCTTCACATAATTTTTGTCAATATTGGGATAAAGATAGCGTTGCAGACCTTAAAACAATACTTTTATTTAAGTTCTAATGTATTATTTTATTGCTACTTACATATTCATGATAATAATGTTACCATACGAATTTGTTCACCCGGTAATAAATATTCAAAACCACAAAATGAAAATGATATAATGACACACAAATCACAGAATACAATTATGACACATGGAGAAAAAACTATGTACCAAAAAAACCTATGACATCAGATCTGAATTTGAAAGCCAAATGTCACAACCTGCTGATGGCGTCGCTTTCATTCATGATTCTGACAGAAGAAAACTAATCGAAACTTACCGAAAAGAGAGCGACGACGACACGATAGCGATAGTGTTTCTTGAAGCAAACTGTTGACGATAGCGTTTAGTGCTATCGCGCGAACGACTGTCGTCTGTAAAGTTACGCAATGAGGGCCCAGAACATGAAAAACCCCGACATCAAGCCAATCCCTGTATGGATGAATTGGTTGAAGTAATTGCGTTCAAAATTAGAAATCCAAAACCGTTGTCGACCACGCTGGGTGCGCGGTGTGCAGGTTGGGTGTGTCTATGCAATTGAACACTGATCAAGGACGAAACTTCTAGTCGGCGATTATTAGATCAACATCTCAGATAAATACTGCCCGAGGTTGAGCTCATGGAAGAGGACGCCAATATCGTCATAAACGATATGGCAAAAGCAACTCAGGGAAATTCGGAAATTAATGAACTTTAGAGCAGGATCAACTCAAAAACTAGAAGCCGATTAACTGCCTTAATCAAGCTGCTAAGCTGAGCTTGGATGAATGTGTCTTCAAATAAGTAAAAAAAACCCAACGGGCAGCCCTTCTTCAATAAAAATTCAATGGTCAAGAAACAGTGGTCAACAGTCCATTGTGAATGGGTGGAATCGGCTAAGGTGACCTGTGATAAGTTATGTCACAAATCAAAAAAATTCATCTGCGTAAACTGTGATCATCACAATAATCTTGTGACAGCTAACGATCAATCACCGTCTAAATCAGCTGGTCCCCTGTTTTAACCATTCTGATTACTTGGTTTTTTCGCCTACTCTAAGGCTGACTAGTAAATAAAACTGCATAAATAAAAGCAAGTGTTCTTACATCACAGCCCTAAATAAAGCCACGATTCGGAACAATATTTTTGTGAGCAACTTACTTTTGTTTGCTCATATTGACTGTCACAAAATGCGAAAATCACAGATAACCCCAGGGGAATTGAACAGACAACAAAATTTTGTTTGGTTAATACCACCGGAAATTAATCCGCGATTAAAATAAATCTTCATTAAATCCTTTACAAATCACGCAATTTACCATACAAATTTAAAACCTCTCGGCAAGCGATTAAAAATAAATCCGCTCAGAAATTCCATTCACCCTATTCACAAACCTATTTCCTGCACCTTTGTAACAGTTTTAGAGTCAAAAAAGGAAACTGAAATTGCCCCTGTACCACAGATCTGTCAAAAGTACGTTTTCTATTGTGATTTTTACAGCGGAAATCGTTTTTCGCTCCTGGGAAATGACACCGCCACTCTCTTTTGAGAGCCAAAATGACAGAAACAGAGTGTTCGTGTATATGCTATATTTGTCCACTGGAGCCACTTTGGGATTTATTTGAAATTGTCTCCCGCTAATCCTCTATTAATTGCCGGTGGAGACATAGTATATTTCCCCCTTTTCTAATTGCTCTGATCAGCTCTGATGTTCAAGACGAACAGTCCACATGCTAGTTTGACATAACATTCTTGAAATTCCTGTCCACCATTTTTCACCATCTGTCACTTCAGGTCTTTTTATTTGGTAAAAAAAATCCCCACTGATTAGATTATAAAAATATTTGCTGAATTTTTTCGCAAAGATAGAAACCCACAAATCCCACAATTTCGTCTAACTTATCCCTTTGAAAATAATAAAATCTCGCAAGGTGTCTCCTCTTCAACAAATTCACAAATGGAAAGCTTGTAGCTGAAGCACTTCGCCGTGGAATTTTCACCAACTATTGCCATGTAAATAGAAGACGATCCAGAGAAAAATTTCTTCAATACTGCTTGCTGAAAAATGTGTTGAGCAATACGACACCAAGTTTGGCAATATTCACGTCGTTGATTCAGCTATTTACCTCGATATTTTCCGGTCCAACAAGCTGCAACAAGAATGAATGTGGAGGAAAATCGCTTGAGGTCTTTCAACTCGTGGCCTGCAAATGCACCAATCAATCCTGAACGGCTGGCTAGAGCAGGATTCTATGCGACTGGCAATTTGTTGGAAACCGAGTGTCATTGGTGCCACAAACGAATTTCCGATTGGCAGTATGGCGACCAGGTTTGTTCATATATCTACTTTTGAGGAGCGTCTTTTGAATAAAACACCTTTTCGTTGCAGATTCTACCTAGGCACCGTCGTCTATTCCCTCTTTGCATGTTTATCATCAATCCGGCGGAGTCTGGAAATGTTCCTTTTATTCGCCCCAGTCCGATGGAGATTGCAAATGAAGCACCCACGGAAGCGCCTATTGCAACTAACAGCACAAACGTGGAAGCTGTTGACCTAAAGAACGAAATGCACCGCCTGGCGACATTTAAAAATTGGCCAGTAAGTATATCTCTTGGATCGGGAAATGTCCCCCCAGGTCTCAAGGAATTTCTTTCATTGCAGAATCCTAATATCTCCCCGCAATCTCTGTCGAAAGCTGGATTTTACTATTTAAACCAATCGGACCAGGTTAAATGCGCCTGGTGCAAGGGCGTCATTGCAAAGTGGGAGAAAAATGACAATGCGTTTGAGGAGCACCAACGCTTCTTCCCTGACTGCCCTCGAGTACAACTGGGTCCTCTGATAGAAATCGCTAGCGACGGCATTCGCGATCTTGGAATACAGCAAATATCGCCGCCGAAAAAGCCTAAATACTCGAGCCTGGATGCTCGTATGCGTACCTACGTTAATTGGCCGATTGCAGACATTCAAAAGCCGGAAGCACTGGCTCAAGCTGGCTTCTATTATCAAAGCATCGATGACCAAGTGCGATGTTTCCACTGCAATGGCGGCCTGAGGTCCTGGCAAAAAGAAGACGATCCCTGGTTTGACCACGCCAAGTGGTTTCCGCATTGTCAGTTTGTCAAGCTGGTGATGAGCCCCCAGTATGTGACCGAAGTGCAGCGCTTGGCGCGACAGATGACCCAGAATAATGTTTGTGAAACTGTGCAGGAGTCACTTGTGCCAGAACTTTCGATGACCTTGGACGAGGCTATGTGCACGCGGCCTGTCCTTCAAGCCCTTGAAATGGGCTTGAACGCGGGCTCTGTCCGAAACTCAACGCAAAGGCATTTGCAAAACTTTGGGCGCCCCTACGACACAGCCGAAGAGCTAGTTAAAGCAGTCCTCGGCGATCAATCGGACGAAGACGATGAAGCCGAGGATTACGCACAACACATGACTCAACAGCTGTCGAGCTTGATCAGCAACTTCTTTGGCGGCGAAAGAAGGCCAGACGCCTCAAACCAAACATCACCGTCAACTGATGGCGAACAGTCCCACATTCCACCTTCAACTAGTTCGTCTACCAACGAACCGGAATGCACACCGTCCTCATCGCACAAGGGTGCTGTTGCCGTGCAGTCGGAAACCACTGCCGCTACTTCGATGCCTGGACCAAGTAAGTGGGCTCAAGAGACGCTCGTCCAACCAACGAGCAGCGCAGAGCCTAGTGAAAAGAGCCTGTCGCTTGAGGAGGAAAATCGAAAGCTAAAGGACGCACGCCTCTGCAAGATCTGCATGGACGAAGAAGTTGGTGTTGTATTCCTGCCTTGTGGCCACTTTGGTGAGACTTCATTTTGCATCTTCGTAGATACTCATAATAACCTTACTTCATTGCAGTTACTTGCGTTCAATGCGCTCCAGGTGTGAGCCAGTGTCCCCTCTGCAGAACGGCGATCAAGGGATTCGTGCGAACTTTTCTTTCGTGAAAAGCTGCACAAGCAGTCCGACGCAAACGAGACCGTACCTATACCGTGTTAATGCTTTTTTTCTAATCAAATATTTTACAAACTGTAATCGCCTAGTTTAGTGTTTGAGCCGCCTTGAAACCAGTGAATAACTTGGGCGAGTACCTCCCGAAACGTATACTGTAATGTTCCTTTGAATCTCAAAGCCTATGAATGCACATTATGTATGTTCCGACTAGTTTACACAGATTGTGCTGTTTCCTTCTCGTAGATATTTAAATTTTACCAAGAAACTGTAAATAAGACCCTATCCACTGTTTTGTGGTTGTTAATGTACCAGCCTTTATTTATGTCGTAATAAAATATTTAATTACATGTTTTATGCACTAATGTCGTTTTTTTTTTGTATTTGACTCGTCCCGGTCTGGTCTAAAACCTGAGAACCGACCCCCAAGCATTAATTACTAGTCACTAACGTCAAAACGATTTTTCAAAATATTGTGATATCATAACGGTATCTATTAACGACTGTTATTAAATTTATTTTAAGAATAAAATTTGTGTGAGCATTTCAAAAATGTTTAAGTTTAAGATTAAATACGTTCCTTACTTAACTTTTTAAAGAACGAAGCAAACAAACTATCGAAGTAAAAAGTTATTGCTAGCACAAGGTACTTCCAGATCACAAGAAAAATATAACGGCATTCGAAAAATATTTTTAATTAGCTAATAGTTTTTTTAGATTCTAAATTAAAAAAAGACCGCCAAAAAAATGGAAATATTGCAGAATGTGTGCGAAAATTGCGTACCGATTTTGAAAGAAGAGCACCGTCAGCTCGTTATCTTACCGTATGTTCGTTATCTTGTGAAAATAGTGAAAGATCCTCAACCAAAGCGTGAAAAGCCAAAAACTAAGCGTACATCTGAGAAAATTGCTGCTGTGGCAGAAAGTGTGCGTGAAGCGCCTCTCTGCCACAATGAGCAAGGAGTGGCCGTTACAGTCAATGGCGATCGTTATCGGGCCATATTGAACGAATTTTTGTTCACAGAAACTGATAAGGAGGATATTGGCAACATTTGGTTTCAACAGGACGGCGCTACGTGTCACACAGCCGAAGCTACACTCGATGTTTTGAGCCGGATGTTTTGAGCCTCTATGTTTTGCACACAATCAATAATGTGCTTAATGTGTAGGGTTACTGCAGGGCTAGCCGAGGCACCCATTTGAATGAAATTATTTTCCATTATTAACCGGAGATTTGTACTTTCAAATAAAAAAAGAAATTTGATAAAATATTCAGTAGTTTTTTTATAGCATTTTCAAAAAATAAAATGTTATTTGGCGGACCATTTATTTGTTAGCGGCTTTATTTTAGCTAATTAACTTAATGCTAAATGCTAGCTAAATAACTACACCCCGCACCCAAAACTGTATTTTGGTGAGTTTTTCCATACAATTTTGTAAATTTTCTCATTTCGAAAACCCAGTTTTTTATTGCTTTTCATTCAAAATCACTGTGAAATTCACAAATAACAAATTGCCTTGAGAGTTTTAAATTAAATTTGCAAAGAATGTCACTTTTGTCTCAACTGCGCATGTAAATATCTGTGAAACGGAACGTCTCATCTGAAATTAGCTTGTAGTTTTGAGTTTTTCCATACTATTTTGTAAATTTTACGAAAAAAAGGAAAACAAATTCTAGTCGGCGTTTAGAAAGTGTGAATGGCTAAACGAGGTGTTTTCGAAAATTTTTGTCCAAAACTCAGTTTTTGATTCAGCGTGAAGAGCGTATAAGTAAGTGTTTTCAAGCTCATCAAAACTTTATAGCTTTTTTTTCTTTCAAAAGATGGACTGTGGCCGTTACTTATTTATTAAAATTTATTAAAATTATTTATTAAAATAATAAATATATTAATAATATAATAAATAAATTAATAATATTATTTAATTTATTAAAATTAAAATTTATTAAATTTATTAAAATTTTAATCTGCTACCGGAGATAGAGTGAAGGACACACGTTCCATACGTTTACCTGTTTCTTTTTACCATTTTTCAATTCCAAATCTATAAAACAGTATTTTTTTTTTAAATTCCTGACTCGCTTATTGTGAACTAAGGCACCTCGACCTGAATAGATCTTTTGTGCCGTGAAACATCAGGATAGTTAGGCTAATAGGTCATTCACCTTCCGTGCGAAATGGATAGCACTACTAGCAGAGGAGGTCTTTATGTCTTCCGAACTCAGTTGTTCTCTGAAGAAAATGGTCCGTCTAATACCATTTAGGGCTGGGCATTCACATAGGATGTGTTCAGCGCTTTCGTCTTCCTCAAGACAAAGTCGGCATTCAGAGGAGTCAACTATTTTGATTTTAAAAAGCTGATACCTAAACCTGTGGTGCCCAGTTAGGTAACCTACTAGGTTTTTAAAATCATGCCTGTTTAGATTGAGGCAACTCTTGGCTTTGTTTGTGAAGGGCTGAATGGTCCGTTTAACCTGTCTTAGGCCTGAGGTGTCCACCCAATATGAGATACATCTAGTATGCTCCCAGTTTTTTATAACTTCGTTAATTGCCGATTTGGGGGTGGGGCATAAAGGTTCAGTTCCCATAAAGGGGGTTTCCGAGGCTTTTATGGCTAATTCGTCGGCTTTCTCGTTACCATCAATACCTTCGTGACCAGGAACCCACCATAGTTTGGTTTTGTTTCTTGAACTAAGTTTCTGTAGGGTATTGAAGCAGTGCATGACTGATTTAGAGTCAATGATGTGCGAGCTAAGGGCTTTTATAGCATCTATGATACCAGAGATGTATACGTAGCCGGCGCATTCTTGAATGGCGTGGAGTTCTGCCTGTAATACACTGGGACATTTTCCCATCGCAATAGTGTATTTCAGGTTCGGCCCGTAAACGTCGGCTCCCACTCCGGACCCCATTTTAGAACCATCCGTACACCACTTAAGGCCGTTTTGGCTATTTGGTGAGTTATTGCTAACCCATACTTCTCTAGTAGGGATCTCCGTGGAGAACCATCTATTGAAGCATAAAGTTTTTTGTATGCGGTCTGTACAGTGCATTTCAAGTTCCGGGAGTTCAGAGAAAAGTGAAAGCAGGTCCGGATGGTCGCTAAGACTTAACTCATTAACTTGTAGTTGACTTGCCATGCTGCGTATTGCCATTTTTTGTACAAAAATGTGCAGGGGTGTAAGCCCAATTATAGCTTCTATAGCAGCTGAAAGGCACGTCCGCATAGCTCCTGATATACCCAGGCACGCAAGACGCTGTACCTTTTTGAGTTTTACGATGGCGGTCTGCTGGGTGGTCTTAGTCCACCATACTATGGAAGCATAAGTTATGATGCCTGACCATCATAGTGTAGATCCAATGAGCAATCTTTGGAGAGATTCCCCATGTGGTGCCATACATACGTCGACAAGCCCATCGAAAGACCCATAAAACAGTATTAATTTTATACTATATATATGGTTTTCCATTGCCGTTAGACTTTTTTGGTGCAGCCATCTGCGCTAGCAATGGCTTCTTTTCTTAAATTCTGTTGACATAGATTTCCAGGACATAGATCTCTTTATTTCGTTTGTTGGCTTTAAACTGGGCTTAAAACTTCAGGTTGCAAACAGCATAAATTTGAAACGTTAAAGAAACCATCACCAAGTAACAAAGCAAATGGGTTTATTCTTAATTATCAGCACAGTGCAACAAACACAAGGATGTTCGGCTGGTTTCATCAAAATATTCTGTTTTTCAAATATTTTTCAAAGTTATTTTCATTTTGATAGGAAAGGCGTTTGGGTTACGCTGCGGCTCCACTGCATTGGAAATGAACATGGCAATTGCAATGAAAAAATAACTGGCAATTAGATTTTCAATCATTTTCAATGTGGGCATTTCATTGCCTACAAATACAAATTTAAAACGAAAAAGAAAATCATGAAGGTTTTGAAATTTTCTATGTATACATTGTTTTCGGGTTTGAAGTTTATATTTTTATTTGTGTGGTATAGAAGCCGTTGAAGCCGAAAATATTAAATTTAAGTTTCAAATGTCATTTTCAAACTTATTGCCACGTAAATTTATGGCAATAATTGCTCTTTAAATTGAAATCAATGTTTGATGGCCATTTAAAAATCAATATTGCAAAGCTAATTTCCAAAGCGTCTACACTAGTAATAAAACAGTCAATGGAAATATTTCAATCAATTGATTGCTTCGCCCATTGCAAGTAGAGCTTCTGGGTTAGACACATTCCGTTCAAGCGTTACGGAATCTTTACGTTTTCGCCAAAGAAAAGCGGTTCACATTGGTGTTACATTGTTGGTTCTAATTTTCAAATGGCGAAAGAAAGGAAAGCGTTGAAAAAGCAATATGCCTTCAGTCCAATGAATCCGTTGCCGCTTCCCATAAGAACGTGTGTATTAGAACTTAAAGGCCTAACCATAATAGACTTCGATGGGATTACGTCGGCTTTCCGAAATGTTCCATTACACGCAATTCACATGTCACGACCATAATAGCCGTTTGCTCGGTTTCATTAGGTCTTCGTTAACGTTTGCCGTCTTAAGTTTAGTCCTTCAGGCTTTAGTTGTCAGTTGTGTGCTTCGACAACGAATTCATTGGGTTGCAGGCTCGCTAAAGCGATACGCGAGCGAAGAGTGTTAGGAGTAGATGAGTAATTTTACGTATCGCATTCGATTTGCCTAGCTCAGAGCAAGCTAACTAGCTTTTTCTTCTGTACATTGAGCAAGAATAAGATCGCTGTATCCGTTAAGATTTGTGTGATCCATGAATGTTTAGGCCTTCCTCTCTTTCGTGATTGCGCTGGATTGTAGGATCTCTCTTTCAAACATGGCAATAGCGACTGAGCCTGTCGTGCTCTATTTTCCTGGAGAAAGTTTCTCTTACATGGGGGCTTCCTCGGATCTTCGTACTTCAAGTTTTTCTTAAAATTTTGCATAATTTATGGCACGTATGATTTTCTCGAAATAATACAGTGAGGGACAGGCTTTTTTATTTTCTGCAAACAGTTTTAATCCATAGCAAGAAAGGAATATTCCATATTAGAAATTTCAGTCTTCAAGTTTTCCCACTCAGCACCACAGGCGCATTTGGTTGGATTTAAGGATTTTTCTTCAAAGACGAGGCACAGCAGATCGGTGTATTCTGACTCTGCTTAGGTCGGTGTCGTTAGTTACTTTCATTCAGGCTCGGCAGAAAAATTATCCTTAAGGTTTTTCCTCTAGAAACAGCCTGCCTATAACGCATTACATACATACACCTTAAACGAATTTCTCTCTTCCGTTAAACCGTTTAGGGATGATGACCTATAAATAGCCTCATCTGACTGGAGTCTTCGCTCCTTATTAATTGCCTTCAAAATCCAATGAAGCAGCAATTGAAGCTATTTCCCACGGTTGTCATCTGAATCTACAGCAGACTCCGGTAACGAAGTCCCTAGCCACCTCAATGTTTATTTCTTTAAGAAGTTTTGGAGACCTTTGTCTCTCTTCGTGACAGCATATTTTCGGTTTTACCCCCATTGACTGCTTAACCATTATTGGTCAATTTCAAAAACCTTGTTTTTACCAGTGGGCTGAGGTTTTTGACCCAGTTTAGTTGCCATGGTGCTAAAAACAGTATTCTTAGCATACTAGGAAGACAGTTTGATCTTTGCCCAAGTAATCCATAACGCATTATACATAGCTCGTTCCGAGTTTAAAGCTGATAGGCCTGCCCAATAGTTACCGTATTGCACTATACTTACCTCCTTAGGACACAGACACAACCCCTTTAGCTCAATTCCTTTTCCCAACACAACGACACATTCGATAGCTTTTAGGGAAAATAAGTTTTATTTTCCCGAACGATTTTCTCTCTCTTTAGTTTTACAGTTATCATCCAATTCTTATAAAAAAACAAAAACTCCACTGTAAAATATTTACAAGAAGTATGTCCTGGGCTTCCTGAACGAGAACAGCTTCCTGTTGCCCTTGTGGTGCACCCGCTGGACAAGTGGGAACTTTATCTTGGAGTTGTGGAACTGCTTCACGTGCACGCGACGCGTCTTGCTGGCAGCAATAGCCTCGACCTTGATGATCTGAATAGAATGAGCACGAGCACGATGACGGGCACCCATATCGCGGTAGCATTGAGTTACGGCACCGCCGACAGTCAAATCACGATACTCGCGGTACATGTTGTGGGTTCCAGAACGGGAATCGTAACGCAGCCAAATACCGAAGTTCTTGATCTTAATCGGCGACTTCTCGTACACCTGCTTGAGCGAGACAATTTCGCCGGTGGTCTTCTTGAACTTTTTCAGTTGACGCAGGAAATACCAGAAACGTGACTTGGCTACGATGCGATCCGGAGCGAAGATCCTCATTTTGTAGAGAGGAGTCTGGGGCTCCTTCTCTGTGGGCAATTTGCGCCCAATGACTTCGTATTCTTTCAACTGAAATAAACAAAGAGATAATCACGGATTAGGAATTGTTCGAATGGCTTTCAAAACGCTAAAAAACAGAGAAAACATTATTTTACACAAGGCAATGCCTTAATTTGCAACAGAAAATGTAGAATGAATGGAATTTCAGTGGAAAAAAATCTCCACGTAATTTTGCCGAATGGTGAAAACAAATTTTGACAGCTACCACAACACATGGTGCTAACGCAAGTATTTCTCGATAAATTCGCGTAAAACTTCTTCTTTCCGACGCAAATTTCACTGGTAACTTTAACTTTATACTCAGCACTTTGAAAATGTTGCAATAAAATAATATTTTCGTCGATATTTCATATTTTTTTCGGGAATATTACCTGTCCCTTGGCTTTCATTTTGGCAGCGTTCTCAAAAAAGGAAACGGAAAGAGCGAGCTCGCCATGATTTCGGTTTTAGTACACGTGCGTACACTGAACTGTATCTGTCTAGTATGTTCAAAGAGTAACATTTGTATTAGCTCCAAAAGGCTTTAATTTTTGTCACTTCTTGGCCTTAAATGATTTTTGAAATCAGAATATAAGCATGTATGTTAATCGCGGATTGGTGTCCGGTGGAAACATGGTATTACGCACACACTCGCACCAAAAACGAATTTCAACGGAAATTATTTGCACTGTTCTGAGTTTATTTTTGAAGCCTGTGAAACCATGGCTACCATAAGCGCCCACAGGATTTTTTCCAGAAGTGGGGAAAACTATGGACTCTGAAAAAAAATACAATTAAATAGTCGTATTTGTCAAATTTTCCTCAGCCACGAAGTCAGGAAGGGGGACATGCCTCATTTCGCACTCTCCGGGCGCCTATGGTGGCTACAGAAATAGTGCCACTCCCATACTCATGCCCATGTCGATGACTGATGTAATTTTCATCATTCGAAATGAGTTGTCAAAGTTTTTGCCATGTGGCTTGAAAAATTTGCACTGTACAATCAAGTGTCGTTGCTGCAATCGTTCGTAATAGGGTGTTTTCCCCGCACATAATACAGAGATTAGCTTGGGGCGATAAGAAGTGAATCCTAAAGTGTTTCTACCGGAATAGACAGGATTAACTTGACGTATGCTTTCGTTTTTGACATTTTCTCAATGACACCGCTTTATCTACGCATCTCCTTGCTAACGTGTTTTTTTTTTTTATTTCTAGGGCAACTCAGATTCAGAAATAATATTGAATTATATTATTAATATTGAATATTGAATAATATAAAATAATTGAAATCCACGTAACAAAATAACTGAAAAAAAATGAAAACAAAACGTGACTTGACAGCAGATTTGACGTTTTGTTTTTTGTCAAATCTGTTGATTGGCGTTTCGGTCTACAAAGTTGATGGTAGACCAACTTGAGCCACTTCAACCAACGTATCAGCATTAACATCCATCAATATTTTGCAGTGCGCACAACTTATTCCATATATTTTTTTTGACAGGAACAACCACACCCACATTAACAGCAACATCGGCCGTTCTGCGCATCTCTTAACACCACACAAGAAATACTGCTGAGTTGACGACACTAAGCTGTCAATAAAGGGTGCCAGAAAGCACACAGAATACGTAGAATTCTGGTCGGTTCGATTTAAGAATTTTTGCGCGGAAGAGATTTATTACGCGATTAATTTAAATCCCGTTGTGAAGAGCTTAATATTCGTTTGGTAAATCTCGTGATTTAGAGGGTATTTTGAGTAGCGTGCTTTCTGTAAAAAAGTGAATCCCATTCATTTTGACGAAATGTCAAAAAGTACGTCACTTAGCTTTTGAGTGCCGAGTTAAGCCCAAACCAAGATCTGGTAATCCCGTAACAAAACGAATCTGAAGTTAACCCAGCCATTCGTAACTCCTTCAACAAAGTCCGTCAAAATCTTCAACTCTTGAAGCTATTGACTCTCCGAACTCTTACTTCACGTAGAAATACACAGAAAAATAAGTTCGAGTTATTCTCAGATGTAATTTTTCACAGAAACATGCAAATCAACTGTCATTCCAGACAGAAAAAAACCCTTAAGAGAAGTTCATACTTTTCTCCAGAGTTGATCCGAGACTAAAGGCCTAACCATAATAGACTTAAATGGGCTTAAGTCGACTTCCCAATATGTCCCACCCAATACACGCTATTCCTATGCCACGACCATAATAGCCGTTTGCTCGGTTTCGGTAGGTCTTCGTTAAGTTTTGCTCTCTTAAGTTAAGTCCCACTCAAGTGAGAGGTTCAGCACGGAAATTTGACAGCTGGATAGATACACTAAAATTTCATACGATTGCTTAAGTCTATTATGGACACCGTAGGCATTTGACACAACTTGAGTGGGAATTTCGATGTATTTTGACATTAGTTTAATCCCACCAAAGTCTATTATGGTTGGGGCTTAATTCACCAAATTTGACAAGTTAATCTGAAATTAACCCCATATCCAAGTTCACTAGGAAATTCAACTCTCGGTTTAATCTCAGTTTTGGAAATCGGATTATTTCGCACCGAAAGGGTCGGATACCCCAAAAGCCGCGTTGTCACAAGGAACAGGAACAGAAACAGAAACAGAATTTTATACATCAGCAACGCAAAAAGCATTCAGCGAATTTAGGTTTCAGTTGCTAATGTATGAAATTCTGTTTCCGTTTCTGTTCCTGTTGCTTGTGACAACGCTTCTAAAAGCCACGTTGCCGCAAGGAACACAAACAGAAACAGAATTTCATACATTAGCACTGCAATTATGTATGGAATTCTGTTTCTGTTTTAGCATATAGCAACTGAAACCTGAATTCGCTGAAGGCTTTTTGTGTTGCTATTGTATGAAATTCTGTTTCTGTTCCCTCTGACAACGCGGCTTTATTGAAATTCTGCTTTTGTCTCTGTTCCTTTTGACAATGCAACTTTTAAAGACGTGTTGTCACAAGAAACAGGAACAGAAACAGAAACAGAATTTCATACATTAGCAACGCAAAAAGCATTCAGCGAATTTAGGTTTCAGTTGCTAATATATGGGATTCTGTTTCTGTTCCTGTTTTACGTTGCTTGTGACAAAGCGACTTAAGTGGAATGAGAAGAAATTAATGAAAAAATTATTGTTAATCTTTGCACAAAAAAAATAAATACTCACTATGACTATGAACGACTTCTTTTTCCTATATAATTGTATAATTTTGGTGTCGAATTTCGTCGTCGATTTGATCAACAAATAAAATTCATTTACAAAAGAAATTAAAAAACCAGGGTAAAATTGACAAAGATGTAGCTCCGCCATTAGAGTTGTTATTTCGAAGATTCTGTTCTAAATTTTAGTACATGTACCTCTTCCGCAGGAAATTCTTCGATACCATTTTATTTCAAAATAATATTTGCATTTATTTTTAATAAGAAACATATTTTCTACGATAAAAAAGGATTAACATTGAAATACTTTCATCCTTTTCCTGTTCCAAAAAGCGTGTATGTTCTTCTGCCATTAAACCAAGTTCGAAAAAAGCAGATGACTTTGACGTTTTCTTTCTCGAATTTTCCGCCGTCTCAATTTGTGACAAGTCCAATAATTTTTTTTTCCTGCTCTCTACTGTCACTTGCAAATTCTCAAGTTTTCGAGTGTTCCGCGTGAACGTGATTCAATTTTGAGAATAAAAATAATAAAAAGGACGAAGTTGACCTCGTTTAACAGAGTTTTTTATTCAAGCACTCGGTTGCGCTAGAAATTAGTAATTTCTCACAGAATCTTATTTTGAAGGAGCGTCCAATACATCTGCGATATCATGGCCAAATGGGGAGAAGGTGACCCACGCTGGATTGTGGAGGAGCGCCCCGACGCCACCAATGTCAACAACTGGCACTGGACGGAGAAGAACGCCACACCATGGTCGAAAGACAGGCTCAAGACGCTGTTCAACGAACTGAAAATAGGTAGGAGCCGATGGCGAACCAGGTATGAGTAGATTCCTCTCATTCTTGTTTGCGTTGCAGCTCAAGGCGGCGTGGAGTGTGTTGTGGAGAAAATTGACGACTGCACCGGCGAAGCCACTGCCAACAACCGCAAGGGGAAGCTGATATTCTTCTACGAGTGGAACATCGTTCTGAAGTGGTCCGGCCGGCTGCCGGGAGCATCGGACGCGCACAAAGGCAAGGCTACTATTCCAAACCTCTCGGAGGAGTACAACATCAATGAAATCGAAATAACCATTACCATTGACGAGTCCAACAACGAGGAGGCCGACAGGCTCAAGCAGTTTATGTACAACGTCGGCAGGGATGTTATCCGAAAGCAGCTGGCCACCTATGTCAAGGAGTTGAAGGAGGAGTACTCCAAGGGGCTTATCCTGCCACGCAAGGGCTGTGAAGACGTAACTTCACCCAAGAGCGAAGCACCAGTCAAGCAGCGGAGCGCCTTCAACAACAGCTCCTCGTCGGCGGCAAATAAGAACGGAAACACTGCGACATCCAAGCCGGTCGGCTGCAAACTGGACGTCAAAACCTTGACCATGAGCGAAGAGTTCCAGTGCAGCGCCTTTGACCTGTACGGAGCGCTCACGAAACAGGAAATGGTCACTGCCTTCACCCGCGGACCAGTGAAAATCGAACCCATTCGTGGCGGAGAGTAAGTTGCACCCGCAGTTTTGTAGGCTCGAACTAACTCCAGAACTCTGCTCTAGGTTTGCACTGTTTGGGGGAAATATCCAGGGTAAGTTCGAGGAACTGATCCCCGAAAAAAAGATCACCCAACTTTGGAGGCTAAAGTCCTGGCCAGCTGGCCACTATTCGAACGTCATAATCGAGTTTGAACAAATGGTAAATTGAAGTTAAACAGATTCTGTCCTTTGAGCTCACTTTGCAGCTTTTTTTATGCAGAAAGACCACACCCAGCTGACACTAAAGCAATCTGGCATCCCAGCGTCCGAGTACGAGACAACAGAGACAAATTGGAAGCGATACTACTGGCACAGCATTAGGCAGACATTTGGATTTGGACCAATCCTGCGGGACGGCTTTTAAACCGTTCCTCGTTTCCGAAATCATGCCCCACAGCGCCGCCGTTTCGAATCATTAAGTTGGTCCTTGCGACAATTTTTGTCTTCTCCTCGGGGATGTAACCAGATTAGAATAATAAATTATTTCGCAATCGCAGCAGTGAGCCCACACAACTTCAACGACACACATTGCCTCAGCAATTTCCGAAGCATTGTTCTCCTTGAGTTGCCTCACTACTATTGCAGCGTAGACATTTAACTTTATGGGATATTGTGTATTTCTTGCGCGAACTTATACATTAATTAAACAAAACATACAACTTTTAAACAACGGCGTGTTCAATTGGTTTGGTGGAGAGCGAGGGTTTTGGTTTCTGCAAATTTTCTAGTTCGAGTCTTCGCAGTCAGTCGAAGAAACCTTCTAAAAGAGAATTCTTTTCAGCGTTCGCTTTTGACGGTATTGTTCTTCAGGCTTAGTCGCAACGACTGCCTACGATTAGTTGAGGAGTACGACTTACTAAGCTCTGCCAAGCCTGATTTTAGTAGTGGAGTGAGGATACATCGGTCGTGCCGAGTAAGTATGGAAGGCTGAGGGTTACATTAGCCTCTAACGCTCTAACGAGCCCCTTTCTAGTGCACTTAGAGAAATTGCCAATTTTGCAACCCCCAGACCGCAAACACCAACAAAAAACATACATTTTCGACTGTCAGCTTAGAAGGTACCAGTGAGTTTTAAATGAAGCATCGCACATATCGCACAGTCAGCGGAAGCTTGGTGGGAAAAAGAGATCTGGTATAATCTGATCAGTGCTAGTGGCTTAAACCAGCTAAACCGGCAGCTGTGGACGAACCTTTTTCTTAACAAACATGAACACTCATAATAACATTTCAGACAAAAACACTATTGAGGCCAGCCCAAACGGGTACAACGACGACCCATTGGGCGACCAATATGACTACAATAACAAGACGACAACGGCAATACGACACAGGACGGAACGTGTAACCAGGTGGATGAAGAAACCAGCTTTACAGACTGAGCATAGAAAACGTTGTCTTCATCACCCTGTCGAAAACTGCTTCGGAAGCCTTTTGGCAGGGAACACAGTTAAAAAAAAGCAGCTCCGCGAACTATACTCTGAAACGTCTCCTGAAAACGGAAGAGGCGAACTGCTTCGAGAGGGCATTCGGAAGGCAGCTCAGCAAATAAGCGTGGAAAGGCAAATTTAAAGGGTAAGTCATCTGGTTAGGGGAGGGATCCTCCTGCTGCTAAGAAAAGTCAACAAGATTTCTTCTACCAAGCGTTAAACCTCATACACGATGTTCGAGATATCCAATTCTCAAGTCTGCCTCTCAAAAGCCCCGAAGAAGGCCAAGAAAGCACAAGACAGTCTAGGCCTTTAAGCGAGATTCCGAATGACCATCTGACCCTCGGTATCATAAATTAGGGTGGCGAGGAAGGTCGGATGAATTCGCACAACTTGAGGCTTCTAAATGCTCAGTAATCCTCCAGGCATCCTTCAGCACTGCCTGGCCAACCTCACACTAGCTCCATTAACAACTTTCTCACCTTCTTACCAAAAAACAAGTGGTTTAACAAAGAGTGTAGTAAGCAGCGTAAACTCTCTTTCAAGTTTCTTAATCTTTTTAGGCAGACTAACTCGAACTCAGCCAAAAGCATGTACCTCCGTGCCAACAAGACGTACAAACAATTATGCTCTGACAAAAGAACAGCCTATCTAAAAAATCTTGGCTCAAAACTGCAACTCACCAAAAATTCCAAAGACTTCTGGCACTATGTCCGCGAACTGGGAAAATGGCATCGTGGTTCTTATACTGCCCTCGAAGCTGACACACTTGCAGCTCATTTTAAAACTGCATTGTCAGCCGAGGAAAGTTTAAACACTTATAGAACACTCCCAAACTGGACGATCCAATCACGCTTTCCGAATTGGAGTCTACTTTGCGAGTAATGAAAAATGGCAAAGCTCTAGGCATCGACGGTATTCCTATTGAGTTTTTCAAAAAATCCAACGAGAGTCTCAAATCATATATTCTCAACTTCTTCAACACTTTACTTAACAACGCCTGTTTGCCTACGAGCTTCAATAAAGCTCTAATTGGTGCAGTCTTTAAAAAAGGTGATGCAAGTCGTCCTGAGAATTATAGGGGAATTTCTATTCTAAACTCTCTAAGGAAACTATTTGCAGCAATTCTCTATAAAAGATTGTCTAACTGGGTAGAAGCAAGAAACCCACTAAGTGTGTTTCAGGCTGGCTTTCGTTCTGGTTTCTCAACCATAGACCACATTTTTGCTCTGTCGTGCGTTGCAAAAAATGTCTCGATAATAATAAGAGGTTATATGTATGCTTCGTCGACTTCAAGGCTGCCTTTGACACCGTTAATAGACAAGCGCTGTTGTAGTTAAGTTAGCCTCGATTGTAGTTAAGTTAGCCTCGATTGGAGTATCCAGAAAGTTTCTGCAGCTTTACTCCAAATTCCTTGCGGATTCAGTTGCAGCTGTATAGGATGGTTCCAATCTATCTGATTGGTTTCAAACATCGTCAGGAGTCCCTCAAGGATGCATTCTGAGTCCCTTGGTATTCGCCCTTTTCATCGACGACATTCATGAGTCCCTGATAGGTGGTATCTCGTTCGCTGGAGTCCTCATTAAGGTACTCCTCTACGCTGATGATTTGGCGTTGATTGTTGACAACCCTTTTACTCTCCAACTCCAAATAAACAAGCTTAAAGCCTATTGCAAATTATGGGACCTTCACATCAACGTCCAAAAAACCAAAATCATGATTTTTGAGAAGCGTCAAAGAAGAAGACTTCCCGAAGAATCTTGGCGTCTAGGTAATGAACCAATTGAAATAGTTCGGGAGTTCAAATATCTTGGAGTTCTGTTTACCCGCAACTTTAGCAGGAATGCTAAAGTGAAAAGTAGTGACGCCAAGCTGGCACTAAACTTAATCCGGCCTTTTCGCTGACCAAAATTTTGATCTTTCATCCAAATTCAAAGTGTGCAATACTGCAGTTAGAACTTGCATGTGCTACGGAGTTCAAGCCTTTGGAGTCTCTTCCTTTGATGATTTTGAGGTTGTTCAAAGATACTTCCTTAAGCGAATTTTCAGGGAATTGCCGAATTCGGCTCCGACTTATGCTATTCATGTAGAATCTGGTCTGCCTCCCCTATATATCACCAATTTGAAAGCTCATTCAGACTGCTTAGCAAGGATGATGAGAAGAAATCAGAACAGCCTCTTGAACTCTAATGCCTTCCCTTTCAGGAATTGGAACCAGGTAGCGTTATCTCACGATTTCGTGAGAAAAAAAAAAAGTTCTCAACCTCTTAAAAAATCACCCGTTATAAATGAAAGAGCTATAAATAATGTAACTGGGTATGCAAATTTGAAACTTAGATGTTCAGACATGATAAGAATAAGTTGCACTATTAATGCAGAACAGGTGGTTATTCTTGGTTGCTACAGACTTCATAATATGAGTGAAAATGAATTTATTGAAGAGCTACGCTCCTTATTAAACGGAGAAAAAATAAGGAACCTTATACTAGCCGGTGATATTAATCTGGATATCTTAAGCGAGTCACCTGCTGTCTTAAGGTATCAATCATTATTGAGTGCGAATGGCTTAGAGGCGTGCATAAATGTTCCCACAAGACAACCTTCCAATACTTGTATTGATCATATTTTCGTAAGGCTTGATGGTAAATCTAAATTGTCTCTCATTAGCAGCACTGCTGATCTAAAAATATCTGATCATTCACTGGTCAGTTTGTTCTTTCAATCAAATAACGTTGAAAGATATAAAGATGATTCTTATTATCATTCAAAGAACGTTAACCAAATTGAGCTTACTTATTGTTTAATGCTTGAAAACTGGTCTGAGGTATGGACATCAAATGATCCCAATGAAGCCTTTAATTTATTTTCAAATACTCTCAATACACATGTTTCAAGTTGTACACGGACAGTGCGTATGAAAAATAAAAAACGAATCAAACTTAAGCCCTGGATTTCAAAGTATCTGGTTAACAAAATTAATTTAAAAAATAAACTAAGAGTGAAAAGTAAAAAGCAATCAAATAATAATCAACTTCGTAGAGCTAATGATGAAATTTGTAGGGAAATTGCTATTGAGGTGCCTTTATGCAAAGAAAATTTTTACATTAACAAATTCTCAAGTGTTAAAGGTAATTTAAAAAAAAGAGTGGGGAATAGTTAAAAAAATAAAAAAATAAATAGAGTGGCGCAACAGCTCGAGGTGAACCAGGGCCAACTTCTCAACAATGTATGCTGGTGTGTTAATTTCTTTACATACAAGGGGACCTACAATTTTTTGCCGAATCCGAACGGCACTTTGAGAAGTTTTTCAAGACAATTAATACTCTCGGAGGGCTTGTCAAACCCTCGCGGAGGTGGGGACCGTGAAAAAAAACAAGTCTTTTTTTTCAGGTGACGATGGCAGGATTCGAACCCAGACCTCCGGCGTAGTAAGCACACACACTAACCACTACGCCACGGCACCCCACGTGGGGAATAGTTAATGAGCTTTTTAATAGATGCACGGTAAAAGGTATACCATCTTGCATTCGGCATGAAAGTCAGGATATTAAAAACCCAAAGCTAGTAGCTAACAGCTTCAACCTATTCTTTACAAGCGTTGCAAATAAAACACTGACTGAAGCAGGTATAACAACTAGCCTATGCTTACCTGAATGTTCTAACATGGAAAGGGCGGAGCCTCATAGCTTCTTTTACGAATCAATTTCATCTATTGAGGTGTATAAAACGATTATGTCTCTAAACAACTCGGCATCGATTACTCACAATTCATATTCGAATGCATTTGTTAAAAGCATTGCATTTTATATTGTAGATATATTGCCTCATATTCTTAACAAAAGTATCTTATGAAGTATATTTCCTGAAATGCTTAAAATTGCGGAAGTTATACCTATATTCAAGAAAGGTGACAACAAACAACTCAACAACTATCGGCCTATCTCTCTTCTTCCAGTTTTTTCTAAAGCTTTCGAAAAATTAATCAAAAAAAAAAAGGATTTTATCCTATCTTGATGGTATATCTTTCTTTAGCGATAGACAGTATGGATTCCGAGCTGGCAGATCCACTGAGGACGCACTTCTTAACTTCAGCAGCTCAATTTATGAAAGCATCAATATCAAAAAACTTACTGCAGCTCTTTTTGTTGACATCAAGAAAGCTTTTCATACCGTTGATCACAAAATCCTGTTGAACAAATTGAAGAAAGCTGGATTTAGGTTTTTTTTTTCTAAAATGGATTGAGTCTTATCTCACCAACAGGAAACAAATGGTCCGAATAGGTAACAAATTTAGTGAGTGCTCTTATATTAAAATTGGTGTTCCACAGGGATCTGTTCTGGGACCAATATTGTTCCTAATATTCATTAACAGTATCTTTAGACTTTTTATGAAAGGAAACTTACAGGGTTTGCTGATGATATAGCTTGTTCATATTCCAGCAACTCCTGGTTAGATCTAACAGCTGACATCAACCATGATCTATAGATATTACGTCACTGGTTCCGTGTTCATAAGCTAGTCATTAGTGACAATACAAAAATCATGCATTTTAATACTTTTTCGAATTTAGAACCTCAAGTTTTTACTTTTCATAGTGCGTATTGCAAAAATATATTGATCAGCTCTGACATTTGCTGTGAATCTCTTTCGAAAACTTCTTACACATATAACACTTCCGAAGATTGCCTTCCGAGCTGTTTTGCCATTGGCAATGTACAGGTCTTTAGGTATCTGGGACTTGAGTTCGACAGCAGGTTAAACTGGGGAGCTCACACTGCATCCTTAAGGAATAATACCTGCTGACAACTACAGGACGCTTTACCATTTGAGACTTTTTTGTTCAAAAAAACTTTTAGAAACTGTTTATTATGGTCTTGTTCAATCCAAATTGCAATATGGTATAACTTGTTGGGGTGGAACACACAAAAACAAAATGCAACCTTTGCTCGTTTTGCAAAAATATGTGCTGAGAATAATCTGGAAAAAAAGGCGTCATGGACATAGTTTCCCACTCTTTACACATTCCTTTATATTGCCTCTAAAGCATCTTTATTTTTACAAAGTCTTAAAAATCTTTTTCTTAAGAAGTGGATATTCATTAAATCATGATCCGAACATCTATGGTCTTCGCAGCTCTTCTATGAGTCTTGCTTTCATTCCACCATACAATACTCATCTCTTCTTAAGTTATTACTCTTCTGTAGCTCCTCGTATATTTAATAAACTACCCATTGAAATAAGGCGCTCTAGGAATATTTTTTCCTTCAATAAAGCGTTCAAGAAATGGCTGTTTAATTTTGACCTCATTAAGATTGATAACTTATCAAAGTTAATTATTTAGCAGCATACATCTTGTTTATAAGCTTTTTTCATTTTTTATTATCATTGTTTACTTTTTTTTCTTTTTTCCTCTCCACCATACGATCTTTGAATTTAAATTTTTTTTTTGTTATATATGTTTTTGTTTTCGGACTCACTACATTCGAAACTAGTTTTATTAACTAAAGAATGTTTTTATTTATTCATTCTCTGATGGAAAACACTTTAATTTTATATAGTAATTGAATTTTATAATTGTCTTTATTTGATACTTGAGCTTTTGATTGGAAATCCACCTTTAATATTCTTCTTAGAAATTTAAGTGTATATTTATCCATTAAGAACATTGTATAATGGGTTTAAATTTGAATGAATAAAATCTTATCTAATCTAAATCTAATCTAAAATTTCGAACTTAGGCTTACTGAAAACAACGTAAGTGAGTGACAAGATTTATTTGGGAGACTTACTCTTTGAATCGATGAGAAAATTTTTAACCAGCACTTAGCCAGTGCATCATTGTCAGCCTCGAGGATTTTCTACAGGAACCTCAACCACCAGCTACCTTCTTCGGAGTCCTATTTCCGTACGAATTACTCTCCCGAAGCTATTAGCACCATATTCAGAGCTAGAGTTAAAATTCTTAACCTAAATTTCATTCCCCATAGAGCCGATCTCCAGGAAATCTGCAATCTATGCAACAGAAGAGAGTCAGAAAATATTTACCACTTTATTGCAGTTTGCGCTATTTTGCAGGAAATAAGACGTTTATACTTTTCGGAAAGCTTCTCTCGACAGCCTATACGAAGTCCTGAAGGGCGGCCGCGGATGGCTACTCTCTACGAATTCTGCAAAGAAGGTTTAGCGTACCGTATCAGCTTCTTAGACTAAAGAGTCTTTTCTCTGCGACCTACTGTCATGGGACACACTTGCCTTTTTTTCTCTTTGTGTTTCAAATCATGTAAAATTCTTAAATCGCCTTATGTTGCAAATCATTAAAATTGTAAGAGTTCTCTGGATATTCGCTCTTCCATTCGTTAATTTTATCTTAACTCATCTCAGCGCAAATAAGACTATTTCAAAATTTATATACAATTTTTTTTTTTTTTTTTTCATTTACTTATTATATTAGTAACTAGTGATTATATAATTATTATTATTTCTATTTACATACATCAATTGTATAAAATTTGTCACTTCCGGCAGACGGCAAATTGCCAAGCTCGTATTCTTTACTTTACAAAATTGTACAAACAAACTTTGAAGTTAATAAAGAATGTATCTATCTATCTATCTATCTCACTAGCACCAATGACTTAAATGCATGAACGGGGGCTGGCATCAGACAAGTGCCAAGATTTTGATCTGTAGCAACGAGAGCTGACTATATAGCTGACTATATCAAGCCGACGTAGGTAGCGTAGAATGACCCGGTAAGAAGGTAAATGCTTCACAGAAAGCCGAAATGCCAGTCAGGTCGATGCTAGAGTCTGGATCCCTTTCGGGTCATATCGACCGGAAAAATATTCTCCGGCTCGTGAGTGTTGTATCCCGATCTGCCGTCAAAATATTGGAAGATTATAAAAGCTGAGGAGTGAATGATGCCGGACGATTAGTTTCAATGCCATTGAGAGCCAGCCAAAGGCTTCAAGTTTTTCTATGGGTTGGAGACCCTTCATATAAGCGTTAACGAAAAGGAAAGAAAACCGGTTTAGTTGAGGAATTCGGTTGTTCCACCCGACAAAGCTTCCTAAGAAGCAGGTAGGTAGGTGTAGGTGGTGAGCAATCATCTGATTCGGATGCTTGATTCGATTGATACAGATTAATCTACACAACTAAAAAGTAGCCTGTGCTTACCTTTTGCTCCGCCCCAAAAAGGTTGAGAAAACATCGCCCCCTAAAAGTTTTTTGGCCCGCATATGTTAAGTTTTTTGGCCCGGATATGTTATTTATTTAGGCGACGCCCATAAAAGTGGGCATGGGCTAAAAATTAAAATCAATTAATTGTAACTTCGCTAGAATCATGAGAAAATACGGTAAAAGCGAAAATTTTTTCAGAAAAAAAACCGTTTTTTTCCTAAAAACGCCCCTTAAAAGAGGGCGGAGCTCAAAACTTTGTATACAGCAAACTTAGCAAATAGTAATATCTTTAATATTTGTCATAAAATTTTTTTTCGCTTTGGAGTAAATTTTCCAAGAAATCGGGTTTTTAAAGATCTAACATATTAAAAGAGGGCATGGTTGATAATGTTGCTAATATTGCTCACAACCAAAATTTGAGTTCCTATTCCTTACAATTGTGGGGTGCCGTGGCGTAGTGGTTAGTGTGTGTGCTTACTACGCCGGAGGTCTGGGTTCGAATCCTGCCAACGCCACCTGAAAAAAAAACTTGTTCTTTTTCACGGTCCCCACCTCCGCGAGGGTCTGACAAGTCCTCCGAGAGTATCATTTGTCTTGAAAAACTTCTCAAAGTGCCGTTCGGATTCGGCAAAAAATTGTAGGCCCCTTCTATGTAAAAATATTAACACACCAGCATACATTGTTAAGAAGTTGGCCCTGGTTCACCTCGAGCTGTTGCGCCACTCTATTTATTTATTTTTTTTATTCCTTACAATTTGTCTTACTTGACTAAAAGGCATTTTGAAAAAAAAAAAAATGTGAAATAGAGGTTGTCTCACATTGAAGCCAGTATAGGGCGTGGTCGTTGACGAATTGACCCAATTTTCACATTTTGTCTGTGCAACAAAAGAACCAAGCCGTGTACCAAGTTTCAGCTTTCAAGCTTGATTTTGAAGACTTAAAACCTAAACACATACAGACTGACGGACCGACGGACAAGGCTTAATCGATTCACCTGCCTCGATCATATCTCTAAAGTCGCGTTGTCACAAGGAACAGAAGCAGAATTTCATGTACTCGTATTAGCAACGCAGAAAGCATTCAGTGAATTTAGGTTTCAGTTGCTAATGTATGGGATTCTGTTTCTGTTCCTGTTTTACTTTGCTTGTGACAACGTGGCTTAAAAGGTCGTAGGGCTCTACGATGATTATTTCACTGTGTTATAAACTATGCATTAAAATTAATATGCAATTGGTCTGGTATGAAAATCCAATTTCTTGAAAATATTAAAAGGTTTTTAAAAAATGAGGAGTTAAAAATGGATGACGTTTCCCAAAGTGTTTGAAACCATAACTTCTGAACGATATCAACCGAGTGTCCGTGTTAAACTATGATACGACCTTGAAATTAATTATTCAGTGAACTTAGATCTGGGAGGATCTTGGTGGTCAAAGGATAGACATGTGCACTCAAGAGGATACAAGCATCCACAGGTTTTCTAAGCCAATGTCTATCAACTCCTATTCTCACCTCTCCGTGGTGAACACCGGGTGCCTATTACCTCAACTGGAGATTGGGTTCCAACCAGATGGAATCAACGGTGGCATCCACAGTTCCACTCAGGCCGAACTACTAAGTGAACACCTTATATGGGCCACTACGACATATTCGGAGCTCAGGCCTATAAGGAGCGGGGTATCCGGCTCTCAGTCCTTAGAGCTAAACAAAGGATCTGGTCCTCCAGGTTGGGGATCGGGCAAAAGAAGGATGAACAACTGCGACTTCCACTACGGTGACTGCTATAGGCATCAAAGCCAGCGCCTATTTGAATGTGGTTTCGTTGTTGGAGGCAGACTCAGGAAAAAAGTGTTGAGCTTCAACCCTGTGAGCGAGCGCCTCGCGACGATCCGCATCAAGGCTAAATTCGCCAACATTAGCCTCTTTCGCGCGCATGCCCGCACAGAGGAGAAAGATGACGAGCTATGAGCAGTGCCCTAGCTACGACATTAACATTGTCTTAGGCGATTTTAATGCCAAGCTAGGAAGGGAGGGCATTTTTGTCGTATAGTCGGAAAGCACAGCCTGCACTACACGACCTACGATAACGGATTCAGGGGTGGAATCGGCTGATCTATGATAAGTGATGTCACAAGTCACAAAAATTCGTCTGCGTAAACTGTGATCATCACAATTGTCTTGTGACAGCTTCCGATCAATCACCGTCAAAATCAGCTGGTCACCAGTTTTCAAACTTTCTGGTAAGTTGGTGTTTTTGCCTACTCTTAGGCTGACTTTCTGCATGTATGAATAAAAAGTGTTCTTACATCACATGCCAAAATAAAGCAACGATTCGGAACAATGTTTTTGTGATTACCTTACGCAAACGGATTATTTTGTTTGATCACATTGATTGTCACAAAATGTGAAAATCACAGATCACCATAGCCGATTCCACCCCAGGCTGATCGACTTTGCCGCGGGGCCCTTGGTAGCTAGTACACAGTTCCCGCATCTCAATATCCACAAAGGGATACGGAGATCAATCAAGCGTCAACCAGATTGACCACATTGCGATCGACGCAAGCCACTCCTTCAGTATCATGGATGTCCGACCTTTTCGAGGGCCCAACATTGACTCGGATTACTATCTTGTTGTAGCCAAGGTACGGCTGCGGATATCCACCAGCAGCGCCAGGTAATGGAAGTACTGTGAGGAAGTTTGATGCCGGCCTATACAATCGCAAGAGATCGCCAGGTCCTTCTCCAATCGAGTCTCTCAAAACCTTGTACGAAGTCCTATATGCAGCCAGCATCAAGTATTGATAGCCAGTGGCAACATTGCCAAAATGCAATTAGAGACGCCGCCTCTGAATTGTAGGGTTTCACTTGGCCACTACAACGAAACCCCTGGTTTGACGATGAATGCCGGCAAGTACATGCAGCTAAACAGGAAGCATACAAACCGACTCTGCACAGAAGGACTAGAGCTGCTCGCGTGCTCTACGAGCAAAGGAGGAAAAAGAGAGAGCACGAGAAGCGCACGGTTGAAGAGATAGAGAGATGTTACAACAGGAATGAGGTTAGAAAGTTTTACCAAAGGATTAAAAGGTCCTGCCAAGGGTATAAACTTCGAACTGAAGCCTGTAAGGACTATCAAGGGAACATCGTTGTAGAATCGCAGTCGGTGCTGAGGATTTCAAAAGACCACTTCTGCAGACTGTAAAACGGCGAGGACGAACCAAATACCCCTGCCAGGCAGAACGAACCATTCAACCCGGGCGAAGACGTTACCGACGAGGCATGCGAACTATACCGCCCAGCCGGCCTGGAGGACGTGAAAGTAGCTGTGTCTAAGCTCAAGTGCAACAAAGCAGCCGGAGCAGACGGCCTAGCTGCCGAGCTTTTTAAGCCCGCTGGCGATGAGCTGGTTAGGAGCAGCACCAGCTCATCTGCAAGATATGGTCGGAAGAAAGCATGCCCGATGAATGGACCCTCTGAAGAAAGCAGACCCTCTGAGTTGTGCCAACTACAGAGGCCGAGTATGACAGCATCTATAGAGACGAGCTATATAACGCAATGTCAAGTTTTGGCATCCCTGCCAAACTAGTCAGTCTGTGCAGGATGACGATGGAAAACTCACGCTGTTCCGTCAAGGTCGGCAAAGACCTCACCGACCCTCTTGATGTCAAAAAAGGATTTAGACAAGGCGACGCGCTGTCATGCGACTTCTTTAACATCATACTTGAGAGAATTGTGCAGAACTCTCGCGCCAACACCAGAGATACAATCTTTCAAAAGTCCGTTCAACTACTCGCATACGCAGACGACATTGACACAATCGGTAGAACAAAGCATGATGTCAGTGAAGTCTTCGTGAGTATTGTCAACGAGAGCAAAACCAAGTATATGCTGTCACCAAGAAAAGACACCCAACACCGACGTCTTGGACAAAACATCACCATCGACAGCTATAACTTTGAGGTAGTTAGGGGCTTTGTCTACCTGGGTGCCGCTATCAATTCAGACAATGACACCAATTTAAAGCGAATTTTAAAGCTTCATAACCTTCTGAGATTTATTTAAAAAAAAATTAACAATTAAAAAAACTTTTAACTAGTGTTTTAACGGTAAAAGCGATTTCCTTCAGATTTAGTTAAAAAAGAAAGTAATCTACGTTAAAAATTTTTAATTATCGTTTCTAATAGGGTGTTTCCACCAAACACTAAACCGCGATTGTTTAGTGTTTGGTTGATATGTCTCAACCTTAAATCCCCTCATAGGTTGATTTTTCACATCTGAATGAGTCACTTCCCTTATAATGAGGTTTGCCTTAAGGATTTTTGTGGTTATTCAATTAGACCTGCCATTTTTACACTTTATTAAACTCTAAACCTGATATAGCTTAGATCCAGGAGGATATAAAATTTCCTCCTGGTGAACTTCGAATATTCAGAAACTTCGAAGATTTGGCTCAAAAACGTAAAAATTAAACCTTTTTTTGATGTTTCTAGTTCGTTTACATTTATGACGTTTACAACGCAAGCTTTTCCTGCATTAAAAGTGTTTCAAAATTGCCGTTTCCAACCTTAAGGTTTTTTCTTTAACCCATTAAAATAAACAAAATAGAAAACAACATGTTTTACCGTTTTTTTTTCAGGAATCCATGTCGGCAGTATATTAGAAAAGTAACCAATGGGACGCAGCTGGTTGTAAAACTGAAAAAAACGGTAGTTGAAAGAAAAATTGCTGTTTTATGGATTTTCGATTTTAAAAATAGTAAAATGGTATATGTACTTCCCTTTCGAAACGGTAAGAGGCAAAAATCTAAAATAAATAACAAATTTAGTCCATCTTTCCAAAAAACGGTAGCAGTTTTGAAAAAGTGCAGGTAAATGGTTTCCTAGATGTACTTGAAAACACTTCAAATTTGACTGACTAAAATTATGCTTCTTGCAAATATGTATATCGTAACTTGGGCAACTTATTTTACATAAACTTATTTGACGCAAGCACAACCACATGATTGTTAACCAACACAACACACAACAGCTTTGAAAAAAAAGCAATAAACTTAAAAAAGTTAATTTTTAAGAAAAAAAAATAATTAAAGGAAAATTTTTTGCCACCCTTTTTTTAAGAAAAAAAAAAAAAAAACAAAAGAATCAACCAATATAAGAAAATCAATCCACTGTTCTTTTTGCACTACTGTTCTTTTTAATAAAGAAATGGAATTTTACACAAACCGCGCAATAAAGGTAAGCTTAACCTAAAACAAAAGCCACTGAGCTTAACATACTTGAGGTTTTTTTTTTTAAATTTGCAGTAGCTCTTAGAACAGCTCCTACCTACAGCTGCTCTCTGGACACAGTCCTTCACTCTCTTCCCATTGCGTCGTCGGGAATTTGACAGTAGTAAAAGAAGCACTGAGGCTAAGGAGATCCCTGCAATGGGCTCGTTACAATATGGGTCATGCAGGCACCATTAATGGCCATGTAACCAGCCTTATTATTCGGAATATGCCGGGAATCTCTCAGACTGCTGTTAGATGCGGAGGATATTCCCAGTGGCGTAGCGAGTGTTAGGGCCGCCTGGGGCAGATCCAATTTATGCCGCCCCTGGTAAGTTTTTCACTTACTAAAAAAAACCTTTGTTTACGGTTTCAACCATAGTTATGCCTGCACACATATGTTTGTCACTAAACTTGGTCTAATTTCTCTTAAAAACGTTGTCAACTGTTGTTCGTACTAGTTTCTAGCGAGTGAAGTAAAAACTAAGCCCCAACTTTAAAATGTTCCCTAATTAATTACTTTCTGATTTCCCAATCCCTAAGCGGATAAAAATTACTTACCTCAGGATATTAAATAAACAAGGTTGATTCCCATTAAACTTTAATTATCTGAACGAAAATTCTTCAGAAAAACAGGTTAATAAATAAATTATTTTAGACTTAAAAAAATCATTTTGAAGTTAAGGATCAAATTTAAAATTTTGAATTTAATTGTATTAGTGAAAGTAAAAAGTTATGAAAGTAACCTCACTTTCACAACCAACTGACACACCCGCTTTACTTAATTGCATGAAATATCAAAGTTGTTGAAGGCGATATCCTCGCTTAAGTGTTTTGTGTTGGCCTTTAAAAAAAAGACGAAAACCGCCCCATGGCGGCGTGGTCATATTTAATTTGCATTTTAATAAACGGTTTCTATTCGATACATTTGTTGTAAATCAAAAAAAAAAATTCACCATATAATGTTCAGATAATGCGCGTATGCTATCAACTGAAATGAATAAATTTTGCCACGCCCACTTTTGGGGGCGTTTTTATGTATAAACCAATTTTTTTTCTATAAAAATGCAATCAACTCGTACAGGTATACCACATCTCATGAAAAATATGAACAGAAAAAAAAGGTGTTATATTGAAAAGGGGTTGATGCCAAGCTCCTTTTTAAAGGAAGGAGGCTCTTAACTGATAAATTTTAAAAAAATTAGTCAATAGAAACTTAAATTTAACAACCAAGATTTTTGACGCAACTTGGCGGAGCTTGACGGTGGTCAATTGGGATGGGGTATCCAACGATTCGAGCGGATTGTTACCGTCCCACTAGTTTTTTACAAGAAACTTTTTTATTAATTTACAGAAAATTTTCTTTAAAATATTATTTTCCTACTTTTCATCAGAGCAAAATCTCTTACCAGTTAGAACGATTATGTTTAGGTTTCTTACGTATTTGTTGGAGGTTGCTACTATCCGATGAAGCACTCAGACACAACTACTGGTCCATTGTACTACCATGCAGATACCTTACATTAATGTATTTAGTTTACCCGTCTTTCGAAGAAAGATGAGAAGGAGCTTCAGTGATGAAGAGCTTAGGTGTTCGGCACTCACCACGTCAGCCCCAAAGATCCGCGACCTGATGCGAGCAAAGGCAAGGCAACTACAGAGGAAGTGTTCCGCTGTATCGTCGTCCTCTCACAGGCAGGACAAGTGTTGGTTTCGCTTAAGCCTAACACATTCAAGTGTCTAGCAAAAGCTTGGTCGCTGGTAAGGACGCCTACAAGAAGTCTGCAATCGATTCTCCTGAGAGATAGAAGAAAAGACGCTGACCCCTCGCAAATGTCCGGGCGTAGTCGTTTAGTCTGTCTGCACCCATTGCAGTCACGCCAGCGGGCCCTGTGCTCACGAGAAACCCAAGTATCAATGGCAGACGTAACAACAGATACAGGCAGGCCTATGGCAGGTTCAGGTCCTAAGAAAACCTCTTCTGAGCCTAGCCTGGCAAGCTAATCAGAGATCTCATTTCCCTGGATACCCAGTGTGACCTGGAACCCAAACAAGATTCACTGCATTTAGCCTTCCGACTAAGTTCAACGATTTCTTGAGTTCGAGCACTATCTTGGACGAGGTAAGAGGGTTGAGCAACGCATTTAGAGCGGCTTGGCTGTCACTGCAAACGCATATGCTTCTTGCTCTCCACCTGTTAGTCACAATATAGTGCATAGCCATTAGGATAGCGAAAATCTCCGCTTGGAAGGCGGACGCATATTTACCTGGGGTAGTGGAGTCTAATGTTCTCGCTTTCCACAAAGACTACAGCACCAGACCCCTGTCCGGCTTTGGAGCCATCCGTGAAAATACGATGGCATTCTTTCCCTGGCTCATAGTCTGGCCGAAACCATTCCATTACCTGAGACGTTTCCGCGAAAGCCTGCTCCACCAAACAACCGATGCGTATGAGAGGAGTGGTCTAACCATGGCCGTATAGATCCAGAGGACCCTTTTCGGAAATAAGCCCCATGTCATGCCAGAAGCGCCTCTGCATTGCCAGAACCTTTTTCGGTTTTGGATTCGACATGCTTGGACCAAAGAAGTTTTCTATCAAGGATTACTCCCAAATATTTGACTTCATCGGATATCGATCGGGATAGTGACACCTTTAAGCACGAGTTGAGTCAGACCAGTGACATTCCTCCTTCTCGTAAAGAGAACAACCGTAGTTTTAAGAGGATTCACTGAAAGCCCATTCCTAGTGCACCAATCATCGATCAAATCTAGGGATCTCTGCGCCTGAGAGCACACAGTCCCTAGGTTTGTGTGCTCTCAGACATCATCCGCGTAGACTTGTGTGTTGGTTCCAGGAAGGTTGAGAGCCGATAGGAGAGAGTCTACCACCATATGCACCATAAAAGGGGAGACAGAACGCCACCTTGCGGGCAGCCCTTGTTTACCCCAGTTATGATGCACATGTTTAGGTTTACAATCTTTTCTTTGTTTGGGTGCGACAAAAATATACCTTAAACAAAATAACTTATTTGCACGAAGACGAAATTCAGTCTCCAGCAGAGATTAAAACGAGTTATTCCAGGTAACTACAGAGCGAATTGGCAAAGATGCGTATGTAAATCCGGCTAATGCAACCGAACCAACAATGTTTAACTTGTAACCTGTAACATCAGGCGGAATAACATCAGAACATGTCTCTCTCTGAACAAACCTGGCCAGTGTGCCGTGTGCGATTGTATAGGAAAAGAAGGAGGCTCGTTTCCTTAAATATGCTGAATTTTAACAAGATAAATGGGGCCCAGTGGGGTGCCGTGGCGTAGTGGTTAGTGTGTGTGCTTACTACGCCGGAGGCCTGGGTTCGAATCCTGCCATCGTCACCTGAAAAAAAAGACTTGTTCTTTTTAACGGTCCCCACCTCCGCGAGGGTCTGACAAGCCCTCCGAGAGTATCATTTCTCTTGAAAAACTTCTCAAACTGCCGTTCGGATTCGGCAAAAAATTTTAGGTCCCTTTGTATAATACATCAGCACGTATTGTTGAGAAGTTGGCCCTAGTTCACCTCGAGCTGTTGCGCCACTCTATTTATTTTTATTTAGTTATTTAAATGGGGCCCAGAAAGGCTATTGTCCGGTAGTGAAAAATGCCAGAAAACTTGGTGCTCCCTTAAACGATTTTAGCAGAAGTAGCAGAGATGGGAGGAGGAATAACCCTTGGTCCATCTTCCGTTTATCTGTCTCGCTTTGAAGTGGACAGCACTTCTTTGTATTGAGCTTCAAGTCTGGTGCTCGTTGTCGTTTGAGTCACAAATTGTCTCGATGTTTAGAAAAAGTCTTTACCATAAAGCGAAGTCGATTTTCACAACATCGTCCAAGTATACCAGGCAGGTTTCCACTTCAGACTATGTAATACCCGTGCCATAAGACCTTAGAAGGTAGCAGAAGCGTATCGTTATACAAACCAAATGGTATTACTGTAAGCTGCTATTTGTGAAAGCGGTTTTCTCGCTGCCTTGGAAGGTTCTAGTGGCGACTTTTCAGGTTAAGGTTGGAGAACCATTTCGCTAGGAAGAGTCTATCCAAAGTGTGTCATCGTCCTTTACACTGTCTCCATGGCGGCCAAATGCCGCTAAGCCTAAGTTTTGGTCTGGACACCTAAGGGCCGGTTTTTCAGTGCTGAGTTAAGCCCAGCTTAAACCAAGATCTGTTAATCCCGTAACAAAACGAATCTGGAGTTAACCCAGCGAGCAGTTTTTCAGTGCAGAGTTAACTCCGCCGACAAAGTTGTCAAAATCTTCGACTCTCAAATTATTGACTCTCTCTTCACCTAGAAAAACACAAAAAAAAAAAGTTTGAGTTATTCTCAAATGTCATTTTTCACACAAACGCGCAAATCAACTGACATTCCACCCAGAAAAAACATTCAAAGAAGTTCATACTATTCTCCAGAAATGATCCGAGAATAACTCATCAAATTTGGTGAGTTGAGCCGAGATTAACCACAGATCTTAGTTCACTGAAAAACTCATTTCTGCGGTTAAGCTTAGTTTAACTCGGAAAGTCGGATGATCTCGCACTGAAAAACCGGCCCTAAGTGGTACTTTTGGTGTCCTTCGCGGATATATTGAAATTCATTCTACCTGACTGCAGACTTCGGTTTGCCTTCGTCTCTACAGGATTTTCCAAATACTTAGCGTCAACTGTGATTCAACTAAGTATACGATGTTCTCTTGGATCAAAAGGGGACGAAGCGATTCGCAAAACTTTAAGGAAAAACCTAACTTTCCGTGCCACTAACATGGCGGAGTATGGCACCAATTTTTTTTATTGAACTGCACCCGTTCAATGACAGAAAAAACACGAACGTCGTCCTTTTGTCTACTATTTTGGACTTCTGATTTCTAAAGGGGGTATGTCATCTCAGCATGTTTGATCAACGTTATTGTTGTCGTTTTATGGTTTCCTTTTCTAAAACTCCATTGAAATGGAGGCACCTAAATATCTATTGTTAACTTTCTGGCGTCTATGATTACACTTGCCATATTCCGGAATATGTTTTTTTTAACGCGGTTCAATATGCCCCTCGTACAACATTTAAATTGCAATAGGTGTATGCGCAAGCAAGGACACTCCACGTAGTAGGTTGTAAATTATTTCAATGAATGAATCTATGGAAGGCGCACAAACACCACCAAAAAGTGTTTCGCAGACGTCTTCTTCGCCTCACAGAAAACACTGCACGACCATAGTACTTTCAACCCCCATTCCTCAATCCCATATCTAAGTACAAGAAATTAATCAAAGCATCAGCGTTTATGAATCAGGTAAAATTATTGCTCAGAGGGGAGGCGCAAGTTGGTGGTCCTCCGTGTCGTCGTCGTCCATATATAAACCAATGTTCCAGCGCTCCCTGTTGCCTTAAGGTTCTGTTCTCATTGAAAAACAACTGATAACATTCCAAGCCTCGGATAATGTATAGAGTTTCGTTTCCAAATTCCACAGCACACTTTCCAGCTTCCTTTTGGTACTCGCACTCGCACCTATCCTTCGAAGGAAAATAGTGATGTGGAACGGGCATGAGTAGGTATATATACGTGTGTGCAGAAAAGTTTGCTCTTGGCAAAGCGCATGCTTGACGCGCCCGAAACAATCTTCAACAAGATAAGGTTACCATCGACTATAGTTTAAAAGGATATCAGTGAAAAACGTCCCTTGAGTTTGCACACCCATCGGAAACTTTCATCGGCAAATCAATGAAAGCGGGGGCTATCCCTGTCATTACATCCTTGCCTTTGACATCTCTCGAACTGATAACACTACAAACGAAAATGAGTAAAAACCCATACACACATTCCCCTCGGCTCTATGAATTAGTAGGTCAACACACAACACACGAGCAAGCCCATTGTGGGGGAGAATATGTGTGTCAGTGTCCTTCATTCCAATCCCGAGCTGTCCTCTTTTTTTGTGTGTTGCTCTAGTGATACCTACCTAACCTATATCCACTGTTAAGCGTTAACCGTGTAACAAATAGGGTGGATTCCCTGCGCCCAGTCACCCACTCACAAGGAAGCTTAGCTATCCTTTACATTCCCGAGAGCAGAGCCCCACACAACCTCATTTACAGTGAGAGCGAGAGACGCATCCTTCCAAAATTTCCCACAAACCGTCTCGTATACACCTCGTACACGTAACGTACATTTTGCTAGATGCTCTGGTGGCGAGTAAGGATCTCTGTTATCCTTCTTGTTTGTGTATTCAGTCCCGGACGAGAATTTGCATCGAAAGCTTCTCACTTGATGGCTGGCCACTATCGCGATATTGGAAAAATAGAAAAATAGAAATTCTGTGTGTTTCACAAATAAATTTTGCAAGGAGCCCAACAGTGTGTGGCACAGAGGTCCTAGAATCAACCTCAACACAAAGTGATTACATAAATTTGCAAATATTGCGAGCTATCAAAGTTCGGTGTTTTCTTGCAAAAATCTAGCTTAAAAAAAATTTATTCTTTTTTGTGTGTATTTCGCAAGGATATCTGTGTGTAAGGATACGCGAGAAAACAGCTTCTCGATCTGATTGATGCAAAGTGAATTATGTGAAGTGGGTGTGCTAATACCTCCGTCTTCGCGATAGTGTGTATGTAAATTATATCAGAGGGCTATACGACCACCTATTTCCGTTCTTTTAGATACCGTGACAAAAAGGAAAATGTAGTCCTTGCGAATATTTCATTCACTTATCAGGGGAAAACAAAAATTCCTTTGGGATGCCTGAATTTGTAAAATCAAAGTGAAACTCGTTCGATCGTTCGGTGCGGTTATTCTGTGAGAAGAAAATTATATCCTGTCGTTTTATCTCGCACCACACATCCTTTTGTGGCATCAGTTTTATCGACAGAGAAACATTAAAAAAGGAATAGGACATTGAAACAGTTTACGATATAAAATCTAAGGTTCTCCCCAACAATAGACACATACGCGAAATAGAGAAGGATATCACAACGACGACGACGACCACCAACCAACACACACCATTATCATTGCCATAAGTCGCGCGGAGAAGAAGTAAGTGGACCAGGATACCACATTCCTGGAATCCTTTGTAGCATCCATATCTCTCATTTGTTTATCCGTCGTTTTTGGTTGTGTATGCGCGACGACTGGAATTTGCGCTGTCAGTGTTTGCGTATACACTCGCTGTACTCCATACTGGTACTCAACCGTCTAACCTATACCCGTGTATAAATTTCAGCCTGGTGACAAGTGTTTACAGCATATTTGCCAAATACTCACAGGATATTCTTATTTTTTTGCTGTTTTTTTGGCAATTGTATTCTGTGCGTCTTCGGTTTTGTTTAAAAGCTGTCGAGCGAGAGCGGTTGATTTGATTACATGTTTGGAAATCAAAAGGATTATTGGGAGGATAAGACCATCCACCGCACTCAACGCATCCAACACAGAGCCACGCGTCTCATTTCAATTTGTTTTTTTGTGTCCTATATCACCGCAGAGGTTTCGCTTGGGGAGTCGAAATCAGTGACCAAAGTTCTTCAGTTAGAAGAAAAGAGGGTCAAGATTGAATATATTATGCTCTATTAAACAGAAAGCGTAACGGTTTTCTTCTTACAAGAGCCTTTCGGATCGATATAAATGTATGCTGTGTGTGCGGCTGGATTCGACATGGTGCCTGATATTTTTATTATCTAAGAGGACTCCTACTCTTCGCAGGATATTACGAGTATGGTGGTGGTAGACGTACGTAGCGTATTGTCAAGAGAATGTCTAAAATTAACTTGGTTACATGAGGCTTGCTTAGCGAGTCGTTCAAATGCATAGGATTTCAATACATGACGTTATTGGCATGTCAAATAAGTTTTTGACATGTGGATAATTTCACATTGTAAGGAATAATGATGCAGTTGACACACATGTTTGGGTAGGTGCCTCCGACTGAGACGTACAGTACCAGATTAGGAGTTTAAGTGTCTCAATAAAAGTTTAGTTATCCGATTGACGTACAGGAGGAATTCTTCTTTACTGAGCTCAAGTATTGCAATAGCCCTTAGCATACAGCATCTGAACTTTTTTTTCCATATTTGGTTCATTTCAGGAGCCGACCGGCGGCTATTCATTGCGTTGATGATTTGCGTTATAAGCCACAAGGTATTAAACTGTGATAAGAACTAGAGCTTCAAAAATGTTAAATTTCTTAGTAAGCGGCTTTGCGAGACGATTTCTGCCCAGAAAACTTCAGCCTTTCATCCGCCACAAATCTAGGCACAACGACGCCATTTTCAATATATTTTGACCTCGCGCTACGAGCGTTCGCGATGACATGACGCACATTTTAAACGAATGACCTGCCATTCTGGTCATCTTAACTGTCACTTGAAGTCCTTTGTTGCAACACTGAAATCCATTCGTTCGGTTTGGTCAAGCTTTTTTGTTCTTTTTGATCTTGGTACATCGCGTACCATTTCTCCCGTTGCTTTTTCTCCCTCATTAGTTATTCGCTCTCCAAGCTCACACGGACAGTTTAGGGTGTTTATTACCCTTTTGTACTGGACCCCTTGTACCCCTGCTAAGTTTTGGTGGGATTTATTAGCCCGAAAAAAAAATCCCCTCGCTTTAAAATTTATTGCTAAATTATATTTAAGGGAATGTGCACACGTTTGACATTAGTTGAGAGAATGCCTCCTTAGAGTACCCTTTCTACTTACTAACTCTATCTGGCTCACAGTAGCCTTCTATCTTCTGCTATCCTGGGCACGCTGCTTCCAACTGATCAAGCGATTTGGCATCCGCGATGGCCTTTTCTTTTGAACGAAGGTTCGGTTTTCCTGGTCGTCTCGAGGCTGGGGGCCCGGATCCGTAGACCCGGTGATGAATCGATGTGAACGAGCCAATGTAGCTGGTACAGCAAATAGACTTCGCGCTTGTATCTTGTCCTACATTCGCCCCAAGGTCCAGATTTTAGCCAGATCGTAGGGTGTGAAATATTTTTGGCATTGCTTTAGGAACCGTTAACATTTATCGGCATTTTTGGCGATCTCGTTGATACTGAAAAAAATTAGTCTTACCCTCATTGATGTCATGATCCAGAAACTTTGCCTGTTCTTTAATCGCCGTAAAAGCCTCTATTACGGAATGTTGGGTGAAGACTTCAACCGCTTTTCATTTTCAGAACTAGATTAAGGGATTTACCTGACAATGTGTTTCCTTACCGAGATCCGGTGCAGTTCCGAGGAGCTGTTCCCAAACTGTACGTTGCACCGCGTATTTCCTTATGTTAAACGGTACAGTTCAATCAGTTTGGCCGGGATCTTGGATTCGGCCATGGCAAACGTTTCGAGCGTGCTACAACGTTCGTGGTTACGAATTGAACCCGTCCGTGACCCAGTTCAACTCGTGACCACGAACGTTGTAACACTCTCGAAACGTCGGGAAATAAATAAAAAGTGACGCGGTAAGGCCGAAATTTGCTCTTTTCTTATGATGTCAAACAACCGCGAAAACAGCCGTAGTCTAAAAAAGGTGAACAGATTTTGTGTCTCAACTTGAATTCATTGGTCTTTCCAGAACTAGTCTTTGTGTGAAGATCTGGTCTATGGTCGATCTGCCGGGTCGAAAACTGATACGTGCCGGTTAGCGTGCCACAGAAGGACTTTAGCCGCTCACATAAATATTAAGTTCGATAGGATCTTCTAGTTTATAAGAATAAGAATTATATTACATATTTTAAGTTAGTATTTAGTATTTATTAAGTTTGAATTGCTTAACACATTAAGATAAATCTTATAGTTTAGTGAAAGCCTTAAAATTAAGTTTACAACAAAGTTATAATTATCAAAAAAGGAAAAAGAATAAAACAAAAATAATAAAGATAAAAATAAATATAACAATTAGAAATAAAAAAAAAACAATCATTTAACTGAACATGATTCAATAAAAAGTTAAATACAAATATTTGAGGATATATAAAGACTTAAGGATAAAACTATTTCGAAATTTAAGCTAAAATTATTACTGTCTGGCCAAGTGTCTCAAGAGTAACGATTCAAATCGTTTATTGTTTCTGATTCGTCTCAGTTCACGTGGTAGGGAGTTCCACAGGCGAGTAGCATAAACAAAGAACTGCCGCTCGGAGGTTAAGGAAGAATGTGCTGTAGGGATCAAGTTAAAGGTCCTATCTGATCGAGGAAAAACTAAACGGTTGTAGGGATACCCAGGTTGATGTGTCTGTATGATGTTGTGTAAACATAATAAAGAATGGAGTTTTAATAGGTTATCGAATGTGCAGCCGACGATACTCTTGGCGAAGGCGGATACGTGATCGTACCGACGCAGACTATAAATGTAGCGAGCTATATTGTTGTACGCAACGTTAAGCTTTCTGTTACTTAAATAATCAACTTTGCCATAAACCTCGCACCCATATAATAAAATTGGCAGAAGGAGCGTTTTTGCTAACATAAGTCTGACAGGTGTAGGAGTAAAGATTTGGGTTGACCAGAGCAAACGAAGACTTCCATATATCTTGCCAGTAACCGCGTTCAGATGATCGGTCCATGTTAGGGAGTCAGATAGGTGGCAAGTTAGACAAATTATTTGATTTCCTGCTAAATACAAGAGCCTTTGATTTTGCTGGGTTCAAACACAAGAAGTTACGTCGAGCCCAAAGAGAAATATTTTCCAGCTCTTGGTTTATCAGTTCAACGACTTGGGGTAAGGAATTGATATTTCCGCCTAATGTTAGTTGAACATCATCAGCATGCATATGTGTTAAACACCGCTGGACAATTTGTGGCAGGTCGTTGATATATAGGGTAAAAAGGACAGGTCCAAGAATAGATCCTTGGGGGACTCCACTTGATACCCTAATACCGTTTACACACCGAAGCCAGAATCTAAATTCTCAGCAATTCGATTTCAAAATCGAATTGACCCTTTCACACTGCGAAAATAATCTAGATTTTGTTGACTTTTCGATACGTTGAACACCAACTGTCCAATTTTTCAGTCTTGTCACAAGTTAAACAACTTCAAATAAGTAAAAAACAATTATGGATAACTAAAGAAGCACTGAGAATACATGAAAATTACCGCACGTGTAGTATTAAGTGCATAAGCTTAACTGATGCTTTGAAAAAGTTGTACAAGTTTTGAAGTTTTCGGCATAATACAACATGGTCTGACGCTTTTGAGAAGTCTAAGAGGATAAGAAAGGTAACAAATTTTTTGTCCAGCGACTTTCTTATATCATCAACTACTGATAACAATGCTGTTTTGCAGCTGAGTTTCGGACGGAAACCTGACTGACAATCGCTTAGTAACTTGTTCGTGATCAAATGGGCCTGGATTTGCTTTAGAATTACTTTTTCAAACACTTTGCTTAAGAAGGGAAGAATAGCAACAGGTCCGTAGTCGTCACTTTCTTTTTTCGGGATAGGAATGACTTTTGATCTTTTCCATACGCTGGGATAGACGGAGGTGGTTAAGATGCTATTAAAAATGTGGGTAATGTAGGTTAGAATAAAGGGGAGTAGAAGTTTAATGAACCTAGGATCCACATCGTCAATGCAGGTAGCGTTTGATTTAATCGACAGGACTGCTTCGACAACTTCTTCATCGGTTACACATATGAAACCGAATGAAACATTACAATCGTCATTGTCTGATGGCTCAAATATATTATCCTCGGGTACGGTGGCGGAAGAAGGTGGTTTCGCAACAAATTTGGCGTTCAGGTATTCGCAGTCGACGTAGTCAGCTACTTTTGGAGTCTCTTTTCCAACCCCAAGCTCCTTAGCAGCTTTCCATTTATTTTTGGTAGAGCTCCTCTGACCTAGCCTACTGCTGAAGTAAGTTGTTTTTGCAGACCTTATTTCTAGCACCACTTTGTTACGCAAACGGCAGTACTCACGATGAGAGGGTTCGATTTTATAGCGTCTCCAAAGAATATAAGCTAAATTTCGTTCCAGCATTAATTTTTTATGTCTTGACTAAACCAAGGTGGGGTTGTTCTACGGGTTATTTTTGTTTTAAGTGGCACGTTCTTATCAAATAAGAGTCGGATATGTTCTTGAAAGAATGCAACTTTGTCGTCAACTGATTGCTTATACCACACATTGTTCCAGTTAGTACACTGTATGTCATGAAACCAATTTTCTTGGTTGACATTCTTAACGTCGCGAAACTGAAAGCTTATCTCTTTAGGTTTGTTTTCAAAGTCTAATGTTACATGAAGAAGAACATGCCTTGAGAAACAGAAGCATGTAGCTGACTATACAGTAATACCTTGCTTTTGTCACTTACAAAAATGTGATCAATAAGGGTGCTTGAATCACCTTGGAAATGAGTAGGACTACTTTCGTTAACTGGGAATAAGTTAAGCGCTTTAAAATGATTTAGAAACTCTTAAGAGACAGTACCATTCAGCAAGTCGCAGTTAAATCGCCGCAAAGGACGACATGGGTGGTATTGCTGGAAAACTGCTCTAGAACATTTATTATTGGCATGTAGTCAAGATGTTAATTGGCTCTGTAATTACATTACCAAGCAGAATTTTTTGACTCTTACATATAATATTTACGAAGCAAAAGTCCTACCCTTCTATGCAACATTTGACACGGATATGACCCGATATAGTTCTTGCATAAGACACAGATTCGATTTGTGAAGATTGGGAGTATTGACCTGATTCTCCGATCATTGGACATGTTTTCTGTCAAACTTACTTACTTAGTTAAGCTGCCGCTACAGTCCGGGTGGACCTAGGCCTCAGCCAACAAGCTTCGCCAGCCAGCTCTGTTTCTAGGTAGCCGTCTCCAGTTTCGCACGCGACGTTGCCTCAGCCCTTCCACTTGAGTGCTCCACCTGAGTCTCGGTGTTCCCCTAGCGTCGTTCCTCCGGGGTGGATTTTAAAATTTTCTGGGCTAGATGACCCAGCCATCGTATAGCCGTATTTTGACTCTTCTGGCTAGATCGGTGTTGCTGTACAGCCCGAACATTTTGATGTTAATCTCTTATTCCACTTTCCGTCTAGGCAGACGGGACCAAAGGTTGACCTCTCGAACCAGCCTATAAAGTGTTTTCGTCCGCCTTTGACAGGGTCCATGACCTCCTTTGACAGGGTCCATGTTTCTGCACCATAATCAGTACTGGATTATGAGGGTCTTAAAAGTTAACATTTCAATAGCCCATAGCAACAGGTATAAGCAAGAGTGTCCTTCCTCTGTAATTTATAGCGGTCTGTAATTTAACCAGTCTGTAATTTATAGCGGAACTCAGGTAGACAAGACCCTATAACTTCTTTAAAGTTATAGCTGTCTATGGTGATGTTCTGTCAAAGACGTCGGTGATGGGTGTCTCTTCTTGATGACAGCATATACTTATTTTTTATAATGCAATCGCGAATTTAAGGGATTGGATACACTTTTTAATTTTACACATCTCTCTAGCGGAAAGGATTAGAAGAAGAGGAAAAGGAGGTGAGGTGCCGGTACACTCTTGTTTTGAACAGTTGCAGGTTGTATGGCGCAGGAAAGACTGACCGTGGGAAAACATTCCACATTCGCGTTGTACGGCTTATGAAAGAACCTCTAAATTTTACTGTACGTCCGAAGGTGGGCTCGAGGATAAACTGATGTGCATTCAATCTTTGGCGAGTATTACGGTTGAACATCTTTAGGGGCGCAATGCAATTGGCTATTTCGATGGAACATTGCTTGTGAAAAAAGCGATTAAACAAGGGCAAAAAACAAAATGGGCAAGACACATTACGTCAATAGTTTAATGAGTAAAAAGACTTCGCAATTTTTCTGTCTACAACAAGTTTTAACGCGCGTTTTTGTATCCTATCTAGAAAGTGCAGTGTTGCCTTTAGAGCACCAGCCCAGACATGCGAATTATATTTCAACTTAGAGCGAATATATGCGTTAGAAAATAGCCAAATCAGAGGGGTCGAAATACTTGACTTCTTACACCTTTTAAGGAAACTTAGGCATTTCGCAGCGTTCTTGGCGACGTCAAATATGTGGTCATTCCAACTAAGGTTGTTATTGACACACATACCGAGTATGGAAAGCGTTTCGGTTTCGTCAATGCAAGTGCCATTCATGGATAATGGCTGGGTGATTCGGTTTTGCTTCAATGACAGAAGAGAGCATTGAATTTTAGAAGCATTAAACTGTACTCTATTTTGTGATCCCCATGATACAATGCTGTTAAGGTCAGAGTTAAATGAGTTTGACATACGCTGCCGTTTCAATTCAACGTCCGAAGAGCAGGGGCGCGGAACCGAAAACGAATATGAGAAACTGAGGTTACTGTCATCGCCAAAGGAGTGGATTGGATGAGTTGCAGCAGACAGAAGATCACAGAAGAAAACATAGCCCCGGGGAACCCCAGCGTTTATTTTATGAATTGCAGACTTGAACCCATCCAAAACAACTTGAATTGAACGGTCCGAAAGGTAATTACTAATCCACTGAATAAGAGATTCGTCGATTCCAAATGCACGCATTTTCGACAAGAGAGCTTGCTGCCAAACTCTGTAATATCTAGCGGAACAATCTTGCTTTCAACAAGTAGATGCAAGGAATGGTTCCACTTTTCGGTGAGATATGCTGCCATCAGATCACCAGTGGACCTTTTGCTACGAAAACCATATTGCCGGTCATTAAGGAGTTTGACGCTGGAAGTTAATCAGCGTTTTCATGACCTTAGAAAGAAGGGAAGTAAGTGCAATTGGACGATAGCTAGGGGGAGAAGAAGAATCGCCTTTTTTAGGGACGGGCTGGACAAATGCTGTTCTCCATCTTCTCAGAAAGAGACCTGAGAAGTAGGACCGATGAAAAAGCTTACACAATGGTTTTGCCAGCGTGGAAGAATACCGTCACAGAACAATTGGGAATATACCATCTGGACCAGTAGATTTGTGAATGTTGAGACCCTTAAGTACTTTTTTAACTGTACGCCCTCCGCCTGTACTTGAGGGCGTACTTCAACGCCCTCAAGTAGAGGCGGAGACAATACGCAATCTGGTAGCGTGGAGCTGGCAGTAAAATGTGCTGCGAGGAGATTGGCTTTGTCTAAGGAACTGACAGCTGGAATGTTATTGGAGACGAGCGTTGGGATGGAGGATGAGGAACAATTTTTTACATTTTTGACGAAAGACCAAAAGTTTTTACTACCTTTGGGACAATGCAGTATTTTCTGCCTCAGCTTTTGGTCGTATTGGAATTTGACACGGCGAATATGAGCATTACAATCATTTCTGGCTTCTTTAAAAAAATTTCTGTTTACGTGCGATGGGTTGGTCCTGTAGGACTAAAACTAAACCCATATCCGCCGCTTCCGTCCCAATATGCACACTTTCTGTCAAACACACTGGGTTGATGCTTAGGTCCATAAATCTCACCAAATCGTGCATCGCCTCCGTATTGAAAGAGCTCATAAGAAAATTCACCGAAATTCGGTGGTCTTGTTGTTCTTAAGCCCTTTTTTTAAGATAAGCTATAAGTGCTTCAATATTGAGTGAAATAATTTGTTCTTGGTTGAAAGGATTTCGATTCTCTATTCTTGTACCATTTCTTCGATCTATTTCACTATACCTACCCATAAATCGGCTGACGTATATGCTGCTTAAATGCTTTCTTTAACCTACAAGAGCCTATAGCTTTTCCTCTTCTTAGCCTTGGGTTGATTCGATGCTCTCCATTTTGTGTCCTTCTTTTACACTGCAACGTTTCCACACATCATTTTTTCAAAATGCACCAATCAAGATCACATCAAGGACAATACTACTCTTAATCGTTTTTTTATAGCTTCGCGGTAGGATTCGACTGGCTGTTCACGTCAGTGGATAGTGAATGCAAAGCGGATACCAACGCGAACTTACCAACTTGAGACCACTTCTCCTTAATAATCGGGCCTTGACAGAAGAACGAACTGATCTCTTTTACAAACTAAAGGCCAATAAGGGAGACTTAACAATCTGAAGGGCACCACATCCAATTGATGGGGTGAAGTATCGGGAAAGCAATGATACCACTTAACACCTGCAATAGGTTATGCGGGGAAACCTGAAGCCCAAGGCCTGAAACTTTCGTCTGGCCTTTACACAACGGTAATGAGCAATACTCACGTAAGGGCTTCGACCAAGACCACAACGGATCTGGAAGCTGTGCTAATTCGAGATTTTTAATCTATTTAAAAATAAATGCTGACCTTAAAAATTTTCTGGCTGGCTTTTATTAAAACCAGTTGTTTCTTAATGTCCGCTCCAAAGAATATTCTCGACCATGTCTATCACTTTTTTAAATTGATTGAATAGACGTGACGTGTTTCGTGGGTCGAGGCCTTAACTTTCCCTGAATGGCTAGAGAATCTGCCAACAATAAACAGAGCGATGATTTCATTCAATACGGATATACAAAGATGAGCACACGGTTGGCACGGTTTTTTTCCTCGGGATTCTTTCATTTTCCTATAGTCTTGGCATTTAAAAATTTGCAAACTGACGATTTTCATTCCATCAAGCGGCAAAAACGGAGCTTGCTGTCATTCTATTGTTCTATCTTCTTAAATGTAAGACTCTACATGGGTACGTGGACACAAAAGGATACTAGGAAATGAAAGAGCATAACGTGGCAAGGACCCAGTCTAATGCTACCTAGCTGGACTTAGAACTAGCCAGGTAGCATTAGACTGGGATTCAATTCCACTTGTCTCCAAAAGTCTCTGTGCTGCTCTACTGCACCGTCTCTCAGGGGCGATTTAATAAGATTTTCCGATCCGCCTCATTGGTGTCCAATGTCTCTAGATGCCCAGCTGATGAGATCGCTGTGCGTAACTCTACGTTTATGCAGACGAGACCAAAATTCTTCTGAATGCCCTTCTAAAAGCAGTGTCCTCAAACGCCTCTTTAATGTGGGGACCACAAAGTAGCCCTTGCTTCGGCTTTGTCCCTTTACTATACGTCGGCTTTGAACCGGCTTTGCAATGAAATTGCGCTCATGGAGAAAGAGCTTGGAACCTCTTTACGTAGCATTACGTTTACTCTTTATGCACTCTTTCTCTTTGCCAAACGAAACATTGAAGCCGAGCTTCATTGTGTTAAGAAACGCTGAAATCGTATGGCTGAACTCGTAAACGCCAAGCCAGGGTGAAGCCAAGGTTGCTTTCCCGCTTAAGGTCCACGCTTCTGCTCTGTAAGGCAGTATTGCGGTTGCTTTAGTTGCCCGAGAGAGAAAGAGAGATCTTTGCTAGTCAATTGCCCTCTTTGTCCAAGGAAGCAGCGATAAGTAGGTTATGTTAGGTAGGCTTGCTAGCAGCCAAAGTCACCAGCTCGCACAGGCCTAGGTGAGTACCCTTAGCGTCACCCCTTGGGGGGAAACCTGTAAGGGATAGAAATGTTAGTAGAAAAATGATAAGTTAGTTGAAGTATCCTGAGCTTCGAAGAGAAACTATGCCCAGCCGGCGGAGTCCCTGCTGAACTTTACGATATTCGCCACCGGTATTCTTGCATAAGCTCGTCCAGCGAAGTTAATAACGTTGCCTGCTGCCACTTGGACATTGGCCCGCTTTGGGATCATGAAAGTCCCTGCAAATGTAGTTGGTGGTAATGATTTTTAATTTTGCTGAGTGTTGTCCCAACATCAGGTTGTAGAGGCCACACAGACCAACTCTTGTGGTTATGTTAATTAAAAATCTAACTGAACGTATCGTTGCTTATATTGGGGAGTGGGCCTAATGGCAAAGCCATGCAAAATAAAATTTAATATTGAGAAGTGAAAAGTTACAACAATTTACAATTCTCCAAAGATTATAATTATGGCTGGCTCCATGATCATTTCAAACGCTGCCAGGCGAACATCGTCAGGAGCCTTTCTATGTATTTTAATGATGCTAACATTAAGTGGCAACTCTTTCCACGCTTACCCATAAAAGAACAAGTATTTGAAAAACAAATAAAAGCAAACCAACAGTATCAAAACACTCAAGTGTGGCTACCAATACTGCGAGCTACCGACTGCAGACTTAAGAAACAAGAAATGAAAAATTATAATACTGCTGCAGTTTTTCGGTTTTTGATCCATTTCTCTCTCTTCGAAACTAAAGTCGGAGTATTTTTCCAATCCGTGAAAAGACGGAGAATACGTAGATAAGTAGATCAAATAGCCCATATGAGTGTATTTCAAGTACTTAGCTTAGAGCTCTAAGTTCTGAGCAACAGAGACCTACTGCACCAGATTTTACTGTTGGTTTTGCCAGGGCCTTAATGGCTGCTTGGCTGTCTACGTAAATGGAAATATCCTCCGGTGATAGTTCCGATATTCTGGCTCTTTCGGTGGCTATAAGTATTGCTAGAATTTGGGCTTGGAAGATACTGGCGGAGTTTAGCAGTTTTCTGCTTGCTAGAATACTGTAATGTTTTCGCCTGGGGTTCGTTGAATAAAACTCAATTTCACTTTTATAATTAAACAATGAAACACTATATTTATTAAGCAAAACTTGTTTAAATTCAAATCACACTGTTATTCAACTTTACTACTTAGAATTCAACACTTTATTTCAATTCAATCACCTTTCACTTTATAACCGATTTTCCCAAGTCAACGCTTAAAATATAACTGTCCCGTACGAGCCTGCCACCCGTGTATATATACAAAATTAAGCACCTTCTAGTACGTTCCATATTTCCCCTTTGGTAATTTTCCATTGGTACTACTCCGCCTGAATTCCAAGGAAGGGAAATCGAAATTCGAACTTCGAATATGACAGCTGCTGTCAGATGACTCGAATGACAGTTGGGTATGTTCGTTTAGTGAATCGGGCGGGTGCGTTTGTAGAGTGAATCGATGGGTGCATTCAGCGACTCCTGCGTGTTGTTTTATTTCTTGTCGCCACATAACAATACCTATAGTTTCTCAAAGCATACGTGCTTCAGTACCCTGCTTGATTTAGAGCTGTCTGTGTAGAATGCTATCCCACAGTGGATTACAACCAGCCTCCAGTCTTCTCTTCTAGGAATTCGAATGGTGTACTCTTGATTGAAGTCATAATAAAGGTGTTGGGTGGTCTGTTATATCAGCGCATGTGTGCATGAGGTGCATGATTAAGCTGTGTTCTGTGGAAGTTATTCTCCAATTTTCTGTCCCGTGAAGTCTTATTGCACTTTTTGCAGCGCTTTCTTTAATGAAGAGATCAATGGGCGTTAGTTTAGGATTGTCTCGGTCTTTGGACCTTAGTCAATGAATTAAGATTTTTCTTTTTGGCTATGCTGGGGTGCCGTGGCGTAGTGGTTAGTGTGTGTGCCTACTACGCCGGAGGTCTGGGTTCGAATTCTGCCATCGTCACCTGAAAAAAAAGACTTGTTCTTTTTCACGGTCCCCACCTCCACGAGGGTCTGATAAGCCCTCCGAGAGTATCATTTGTCTTGAAAAACTTCTCAAAGTGCCGTTCGGATTCGGCAAAAAATTGTAGGTCCCCTTGTATGTAAAGATATTAACACACCAGCATACATTGTTGAGAAGTTGGCCCCGATTCACCTCGAGCTGTTGCGCCACTCTATTTATTTATTTTATTTTTTGGTTATGGCTGGCCACCAGACACAGCATCCATACGTGAGTTCTTACTATAGCTGTGAAGAGAAAATTTTTTATATGTACTTCCTTGCGAAAAAGGGAGTCAAAATCCTTTAAAGCCGCGAAGCGGGCCACCCAAACACTGCTGTTACCAAAAGCAAAATTTTTTTTTCAGTGAAACTTGTCAAATTTCCATTGCATATTCTCAGGCAGAAATTTCAAGTCTAAGGTGAGCTTCTTTGTATGGAAAAATTCAAACTTTGAATAGCTATAACTTTTTAACTAAACGAGACCGACAATTTTTGATAACATATTCGTAATAAGGACACTTAAATACATATTTAAGCATAAAAATAACAAAGAATTTCCACTTGGACTTACGGTAAATTTGTTCACACTCAGAAAATACGCGACTTCCTACACCATATTCCGTCTTTTGGGATCCGTCTGTGTAAAATTGTATGCCGTTACCAAAGCGTATATTGCCACCGTCCACAGCACAGGTCACTTTTCGGAATCAGGGCTTCAAAGTTTTTCTCTGGGAAGTATGAATGAAAGTATACTTCCTGAAAGTATGAAAGTATTATAGACCTAAGCTCCGATTGCTTCGTAGCCTAGTTTTAAATAACTTACTTAACCTCACTGGAACTGTGAACGCCGCCGTTTACTCCATCTGAAGAATTTTAGATCAATGCACTCCATCACTACGCCGCCCGGAGCTTTCTTAATTTTCGTTTTGTAGGTTATACCCAAATCTTTCCAAAGGGATATGGAGCAAATTCCTAGTTGAGATTGTACACCCGGTGTTCACCGCCGCCGGGAGGTGAGACTAGAAGTTGATAGACAGAGGTTGTTATAAAAAGCCTGTGATAACCATGGTTGTAACCTTTAGTGCACGTTTCTACGTTTTGACCAAATCTACAACGTTCTGCGAGCTGTTGTATTCATGCTCAATACGATCCGTCGCTTTTAAGGTGCTGAGCCCACGTAAAATAGCGTCGTTGTTGTGGTAATAATTTCTTCTCCGCGGCGTAGTTCCGGTTTTATAACGAAACGCATGTCACGCACAAGTAACTAACCTATTCGGACCCAAGCCTTTGAAAACCTCCCTATGCTTCTTGCGAGCTAAACTCGCATCATTTTATCAATTTATCGCCAAGGTTCGGTTGATTCGAATTGAAACTCTGACGTCTAAAGTTGTAAATCCAATGAGTTTTGACTGCGATTTCGTCAAGCATAAAACTATTTTCATATCTTTCATTTATCTTTTCTGCTTAGTTTCAAGGAGCACTCAAGCTTCGTGCATACAAGTAATATCCAAACCGGTGGGCTATTAATCCAATCGAAAGCTTTTATGAAAATTAATATTTTGATAATATTATTCCGACGACACCCCGGCCGGCTTCTATTGAATTAATTACGCTGATTTTACAAATGTCAATGAACCTCAGCTAGTGTTGTTCGTGCTTAATATACCTTAATTAATATTGAACTTGGCCAAGCCTTATACCTTCTACATCGATTTTAATGGGAACAAGGATTGGCTCACATTGACCTTTAAGAATTTTAATTTTCGTCTTCGCAAATTTGTTTTAACACTTGTTTATATGCTTATTTCCACCCAAGAAAGATGATTTTAATAAGTGTTAACCTTTTTGAACGTAAAATTGACATGCGAGAACTTGGCCTCATGGAAGGCAACTCACCGGGTCATCGGCCACGTGTGCATGTGGACTTAAGCTTAGCTTTCTTCGAGGGATAATAAAAGCAGTAACAAGACGAATTTATGTAATGGTGTCCTTTAGTTTCTCCTTGAAGGTTCAACAGTCTTATCGAGTCCTATACTAGACGAAAAAAGGTGCAATAAATGTTTCTTGTTTGCCAAAAAGGCTCTTGTGTGAAGCACTCTTTTTGAATAAACCGAAAAACACTAAAGGATAAAAAACTTTGCGACTGTTTTTCAAGGAGTCAATTGACTTTTTAAATAAGAGGGGAAATTAATCAGGCATTTCAATACTAAATATTGAAGGTCTTGATTAATTTATGCTCAGAAAAGGTGATATTGTGCAAAGAGTGCTGTTTGGTTCGATGGTTTGGTCACTTTGTTTTTGCAAGAATCCTGAAAGTCTTTTAAGCTGCTGCTAGTGTCAGGGTAAGCTGAGTGATTGTCCAAAATATCTCTCGGAAAGACTTTAAATTGGTGGTGGATGACTGTGGAAAATTAAACACCTTTTTAAGCATCCATCTCCCGTGACTTTGAAATATATGTCACGAGAAATTTTTAATGGAGATTCACTTAAGCATCCTTCCTCCACGACCTGATGATGCCCTCAATTTTATTATTTTTAAATCGCTTGCATTGATGCCAATCTCTTTACTTTCATACAGCATCTATATATAGTCTCCTTGAACGCATTTGTGATTGCTTTATGGGGATAGAAGACTTGGGGCATAATGCGATTCCTGTCAAAGTTGACCAATACCAAGGGTATAGAATCCGTCTTTAGTCAAACAGCGCAAAGGACCTTTCTAACTTCCATTCAATGTTTACATTCCTACAGATGTTTATATGTAAAATGGTTCCAAAATTGGACCCCTAAGCGATATATGACCCACATGGAACAGTTCCCAATCGATTCTCGCATAACCATAGGTCTAAAGAGAATGTCCTTGTGAATCGATAATATTGCCTCTAACCCGCATTATAATATCGCAAACAATCCTTATTCCGTATAAGAAAACACTTTTCACTATGAAACAAATATCCTCGAGTAAAAAATTGAAATGCAAATGGACATGCAGCAATCAGGATACGAACCTAAGTGTGCTCACAGGAAACAAAAGTAAAATCACAAAGGAACAAAATACCAAATGGCACAATATACATAAATTCGGTCTTTTATACTTTTTATATCAATAAAAAAATATGTTATCTTCGATTCTGGATATACATATAAGCGTATATATGTAGTATAGGATATGTGCGGCAACAACAATAACAGCGAGAAGAAAAACAAACACAGCACACCGGGTGCGAATAATAAGGGTTCAGGTTCAGAAGCTAAAGGTCCTTGAGAGCATATGAAAATAATTTAAATGTAAAATTATGGATATGAGTTCAAAGCATAACCTGGTGGGTAACATAACGCTTTCATAACCACCTTTGACTTTCGACATCAAATTTAAAACTGTGTTAACTGAAGGCGGTAGCTATGAAAGATTGAAATTTCGGATTAATGGAGGCAAAGTGCAGAGCATCGGTGTTTTTGAGGGGCATTTTTGACGAATAAATGAAACAGCGAATGGGAGAGGGAGGTTTTTGTTTTTTTTATTATGATGAAGGCATAATTATTGGGTGGCTCCTTGGAAGCAGCATCTTAAATTGATCACGAATCAAATCGAACGCCGACGAGGGTGAATTGCTTCAAGGCTCAAGACCAAAAAAAAATTAACTCATAAAAACTACACTGAAGTTGATTAGTTTTATTCGATTAAAGTTGTTTTTAAACTACGAAAACAATAATCCTTTCCAATTTGAGGAGTTCAAATTTAAGTCTTGAATTTACTAATGAAATAATTGAAAATTCCAAAAAAGTTTGACTGGAGATATGGATAAGCTATTAAATGGGATGAGTGTAAAAAATTGGACACCCGATATAAGCCCATATACTTGGCATAGGAACGTTTAAACCGCAAGCTTACCTGTCAGCCTAGATGAAGTTAAAGAAGCTGTGTCTAAGGTTCAGAGTTACAAAGCGGCCGGAGCTGACGGCTTTCTGCCGAATTTTTTAAAACCGATAGCGATGATATGGTTAAGAGTATGCACCAGCTTATCTGTAAGATGTGAACGGCCGGAGAAAAGCATGCCTATGAGTGGAACATAAGACTTGTTAACAGAGGCCTTTGCATCGCATATATGATCTATAGGATGGCAACACTTAGTGCTCTTCAATGTGTGAGTCCTCGCGCCATCTACCATCTCATCCAGTTAAACTCATACGCAGCTGATGTTAACAAACTTTCTGTGCAGCTGATGATTTTCTGTCTAGACATCGTTCTTCATTCCATTTTTATTCTCGATTTGACCAGACGTGTTTTACAACACACGCATTCAGTTTTAAGAAATCATTTCTTCTATGTTCACTTTATTTCAAATGATCTTTTTATTTACCGCGTAACTCTGACATGATCTCTTCTGCTGTATATTTTCAGCAGACAAATAGCTGCTATCACGGCTACTCGCCTCAAAGCAACCTCTGTGTGGACCTATAGTGAGATAGGTCATTCCGCTATTGTGAACACATACAGATCCCCTTTTAGAAACATAGACTTCACTATACCCCAGTTACAATTTGACTAGAACTTCCAGACAATTATCCCCCCAAGGTCTTCTTGGGATGACTGTGTGCCTCTGGAATGCGAATCGATACACTTCCACTCAGATGGATCAAAGACAGTTGGGGTAAGTGGGGGTGTATTCTCAGAAAAACTAGCTCCTAGTCTCTCTTTCCGTCTTCCGGATCATTGTAGTGTTTTCCAAGCTGAAATCATGGCGATTAAGGAAGCCTTGTCCTGGCTTAAGAATAACGTTATATCCGCCAAAGATATACGTATTTTTTCTGACAGCCAGGCGGCCATCAAGTGCCTGGAATCACTCTCTAAAAACTCTAAAGTAGCATTAGACTGCCGTTCGTCTCTAAAGGTGTCTAAAGAACTCAGGGCATAGTGACATTCCAGGCAACTTTAAGGGTGACGAACTCTCCAAACTTGGAACTACTCTCTCAATTTCGCCTGATAAAGGCTCCTTAAGGCATTCCAATTTCGACATGCAAACTCATGATAAAACTGGATGCAATAGAAAGAACAAATCACAGATGGACAAGTGGTAGTACCTGTCCAGTAACGAAACAGATTTGGCCTAAGCTAGATCTTAAACGCTCTAGGAGTTTGATAGCTCTTAATAGATCGCACATGGGTGCTATGATCGGTGTTATTACAGTTCACTGTCTGATAGGCAAGCACGCGACAATGGCTTGGTGTCTTTACTAACGATTTTGCTAGAGCTGCATGGATGAGGAGGATAAGGAGACCACTCTCCATCTTCTCTGCACATGCCCCGCTCTCTCTAATAGCCGATATCTTCACCTTGGAGCTTTCTTCTATAATGATCTTATTACGACTGACCCAAAACGTCTCTTACGCTTCATTAGTAGCTCGAAATGGTTCAACGAGTTGGAAATTTTTGCAGATCCACGTGGTATCACAATGGACCTACATAGGTCTAGTGAGTTGGGTTCTTCGAACCCGACAGCCACTTCAACCTAACCTAACCTACGGTAAACTTATGCCAAATTCAGAATAGATTCCATCAGCTCAACAGCTGTGTCTGTCATGCTTATACAGGCGATGGCTCGTTTTATCCACTTTTCTTTTTGTGCATTTTTGGAAGATTGTAAGAGTTCCTCTGCAATTTCGGTGTCAACACTCTCCTGAAATTCGGCTTTATGCCGGTCTACATCAGAGCTCCAACCAGGGACATATTCTTTTCGATATCCGCATGGTGCACGAAGCACAGATCTGGATTGTAAGTATGTTATCGCCTTTCCATCGTCTAGAGTGAAAGTTTCCATTGTCTTTGACATCAAAAATAAGTGTCAGATTGTTTATGTCAGCCCCGTCTGCCAATTTTGCGACGATATCGTCATTCGAGTGATACCTTCAGAGAGTATTGTGACTGTTTAAGTCGCTGGCATATAAGGCGGGGTGCTCGTATACTGGAAATATCTCTACAGGCCAGGAGGTATTGGGAGGTTTTTGTTAGCGATCTTAGGGTCACCAAATATTATCACTACGATGAAGCCGTTCTCGCTTTCCATAGTTTGAATCAGGCTCACATATTCGACTGAGGAACTGACATAAATGTTGCTGCCGTATGCATGATGATAGAGTGCACCTATTAAGAAGAAACCGCTTATTTTACCTCAAGATGCTAGAGTTCACTCATCTATGAGTTTCTCGCAGTAGCAGCACATCAATGTTGTTTTCTTCCAATATCTTGTGTAAGTGGTCATACCTTGCTCTGCTGATGCCTGTGATGGTAAGTTGACAAATACGGATAGAGGGTCCTGCATCTCTAGTCCAGGAGCGATGAGAAGTGCCTTGTGTGTGAGAATGCAAATGAACGCCTGCTGGTTGCCGGGAGTTCCAGTTAGCATTGAAAAAGTTAGGCATGGGTGCAATCCGAAGAGCTTGTTAATTCTTCGCACGCCAGGCGATACTCAAGAGGTTTGTGCTTTTGTTAAACAAAATTGATAAAATATTATTAACTTAGGAGTTATATATGCATTTTTCTGGTACTACTGTTTCAGAAAACAAACTTTAAATAATTTAAAATGTATCAAGGAAACCTTATAATATTGTAATGTTTTCGGCCTGGGGTTCGTCGAATAAAACTCAATTTCACTTTTATAAATTCTCAATGAAAAACTTTATTTATCAAACAAATTTATTTAAATTCAATTCACACTGTTATTCCACTTAGAATTCAACACTTTATTTCAATTCAATCACTTTTTCCTTTATTACCGATTTTCCCGATTCAACGTTTAAAATATCACTGGTCTGTACGAGGCTTTCACCCGTGTATTTATACAAAATTAAGCACCTTCTAGTTCGTTCCATACTTCCCCTTTGGTAATTTTCCATTGGTACTCCTTCGCTGAATTCCAAGGAGGGGAAATCAAAATTCGAACTTCGAATATGACAGCTGCTGTCAGATGACTGGAATGAGAGTTGGGTATGTTCGTTTTGTGAATCGTTGGGTGCATTCAGCAACTCTTACGTGTTGTTTTATTTCTTGTAGCCACATATTATTGCCTCCCGCTTAGTTTTGTTCGTCCCGAACAAGTACGTCATCATTGCTTCCGTGGTAGCGATGTAGGCGATCAACATGGACAACTTTCATCCTCGCTCTGGGTCCTCTTTGGATTCGGAATACGACATCATTGATTCGCGTTACAACTTGGTAGGGACCTTCTCAGTCCTTCTGAAGCTTTGGCGATCTTCCCTTTTTACGATGTGGGTTATAGAGCCATATCAGATCTCCCTCATTGAACTCGGGTGTCGTTGCTCGCGCATCGTATCTCGTCTTCATGCGGTCGCTTGCAACTTTTATATTGCTTCTGGTTCTCTGGTGGATGTCATTAATCCTTTCTCTAAGGTCAACCACGTAGTATTCTTCGCATGTTGGGTCTTCAGTGGGAAATCCGAATTTAAGCTCACTGGGTAGCCTGGCAGTTCGTCAAAATAAAACTTCAGATGGAGTGTACCCAGTTGTGCTGTGAATAGCGTTTCGGTAGGCCATGAGGAAAAAAGGTTTTCGCCGATCCCAATCCCGTTGATTCTCGTCCACTACTTTGGACAGATGTTCTTTTAGTGCCTTGTTGAAGCGTTCCACCATTCCATCTGTAGTCCGATTGCAGCGCATACTTCCTGGAATATCTTCGACTCGAAGTTTCTGCCTTGGTCGGAATGTAATTCCATTCGGTTGTGCACACCGAACCTGCACACCCAGTGGTCCACTATCTGGTCGACAACGGTTTTCGCTTCTTGATTTGGGATCGCAAATGCCTCGGGCCACTTGCTGAAGTAATCGGCAATAACCAGGATATAACGATTACCGCTTTCAGTTTCCGGAAACGGTCCTGCGATGTCGACGGCGATCCTTTCAAAGGGAGCACCCACATTGTACTGGTGCATTTTACCCCTGGTTTTGACTTTGGGTCCCTTAATTCCTTTTTTTTTTGCATGGTCGATATCATCTCGTCGGCGGCCTCGTCCTGTTTAGCCAATGGAAGTCGTCTGGCAGATTGGCAGATTGGTCTAGCATCTCCGGTGTCTATGCGGTGTTGTACTAAGTGTATTCAAACATAGTCTCCATCCTGTGAGGCAAGTATATATAAAATAAATATATCAACAAACTCGCCAATGAGATTTTCCGCTATGGTTTGCTGCACCTAATTTAGCTCACAGTCTCCGAGTATAGTCTTACATACCTCGGCCAATTTTGATGGAGAGACAGGACTTGCAGGCTCATTCTCAGCTTTTGTCGAAATGGCTGCAACGAGCACACATCTTCCGATCACCTCTCCTTGTCTGAGCTTAACGGTGCGCTTATTTGGGTTCATCAGTCTTACCGGCACCATGTTGTTCTTGGGCTCTGCAAGAATTTTTCCCACGACGTAACTTTTAAATTCACTTTTGTTATCTGGCTCGATGAGATAGAATCGGTGGTTCCCAGGATCACCCTCCAAACGTGTCCAAAGAACTGTCTGTGAAGAGGCACGCAGAACTTCATCGCTTTCCAGTATTGCTCGAAGATTCACAGCGTTGTCGTTTCCGTATACCATAGGGATCTCGACGGTTCGATACCTTGGCACCTGCATTCGAAGGTCAAGAATTACCTCGTGTGCCTTCATGAAGTCCACTCCAATGATGCATTCGTCGCATATGTCGGCTACCAAGAATGCATGAGTGGGTCAATCCTTCTAGTTGTATCTTTAGCTGCACCTCCCCGTATACTTTGGCCGCTTCTCCTGTAGCTGTCTTCAGACTGTAGCAGCTGGTGTTATGTAGCCAGGACATCTGAACAAGGTCACTTCGGATGATGGAGGCCGCGGCACCTGTGTCAATAGTGGCCACACATTTTCTGTTGGCGATGATTGCCTCTACTGTCAGACTCTGGTTGCTGCGTTTTGTTTGGGAGACTTGGATGATGGTCCTGCGGGCGTCGACTCCATCAACCAACTTCTGCCCCGACATCTTGCCAGATGCTTCTTCATTCTGTCTCCTTCTAGCGCAATGTGGGCAGCTCGCTTGTATAGCTGAGGCTCGGCACTGTCGCTGTAGGTGCCCCGGTTTGTTACAATTCCAGCATCTCATTAGTCCCCGAGTCGTGTTTGTGTTTGGCCTTTCGATGTCGATGCGTTGACATGAGCACTCCAGCTAGAGCAGCAACTCGGAAGTCTGGACGATAAACTCGAAATGAAGCTCAATGCCCAAAGTTCGATTTTTAAAGATCAAATCGAGGCAATAGATCACAAGTTCGAAGCGAAATTCAATAAAGTAGTATCTCAAGTGGAAAAAAAGGATCAACAGTACGAAGAGCCAGCTAAAGAGCTCGACTACGTCAAGAAGCAGAAAGTTCGGGAATATTCAATCGACAGTCCACGAAGTAAAGAAATGCAGCCGCCTGTGTTCGATGGTCAGACATCATGGCCGATTTACAAGAGGCGGTTCGAGCCCGCCGCGTTGACGAACAACTGGGACAACGAAGATAAGTCGATTGCTCTTACACTTGCGCTCAGGGGAACAGCTGCCGAATTGCTGCGAACCATTCCTGAAGAAAAACAGAAGGATTATGATGCCAAGGTGAAGGCCATCGAGATGAGGTTTGGCGACGACCACATGCAGCAAGTTTACCGGGTCCAGTTGCGCCGAAGAGTTCAGACAAGGGGTGAGACGCTTCAACAGTTGCAAGCCGACATGGAGCGATTGGCGAATTTGTCCTATCCCAATGCCAGCAGGGAAATTATAAACGAGTTGGCAACCGATGCGTTTACTAATGCCATTGCGGATGGAAAGCTACAAACGGCTGTAAGAATGGCAGGTAAGACGACACTGGCCGAAGCACTTGGATTTGCCCTGACAATGGAAGCAGCCAACCAAGCTTCGCAAGATTGTCATCGCATAAGGGAAATGCTCTAGATCTGGAGCATTCTTTTGTTCATTAAATTTGCTTTCGAGAACGTTCTTTTGTTCTCCGAATTTTTCCAAAAGGAACTTCATGAAAGTGCAACTTCATGGCAGTACTTACTGTGCTTTCCTTCTCTTGATCATCGAAAAGCATTGTATCGGGGTTTCCACCTTCCTCGGTGATGGCATCCTGAAGTCGGAGCAATAATTCCTTTTTAATTCCCGAGGTCTGGAGGTTTCTTTTACCCAATTCTGCTTTCAACTCGGATGTGGTCAATCTAGAAAATTCCTCGCGAATAAGTTAGCGACACTGTTTTTGTAAATTTGTTAGTTATAACTTTTTCGCATTAGTTTAAATATATCCGGAATATTCCACAATCAAATTTGTATGAGTCACCGACACTGTTCACACACACGATATCTCTGGAAATTTCCACTGCAAAAATAAATCGTTTTAGTCACCGACGCTATTAACGCGCACTTTTTCTAGAAATCTCCACTTAAAACTGTTTGACACACTAACACTGTTCCGAAAAATTCCACTGTAGAATTTACCCGCACAATTATGAGTTTTATCCCCAATTTCTGACACCAATGTAATATTTTCGGCCTGGGGTTCGTCGAATAAAACTCAATTTCACTTCTATAATTTCACAATGAAACACTTAATTTATCACACAAACTTATTTAAATTCAATTCACACTGTTATTCAACTTTACTACTTAGAATTCAACACTTTATTTCAAATCAATCACTTTTCACTTTATATCCGATTTTCACAAGTCAACGTTTAAAATATAACTGTCCCGTACGAGCCTGCCACCCGTATATTTATACAAAATTAAGCACCTTCTAGTACGTTCCATACTTCCCTTCCCATTGGTACTCCTCCGCTAAATTCCAAGGAGGGGAAATCGGAATTCAAACTTCGAATATGACAGCTGCGTCAGATGACTGGAATGACAGTTGGGTATGTTCGTTTTGTGAATCGTTGGGTGCATTCAGTGACTCCTGCGTGTTGTTTTATTTCTTGTCGCCACATAACAATATTTCAGACCCGCTATTGAATTCCAGAAAATGGGCAATGTCTGAGATTCTGTTTCGAGAAGATTGATATATTTTAAAACTTTTTGGAGCAAGAGGGATGAACAAACGCCCTTGATGAAGGACAGGCTTGGACGGGAGAGCTGCTTTTGAATTGTGAAAACTGGAAGATAAAGTAAAAAGTGATCGAATTGAAATACTTCTTCTATTATGGGCACCGTAATTCATTAAAAATTAATAATTAATGGTATTTGAACTTTAACAAGTTGTGCTTGACAAATTGTCTAATAATTCTAAAAATTAAATTAAGTTTTATTCTACCCAGGCAAAAATATTACACTATAGTGGTTCCTACTACAGAGACAACTCTGTCCGTATGCCATATAATAGTAAAGTTAAAATTTTAAATTGAGTTAAAAATTGACACAATAATAATGATGAATGCATGTAGAGATTTTTGCACCACATCATGTTGTCACTGCAATTATGGTTTTCACTGCGACTGTGTGATGGTATGTTGCTTGCAACCCGTATAAGTTTTTGGATATTTTTGCCCATATTTTCCGCTTTATTTATGATATTTTACGTGGAGTATTTCGAAACTTTTGTGGCTTAACCCGCAGCGCTTATTGATTTGTCCCACACTTCAACACTCATTTCAAAATTATCGTATTAATATTAAGGACAATCAAACATACCATTATCCCATCCATCCATTATTTCCTGAGTTGAAATGCCACACCAACACTTACAAAATTAATTACGGTACGATTGACCACAATAACAGCACATCACAGTTAATTAAATCTGAAACTGTATGTCACATAACCACAGAGGGGTTCTGATGCTCAAATTTATAATATGGATACCGGATATCCATAAATATAAAATGTTTACTCTATGAAATAAATTACAAATTTTCAAAATTAATATAAATGCCTATATAGCATGCATTATTCTTAATTGCTTTTCCATAATACATGTATGCTTTTCTAATCCTTGCAGTTTGGAATATGCTGACCACTGGTAAAGGCTCAACAACAAACGTCTGTGCGAACGAAAGCCGAAATGCGTTTGTCTCAATTTTTAATTAAACACTTGAATAGTGCTCTTAAACAATCCGGATTTCCGTGTTCATTACGATGCTGTATAATAATTTAAGAAAATGGAACAATCGGAAAGGAAGGCATCATTTGGATACATGATAAGGTAAGCTTTGTTTTTTAAATGCATTTAAAAATAAATCTATTCGTTTGTATGTAAAATAAAAGTGACGAAACGGTCTTATGCGTCAGCAGAATTTTTGCAAACTGTGCGGCATAGATTTCCATAATCCGTATAAATGGTGTAGCGGAAGAGAAAAAAATAAAAATGGAAAATTTTAAAAGCATACGTTTTGGGGATGAGAAATTCTCATGTAGGCACATAATGCTAATGTGGCGTTTTCATTTGGAAATGGGAGAATCCATCACGAGCATCACGTCTCTTCTGCACCCAGATGCGTGGGAGTAAATTCATCTGAGCACAAGCGCTGTTTACATTCAGACTATCGAAAGGCCTGAAACTATTTTAAATATTATGTTGAAATACACGTATAATGCTCAATGACCACAAAAGGATTTACTGACTCGAAAAAAGTCTCCTTCTGAAGTCGCTACTGAAATTTTTTGGCAAAATATTGACGGATGCGGCTTCTGTCAAAACTTACGAAATTCGAGTTCGAAAAAAACTGTGACAGGTAAGAAGCACTGTCACTGGTATCTCTCTGTCTGGTATCTGGCCCAGGGATTTTATCCTTTTGTAGTTCAGAGCCCCACAGGATTGCAGAATGTGTTCTGGAGTTTCACCAACCTCATCAACCCCTCTGCAGAAGGCCCCATTTTAATCCTGTAAGGACACGTTATTTTTACTAAGACCGATGTAAGATTGCAGTTTCCTAGAAGCTTCTTAGCTTGCCTCAGGTCTTGAAGGCTTTTCCTGGTCTTAACTCGGTTTAATTTCTCCGTTTTTATGAATTCTTCCCTAAGTGTGTGTTCCCCTATTATGCAAAAAGGTTCAGGTCCTATAAAGGATTGTGCTGCTCCTTGTCTTGCCAAAGAGTCCGCAGCTTCGTTTCCCTCTATTCCAACATGACCAGGTACCCAATAAAGAGTCACTTTATTGACCCTGACTTGATATTAAGCCTGTGCAGGCAGCTGACTTTCGATCTGACTATGTGGCGCATTGATAGCTCCCTAAGTGTCTGACATTATTGCTATGTTGCAATTCCAGTAATTTCTACACACATCTATCTATTGCAAATATTTCCGCTTGGAAGATGCTGGTATATTTGCTCATGGATTCAGAGCATTTGGTTCTTGACCAAAATACTCCTGCACCAGTTCCATTATCAGTTTTTGACCCATCTGTATACCATTTGATGGTACTGTTGCTGAGTCTATATGTAGTAGATTCACTACTCCAGCTCTTTTTAGAGCTGAGCTTCACGAGAAAGTTCTTCTCGAAGCTAAACTTCCTTAAACTGTCATCCTGAGGGATAGAGTTTTCCAAGAAGTGCGTCAAATTACCTAATAATTATGATCCAATGCACCTCTCTTTTCCGATCCTCTCTTATGCCAACCTCAAGATCGTTTTCCTTGCCGTTTCCTCAACCACGATGTGTAATGGGGTTAATTCCAATAGCACTTCCATGACTGCGGTGGGACTTCTTCGCATAGCCCCAGTTATGCAGAGGCACGCCAGTCTTTGCGCTCTATTAAGGTATTCCCTCGTTGTGCTAAGACTAGTTCGTTTTGCTCATGCTATTGATCCATAAGTGATCATTGGTCTCACTTTGGCAGTGTACATCCATCTCATGGTGTTTGGGCTGCATCCCGAAGACTTACCTACCCGCTCCTGTATATCATAAGAGCACGGGTAGCCTTTTTGGAGATCTCTTTTGTATGTATCTTCCAGGGGGGGTTTGCTGTCTTGGACGAACCAGTGTCGTGCCCGATAGTCTTACAGGTTTCATTTGTATATTCCTTTTCCTGTTGAATGGTTCTATAGTTGCTTTGGCCGGGTTGAGACTGAGCTTAGCTGTGTTGCACCATTCTTAGACTGCCTTGAGTGATCTTTGAATAATTTCACAAAGCGTTCCTTAAAACTTTCCCCTGGCAATCAATACTTTGTCATCGGCATATGCCTGATAGTTAATGCCTAGGTTAGTTAATGTATAAAGTAGTTCATCAACAACTAGGCCTTACATTAGGGGTGACAACCCTTGTGGGCACTCTTTTGTTGTGCTGAACTTGATAATTTCCTGTGATGTGTGCGTCATCACTGATCTTGTGCTCAGCAGCACATGCACCAAATTGAAACTGTGCTATTTACTCCGTTCCTTTTAAGGGCTTGCCTAATGGCTTCGTGTGACGTGTTGTGAATTCCCCTTCGACATCTAGGAAGGCACAGATTACTGTCTCTTTGGTGTCTAGACTAGAGCACTTTGAATAATTTCCGTCAGCTGATATAGAGCGGTCTCGGTTGATCTGTCCGCCTTGTATGCATACTGGCAGTGGTGAAGAGGGAAGTTGTACCCTTGTACTTCTTGTCTGATGTAGTTGTCCAGAGGTTTTTCCATTGTTTTCAGAAGAAAGGATGCTAAGCTGATCGGTCTATAGGACTTCAATTGCGTTGGGTCTTTTTTAACCACCTTTGGGAAAATACAATCTTTGCCCGTCTCCACTGGTTCGGTATATATCCCAGTCCACACCGTGTGACTTTTAAGGTTGAAAGGAGCTTATTGCCCGTTTTAATAGGCGTCTAGAGCAAATGGCTTTCGCCACACAGTTTACTTTTGCTTCCAATCATGAACTAATAAAAAATTTGTGCACATGCTCCTTACCTAACCACTGCCAGCCACTGCAGCCCCCAAAAACTAGTTTCTTCTTATTTCTGAGTTGAGCAGAAGCGGAGGGGAGACCCGAAGGGACTGGTTGGTTTCATTCGGTGAGATTTCCACGATCGTAGTCAAAGAGCCTGTGGTGGGTGGATTTTAGCAATATCCAGCACCACGACCGCCGGGAGTGCAAAGATCTTGGAGGTTCTCCATTCATTAATGTTTTTTGGAATGGGTAAGAGAGAATGAAAGGGATGAGATAAATAAGTTGAAGGAGTTGATTTCGGGGTTTGGAGTTGCATCCCGAAAAATCCGCACCATCGGTATCGTCACATCATTCACCCTACCTAAGTACCCCTGCAAGCAAGAAGCCTTAATAATACTTACTTACTTAAGGTGGCGCTAAAGTCCGGGGTGGACCTGGGCCTCAGCCAACAAGCTTCGCCAGCCAGCTCTGTCTCTAGCTAGCCATCTACAGTTTCGCACGCAAAGTTGGCTGAAGGGGACCTTCCACTTGCGTTTGCCACCTGAGTCTCGGTGCTCCTCTACCGCGCCGTCCCTGCGGTGTGGATTCGAAGATTTTCCGGGCCGGGGCGTTGGTGTCCATCCGCTCTAGATGACCCAGCCATCGTAGACGTTGTGTTTTGACTCTTTTGGCTAGGTCGGTATCGCTGTACAGCCCGTACAGTTCGATGTTATATCTCCTCCTCCACTCTCTGTCTATGAAGACGGGACCGTAAATCGTCCGAAGAATTTTCCTCTCGAAGCAGCCTGAAGTGTTTTCATCCGCCTTTGACAGGATCCATGCTTCTGCACCGTAAAGCAGGACTTGGATGATGAGGGTCTTATACATGGACACTTTAGTTGCTCGAGAGAGGGCTTTGCTACTCAATTGCCTGAATTGATAGCGAAACCCAGGTAGACAAAGTCCCTAACTACCTCAAAGTTATAGCTGTCGATGGTGATGTCTTTTGCAAGACGTCGGTGTTGGGTGTCTTTTCCTGATGACAGCATATACTTGGTTTTGCCCTCATGGACTGCTAAACCCATATTCGCCGCTTCCGTCCCAATATTCACGAAGGCTTCACTTACATCACGCTTTGTTCTACCGATTATGTCAATGTCGCCTGCGTATGCGAGTAGTTGAACGGACTTTTGAAAGATTGTATCTCTGGTGTTGGCGCGAGGATTTTGCACAATTCTCTCAAGTATGATGTTAAAGAAGTCGCATGACAGCGCGTCGCGTCGCATTGTCTCAATCCTTTTTTGACATCAAAAGGGTCGGTGAGGTCTTTGCCGACCTTGACGGAACAGCGTGAATTTTCCATCGTCATCCTGCACAGACTGACGAGTTTGGCAGGGATGCCAAAACTAGAGATTGCGTTATAACGCTCGTCTCTATAGATGCTGTCATACGCGGCCTTGAAATCGATGAAGAGGTGGTGTGTATCGATTTGGAATTCCTGTGTTTTCTCCAAAATGTGCCGCAGTGTGAATATTTGATCGATGGTGGACTTTCCTGGCTTAAAGCCACACTGATATGTGCCTATCAGATTGTTGACGAACGGCTTCAGGCGTTCACACAGTACAGCAGAAAAGATCTTGTATGCGATGTTAAGAAGACTCATGCCTCTGTAGTTGGCACAACTCAGAGGGTCTCTTAGACACAGCTACTTTCACCTCTTCCAGGTCGGGTGGGCGGTATCGTTCGTATGTTTCGTCGGTAACGTCTTCGCCCGGGTTGAATGGTTCATTCTGCCTGAAAGCGGTATTTGGTTCCTCCTCGCCGTTATACAGTCTGCAGAAATGGTCTTTCCAAATCCTCAGCACCGACTGCAATTCTACAACGATGTTCCCTTGATGGTCCGGCTTCAGTTCGAAGTTTATACCCTTGGCAGGACCTTTTGATCCTTTGGTAAAACTTTCTAACCTCATTCTAACCTGTTGTAACATCTCTCTATCTTTTCAACCGCGCGCTTCTCGTGCTCTCTCTTTTTCTTTCGGAGAAGCCGGTGTTCCTCTCTCCTCCTCTGCTCGTAGAGCTCGCGAGCAGCTCTAGTCCTTCTGTGCAGCGCCGCTTTGTATGCTTCCTGTTTAGCTGCATGTGCTTGCCGGCATTCATCGTCAAACCAGGGGTTTCGTTGTGGTGGCCGTGTGAAACCCAGCACTTCAGAGGCGGCGTCTCTGATGGCATTTCGGCAATGTTGCCACTGGCTAACAATACTTGATGCTGGCTGCATAAGACTTCGTAGAAGGTTTTGAGAGACTCTTAGATGAGGGAACTGTGTACCCTTCTTCACTCGCCCTTCTACACTCGCCCCGCAGCAAAGTCGATCAGCCTGAATCCGTTATCGGAGGTCGTGTCGTGCAGGCTATGCTTTCCGACAGTACGACCAAAGATGCCCTCCCTTCCTAGCTTGGCATTAAAATCGCCTAGGACAATCTTAATGTCGTAGCTAGGGCATTGCTCATAAGTTTTGTCCAGGAGCTCGTAGAACATATCTTTGGTCTCGTCATCTTTCTCCTCTGTGGGGGCATGTGCGCATATCAGGCTAATGTTGGCGAATTTAGCCTTGATGCGGATCGTCGCGAGGCTCTCGCTTACAGGGTTGAAGCTCAAGACTTTTTGCCTAAGTCTGCCTCCAACAACGAAACCACATCCAAATAGGCGCTGCCTTTGATGCCGATAGCAGTCGTCAACAGTAGATCCGTCCGAATCCGAGGCTTGTTTCTGCTTCGTGACTGGTGTTTCTTTACGTGGCCGGGAAGTCACCCCGACGGCACGACCCCCAACCTGGAGGACCAGATCCTTTGCTTAGCTCTTAGGACGGAGAGCTGGATAGCCCGCTCCTTATAGGCCTGAGTTCCGAATACGTCGTAGTAGCCCATATAAGGTGTTCCCGTGAAGCCTTAATAATACCTATCAGCTTATACTGCCGCGATGAAAAGCATGCCAAACACAAGCTCTCTGATAACACTGACAAAAACCTTCTCGAAATCTATAAAAAGCCGTTGATCCAGCCGTTGATGCAGACACTTTCAATTAGTGATTTTAGTTTTTCTCTCTTTCCATAAACACGAAAAGGAGCTTTCAGTGATTAAGTGCTGAGGTGTGTGGCACGTACCGGAGCAGGGTCATAAGTTCATGGGCCAAAAGTCCATAATGGACTTGTGACCCACTTGGGTTGGTTATAAGTTCAGAAAACAATTGTGAACTTATAACCCACCTATGTGGGACAAAGGTCCACAAGAGGTCATAAATCCAAAATCTTTTAAAGGAAATGGCCCATAAGTTCAGAATCATTTTTGAAAGGTAAGGTAAAAAAAAAGAAACCGTCAGGGGGTTGCAGGGGGGCGGCACGTCCCCATACACAGTTTACTGTGCAGTAAGGTGTAGTGAGCCATAAGTCCACAATCAACGGGTCAGTAGTCCACAGATAGTTTTTGTGAACCTTTGGTCCCTTTGCCTGAGTTATAAGTCCATAAACTAATTGTGAACTTATAACCCACCCAAGTGGGTCACAAGTCCATTATGGACTTTTGGCCCATGTACTTATGACCCTGCGCCGAAAGTACCACGTCTCAGCCCTAAAAATCCGTCACAGTATCCGTCAAAGGCAGGAAAAAGAGGAATAGCTTCACTGTATCGGCGCACATTTAAGGTTTTCGCAAAAGCTTGGTGGCCGTAAGGACGCCTCCAAGAAGTTTGCAGTCGATTCTCCTGAGAGATAGAAGGAAATATGCTGATCCCTTGCAGGCGTCCGGGTGTAATCGTTTAGTTTGGGAGTAGACCTATCGTAGTGACGACAACGAGCACTGTGTTCACGAGAAACCTACGTATCAATACAAGACTTGGCAGCAGATACAGGCTGAACCTCAAAGGTTTGGGCCCTCAAAAAACCTTTTCTGACCCTTTCTGCCTCGTGGCTGTTATGGCAAACGCATAGCTTATAGCCCCTAACCTGTTTGTCACAATACAGCGTATAAATCCATTAGGATACCAAAAATCTCCGATGATAGACGCATATTTACTTAAGGGGTAGTGGACTCTAAAAGGACTCCAGCATCGGACCCTTGTTCGGTTTCTAAGCCCTTTGGGAATATGCGATGGCCACCCATCCTAGACTTAGTGTCCCAGACAAAGGCACCTCTTTTTTTTTTTAGAGAAAGATGGTTTCCAGCGTACACCAGATGATAATTATTTCAAGGAGAGATGACGGCTGAGGTTCAACAAAGCACGTAAAGCAGAGTAGTGTAAGGAAAGGACCACGTGCATCCAAGACTCCGTTCTTAGGAGTTTGGCAACAGAGTTGGCAACATCCGCGAAGGCATGTTACACAAAAAAAAACAACTAATGAGTTTGCGATCAGTGATCTTATCATTATTGTGTAGATCCAGAGGAACCTCTTCATGGGATATCGGAATAGTGACATCTTCAGCACGAGTTGAGTCATTCCACTGGCAGGGACAGGGACCTTCCTCCTTCTCGTGAAGAGAACAAGCGTAAGAAGATTCATTGAGAGTCCTTTCCTAGTATACCAATCACCGATCGAGTCTTCGGGACTTCGGAGCCTAAGGGCAGACAGTCAATCGGTTTGAACAGATAGAAAAAAACAGCATCACACACGAAGGCTTGTGTGTATCTAGGAAGGTTGAAAGCCGACAAAATAGTGTCTATGATTTGTCGTCATGAAAGCGTGAAGTAAAATATCATTCAAGGTGCAAGATTCAGGCAAAGTGATGTAAGGTGAGGTAAAACCGACACACTTAGACTTATAAATGACCCTCTTTGTACAAAGAGGATCTATTGGAAGTTGCGATGTTCATAGAATATATTTTTATTACTACTAATGAAGCGTGGGAGACGAATTGGGTCGTTCATGTTTAGATCGCCTGTATCTTTGAAAAAAAAAAGACAGAGCGGCGCTCTCTCTCCTCCTCATCCATATATGAAGCTCCTGCAAAAGTCCATTTCATCGCAAGACCAATATTGCTACCTGCCTATCTAATTATACCCGACCCAGGGTATATTAAGTTTGATGTATAGTTTGTAACGCAGTGAAATAATCACCGTAGACCCCTAAGACCTTTTAGAGATATGAATGGTACCGACAGGAGAATCGATTAAGCCATGTCCGTCCGTCTGTATGTAAACAACTTTTAGGCCTTAAATTTTAAGGCAGAGAGCTGAAATTTTTTGGGTTGGTTGGAAGTCTAGTCCTTCACATCAAGTTTGAAAATAAGCTGAATCCGCCTACAGACACGCCCACTACAGGCCTGTATGTGCGACCATCTCTAATTTAAAAAAATACTTTTTGCAAATTTTAGCTATGTTACAATGGCGCTAGCGCATCCATTTTTGGTACACAACATTGCCTTATAATTGTTTTTAAGGTAGCCAAAAAACATTAGCTTTTATATTGGCCACGCCCACTTTTTAAGGGATTTTAACTTAAAATGACTGTTTTTCAATAAATATATATGAAATTTGAAAACAAATTATATGACAAAAGCTGTAGATTAGTATTTTCTAACTTTTATGTATATATTGTATGTGCCTCCGCCCACTTTTGTAGGCGTGGCGTAAAAAAAAGTGATTTTTTTAGTCAAAAAGGCGGAGTTTTAGGCCGAAATGTATGCAACCACCTAGTATAAAGCATTCAACAGTTATATTTTTATATTCCGCCCACTTTTTGGAGGCGTGGCAGTTTTCTTTTTGGTATGGTCGGGTATTTTGCAATCCGTCGTAGATGGATTGAAGCTTTTGCATACCCACTGTTGCACTTTCCCACTTGTTTTTTGTTATTTTTATTCCATCCAGTTTTAATATGAGTTTGCATGTGGAGATTAGTATATATAAGGAGATTTTTTCCAGGCCTTCAAGATTGAGGCATTAGTTCCAAGTTCGGCGAGCTTGGAAGACTTGCAGTTTCTTGAATGACAACTGAATGTTGAATTTCCCTGACATCTCCTTAAGAAATGATTATTAGTCAAGTTTATGCAATGACTGATTGCATTATGCAATGACTGATAGGCCGCCTACCTATCCGAAAAGATTCATTTATCCTTGGCGGACGAGACTACCTTGAACGACATGTTTTTTGCTAAAAAAAACAATGCAATGATTAGCAAGATGGGAAGAGAGACTAATGTTATGTCTCCACCGGCTATTTAAAGAGGATAAGCGGGAGACGATAAAAAATAAATCCCATAGTGGCTCCACCAGACAAATATAGGATTCATTTGACACGAACACTCTGTATTTGCTATTTTGGTTCTCAAAAGAGATTTGGGATGTCATTTCTTAAAAGCTCCTTTTTTAAGAAATGAAGCACCTTTTCTCCTTTTTTTGATTCTCAGGTGCAGAAAATAGGATCGTAAATAGGGTGAATGTGATTTATGGGGGAATTTATTTTTAATCGCTTGCCGGAAGGATTAACATTTGTATGGTTAATCGCGTGATTTGTAGAGGATTTAATAAAGATTTATATAAATCGTGGATTAGTGCCCGGTGGAGACATGGTATAAGATTTTGTCAATCTGAAAAATCGCCACCACATAGTTTATTACTAGCTTTTGATCCTTTGGTGTAGTAATCTTGCAGAAAAGCAAGATTATTCCAAGAGGATCTAGTGATGGTATTGTGAAAATTTTTAAACTGAAGTTGGTGTGTGTTTCTAGGATGGATCATTAATGTGTTCAGGATGGAAGAGTTTAGCCTATATCCGTAGCGGTGTATTTGCAGGTTGCTTTAAAGGCGTGTAACCGCGGTTGTCGTAACATGTCTGCTGTGCTGTCAGCTACTTGTTTTGACATCTCCCAACGTCAGTTATATGTGTAACATAATATACAGTGAGAAGTGCTCATAGACAGGCGCGTTAATCCCTGGACCTTAAACCTCAGTGGTCACGCTTTATCGATTTATCCAAGGTAACCCACCACGCAACCGTTACTAACTTCAGTATCGGTGCTTTGACTGAGATGTAAAGCTGTGCGATTCGCCACAGAGCTTCACATCTCGACACACAGCTTAACAGCTTTACGTCGCACAGCTTTACATCAAGTCCCCGTTTGCCATATGTTTCCGTACTCTACTTATACGTTAGATTTCCACCTTAGATTTCTATATGAAAATGACACCCAAACACATAATGTCTATTTAGATTCACCAGACAAGATTGAGCTAGTGCCCCTATAAAAGAGGGGGTTGATATGTAGGATTAAGTGTTTCCAATTGAAGAGCACCAGTTAAATTTTTTTTGGGGTTTGAGACCCAAATCACAAGCTTGTTCTTAAGATCATTTTGTAAGAAATATTTTTCAAAAATCAAAATAATTCTACGAGACGCCTAAAGCAATGTCGCCCAAGCAATACCTTGCCAACCAGGCTTACAAACAATTCATTCACTACTAAATTCCAATCTAGTTGGGATAGGACTCTTGCTTGCGAGGTTTCCCTTGACAAATCTTCTGACAGACGTCTGGAACCTGGCTTTGAGTTACAAAAGCTATATTCGTGAGAAGTTGATGCTGGAGTTGAACTCACTAAGTGCTATTCAACTAAAGAGCTAATAATCCAGCGGAAACAACAGCTTAGGGTTGGAATTCCTAAAAGTAAGTAAGATGCAAGGGTGGTGTAGTTCTTTCAATTATGAATGATGTCCCTCGCAGAAGTAACGTGTACTCTCCGAACTTATCCAATACCGAATAAGGCAGTATAGGTGAGAATATAAGATCGTTATAAGAAGGGCTTGAAAAATGAGAGATGAAGAGTTGGATAAAATCCTTATAGAAATAGTCTGAGAAGGAACCGAAATGGTGGACAGAATGTTAAAAAATGTAAAAATTTAATCGAATTATTTTGAGGCTTCATTCATCCGCCTAAACCCAAATAAAAAAAAAACTTCACAACAAAAATTTAACTGTCAAATTATGGCGATCCAAATTGCAGTGCTAAAAATCATTCTCTCTCTCTAAATTAAAGTCCTAAATCAATTGAAGGTAGGTTTGATATAAATTATTAAACAGACCAGAGCATATTCGCTCGCCCTGATGTACACCCGCACGTCGAAACCTAATTAAACCATTTTACAACTTTGAACAAGATATAATTCCCGTCGGAATTCGGTCACTTTTAACCTTTTGCCAATGTGTGCCCCATCTACCCCACAAAGTCATTAAAAATTTACTCTTTTCATGTGCGTTTTATACCTACACAACACCCCCGCCTATTATGATCCTTGTGTTGACAAACGTCCCTTGAAAGACTTCATTTGCCATTACACTCGTATATGAAATTACTGTGGATTTCTGGAAGCATAAATACAGATATACCAGCTACATACATACATATATATGTAACGTATGATGTCCTGCATGTATGTATGAGTGCATATGAGATCCAATAGGTATAATATTGACGCCCTTTTCGATTAACCAATTCTATCCAGAAAATGGTTGATAAATGGAATGTGATGAAGCAAGATTGGCCCTCCCTGTACATTTTAGCACTGGGAATAGACGTAACGTTCCTATACACATTTTGAAATAAACTTTCGAGGATATTTACGATTTTGTTATTCAATACATCATAGCGCTGTATGGTGGGGGATCCTTGACCCTCGATTTATGTTTCATTTAGAGAGTGAGAGTTAAAGTGTTGTTGGTGGACACGGGTTGAAAGTTGTGTATACACACTTTTTTCACCGCAATTTTTACGACAGACATCAGGGATGTATTCCTGTTTTATTGACACCTACTATTGCTTCATCGGATGAAATGCTTGGCGATGGTAAAAAATAGTTTGAAGGCCTTTCAAATCCTTGTGATTTGATTAACATTTTTTTTTCAGATCCTGTTTGCAATCTGTTGAGTGCGTCCTTCTAGGTTTTATGGCAGGTCCAACAGAAAATTGAATTTCGTTTATCTGCGGTCTTCAAAGTTCAGTTCACGACCAGTGTTAATTTTTTTTTTTTTTGAAAATGTAAAACGAGTGGTTGCTCACTGCGAGTGGACAGTAGTAATACATAATTCAAAACCAGTTCAGTAAACGTCCTATATAGCTCTCGTGTCTATTTTTATTTACTTACTCTTAGACACGCTTTCGATCTCGTACACTTGGATTTCAATCGCAAAGCAGATCACCAATGAGTTTATTCCAAACATGTTATCCTATTGTGATTCATAAGCGCCGGCCAGGGTTGCAAAATGTTCAGAAAATGCGCGGAGTCTCAAGGATCACCAGGGTCTTCTTCGACTGAGTCTCTCTTAACCTTCTACGAATAGGATTACGTTAGGCTAGGTTAAACAGGGGTGTGGTGAAAAGGACCACACAGACACTAGGCACCAAAACGGGCCCATCGCGATCCTTGGGGAACCAGTTGAACTTAACATTCAAAGGGCAAAAAATAACCTAAACATTTTCCATCGTGAAACAGCCAATTTCCCTGTAAAAGCCAAGGAGGCCTTTGAAGTTTGTGCCATCTATTTCTTCTTAACTTTCGAAGAAATATTCCCCTAAAACTTTCCTGCGCATACGCGAAATTGCCTCACATTCGCACAGTATGTGTGCTATATCCTCAACAGCCTGTAGATCACTGCAGAAGCGACAAATATCCGTGCCAGAAAGCCGGAGCCTCTGCGTGTTTCCGCAGGAGGTAGTGTCCTGTCAGAATTCCTACTAAAGCCCTTAGCTTGTACCTGCTCAGTTTTAATAGCCCCTTCGATCCTTTTACGTCTTTGACGTGGCCAGGGGGTCCTAGATACCCTGTGTCCAGTCAGACGAGACCACCTTTGGTTGGCCGTCATTTTAATTTTCTCCTCAATAGTGCCTCTTACTACGCACGACGTTTGATGTTAGAAACCTCACTATTTCCAAGGATCCCTCCTCTTCTTGCAAGCTCATCAGCTTGTTCGTTTCTCTCTATACCGCAGTGTCCTGGCACAGCACAGTCTCACCCGGTTCTGTGCGACAGCCCCTGACTATATCACATTTGATGTTGATCGATTCTATTGCCGTGAGCGTAGCCTGGCTATCGATGTAAACGGCGATATCTCTGCCGGATATCGATCTCGTCTGCATAAACTCGGCCGCCCTTAGTACAGCCAGAACCTCTGATTGGAGGACACTGCATGTATCCGGTAGTTTAAAGGATAATTTTAGTTCCGGGTCTTTTGAGAAGATACCGGAACCTGTTCCTTCCCCTGTTTTCGAACCATCTGTATAAATTGCAATTTCATAAGGCCTGACAATTGCATTATTTTCCCAGTCCTCCCTCGCTGGATAAATGACTTCATTTGGTGTCTCGAAGTCGACCAGGGAGGGATTTCATCCATTATTGTTGGATTGCCTGGCAGTAGCTCCGACAGGATCGAGCCGTGTCCGCAGCCGCTGCTCTTGAAATAATTTAAGGTTGTGAGCCGTAGCGCGCTATTACCAGCAAGTTTTTTTTTTATCTGTAGATCAAGCGGTGTTGGGTGTAGCAGAGTGTTCAGAGCTTTCGTAGGTGTTGTACAGAGCGCACCTGTGATGGCTATACAAGCCGTTCTTTGAACCGCTGATAATTTTCCATAAACTTTTTTTCTGGTTTGTTGCTTTCCCCCAGACCAAGGCATCGTAAGAAAGTATGGGTCTTACCACCACAGTATACAACCAGGGGACCATGGCAGGTTTTAAGCTCCAAGTTTTCCCTACCGTTCTCTTGCAGATAAAAAGAGAGATTCCAATCGTTAAGATTCCAATTCGGTTTTTTGTCCAGGATAACACCCGTATACTTCGCGCTATCCGACAGAGATATTTCCACTCCATTTAACATGGGGAGTTTGAATTGCGATATCTTATACTTCCTGGTAAAAAGAACCAGTTCCGTTTTTGAAGGGTTGACATTGAGATCACAGCTTTTGGTCGAGATGCTGATCAACCCAGAGCACCCTCCATGATTTCACTTAAGATATTTGAGTACTTTCCCTGCACCATTACCAGCACGACATCTGCGTATGCCGTGGCTCTGATATCCATAGCATTTAACTTCTTTAGAATGTTGTTGATAACCGGAACCCACAGAAGTGGAGATAATACTCCACCCTGAGGTGTTCCCCTGGTTTTAATCGAGACATTCTAATAGAGTTGTGCCCAATCGAACAGTTAATTTTCCTATTTGCAAACATGTTGCAAACTCAATTTATAATGCCCTGTTCAATGCTAGCGTCTACTAGAGCACTTTCACTGGCACTGCTCTCCACGGTCTTGAAGGCCCCTTCAATATCAAGGAAGGCAGCCAACGCAAACTCTTTACAGTGTAGGCTTTCCCTCTATTTTCCCTACCACCTCATGCAAGGCGGTTTCTGTGGATTTTCCCTTCATTATTGCATGCTTCGAAGCCACCATATGAAGTTCAAGTAGTAGTTCCAGGATTTTAAGCATAAAGGATGAGAGACATATCGGTCTAAGATTCTTTGCTGCTGTGTGTCCCTGTTTGCCAGCTTTATAGGTATAAAAATCACTTCTACTTCCCTCCAAGCGGAGGGAATACGCCCTATTCTTAGACTGTGTCTTAGAATTCCCATCATGTTTTGAATTGCCAACTCCTGTGCTCTTTGCAGCATGATCGGGAGAATCCGGTCCTGGAGATTTGTACGGCTTGAAGGACTGAATTGCCCACCGTAGTTTCTTCCTGTCAATGAGAACACCTATCTCCTCTTCGGAGAGTGAGATGCCTGTTCTCTCAGATTGCCGAAGCATACCATCTGGACCCGAGAAAATGCGTTTCCACCAAGGTTTCTAGAACTTCCTGGCTACTCACAGCCCAGGTTCCATAATTTTTCCTAAGGTAGCTGGGAGCGCAAGTTTCTTTTGAAAACATTTTGCATAGCCTTGAGGCCTCGTCTGTTACTGCGATAGATTCGCAGTATCTTTGCCATGAAGCCCTTTTTGACTTCCTAACTAAGTACTTAAACTGCTTTTTGCAATCCATATACTCGTTCCATGTGCCATCAGTTTTAAAAAGCTTCGCCCTGTTGTAAAGTTTTCTAACCTCCTTCCTTTTTAAACCTATTTCCCTGTTTCACCACTTTGGTTGGGCCCATTTATGAATACAATCGATCGGACATGCCTCCTCGAAAGCCATGGTAAGTATCCTATTGAGATTACCTACCGCCCTATCTAAGTCCTCAGAGCCATCCAAGATGACCGCTTGGGCATGCAGGTGCATATTCGCTACCTCCGTGTATTTGACCCAATCTGCTTTTCTGGGTCAAATACATGGAGGTAGCCTTTGAAAACCACATATCCTGAACTGACATTCACCTTGAAGCGTATCCATCGATGGTCCGACATCGACCCTTCATCAAGTACTCTCCACTCCTTTATTTCTAACGAGGCAGGGGTAATATCAATCACCTCTTGCCTATTTCTTACCACGAAAATTGGTGAATTCCCTCTTGTAAATGTTGAGGTCGGAAAATATAATAAAATCATAAAAATACTCACCTCTTGCATTTATGTCGCTGCTTCCCCATTGTGAATGATGGTCATTAGCGTCGCAGCCCATCAGCAGCATCCAATCAGTTTGTGTTGCCAAGTCTCTAAGTTTTTCCGGGATGACCACCTCGGAGTCATAGGGAGATAGATTGAGGTCAGACAAAGTGGTTTGCCGCGTTCCCTCTCCCATACTGCCTTCTTTTGCCTTGAAGAACAAGTTGTAGCCTTTTAGCCTGAGTCCCCGGATCGTGTTCTCCTTATCGATCCAGGGCTCTTGAATTAGTACGGCTTTGACGTCCTGCCTGATGATATACTTGACCAGACAGGTCGTCGCTGCCCTACTGTGGTGCAGGTTTATCTGCAGCACTTCCATCATTTTGGGTGGGGAGGTTCATCCTCATGCTTACCTTTGGTCGATGGCTTCACCAACAACCGTACCATACTATACCTCACCATATTGTTGGATTTCTCCAAGTATGGCAAGCAATCCCTGTTTAGGGACAACAGAAAATGCTGCCTAGGCCCTGTTTTAAGGACTCTCCACGAATCGGCTTTTAGCTCCCGATTCTGAACGTGGAGGAGCCCCAATAGTTTTTCCGGGTACGTATAGGGACACGCCTCGACGGTAAAGTGTAATTCTCCAATTCCGCTACCGTTGTGCATCTAAGCTTGGTGTCCTTCCACGAATAGGATTAAGGTTAGAAAATTCTACCAAAGGGTTTAACGGACCTGGAAAGGTTATAAAATACGAACTGAAGCCTATAAGGACAATCAGTGCGGAATTTTTGAAGAATCGATTTTGGCGAAGACTCACCGATTCACGCTGTCAGGCAGAACGAACCATTCAAATAGGACAAAGAAGACATTGACGAAGGGCAAGAACGATACCACCCACCTGTGCAGGATTAAGTAAGCGGGGAGCCTGTACCAAAATCTATTTAGGGCTCCTTCAGGTTATCAAGTTTATAGTGTTAAACAGATCAATATTAAAACAAAGAAACTCTTCTCGATCTACTTAAGTCAAAATTATAAAAAAAATATTTTTTTTCAGTCCTTTACCATTTGCTTTGTGGTGTTAGGATTTTATGGTAACGCTTCTATCTACACCATAGCTTAATAACCGAGTAAGCCGAGTGTGAACCCATGAATCGGTTTAGCACGAGCCAAGTTCTAGAACGATTTACTCACAAAAGCTCGGCTACAACCTGAGATCATTGAAAAACAGTGAGTGATATCAGTCCCATTTAAGGATCCTTATATCCTAACAAAATCCCCTGGATTCTTGCCTTTGGGTCGTTTAGCCGTTCTCCATCCATAAAGCCGAAAAAACTTAACGGTCGGTGCTTGTCTGAAAAATAAGCAGACAGAAAAGCGAAAATCTCTTAAAAAAGCGGAAAACTAAAACGCGTTAAAGAACTGCAAGTCCAAGGTGGTGACCTTCCCTTGAAGAGCAATTCTTTGCCAGGTCACCTGGATAGTACCTGAGCCATTGTTAAACACAATTAGTTTAGATGACACGAAGTCTGATTAGCCTCACTAATTTTTAACTTTGAATGTCTGTTAAATCTCAGGTTATGGATAAGGAAAGGACACATCCAGAAACTATATCAATCGCTTCGCGACCTAAACGCCAAGATTCTACGGGAAGTCTTCTTCTAAAAAGCGCCTCTTAACAACCACAAGTTTTTCTAAATATCCAAAGTAAACGCTCCATGTTTCGAAGTAAAACTTGTTATTTTTAAGTTTGAGCGTGAAAGCGTTTTCTGCAATCAGGGGCAAAAACCGTCAGCGTAGAGAAGAAGCTTTGTGGGAATGCTCACAAACATGATCCCTCCTCGCGGCGTTGCGTGAATATCGTCGATCAAGGAGGCGAATACCAAAGATTAATTAGATAAGTTGAAGCCATCCCACAGAGCTCCAACTGAATCTGTAGTAACTGAATCTGCATGGAGTAAAGCTACAGACACTCTCTGGATACACCGCACTAAGATTTTTATGTTTCAGTGCCTGTCCAATCTATGCATAACATAACATAATCTATGCATGCATAAACACTCGACGTTCTTGCCCCAGCATGTGTTAGAGCAAAAATGTGATCTATAGTAGAGAATCCACTACGGAAGCTAACCTGAAACATACTTTCGTTTCATATCAGTTGGACAGTCTTCAACAGAGAATTGTTGCAATTGCTTATTACCCTTACGAAACTAAGGAACGAGTTTAATTACTTAGAAGGCGCTACAGAACTGGGTGGACTTGGGCCTCAGCCAACAAGCTTCGCCAGCCAGCTCTGTCTCTAGCTAGCCGTCTCCAGTTTCGCACGCGACGTTGGTTGAGGTCCCTTTCCCCTTACGTGCGCCACCTGAGTCTCGGTGCTCCTCTACCGCGCCGTCCCTGCGGTGTGGATTCGAAGATTTCCCGGGCCGGGGCGTTAGTGTCCATCCGCTCGAGATGACCCAGCCATCGTAGACGTTGTGTTTTGACTCTTTTGGCTAGGTCGGTATCGCTGTACAGCCCGTACAGTTCGATGTTATGTCTCCTCCTCCAATCTCCGTCTATGCAGGCAGGACCGTAAATCGTCCGAAGAATTTTCCTCTCGAAGCAGCCTAAAGTGTTTTCATCCGCTTTTGACAGGGTCCATGCTTCTGCACCGTAAAGCAGGACGGGGATGATGAGGGTCTTATACATGGACACTTAAGTTGCTCGAGAGAGGGCTTTGCTACTCAATTGCCTTCTTAGCCCAAAGAAACAGCGATTGGCAAGAGTTATCCTTCGTTTGATTTCAGCGCTGGTGTCATTGTCTGAATTGATAGCGGAACCCAGGTAGACAAAGTCCCTAACTACCTCAAAGTTATAGCTGTCGATGGTGATGCTTTGTCCAAGACGTCGGTGTTGGGTGTCTTTTCTTGATGACAGCATATACATGGTTTTGCCCTTGTTGACTGCTAAACCCATATTCGCCGCTTCCGTCCCAACACTCACGAAGACTTCACTGACATCACGCTTTGTTCTACCGATTATGTCAATGTCGTCTGCGTATGCGAGTAGTTGAACAGACTTTTAAAAGATTGTGCCTCTGGTGTTGGGGCGGGAGTTCTGCGAAATTCTTTCATGTTTGATGTTAAAGACATCGTCTTGTCTAAATCCTTTTTTGACATCAAAGGCGTCGGTGAGGTCTTTGCCGACCCTGACGGAACAGCGTGAGTTTTTCATCGTCATCCTGCACAGACTGACAAGTTTGGCAGGAATGCCAAAAATAGACATTGCGCTATATACCTCGTCTCTGTAGATGCTGTCATACGAGGCCTTGAGGTCGAAATCGATGAAAAAGTGGTGTGTATCGATTTGGAATTCCTGAGTTTTCTCCAAGATCTGCGGAACGAGTTAAGCCACTCTTAAATTCTCAGGTCGATTCCTATTTTTCGAAATTGCACAAATGAAAGCTTAGTTGAAGTTTGCATGTAAACAGGTTTAGGTGTGAACAAGGTTGAAGAAGTTGAGAATAAATGATTTGAAATTCTCGTCAGAATATTGAATAAACTCAACAGAAATACCATCTACACCTGAAGCCTGACTTATCTGTGGCGAATTTGATTCTAGTTCGATAAGCAAGAATGGAGGACTCAATTCCGGAATATTTACCTCATGGAGTTAGTATCTGAAAGTAATAAGATTCTCCTCGGCCCGAAATGCATTTGAAAATGTGCTGCAAGCGTTTTTCTTTCAAAAACAGCTTTTGAAATTCAATGTCACCCTAACAGTGTGCAAGGATTGTTTGTACGAAAAATCTTTTGCACGAAGGCATCTGCTTTTGGAAGAGCTTGAGCTAGTAAGCCTCAAAAATGATAAGAACTTAAAAAGTGCTTATGCGGCAATAAAGTTGTTGCTATAAAAGACGGTGCTGAAGCGTAGACAACTATCTTTCTCTATAAGCTCTATAGACACTGAGGTGGTAGACTAAATGGAGGCCAAGAAGTAGTTTACATCGCGGAGCAATGTTTTCACACCATTTAAGTTTTATTTTTACTTATATGAGAATCTCTGCTGAAAGTTCAACCAGTGAGCTCTGACCAGAATTGGCAATTGAGCTGAAAGTCCTCAAACGTTTACCCAATGCCATGATACTGTAGAAAAATGACAACTTGACCGCTCACCATGTTCATCTGCTTTCTTGAGCACATTCAGCATCAGCACAAACAATTCATGGTCATACCGAGAATTGATCGGTACAAAAACTGTACTGGGGCTCATCCTTAACCCAAGTCGCAGTGACAAAAATTTCCACCTCTGATGTCCAGCCCGCCACGTTTAACATAGCGTTTCCAATCCCTTCCACAGTGAAAATAATTCATCATCTTACTTTAACAAAGCCCGGCTAAATGTTGCAGGTACGACAATTTGAATATCAGGAAATACCTTTGATAAGCTCTTTTATGCCCAAGGATTATTTCCTCAAAAAGTACAAAAAAGACACAAATAAAAAGACAACGCATGTCGATAAAGTTCCGGTATTATCCTGTTTTATTGTGCGCTGCCTCGATTCCTTTTTAGGCCCCATTGTGTAGAAGTTAAGTCAAATTCAAATAAAACTTTGTCATCGAAAAAATAATCTGTATCCAATTTTCGCATGAATTCCTTGCATCCAACAGCAAACGCACGCACACCTCACCTATACCAGCACATTTCAAATCCTTGAAATTTGTGCTGCAGGCCGAAATAAAATTTAAACGCAAAAAAAAATGTGAATAAAAAAAAAACCAAAGTGAAGAAGAAGACGAAATAATTCCAAACATTTTCCTTTGTCAGACATAAAAAAGTTTATATACACAATTTATGTGTGTGCAGAGAGAACATCCTTCCTTAATCCTTCAATTAATCCAAGCCAAACAGACTTTAGAAAACTTCACCAAAAAATATCTGGCAACTGGCATATCTCCCCTCCGAGTTGAGTCGAAATAGAAAATTATCCAGTGAATCGTGAAAGGAGAATTTTAATTCGTATGAGCTCTGCTCATGTGTTGCCTAATTCATTGAGCTCTCCTTGTTTTGGGGGCTGAAAATTAAATTTCTTAATCTACGCCCTAAGACGTTGCTCTAAGCTTCAGCTAGATATTGTTGGACTTCAAAAGGACAGCTTAAGGAAGATAGAAAAATAAGTGTGCCTTGAAAACGGGAAAAATCATCAGTAAGGTATATACACTACACACGCCTACTTGCAGTTTGAAGGGAGAATGCAAAACGAATCTTTGTGAAGGACGTAATCTGGCAGGTCTTTGGGTCTGACAGGATAAAATTTAGTTTCTCGTTTATTTTGAAAGTCTTAACAGGACAAACATGGTCTGGCAACTTCAAAACCCATTGAATGTGAAGATTTTGCTTCTCGTGTTCGGGATTTAATCAACAGGACACTATATTGCATTCTATGACAGCAATTGATCCTTGCCGAAGAGTTTGTGTCAACAATGCGATGTTGTCAGTAGGGAATTTCAGCAAAAGAGGTGAAATGGGGTGCCATAGCTAAGCGTATTTGTGCATACCTACAGCTGCAATGCTGCCGCACATGATAACACGATAATAAAAGTTATTATTTTGTGGTCATTACACTTTAGGGAACTAGTTTTTCGCCACATATTTTGCCCTAAAAGACTGTCCCAAAAGTAACTTTAACTTGGTTTTGAGGGTTTATGGCTTTACCTTGTTTATGGCGTTAACTTGGTTTTGAGGGTTTATGGCTTTACCTTATACAGCACTAAAATAAAGCGAGTTGTGCTTGGGAAAGGTTCCAGTTCTGCGATTAAGTCCTTTACTCTTCTTCTTTAAATTGTACACTGGAAAAATTAATTGAGTACCCAATTGATAACAAAAAAATGTAGATTAAGCCATCGACCCTTTCCCAAAAACTTGTTTTGTGAACGTCATATTCTGTTAAGGTGGCAACCATTCAGATTCTATCAACAACTTGTTTTGTCCTCGTTGATTTCTAAACTAAACCCATAATAACCGCTATCCCCTTAAAGCACTTACGAAAACAACACTCACGTCACGGTTGTTTCAATCATGTTATTGTCGACGGAGTTACATATTTTCTTAAAGCTCAAACTACAATAATCTCTTTTTTTTATTTCATTTTCATTTCATTTATTTCACATAATGACATTTACTTAGATACAACAAGACTTAGATCTTTGAGTATCAAATAAAAAAACTAAGCTTACAATGATTGAGTTCATTACAGAAAAAAAAACATAAAGTAAAAATAATATATATTATTAAATAATACAGGGTGTTTCCAAATTCGATGCAAATATTTTGACACAAGATTCTTGGGTATATTTGAAGAAAAAAATTTTTCTACAGTATGGGCCTATCTCAAATTTTGATACCACTTATTGGGAATTTAAGAAAACACCTACTTTGAGGTACCTTGACCTATACTAACACAAATATCTCCGCTAACACTTACAACAGGTACTTCATTTAGGACTTAAATTTTAGAAGAAATAGTACTCCTTTTAACTGCATTAAAATAAAATTAATGACTTTTTTAACTTTCGAGATATTTGCTTTTAAGTCGGATCCTTTTTCCCTGCCCATGACATTTTTTTTATTTTCAAGACACATTTCTGCGAAAAATGCGTAATAAACGTATCGGTAATTTTTTTTTCTACTGCACCTAACAATATTTAATAAAAATTGCTAAGACAAGTTACCCGAAAAACCCACAGATTTTATGATACTTGGGAAATTCCATAGCAGGTAAAATTATGAAAAACTCTTTTCACGAAGCCGCGACAGGTATAAGGTGGAAATATGATTTGTTACCTACTTTTATAACCGCGATTGACAACAAGAACGATTTTTTGACTATGTATTAATAATTTACGTAGGTTTTAGAGCATGCATTTTTATTAGACTACCTGATAAAAGGTAATTTCCCTATCATTTTTCTGTTAAATCCCAAAAAGGATTAAGTTTGAGGTTGGTCGCCTAGTTGGAGAATTTACCTAATGTAAATTGTATAAAAGGTTAGAAAACAAAATTAAATCCATCAAAGTCATTTTTGAAGCCGAGGTGACACAACAGTTGTTAAGAAACCCTACTTGAAATGGCATCTTTTACAAACGAAGAATACGCCGATATTATCTACGTTTATGGGATGTGCAACGGAAGTTCTATTAGAGCAAAACAAAGATACCATCAGCTTTATCCTAACCGAAGAGTAGCTAATCCCCGCGTATTTACAAATTCGTTTCGAAGACTTCCGGAAACGGGATCTGTTTCAACAAGACGACCTAACGCAGGAGCTTCACCAGGAAGAATTGCATGAAAGAATACTGGAAGCGGTTGCAATGATCCATCAATCAGCATCAGGCGCTTATCCTTGCGATTTAATGTTTCAACACATAAAATTGTTCGTCTCCTGCATACGGAAAACTTGTATCCATACCACCATACACCTGTGCAGGAACTGCTTCCGAGTGATTTGGAGCCGAGACTTGAGTTTTGCAACTGGTTGTTAGAGCGGAACTTGGATGACAACGGTTTTATAAGCAGAATCCTATGGACGGACGAATCTCAATTTACTAGAGATGGGATTACAAATTTTCACAATCTACACACATGGGCTGCGGAAAACCCACACACAAAAAGAGAGTCATCATTTCAACACAGATTTAGCGTCAATTTGTGGGCAGGTGTTATTGGAAACAAACTGCCTCCCACAATGAATTCTGCAAACTATCTGGAATTTTTGCGCAATGATTTAACAGATCTACTGGAGGATGTTCCGGTAACTCAACGAGTTTCGTCATATTTTCAACAGGATGGAGCCCCATTCCACTTTGCTCGCGAGGTTAAGAATTGGCTGGATGAAAAGTACGCTGGTCGTTGGATAGGAAGAAATGGACCAGTTAACTGGCCTGCAAGATCTCCAGACCTTAAAATTATGGATTTTTTTGTATGGGGGAGAATGAAAGAACTTGTTTATTCTACAGAAATATCAACTCTAAATGATTTAGAAGATCGCATTCTCCAAGCCTCGTCACAAGTGAGGCAGGAGTTATCCTCAATAAACGTTGACAGCGCAATCCAAAAACGGGCTCTAGCATGCATACAAAATGGAGGAGGACACTTTGAACACCTTATTTGATTGTAAAGTTAACTTAATGAAATAAAAAAAAAACATAAACCAAACACAAGCATTTTTATTCAGAATAATAGGAATTGAACACTATGAATCGAGTTTTTCAATATTTTAGCTGCTATGGAATTTCCCAAGTATCATAAAATCTGTGGGTTTTTCGGGTAACTTGTCTTAGCAATTTTTATTAAGTATTGTTAGGTGCACTAGAAAAAAAAATTACCGATATGTTTATTACGCATTTTTCGCAGAAATGTGTCTTGAAAGTCAAAAAAATGTCATCGGCAGGGAAAAAGGATCCGACTTAAAAGCAAATATCTCGAAAGTTAAAAAAGTCATCAACTTTATTTTAATGCAGGTAAAAGGAATACTATTTTTTCTAAAATTTAAGTCCTAAATGAAGTACCTGTTGTAAGTGTTAGCGGAGATATTTGTGTTAGTATGGGTCAAGGTACCTCAAAGTAGGTGTTTTCTTAAATTCCCAATAAGTGGTATCAAAATTTGAGATAGGCCCATACTGTAGAACAATTTTTTTCTTCAAATATACCCAAGAATCTTGTGTCAAAATATTTGCATTGAATTTGGAAACACCCTGCATATATAAAGTAAAAATTTTATTAAATTTCTCACCCTGCAAGGTCGGGTTTAAGAAAAGCCTTGAGGTAAGGTATGCCTGTCGTAAGAGCCGACTGAAATCCACTGGAGGAAGTAATCTTCAGGCATAAGTGATGCTGTCCAGGATTATAAACTCCTTGTGGGGCCACCCTTGGCAGTAAAGTTATACCTGAAAAAGATGAGCCCCAAGGTTTAAATAAAATCCAACAGCGTCTGTTACATATTGTGCGGCTTGTTGGTCAGCGTCTGATCCCAGAGGGACGGCTGAACTTCAAATAACAGAAATCCAGGAGCGTCTGTTTCGGAACGAGCGGCTTCCTGGTCGGCGTCTGTTGTCCGGGTTAGGATTGGCCGAATTTAAACCTGGCAGCTAGGTATAAAATGCACCCCCCCCCCCAACCATGAAAAGAAAACGAAAGCAGCCTCGGATATTTGCTGATCCTGGTAATCCAGGGCACCTTTTGGAGCTAGGCCTGAGGGGTGTCAGCATGCGAGCGCTTGGTGGTCGGAAGGTCCAGCTCGGCATCCGACCGGGTTAAACCAGAAGAAGTTACGAGCAGCCCGTCAATGGTGCCGCTATCCATTACGGGGGCGGAGGGGGACAGCGCCAAGTCAAAATGAGGGCTTAGGTGTAAACTCTACAAATCGACAACGGCACAAACTCAAAATTGGCACGTGGAATGTCTCGTCACTAACGAGGAAGGAACTCGAACTGGTTGAGGAGGCCAAAAAGTATCAGCTCGATGCAACTGGCATCTCCTCAACTAAGTGGAAGGGTTCTGGAACCAAAGACTTCGATGATGGGTGGAAGCTCTTCTGGTCTGGCGTCCCAAATCACATGACTGCACAGGCGGGTGTGGGGATACTCACAAGCCCCCGGTTGTCAGAAAATGTATTCGATGTCATTCCGTTAGGGGGAAGGATTTTGATCTTGAAGCTTAAGCTTGAACGATCGACTCTGCCTCTGGTTCAGGTTTATGCACCAAATCGAGAGTCAGAGTATGAGTCCTTCTTGAACGAAGTTGATGCTGCCCTGGACAGAGTGGCAGAAATGGACTTCTTTCTCCTGATGGGTGACTTCAATGCACATGTGGGTACAGACGACAGTACTTGGAGGAGTGTGATTGGGAGGCACGGTGACCCGGATCAAACCCGGATCAAAACGGAGGGAAGTTGTTGGACTTTTGCTGTGCATATGGCTTGTCCATCATGAACACCTTTTTCCCACACAGAGACATTCACAAATACACATGGTACAAGCACAGTTTAAATCAGAAGTCACTGATTGATTTCTTTGTTGTACCATCGTGTGTTCAAAGAATGATTTGTGATGTTCGAGTTTTCAGGGGAGCTGAGTTGTCAACTGATCACCACTTAGTGTTGTGTAAATTGTTTTTCAGTGACAGTATTCCTTTGCCACCCAGGCGAAAACCAAGACTGGTGACCCGCATACGGTGGGAAAGGTTGCAGGATGCTGACTCTGATTTCAGAGAGCGTTTTGCACAGCATGTTTCGGAGAAGTTTGAACAAATTCCAACTGACTTTTTGAATGAAGAGGAGGAATGGCAGCTGTTTTTATCGGCAGTCATTGCCTATGCAGGAAATGTTTGTGCAGTGAAGCGGCTTGGGGTAGCGGCTGGTGGTGAGAAAAGAACTGCTTGGTTTAAGAAGCCATCAGAGAGAAGAAGAGAGCCTACATTGCATGGATCCAATGTAGAAACTCAACTTCTCGAGCCCGGTACAATGAGGCGCGAAGGACTTCCAATCTGGCAGTCAGAACAGCCAAGGAACAGTCATGGAAAAAGTTCGGCGAGAAGTTGGAGCATGATTACAGATCTGCAAACAAGATATTTTGGCAGACCATATTCACCGGCTCAGAGGAAGGAAGTTAAATATCATCCAAGGGGTTAAATCCAAGGACGGTACACTTCTTTCAAGTGAGAGTGATGTCTTGCGCAGATGGAGAGAGCACTTTTCGGAGTTGCTCAACCCCCAACAGGGCACTGAAGATGGCATTCCCGCTGCTGACGAGACAAGGGCGGAGAATAGTCCCGCAGTAGACGAAGTCACTGAAGCGATTAAATCGCTAAAAGTTGGCAAGTCTGCTGGAGTTGATGAAATCCGGCCAGAAATGCTCAAGGCAATGGGTGAAGAGCGTGTTAAATGGCTAACACGTGTCATTAAGGTGGCCTGGGATAGCGGGAAGGCACCTAGCGATTGGCAAACAGGAGTTATAGTGCCCATTTTCAAAAAAGGGAACAGGAGAGATTGCGCCAACTATAGGGGCATATCTCTCTTGAGTCTTCCGGAAAAAGTATTCGCGAAGGTGTTGGAAACGCGTTCCAGAGCTGTAATCGAGCCTTTGTTACGGGAAGAACAGTGCGGCTTTCGGCCTGGCAGAGGCACACCGACCAGCTTTTTACTCTGAAGGTTATTCTTGAGAAGGCCTGAGAATATGGTCTATGCGTGTTTTGTAGATCTGGAAAAGGCGTGTGACCGAGTCCCTCGGGGTACACTGTGGAGAGTTTAGCAGGACTATGCGCTGAGTGGGCCTCTTCTGAGAGCCATTCAGTCTTTGTATGGAAACTGCAGAAGCTGTGTACGGATAAATGGCGTCAAATCCCGTCCTTTTGGTGTGCGCGTTGGACTTCGCCAGGGCTGTATTCTGTCGCCGCTCCTTTTCATAGCATATATGGACTGGATGGTGAGGCGCAGTCTTGGCGAGAAATGTTTCGAATTGGCTGGCTTCAGGATGAGCCATTTGCTTTTCGCAGATGATTTGGCCATCCTTGCATCATCCAAAGAGGAAATTTGACGAGCACTGGATAGGTTTGCAGCCATCTGTGGTGATGCTGGGATGAAAGTAAACGTGAACAAATCGGAAGTGATGGTTGTTTCCCGAACTCCTGTGCAGTGTACCCTGCACATAAATGGAGTTCCATTAAAACAGGTGGAGAAGTTTAAGTATCTCGGGGTCTTTTTCACGAAAGACGGGAGGAGTGATACTGAGTTGTCCTGTAGAATTGGCCAAGCTGGAGCAAAAGTAAAGGAACTGCGCCGGCCGGTCATCAGGAAAGCTGAGCTTGGAGTGAAAGCAAAGATCTCAGTTTTTAATTCAGTGTTCGTTCCGACCCTCATCTATGGTCATGAAATTTGGGTAATGACCGAAAGAATTAGATCGCGGGTACAAGCTGCCGAAATGAGATTCCTGAGGTGCGTTGCTGGTGTTACTCTAAAGGACAGAGTGAGAAACGTCAGTATTCGTAGGAATCTTAATGTTGAGCAGCTACTTCTCCGAGTGGAGCGATCGATTCTTCGATGGTTTGGACACGTTGTTCGCATGCCCCCTGACAGACTTCCTAGACAGGTCATGCTAGCCGAAATGCGAGCGCGTCGCCCCCCTGGTAGGCCAAGAAACAGGTGGTGGGATCAGGTAAAGAACCTCTCTGAGTCCCGCCTGGGGATTGCGCCGGAGTCTCTTGAGTTGGTGGCGGAGGATCGAGAAAGATGGAAGGACCATTTAGCCACCCTCGCTCCGCGACCCTTTTAAAGGATAGGCGGCATTCGAAAATGATGATGATGTAAAAATTTTAACATTTTTAATTCATTTAATATTGAAAAAAATAGGCAAAGTTAAAATTTTTAAATAAAGTTATGACATTTATTTAATGATTATTAGTAATAAGCAGATTTATTTATAAGCATGAAAACTAGAAAGATGAAGAAGAAAAGTGCAAAAGTAGTTTCCTTTTAAAAGCGGTAGGTGGTTCGTTGCAATTCGTGTGGGAGTCTGTTCCCTTCACGAATCGCAGATACGTAAAATGAACGTTCTGCGACATTGTATGAAAATCGCGGCAGTATTAACTTTAAACCTCTGTTGGATTGGGCAAAACAGAGGGTTTACGCTTACATTACGCTTACATTCACTGTCTAACACGGGATAGATAAAACAGTTGTAGGTGAAGTATGAAGAAATTAGAGATTTTACCAGCTGTTTCTTTAGGTTTGGGGTCAGCAGGCCTGAGGAAGACCTTAATGAGCGTGGTCCAAAATAAATTTTCCTTACGGCATCAGAAATTGCACTACAGCAGCTTAGATTATTGTTGGCTTTGTTTACATCTTTTACGTACGCTATTGTTTCATTATTGAGAACAACAGAGGGAAAATCAAAAGCATTAATCTCAGATCTAGAGCACACATTGCCACAGACTTAGCAGGATTAAGATTTAGACTATTGTCGTGCGACCAGGCAAGAATATGGCTTAAGTCCTCATTTAATCTAACTATACAGTCATCCATCAAACCAATTTCACGAGAAATGTAAATTACCACATCATCTGCATACAAATGAACGCGACAGCGTCGGACGACATTAGGAAGGTCGAGAATAAAAGAGGAGCCAAGACAGATCCCTGAGGTATACCCATGTTAGTGATAAATAGATCAGAGATACCATGCTCAGTTTTGACACGTTGAACCCGATCTTTTAGATAGTTACGCATAAGTTTTAGCGATGAGCTAGAAAAACTGAACAATGTCTTGAGTTTACTTATCAAGACTGCACTATCTACGCTATCAAAAGCCTTGGAAAAATCCAAAAGTACCATGACGGAAAACTTATTAGAGTCAAAAGCAAGGCGGATGTCAGATGTAACTTTGATTGTTGCGGATTCACAGCTGTGGTTGTTTCGGAATCCAGACTGCCATTTAGATATAAGATCATTTGCACTTAAATAGTTTTGAAGTTGATCATGCAATACCTTTTCGAATACCTTAGCTAGAAATGATAAAATGCTAATGGGTCTAAACTCAGAAGGCGTTGAGGGATCTGGCTTTTTCGGCACAGGTATAATATAAGCCCTTTCTACGGATCAGGGAACTCACTCCTATAGATGCATGCATTGAAAATATGTATCAAGTAAGGCAACATAAGAGGCAGGATAAGTTTAAAAAACTTGGGCGAAATATCGTCAGGACCTACAGCATTGGATTTAACTGACTGAAAGGCTCGAAGAACCTCATCCACGCCTACGCATTCAAACGAGAATGTTCTTTCGTTCTCGATGTCAATGAGACCATCGTGTAATTGATTTGGATTTGAGCGAGTCAGGGGTGGACACAAAATTGGGGACATTACTTCAGGACTAAAGGAGCATACGGTTCTGCTATTTTCTGCTTTGACACCAACTTTTTTAAAATTTTTCCACAATTCTTTCGCACTTAGAGAAGAGCTGTTTAGCTTTTCTAACAAATATGCACGATTAGAGCTCCTAATTAGTGACGTGACTTTATTTCTGGCAAACGTGTATTGCCTTCTGTTATATTCCGTTCGCTTACTCCTAAATCTCCGGAAAAAGTGTCCCCTTTCTCGAATGAGTGCCCTTATATCATTGTAATACCAAGGGCAACTTTTTGCCTTAACTCGTTTACTTGGGGGAAAATTCTGGTACTTTCTTATTTGCAATATAATCTAGTGCACATAACAGTTCGTTTGAAGACATTTGACAGTTCGATGAGTAATTCAGTGACTTTTGCATACCCAAGCTGGTAGCCACATCACATTGCCCCCCTTCTAGTTTTTTTAGTCTCGTACGAACATAATCGATACTTCTTATGAACCTTTTTGACGGTGAGGGGTTCTTTCCGAAAAATAGAAAACTCTCGAGCGATTTTTGCAGAGACAATGACGCGGCGGTGGTTTCGCTTACATTGGTTACCCCTTATCCTGGCACCTGGTTTCAAACTTGTCTGGTTTGAAGTGAAAATTATCCATGCAATTGCCAGGGCTGTTTGTGCTGTTTTTTCTTATTATATGCGACCGATGGTATATTAATTTCAAGGCATAGTTTTTTAACACAGTGAAATAATTACCGTAGACCCCTAGGACCTTCTAGAGATATGATCGAGACCGACAGGCAAATCGATTTAGCAATGTCCGTCCGTCTGTCCGTATGTGTGAAGTTTTTAGGTCCTTAAAATTGAGCTCGATGCTGAAAATTGGAGTGAATTTTGGTTATTATTTTGTACAGGCAAAGTATTAAAACTGATACAATCCACAGCCAAGCCCACAATTGAGAGGTAACATCAAATTTACGTTTTATTCAAAATTGCCTTTTTGTCAACTTAGGCAACGTGCAGGATCTCAAATTTTGGGCAAGACAATAGTTCCCCGAAGCCTTTCATTAGACAAAAATTGGACCACCCACTCCATTGACTATGCCCACTTTTAAATTGGGGCTTAAAAGCTCACGCCCATTTTTGGGGGCGTGGTCAATACGAATTATTGTCATAAAGTTTATGAATTCAGGCCGCAATATTTTAAATTTGGTGTTACAGGGTAAAGAGGGTCGGGTACTTAGAAGGTTACAGGTTAAAGAGGGTCGGGAGAAGTTGCACTTAGTTACTCAGTTACTTAGTTACTTTACTTGTTTTTGATAAGTTAGTGTGGCATGTTCCTCAATGGTTCCAAGATAAAGCTTTAGTCAGCGTTCTTTTACGCCATTCTTACAACAATTTGTAGTTGCTCATACGTAATACGATTACAGCAAAATCGTAAGTTGCGTGCTTGATACTATTGACGTAGTCTCCAGGAAGGGGAATGGACGCGATGGATGGATGGACAGGAACTACCCGGGCCCGTATTTCATTTAAGTGTCACGTAAAAAAAAAACAAAACAGTGACTAAGTGCAACAGTGCGTATGTAACAGTCTGTCTGTAATGGAATGTGGTATACCTTATTCCTTTTCCTATTCCTATTCTCCTTTCCATTCCTATTCTCCTTTCCATTCCTATTCTCCTTTCCATTCCTATTCTCCTTTCCATTCCTATTCTCCTTTCCATTCCTATTCTCCTTTCCATTCCTATTCTCCTTTCCATTTCTATTCGCCTTTCCATTCCTATTCTCCTTTCCATTCCTATTTCTATTTTCATTTCTATTCTCCTTTCCATTCGTGCATTTTTTGGTTTTCCAGCCCCGTCCCGTTAGCATTCATGCATTATTTCAACTAGACCAAATTTGTATTCCCTATAAGGTTTTATTAATTTATTTCTTAATGGCATGGCGTGGCATGTCCAGCTCCTATAACTAAAAATCAATATTAGCATAGAAATACCAAAGTTTGCGGGTGAAAAATACGCAAAAATGTAATTTTTTTGATTCATATTCAATAATTTTTTTAAATTGACCCCTAAAGGGCGTGGAAAAAAACTTTGTATGAACGAAATCTAAAATAGTACTCGGTGTACCTTATGCCCTAAGCTTTTTTTTTTATTCATTCCTTAGTAAGGCTAAAAAGCAGTCCAAATCCATGTTTTCTCGAAAATTATTGGTTTTTCTGGAATTCTGCGTCTAAATATGGGCGTGGCCCGTAGCTATATATAAGCCAAATGTAGAACCAAGTATTTGCTACATAATATATTAAAAAACGTTTTTTCGATTGAGAACAAAAATATTAAATAAATTGCGTTTAAAGAATGACTCTTTTAATCAATGCCACGCCCACTAGGGGTGGTCTGCCGTTTTCGTTTTTACTTTTTATGTCTTTTAATTATTAGGAAATTTCGTAGAAAATAAGAAATTTTCGTATTTCAGCTTTTACGTCTTAACACCTGTATTGCTTCGGATGACAGAGAGCCCACGTACAAAATTTCAGCTTTCTAGCTTAAAATTTAATGCCTTTAAGAACTTACGGACGGTCGGGCATGACTCATTTGCCCTTAAGGTCTTGGGAGCATAAAAATCTGTTTTTGGATAGTTCTTTCCTTAGCATTTTGTTGTACAGGGCATAAAATTATGCGCTGAAAAACAAACAAAAATTACGTTTCACCACTGTACTTACGGTTGGAACTTCAGCGGACTCGACCGTTTTGCGTCGAGCATGTCGTTAACAAAGTGATTTACAGTAGATGTGTTGTTGGGTTCACTACCAAAGTATTGGCTAAGTTTTAACACTGCCGATCGATTGTTCCCGAACCTTCTTCTTCCTTACGTTGGTGAGTCACTTAATCAGACAACCTTATAAGATTTTTAAATTCGAATTTTAAAATTTAGGTAACGTCTTAAAAATTTTACCGGATTTTTCTTCTATGGTCTGAAATATTTTTGGAAAAATAGAGTTTTGAGCATCGAGTCACATTTCAAGCTTAACATCGTGTTTGTCGAACTCTTTTGTTCATTGAACAGGATTTTCGAGAATGTTCCTATGTTCATTTTGACACTTTGCAGCATTTTAAATTTTAAATCCGAACCGAATTTGATTTAAAGCAACAGTTGCTACTTACTAACTGCTTTTTTCATATGGACTCGCAAATTAAGCTATTGACATCACATCTCACGAGCGAATAAGAAGAAGAGAAAAAAAAACACATCATTTTGTATTTATCATCAAACCACTTATTGTCAGACAACCGCAAATTTACATTTCATTAAAAATTGCCTTTTCGTCAAGTTAGACAAGACATAGAATCTAAAGTGTTGGTGCAAGGTAATAGTGACCTGAAGCTTTTAATTAAACGAAAATTGGACCATACCTACTTTCAAATGTTGAATCTTAAAAAACCTGTTTTCTTGGAAGATTCATTCTTAAACGAAAAAAAATTATGACAAATATTAAAGATATTGCCAATTACTAAGTTAAGTTTGTAACATACAAAGCGTTAAGTTCCACCCACTTTAAGGGGCTTTTTTTTGGAAAAACGCATTAATTTTCGCTTTTAAGGAATTTTCTCATATTTCTCATCTATTTTTCGGCTTACACCCATTTTTGGGGCGTGGCCAACACAAATTATTTGCGTAAAGCATATGAATTCAGGCAAAAAACTTTTAAATTTGGTGTTACAGGGTAAAGAGGGTCGGATGTTTAGAAGTTCGTTACAGACGAACTCTTGCACTTACTTTCTGTTTTTTTTTTTTTTTTTTTTTGGTTTAGTCTTATGAATTTTGTTTGCTTCTGCCAGGATGTACCAAGATGGGCTTTCTAGGCCTCCACATCTAGAATGATATGTACTATTGTCGTTTTTCGACCATGTTTAGATTTTAGGTGTGCACAGAAAACACCCAGAAAAGGTCTTGTGTGATGCTATGAAGACTAATGCCTGCAAAAGTTGGGATACAAGGATCGTGGAGATAATGCTGCAGTTCTATTTATCGAGCATACGTTCCTCCGACTATACCCTGAAAAAGAATCGGAGGTAAGATCCAACGTATGTCAGTAACCTAAAGTTCTAAAAGATCAGTTCCCTGGAGCAATCCCTTAAGTTTTCTCTTGTTTATCTGCATAAAAAGATCATGATCCGATGCTTTCGTTTGTCACTCCCTGTTGAAATATAGTTTGCGAGCAGGTCCTCGCTGTACATAGCCCCTGCAAAGTTTCCACTGTAAATTAAGTGGACTCTCCACCGTCATGTACCTGGGAGACCCATCAAATTACACCCCAGCTTGTGGATGTCTATTCTCTATTGGCTGTTCTAGACTACTGGAGGTGATATTGTTTGAGGAAAGACCACAATCAATCATGTCATGAGTTGTGGGGTCTCAGAAGTTCTGCTTCTCTCCCTGGTAGTCTGTTTCTCCCCTCTGCAGCGGAGGATCGTCCTAAGCGTTCCACTCTCGCTTCTCTATTCGACATCTCTCTAGCTCACTGTCCTTCAGTTGGCTCATAATGTTAGTTACAGTCCCATTCAAATTTGAAGTCTGACCTCCGAGACACAGGGCCGCCGAAAGTCCGGGCTATCCCTATATGTATGTAAAGATTTTCCGAAAGCAAGTAATAGAATGATTAATTATTTTTAAAGGTTTAAAAAGGATGTCTGCATTAAGGCTGTCAATTTATTGCTCTTTAAAATAAGTTCCTTAACGAATTTCCGCATGGCTTCAAAAGACATGTAAAAAAGTGAAGTCTCCGAAATTAAATTAATGCGTGTCCTACAAAAGCGAATGTGTGTGTGAAGCGGTGCGGCTGATAAGCACTTCATCTGATGTTCTTTATCTTGCCTTTTGCTAGTTTCGCTCTTAACGTGAAGAATTTTGGGTCTCTCAGTCACGCCTCGCAAAAGATCGGGTACAATTCTGGCTAAATCAATGGAAAGAAGTGAGTGAAATTAGGATTATCACCTTTCTCATGTTCTAAAATTCTATTTCCCATATCCGTTAGGAACTTTAGAGATAAGCTTTCTCCCATTTTTTACTCGGCTCCGAAAGGCACATAGTTTTGTTTGACAAACCCGATCCCGATGCCGAGCTTATCGTATGTGTGCCAAGATCCCACCAACACGTAAGGCCCTTGTGACGCTCGAAAGCCTGCAACACAAAAGGTCCCCTTTCCTCTTCTGCTCCCGAATACAGTGTGTTTCGGGTGTATTTTTTCATCGGGTCCTCTTGAAGAAAGGTAACCTTTTTTGCAAGAGAATTGGTGACGATCATCATCCATAAAGGATCATTGGTGACGATCCCTTATGAATAGTGGATGATCTTCACCAATTAACCATCTAATGAACTGCGTTAGATGGTTAATACGTGGCGGCCTTGTTCTTTTTCTATCCCGATGAGCAGGTCTACTTACTTTTTCTAAAGGAGCTCGCTTCGTGATCATTAGACCGATATTGCTTAATTTTTCGTTGATTGTTGCTTACCTTACAGCTGGCTGGAGGTTCTATTGTCATAGAACCTCAGCATAAAGTATGCTCGATTTGCATTTTTGCTACAACGGGTCAGTCCCATGCCAAATCTTTCAAAAGCTAATATTAGCCCTTTGTGAACATAAAGTCTGTCTCTGTAGAGTGATGCTAACTTGCGTCTCCTAAATCTGTAGCAGTATCGTAAGGAATTAGCTGAATACTCTGGATATTACCCTCTATATCAAGGAAGTAGATGTCCTCCCGCGCGTTGTATTATAGGCTTTACTCTATTTTTCGACAGACCTTAGTTTCTGTTTAAAACTCATGACCGGAAAACTCTTGAGTCTCCAAGTCAACTTTTACGTGACTAAGCGGTTGGGATATAATTGTCATATTTAGGGAGAGAAACAATCCTTTAAGGACCAACATTTTACAAATGCAGTCACAAATAGTCTTAGTTTGGTGTGGATTAAGCTTCCGAGATGCCGTTGGTACGAAGTTCACCCGCAATTAAGTTAGTGTCGTCACAAAAGATTATTATATTATTGCCAGCGTGCGGTAGGTGCACGACGATTATTGAACCAATTTCGTGAGAACCAAATGCAACCGAAATGGCGACACTACGTGCCACACAGCGTATGACAACGACGGGCTTTTTAAAGGAAAAATTCAACAATTTTTCTCGGGTCAGATCGCACATATGCAACGAAAAGTTCAAGTTTACGGATCTAAAATTGTATCCTTTAATTTATGGTTTCTGTAGACCTTTAGAGGAAAATGGGTATTAAAAACGAATTTACTAACTGCAAACCTGCCCATTTAAATGAAGGTTTTGTGAAGATACAATGTCGAGTATGAGTATGCCATAAATTCATTTTTAGTCAACTTCAAGTACCTCCTTCGGTGCTATGCAATTAATCGGATCGTGTTAAGCACCTAAGAGCTTATGAAGGAGAAACCTTTTTTCCTCGTTCTTTTTTTGTTCTTAGTGTCTCTGTTTGTTGCTCGATTAAGAACGAAGAATTCCTTTAAGTACTTTGCTATAAAAATGCACACAGTTTGCCTTGCCGTACACATCCATGATGTGAACCCCAGCTCCTTGCTAACAATGCTCTAGAGTCATTTTCAAAACGAGCGATTCGTTTAATAGTTCCATGAGAGTGTAACCCACCTCCGCCCGCTACACCTCTGGGCTGGCATCAATACACGGTCTACCAACAGTGTTTGTGCGAATGAATATGTATCTCACTCGAAGGATAAGAGAATCCTGGTATATAAAACACAAGAACACTTCATTTCCTAAGAAAAATAAACGAAGCCATGCAAAGGAGGAGTAGAGCGGCAAAAAAAAACTCAAATAATGCTACTGTCTTCGAAATAATAGCAGACAGGGACGAAACGAAATGATAAAAGCTTCTCTCGTCCTTTCGCACAGCCCGTGGGGATTATTGCAGCATGTCGCCCATTGTTGGTATCCCATTTGTACTTATGATTGCATAAAAGACGAACTCCGTCGTCGTTGATGTTGATGCACACAAATGTGTAGCGGAGTCGTCGAGAATGAGGATACTTACGTTGCGAAACAAAAAAAAAGCTTAAATTAAAGCCATAACGACAATTAAGCTTAAGAGTGGCGCAGTCGGCCCACCAGCTGTTCTTACTTTTCTAAAACAATTAAGCGGCAACGACGAGAAATGGGTTCACGAAGGCTCTTCTCGTCGCAATTGAATAAATGGATTAAGGAAGTCATCGTTTTCTATTTTTTCTTTTTTTTTTGGTTATTAAATCTGATGTATCTCTTCAGACAGCTCTGCCGTCTTCTTAACTATATCCTTCAAATGTAAGTTTCAAGTTGCACTCGCACACAGAATCCAATTACTCACATTCGTCCGGCTTTTATTGGTCTCCTCGGAGCTCGTTGTCGTCGTCAGAAGAAGAATCCCGGCAAACGTGTTGATACACACTCGTACAACTTATACACCCACCGACATGGTGTGGAGCATTTTTTTTTTTTTTTTTTTTTCCCGTGATGTGGATATATTTTCCTGGGCTTTTCCATGACAGCACACCACTTGAGGCCCAGCTGAAAGGGGGTTGCGGTGCGGGCGGGACGCAACACCAAAATGTCGATTCCGTCTTTTTTGGCTTTTATGCTCGGGGAATTCGGAAGGTTTTTCATTCGCGTTTTTAATATGTTTTTCATGACTGCTGAACCCTGCCATTATATTATGTTAACCCACATAAATCAGACCTGAGGTGCCGGGTATATATTTTTTGGCAACTTATCTCTCCGCGTTTTCCCATCAGAGCCACCGAAGCTAGGAGTCAATTTGAAAATTGGATGCTGTGCTTTTGTTTTGATTTAAATTGGGTGTATGTTCTTGGAAATGATATGAATTACTGGAATCGCTGGGCCTGATGAGGTGTAGAAAAGCATAATCTTTGCGCCACCTCAACGAACTGTGACTACCCCTGGTGAGAAAAGCTGATGGGCAAAAACAGAATTTGCGTTGTTGTGGCTTGAGGGTGGCTTGGGCGCTTAAGTTTCTTATGAAAGTGAGCCAATTCGATGGGCTTGTTTTTCTTCCAAAAAAATTATTTTTTACTTCAAATGTCAATGCTTATGGGCTTGCAAGTTATTTATAGCATTGGAAGTCAAGAAATTTTTCGCTCCCTTTTATAGAAGAATAACAGCCACCCTTAAAGGAAGTCAAACTTATGCGACTGGACTGACTATCAAAAGTGGTAGGTACTGTTGGCTTATGGGTTTAAGCGAAGCGATGTAAGAGCGAAATGTAAAGTTTCCAGGCAATACGAATTTTAGCCTGTGAGCTTAGAGACTCAGAGCGGGATAAGCATCCCAAAGTTCAGATTTCTTTTTTCGGACTTTATGCTTTTGGTAGAAACCTTATGAAGAGGATGTTAGCAAGTGAAATTTGTCCCACTGGCTTTCGTTGTAGGCTTTTCGGCCTTCGTCCTTTTCAGAGTTAGAGACCAAGAGGGCGCTATCGTATATTTTAACAGTGGCTGGGTGGATAGGGGCCGGGAGTTGGCAAAGCATTACGAAAGGTCGAGGCGGGTGTGGTACTCACTTGTCTCGAAATGAAGTTTAATTTCTTTGTCACTACGGCGTAAAGCGATGTATGGGCCAAATATCTTCCTCATTTTTAACCTGCTTTATTCAATGAATCACCTTGTTTTCCAACAATATAGCTCTGGGTAGTTTTTTTCTGTGGATAAGAGGCACGTGCTGGTACCGAAGACTGACTTTATATTACTGTTGCAGTTAACATCGGAAGAGGCGTGCAAGGAGGCCTCTAAGGCCGAGTATAGGTATTGTTCGTGCAACTTGTATCAACATAATACGAGAAGTCACTAAGACATGCTCCCAGAATCGAACCCAAAATCTATAGTGCAGGGCTATATCATCCAATGTACGGAGAACAAGGGTGGAGGACTCGACAAAAATCTTTTGCTGCTGGTTGCAAACACCAAAACTTTTGGAGGCTGCTAAATTGTGCAGGGAGTACATTGCTCAAAACGTTGGACGAGTTATGTTAACGCCCATTCATTAACGAGTTATTATTAACGTTGACGACTGGTTGAGAGCGAAGGCAGAGGCAAGGTGAAGTGGTCGAGGAATACAACTTCGAGATGTAAGCGATTTTGACTAGAGGATGTGTGCAAAAAATTTCCCTGATAAAATACATTATTCAGGAAATTACGGACGGGGACTGCCAAGGAGAATTTCGGGCGGTCAAGCCAAGCCAACATCGATCGACGATATTTTGCAGAGGCTACATAAGTTGTAGGCGCCGTGGTGCAGTGGTTAGTGTGTAGGACCACTGTTCACGAGGTCCCGTGTTCGAAATCAAGGAATCAAAGCTTTTTCACGGTTTCCCACCTTCGCAAGGCTCTGCCAAACTCTCCGAGAGTATCATTTGTCATGAGAGACCTCTCAATTCGTCGTTCGGAATCGGCGAAAAATTGTAGGTCCCTTTCAGTGTGTAAAAATAACTGTAACGCACACAACATAATAAATGGAAGAGATGTCAGGCGATAGCTCTTCTGAACTGCAAGTGCCAATTAGTCGTTTTTATACCCGACCGAGGGTATATTAATTTTAATTCATAGTTTGTTACACAGTGAAATAATCACCGTAGACCCTTAAGACCTTTTAGAGATATGATCGAGGCCGACAGGTGAATCGATTTAGCCATGTCCGTCCTTCCGTCCGCCTGTATGTGTTAAGATTTTAGGTCTTCGAAATTAAGCTAGAGAGCAGAAACTTGGTACACGGCTTGGATTTTTTACTGCACAGACAAAGTCTGAAATTTGGCTTAATCCGCCTGGTCACGCCCACTACTGAATTCAACGTGAGACAACCTCTATTTCACTTTTTTAGCTTAAATTTTGTTAATGAGAAATATTGGCCCAAGACCTTTAACAAGCCAAAAATTGTAGCGCCCACAATATCGACCTTGCCCACTTTTAATGTGTAAGATCTTTAAAAACCCGATTTCTCGAAAAGTTGACTCTAAATCGAAAAAAAATTTTATGACAAATATTAAAGATATTTCCATTTTCTAAGTTTGCTCCATACAAAATTTTGACCTCCGCCCACTTTAAGGGGGCGTTTTTTTTTAGGAAAAAACTGTTTTTTTCCGAAATAAGTTTCGATTTTAAGGCCATTTGTCATGAATCTAACGAAATAACAATTAATTGATTTTAATTTTTGGGCCAGACCCACTTTTGGGGGCGTGGCCCTTACAAATTATATATGAATTCGAGTCAAAAAATTTTAAGAGTTGTTGGTACACGGTATATAGGTCGGGTAGATAGAAGTTTGTCACAGTCGAACACTTGCACTTACTCACTTGTTTAACGTTAAGTTGTTGGTCTCATATCCAGGGGTCGGTGTCTGACAGAAAAGCCTCGACAGAAAGTAACGTCAAATAAATGGCGAGTAGGCAAACTGTGGCTGAGGAGGGAATTGAGAGCTTCGGACATAACAGTACAACACACGAGAGAAGAACAACGAGTAGCCCAGTTTCTGCACACTTAGTTCAAACGTTCACAGATCGCATTGATCGCGGAAGCGATTGCGTAACCTTGATCCGTCGCTCGATCGCTGAAGAAAGGGCACATCCAAAATATCGAGGATCAGGGGCAGTTGCAGGGCTTCGGGAACACAATTTTCTACACTGTTCGACAAGTATGCGGTGGTAGCTGTGGACAAACCCACCACATGGTGCGAAGCTCTAATCCTGCCGAATGAGAGCCAACCGTACGCAAATCTCATTGGACGCAAATTCAATCACAGGTCAAGGTTGTGAAGTCATTCAAATGTGTCTATTTCACCGACTTAATTTCATGGCTACGATACCACGAGCATTGATGAAAGTCGAACTAGACTCTGAGCGGGACGAACTAGCATGGAAGGATCCATACATCGGCAACCTAGATCAAGATGATAAGGAAAGACTTTATATAGGGTTATTAATAAACTTATAAATAAGTTTAGGAACTGTTTTAATAAGAACGCCGACGAATTAAGTATGTTTCGGTTAGGCCAATGCTCGTTTGAGCTTAAGACAAAACCACTTGTTTTGTATCCAATCCTCTAGGGTTCCATTTACGAAGAAGAAGGTTAAACAAAGGTATTGCCCAATATTCTTAGGCAGGGGGTCCATCATTGTCAGACTACTGTTCGCCATGTAACCCTTACTAACAAAAAAGGCCAGCTGCGATCGGTTCTGATAAGCCTACAGGGTACAAAATTGGGTAATGGTAAAAAATAAGTTTTCTATGTGCCCATGGTCGAGGAAGTGCCGGATGCCATTTGGGCTGGCCAATGTCCTGTGGATATCGAGTTGTGATTTAACATATTGAAGGCACGCAATCATTTCTTGGCAGTCTACATCGCCATAGTCAGTAAGGCTGTCCAAGAACGGCTGCGAAAATTCCTGAGACTCCTTGAGGTCCTAAGAGCATCAGGGCTTATTTACACGTAAATATAAGTGCGTGTTTCCATTTTTGGAAACTTATATCGACTTTCTAGGTTAGAGGAGTCCGATAGTTTGTGTGGCTTGCTGAGTTTTTCCTCAAGTTTGTGGAAAACTATACGCAATAGGCAACTCTGCTGACAGATATGACAATAGCTAATCACCCATTCGAGTGGACAGCACGGCAGGTATACCCTCCTGTACCGGCCCTATTCGAACCGGAGGGTTCGCGCATGAAGTTCAGCGGGACGCATCGTCTTTCGGCCTAGGCGGAATATTATTGCAGCGGGGGAAAACAAACCTTTGCGGCCAGTGATTTTTATAGCAGAAAACTATCTATTGACGAAACTAAATACCATTTGTACGACCAAGCTTGGCGAGCTTGCGGGTGCATTTACTGGGGAGGTGATTTAAGGTCGTCATATTGACTGCGGTGCTACTGTCGCAACCAACTTAAAAGCAAAGCTTATTCCTCGGCTTTGCCGATAATGGCTCAAACTACGGGAGTTCGACTATGAAATTGTCCATCAGCCTTGAATGAGGGCCGCTCCGTGCATATGTCGACGCCTTAAGAAGGTAGTCTCCAAAGCCCTAAGAAGAAGAATTTTTAAACTCTGCCATGATGACGTTGGATACCCAGCTGATGAATCACTTGACAGGAAAGCATAGACGTTTTGGTTCTCAAAGATGAGGGGCTTCAACTAGAGCTATATTAAGTCGTGTGTTGAGTGCGGTTATTGCATAGATGAGAGGAGTCAGATGCGAGCAAGAGCTCCAAAACATATGGAGCGCGTTCCTCTGCCTTTTGACACAGTTCGCTAGCTTCAACTTGGGCCTTTCATTAAGGGAAAGAGTGGAACCCGATGTGTATTAGCCTTGATCCAAACAACTAGCAGCAGAGTTCTTACCGTGTTGGACGAGATAGAGCCGGCTATTTTTGAATTGGCAAAAGGGATCCGTCACTGACCGGAGAACCTCGTGCACACGTCTGAAATATATGTTAGGGCACCCAGAGCAAACGGTCAGGTTGAGAGAAGCAACACTTGTTCCCTTGTCCCTCAAATGCATTGACTCGTCGTAGAAAAGAAAATGAAGGAACCTAAGAGCAGGGCCAAACACTATTCGGATTTTCACAACGAAAGCCAGTCCGCACAAACTTTTATTCGATCATTTTGGGGGAAAGACGAAAAAGCTTGCTGAAACAGAGAATCTTGCTTAGAGTTGGCCAAGACTTTGTCTCGTCAAGGTTTTGTCCCATCGTCATAGCTTTTCCTCGTTTTCACTCCACGTCTGTTCCGATGAAATATAACGAAGACGGGACAAAGCCTTGACAAACATAGAGCAGATCTACGTCAACCAGAGGGCAAGATTCGATGCCAAGCATCGGCAATCAATGCAATTTAAATTTGAGGATCTCGTGTTAATACAGAATAAGCCTGTTGCCATGGTATCGTGGCCACGATAGTATAACAAAGGTGTTGACAAACGACCTTTACGTAATGAAAGATATTCCCAAAATTCATTGAAGGAAGCGGAAGTTAAGCACCTTCCTAGCGTCGGACAGGTGTACTGGTTTGAAATCTCAAATGAAGATCTTTTAATCGATGGTGATGTTGTATATTGTCACGAGCCAGTTGTAAGGATTTCAACTTTTCGAAGATTTTTTACGGGTTAATAAGGGAGCCGCTCTTCAAAATAAGCAACGATATGTTCAGCTAGGTTTTCCGTTACTGAAAAACTGTTAGAAGAATATTCAAACTTTTCATCTTGACAGTAAAAAAATCTGATAAAGGACCCTTCTTGTTTTAAATCAATCATGGGATCGGCAAGCTACACTCGCTAATGTCGCCACAACAAGGTGAATGAAATGTTTTTGTCTTCTCTAAATTCCTTTGGGACTTCTTCCTTCGTGGCCCGCGACTATATACCACGATTTTTGGTGTTCGATTATTAGCGGCACGTGACTTTCCAATGGGTTTTGAGACTCGATTGGATTGGTCCTTTCCAATCGAATCTCTGCAAGATGCAAATAGATAGGAAACATATAAAATAGATCTGCTTTGCGTAAAAGGATCCAAGCAGCTTGCGAGCTAACACTAGGGCAGTTGTCATACAAACTAGTTTCGTATACACAAAAATACGTATCCAATGACATAATATAACTAATGGGCTATAGTTCTTGTGGCCCATTCTCCTTTGTTCAAAAATATATCACAAAATTAATTCACTTATTTGTAGGGTATCAAAACCGATGATATTTCAAAGAAATTACAAATTGAGAAATTTGTTGCTTGGCCTCAACTGCTTGGTAACATCAGTTCGTTTAGTTCAGCAGTTTTAGAACTATCTTAGATATGGAGGATTCATCCGATCACGGTGGCTGCACAGATTTGGAAGTGACATCACTCCATTACTCTCATCAAAGGAGAATATGCACATACAAATATCCTTTCAGGGTGAGTCACAAACAGAAAAGAGTCGAGACCCTTTTCTCCTGGGAAACCCAAACCGCTAAATAAGCTAAAAAGGATAATTGAAAACATAGATTCATAAGAACAGCAGCGTCGAATCGTTGTGTGAGTACTTAAGGCTTCTGTGTCAATTGGATTAAATAAACTTTATAGAATAAAATTTTTCCATCCCTCTGTACACAAACTTTGTAATGCCCCAGTGACCAAAATGCAAAAAAACGGTGCGTTTAGACTCTAAGCTAAATTATTCGCCACTATGCCATTGTCAATATTTAAGCGCGCTGGCAAAATTTAACCCGTCATTTGAAACTAATTGACGCAGAACCTAAGTGCTGAGTAAACACGTTAAATGAGTGAATATTTAATAAAACTGTTTGTGCTGCTATTACTACGCCCAAACGGTCGCTTGGTCCTTCGAATGAATAAAGTGAAAAAGAAACGATAGAAGTGGTCGATGAAGATTAAATATCTTTAAGGACTATGATTTTTAACTGCGGACTTAGAGGAGAAGCAAAAAAAGAAACGAAATTATGAGTACCTACTCAATTAAGACAATTAATTTTTTTTGTAAAATATCCTTTCTGTCGTCCTCCAGACAGTCATGTCTTTGAATTTCCATTTTTTTAAAGAAAGGCGAATACATACATTACGATATGCCTTTTTTTGTAATAGATTAATTTAAGCAAGCTAAGTAACAATATAAATAAAATAAATAAAATAAATAAAATAAATAAAATAAATAAAATAAATAAAATAAATAAAATAAATAAAATAAATAAAATAAATAAAATAAATAAAATAAATAAAATAAATAAAATAAATAAAATAAATAAAATAAATAAAATAAATAAAATAAATAAAATAAATAAAATAAATAAAATAAATAAAATAAATAAAATAAATAAAATAAATAAAATAAATAAAATAAATAAAATAAATAAAATAAATAAAATATATAAAATAAATAAAATAAATAAAATAAATAAAATAAATAAAATAAATAAAATAAATAAAATAAATAAAATAAATAAAATAAATAAAATAAATAAAATAAATAAAATAAATAAAATAAATAAAATAAATAAAATAAATAAAATAAATAAAATAAATAAAATAAATAAAATAAATAAAATAAATAAAATAAATAAAATAAATAAAATAAATAAAATAAATAAAATAAATAAAATAAATAAAATAAATAAAATAAATAAAATAAATAAAATAAATAAAATAAATAAAATAAATAAAATAAATAAAATAAATAAAATAAATAAAATAAATAAAATAAATAAAATAAATAAAATAAATAAAATAAATAAAATAAATAAAATAAATAAAATAAATAAAATAAATAAAATAAATAAAATAAATAAAATAAATAAAATAAATAAAATAAATAAAATAAATAAAATAAATAAAATAAATAAAATAAATAAAATAAATAAAATAAATAAAATAAATAAAATAAATAAAATAAATAAAATAAATAAAATAAATAAAATAAATAAAATAAATAAAATAAATAAAATAAATAAAATAAATAAAATAAATAAAATAAATAAAATAAATAAAATAAATAAAATAAATAAAATAAATAAAATAAATAAAATAAACAAAATAAATTTAATTTAATTTAATTTAACGCCCCCATAGTGGCACTTTATTGGCTTTACAAGCAGTTACTAAAACTTAATTTTAAACAATCTAAACTTAAGAGAAACTAAAGAACCTGGTAAGGTTCTTATGATTAAAGCGCGGGCTTAACAGAGGATTTACTGTTGCTTAGTTCAAAGGAATCGCCAGAGGCAATCGCTTTGCGAAGCATCCTGTTGAGGGGCTCATTCTTTCCGTCATGACATGTCTCAGACGGCGGGGGTTGGTGTTAAAATTAATCTGTTGGAGGAGGTATGGACTACCGATCTTTCCAGTTAGCAACTGGTGTACAAAAAGTATGTCAGCAACATCGCGACGTGAACTTAAGTTGAGTAATTTTAGGCGGCATTCATAGGGGGGAAGGTTGAAAGGATCATCCCAAATAAGACCGCGCATGGCGAAACGAATAAATCTGCGCTGTACTGTTTCAATTCTTTGGATATGGATCTGACAGTAGGGTGACCAAACTTGACTGGCGTATTTAAGAAGAGGTCTAACAAAGGTTGTGTAGAGGGCTTTGGTAATATATGGATTGGAAAACTCCTTAGACCAACGTTTGATAAAACTAAGAGAAGAGTTGGCTCTGTTAATCATGTCGTCAAAATGCTTATGAAAATTAAGTTTAGTATCACAGGAAATGCATAAATCGCAAATCGAAGTAAAACTAGGTACGAGTTCATTGTTAAAGAAGTATGATCTGAGGGGAAGAGTGCAGCGCTTACGAGAGTAAGTTGTTGCCTGACATTTTTTTACATTTAGTTCGAGGGAGTTATGCTGGCATTAGGTGAAAAATTTGTTAAGGTTAACCTGAAGTATGTGCGAGTCCGCAGGGCGCGAGATAAGTCTGTAAATCCTTATGTCGTCAGCGTAAATCTCCAAAATAGATTCAGTGAAGAGAAATTCAACATCGTTAATGGTAAGTACAAAAATTAAGGGACCTAAGTGACTACCCTGTGGAACACCTGAAGTTGCAATGAATGGGTTAGAAACCGCGGTCCTGAAAGATATGGTTTAACCCATGCTATGAATAGGGGAGGAAAGCCTAAAGCCTTAAGTTTGAAAAGTATAATTTTGAAAGAAATTTTATCAAAGGCTTTGCTGAAATCAGTTGTAACAACATCAAGTTCGTTACCGCGTTCCATGACACACAAAGTTCTAGAGACAAACTCCACAAAATTCGTGGTAGTCGATCTGTCTTTCAGAAAACCGTGTTGCTTTGTGGAGAAAATTGATTTGCAGTTAAAAAAACACTGTGTCATAGATAAAGCTCTCAAAGAGTTTAGTTTTGCAAGAGAGCTTGGCAATTGGTCTGTAGTTAGCGATTTCACTTCTGCACCCCTTTTTGAGCAAAGGAATGATGAAGGGGCGTCTTCAAGCCTTGGGAAAACGCCACACTTTAAGGACTGTTGGAAAAGATCAGTAAGGGGCTATGCAAGTGCATTGACACATTTCTTTAAGACAATAGCTGGTAATTCGTCGGGGCCATGAGAGTAATCGTCTTTTAAAAGTCGAATCTTTTCAATCACCGATGGCAAGCTAATATTAATGTTTGTTAAGGTTGTTTGACGGCAGTTGTCTAGGTAAATAAAAAAGGAAGGATCAGAGTTGTCGACTGCAAATGCTTGACCAAATAATTCAGCGAAAAGGTTGCTAGTTGTATTGTATTAGGGTCATCAGAGGATCGGTCAGGGAACTTTAAGGATGAAGGATAACCGTCAGAATTGCGCTTTGAGTTAATAAATTTGAAAAATCGATTTGGGTTTAAAGTCAAGTCAGATTGCTTTTTCCGGATAAATTCGGAGTATGACAATTCGCATAAAAAGGAAAATTAATTATATTCGGCAATGTAAAGATAGTAGTCATATAAGGACCGCGAGCTTAGAAAAGATTGCCATAGCTTATTACGTCTGTTACGTAATGATCGCAGCTGTTTTGTATACCAAGGCAGGGAATTAGTAAAAATTTTAAGAGACGTAATGGGAACTGATTGAAGAGGCAAAAGTCAAGGCAAAAGTCAGCGATAAGGGAGGATGAAGTTTGCCAAGTTTAGAAAGAAGATGCATACTTTCAGAAACAACGCAGTTGTCGACATCAGTAGAAAAAATTAAGTCTAATTGTCTTTCCATATTATTTTTGACTGAGCTAATTTGAAAAAGACCAGCGGACAGAAGTCGGTCTGTGAAAAGAGTTTCTTTCAGAGAAATTGCGTTAACTGGAACATAGTAGGTCTCGTCATCAGACAGGGCCCAGTGCAAACGAGGCAGATTAAATTCGCCGACAATAATTACGTCGTCGCTGGGCCCAACTACTTCCAACACGAAATCAATAGCAGAGACAAGATTTGAGTATTCAATAACTGGCTGGCTGGGAAGAATATACCAGCAAACAATATATACCGAACGTTTTTCAAGAGTAATGCTAGCACAAACTATTTCCAGACTAGAAAGAAGTGTTAGGAATTTTAAAAACCGACGATTTGTAACTAGAGTGGATAGCCAAAAGCACACCACGTCCGGGAGAATCATCGTGGGAAGAATTTACAATAGGGACAAGACTGATTGATGCGGTTAAAACGTCCTTCATAACGCAAACACGCCAAAGGGGAGCTTTTGAGAGTTTAAGAAAACATCAGAGATCTTAGTGTGGAGTCCTCTGACATTCTGGTAGTAAACGAATATGCATTTAGGAGCTGGAAGAATCGAGCACTGATGTGATTGGGAGCTGTTAGTAAAATAGTAAAAATAAATAAATAAAATAAATGAAACAAATAAAATAAATGAAATGAATAAAATAAATAAAACAAATAAAATGAAAAAATATGTGAATATAATTCTATTAAATCAAATACATAAATAAAAAATTTACAGTGAAATGCTTAGTTTGGGATCCCAACTGCTCCGCAAAGGCCAGGTAAGGGCGGTTAAGCCCTTACCGTCACCGATATTATCATAAAGAGTGCGAAGGGTTCGTGGGTGTGGAGACCGAAGCGGCGAATGTGGTTTTAGCAGTCAATGGAGGCTTAACCAAGTATGTGCAGTCATGAAAGCCCGACACTGACGTTTTGGACAAAATATCACTACATAAAAAAGAAAATTTTTGACACCCAGCGTTCAACGAATAATAGTTTTTTTTTCAATTGCTGCTTTGGGTTATACGAATGGCGAGGTCCTTCCTCTCTGAGCCAAGTAAAGTGTCAAATCAAAGAAACTTCTCGATCTCTGTCTACTTAGCGGTGCAGAAGCATGGACCCTCTAAAAATTTAATCAGAACGCTTAAGGCTGCTTCGAGAAGAAAATCCGTCGGATGATTTACGGTGAAGAAGGTGTTAAATGGCCGACACGTGTCATTAAGGTGGCCTGGAAAAGCGGGAAAGCACCTAGCGATTGGCAAACAGGAGTTATAAAGCCCATTTTTAAAAAAAGGGACAAGACAGATTGCTCTAACTATAGGAGTATATCTCTCTTTGGTGTTCCGGGAAAAGTATTCGCGAAGGTGTTGGAAACGCGTTCCAGAGCTGTAATCGAACCTTTGTTGCGGGAAGAGCAATGCGGCTTTCGGCCTGGCAGAGACACAACGGACCAGCTTTTTACTCTGAAGGTTATTTTTGAGAGGGCCGGGGAATATGCCAAACCGGGTTACGCGTGTTTTGTAGGTTTGGAAAGGCCTATGACCCGGGTCCTAGAGATAAACTCTGGAGATTTGTGCAGGACTATGCACTGAAGGGGCCTCCTCTGAGAGCCATTCAGTCTTTGTATGGGAACTGCAGAAGCTGTAATCGGATAAATGGCCTCAAAGCACACACCCTTTGATGTGTGCGTTGGACTAAGCCAGGGCTGTGTTCTATCGCCTCTCCTTTTCATAGCATATATGAACTGCATGGTCAACCGCAGTCTTGGCGAGGAATCTTTCGAAATACGAAATGGCTGGCGTCAGGATAAGCTATCTGCTTTTCGCCGATGATTTAGCTGTTCTGGCATCGTCCAAGGAAGAACTTCAGCGAGCACTGGATGGGTTGCGGCCATACGTGGTAAAGCTGGGATGAAGGTAAACGTGAGCAAGTTCGAATTGATGGTTGTTTCCCGAACTTCTGTGCAGTGCGGAGTACCATTGAAACAGGTAGAGAAGTTTAAGTATCCCGGGGTTTTTTTCACGAAAGATGAAAGTAGCGATGCTGAGTTTTACTGGAGGATTGGGCATAAGCAGGAGCAATAGTAAAGGAACTGCGGTCAACAGGAAAGCTTTTCTCAGTTTCTGTTCTCTGATTCGAAAGATTTCAGTTTTTAATTCAGTGTTCGTTCCAACTCTCATCTATGGTCATGGAATTTGGGAAATATCCGAAAGAATAAGATCGCGGGTACAAGCTGCCGATATGAGATTTCTGAGGTGGGTTGCTGGTGTTACTTTTAGGGATAGAGTGAGAAACGTCAGTATTCGTCGCAATACTTCTCCGAGTGGAACGATCAATTCTTTGATGGCTTAGACACATTGTTCGCATGCCCCCCGACAGGCTTCTTAGACAGGTTATGTTAGCCAAGATGCGAGCGCATCGCCCGCCTGGTAGGCCAAGTAACAGGTGTTGGGATTAGGTAAAGAACATCTCCGAGAACCATCTGAGGATCGCGCCTGTGCCTCTTGAGTTGGTAGCGGAGGATCGGGAACATTGGCAGGGCCATTTAGCGACCCTTCTAAGGATAAGCGGTCACCGAAAACGATGATGATAATGATGATGATTTACGGTCCCTTCTACATAGACGGAGAATAGAGGAGGTGATATGACATCGAACTGTGCTGAACACCGACCTGGCCAGAAGAGTCAAATTACATTGGTTGCGATACCTAAGCCATCTAGAGGAAAAACTTCGGATCCACCCCATAGAGACGGCTCAGGCAAGTGGAAGGAGACGTCAGCCAATTGCGCGTGCAACACTGGTGACGGCTAGCTGAAGAGGGAGCTGGCTGGCGAAGCTTGTTGGCTGTGGCCCAGGTCCACCTGTAATGCCACCAGTAAGTTAGTAAGTTAAGCAGATTCTTGGAGACTTCTAGAAGACTCTTTTACTGACTCCGCAAGCTAGTTCAAACTCTATGAAGGTTGTAGCTGTACCGATTTTAGCTAGAAAGCCTGCTGATTCGTTGCCGTCAAAGCCATTAAGGCTAGGATCTAGTGAAAAATAACCAGGTTATGAGCAGGTTCTTAGGTGACCATGTATATATGTTTAAGACAATCTTCGATTATATGATAGGTGACTCGAACGCATTAAGAGTTGGCTGTCTGCATAGATGAACATTGTTTTTCCTCGTGTGTTGGAAGATGAATTTGTTAGTAAATGCCTGGAAATAGTGAAATTACCCCGGAGATGTACATAGGTTGGCCTAAAATATATTAAATCTTAATTAAGAAAAGCTTTAGTCGCCAATGTTGGTGACTTCACTGTGATTAAAAAAAAAAATTATGGGAAAACGGAGTTTTATTCTGAGTGAGCGAAGTGTCAGAATGCGACACTCAATGGCCCTTTCGTCTGGTCGTCCGGGTGCGTCCGCGAGCTTTCTGGACTCTTCTGAAACTGTTTTCTTGGACTTTTTTCTTGAACGCAATTATGTGTCAAGTTGGATAAATGTCATTTGTCTCTTGTAGAATAGCTTTTGGTTCTTAAAACGCCGGACAAACTTTGAAATCAAGAAAAATGTCCGGGAGCAGAAGAAATATCCTATCTGGGAGCAGAAGAACGCCCTGATTCGTGGTCGCCAACCGAGAAGGCCATAAGTTTCGCCCCTTAAGCTCAAATTACAATTATAGCTTCACTTTTTAATCGCAGGTAGAATTATGTACTTTTAAAGCTGTTTTTTTATACCCTTATATACCCTTTTATACCTTAAGGGCATATGATCGAGACCGAATTTTTAGTCGAATGAGCCATGTCCGTCCGTCCGTCCGTGTGTCGGTTGTTTTAAGGCCTTAAATTTTGAGCTAGAAACTTAAAACTTAATATCTGTTCTTTCTAGTTCCCGAAGCAGTACAAGTGTAAAAATGTTCAAAATCCGCCCACTGACACGCCCACTTTAGTTAGTAGCATGAAAATTCAAAGTTGTCGTAGGAAGCTGAAATTTGGTACCCGTCATTCTCGCTTAAGTATATTGTGATTGGCTCTTAAGAAAAAAGCAAAAACCGCCCCCTTGTAGGCGTAGTCATATTTAATATGCATTCTAATAAGTGGTTTTTATTTGATATATTTGCTTTAAATCCAAAAAACTTGGACCCTAAATTCTTCAGATATGTACGTAAGCTATCAACTCAAATAAATACATTTTTGCCACGCCCACTTTTGGGGGCGTTTTTAAGTATAAACCTAATTTTTAATGTGAAAATGCAATCAAGACGTGTATCACTTCTGATAAAAAATGTAAACAAAAAAAGATGTAATTGAAAAGGGGTGGATGCCACGCCCCTTTTTAAGGGAGAAGATTCTTTAACTGAAAAATTCTAGATACAGTTAAAGTTAATAGAAACTAAAATTCAACAATGAAGATTAATGACACAATTCGGAGCTTGAAAGTGGTCAATCGGGATGGGGTATCCAACGATTCGCCTAAGAGGATTGTAACCCTCCCACTAGTTTAAACTAATTTTAGTGCATATTCTTCACGCCTTTTAATTTATCACAATCAAATCACTTTTTAGCGTCGCTTTAGATGTATACATTCAAACTTCCTGAGCCCAACTAAAGCCTCAACCATAATAGACTTAAGTGGGATTAACCTAATGTCAAAATACATCGAAACTCAAGTTCTACCAAATGCTCACGGTGACTCACCCATAATACACTTCAGCAAACGTTTCGGAAATCGTATGAAAGTTGTGTGTATCTAACCAGCTGTCAAATTTCCGTGCTGAGCCTCTCACTTGAGTGGTACGAAACGTAAGAGAGCAAAAGTTAACGAAGGCCTAACGAAATTGAGGAAACGGCTATTATGGTCGTGGCATACGTATTGCGAGTAATGGGACATTTCGGAAAGCCGACTTTAGCTGATCTAAGTCTATTATGGTTAGGCCTTAATTTTCTCGTCCATCTTTCCCAAGTGCTATGTAGAAATTTTCCAGAACGTTCCTTGTACAAATTGGAGGGAAAAACTTCTATTGACAACAACAGATGCTTTCATTGCTTTGACAAGAATGCTAGGTTGCTTTCGTTAAGTGGATGTCGGTAAAGCTGTTTGTTGGGGTGAGTTCAGTGCTCTTGGTGAACCTCACTTTTCTTAAAGGCCCGGACATAATGCCTCATTCAACTAACCAGCTGCAGATTCACTTTTCAAGAGCAAAAAGAAAGTCTTTTAACAGCTTAAACACTTATTCCGAACTTAAGTATTTCAGGCTGTCAATTTTGCGAGCTTCGAACAGAATGAGTATGTGAAATACTACTTTCCTTCTTTCCAAAGATGGGAAAACAGAAACCCTCTGCCTATCTTCTCTCACACCCCTATGTCGGATTTAAGGAATCTATGCACCTGAGGGGTTGTTCGATATTTTTTCTACTTACCCAGGATATTCAAGCAACATAATTAAAGAAACGCGTACGCGGAGGAAAGCGAACAGAGAAGTCATTGTTGTGCTAAGATCTAAAAAAAAAATGTCATATCCTGAATAAAGAGAAATGCGTTTCGAAAAACACAAAAACAAATTAGCGGCAATTCAACCCCGCTGACCTGGACATTTCCCATGATGATAAACAAAAGCCGCTCAGGTGGGAGCGCTAAAATAAACAATTGTTGTGCCAGCACCTGACTGTATTGTTTTTTTCACCCTTTCATTTTTCACCCCCTGCCAAGGACACATTGTAGTTTTTTCCCCCCCGCCCGGGCTATTGTATGCAAAAGGTAGTTGCAGCACGGTGTTCCCTTGTGTTCTAGCAACTTTTGTGTGTTGGCTGTGAGTTGTGTCCCGCATTTGCTGTATCGTCGTCTTCTAGCACCACCGCCGGAGCCCATCGGGCTTATTGTTGACGTTTGCACGTTTAAGTTGAAAAGCCCTCAGCGCGCAGCTGACGCCATGCACTTGACTGTAGCAATGGCGAAGTGCTGTTTATTTGCCTGCACTAGGTTATGAGTGGCACTGCACACAAAGCGAGATGAAGCGGTGCACAAAGTTCCTCCCAAAAGGAGCAGCTGTGATTAATTTCTATTGTTGATACTTGATTTGACTCAATGTTAACGTGCCAGAGAGCACTCCGCTGCTTACAATTGAATCTTTCAAAACCCGGTTTTCTTTTGGTTTTTCGTTACAGCATCGTTCTACACAGCATCATCGCAGTCATTCATACAGTGTCATCATTTGGGTTGACCCATTCATCGAAGCGGCTTCGCATACTATCATCATCACTGTCATCGTTAATTCAACGGATAAGGACTCCGTGGGACGGCTCCTGCCAAAATGGTCACCTACAATGGGTTCGGCTTTGGGGGGCAGGCACCGCCATCGATTTTGGCCCCACTGTCGCCGAGTCTTATGAAAACCACCACAACAACCACGACGACGACGACGACCACAACCACAACGCCGGCCACAACGCAGGCGGTGCTCGTCCTGCTCGAGAACATCACAGCCCTGGTCTTCGAAGACGCACAGGTCAATCATACAAATGCTACGTACGTCGAAGAGCGTGGCCTACGGTACACTATTCCCCAGATGGTCGTTCTGGCCATCATAGCCGCCATATTGAGTATTTTGACAGTGGCGGGCAATGTCATGGTCATGATCTCGTTCAAAATCGATAAGCAATTGCAGACCATCAGTAACTATTTTCTATTTTCACTGGCCATCGCGGATTTTGCGATCGGCCTCATCTCGATGCCGCTGTTCTCGGTGTCGACGATTCTTGGATATTGGCCACTGGGGCCGCACATTTGTGACACTTGGCTGGCCTTAGACTATTTGGCCTCCAATGCATCTGTGCTTAACTTGCTAATTATAAGTTTTGATAGATACTTTAGTGTAACCAGACCATTAACATATCGCGCAAAGCGTACCACTAGTCGAGCAGCTGTTATGATTAGCGCCGCGTGGGGTATAAGCTTGCTGCTGTGGCCACCCTGGATCTACAGCTGGCCGTATATTGAGGGCAAAAGGACAGTGCCGCAGGATGAGTGCTATATTCAGTTCATCGAGACTAATCAGTATATTACGTTTGGCACGGCTTTGGCGGCGTTCTACTTTCCTGTCACGATAATGTGCTTCTTGTACTATCGAATATGGCGGGAAACAAAGAAGCGGCAAAAGGATCTGCCCAATTTGCAAGCCGGTAAGAAGGACTCATCGAAGAGATCTAATTCGAGGTAAGTTTTGGGGATAGCTTTGCATTTTGTCTTTAGGGGTACAGAATCTCTTGTATTCGAGCTGCATGGGCTTCTAACTTCTTCAAGGAAGTTAACTTGTGCGCCAGCATTGAAGAGAATATCTTAGCATAAATAGTTCCATTATGCAAAATATCAACATGATTTCTACAAAGCAAACGCCGCCTTTTTTTCATCGTTAGATTCTCACATATAAGGCTTAAATTCTTAAGTTTGGTTAAAAGTTTCTTTAATTTACTGACTTCCTGATGGAGCTACTGTCTGGAGTCTCAATTCACCTCTACTGCGGCATCCCTCAGCGTCCAGGCTGGCAACTCCTGTATTCTGACTTTTTGCTCAGCTCCTATTTCATTCTTCATTTAAACAGACAAGAGAGATCAAAGAACCCCAAGGGGATTTGCCTATCTAAGCAGCCTTAAGCGTCCTTGACAAACTTTTTTTTTCAGACTTGCCACGATCGTTTTTATTATATCCCGACGTTTCGAATTGATTACAGATTTCGTGGCCACGCGTAGACTCAGGAGGTTCTATGCTGGAGTTTCTTGCATCACGTCAGGAGTTTCTTGCGTGGCTTCTTGTGATGCAAGAAACTCCAGCATAAATGTGTACGCATTTCGAAATGTCGAGATATAATAAAACCGATCGCGGTAAGTCCGAAAAAAGTTTATTTCTTTAAAATGTCTACAAATCTTGAAGAAATCAATTTAAAAGTTTAGGCTTATCGCACACTCGCAGTTTTTTAAAGCATCAATAGTTTACTCAAAATCCCCGAAAGTAGTGCTCACACGAGCAACTTCTTTAATTCGCAAAGGTACCTACACACAAACCCTGATTAAGTTTTTAACTGTTTACTTTCTGAAATGTCGCCGGAGTGAAAGAAATTAAAGAATTTTATGGCAGTATTCACTAACAAAGCTGCATGTTTTAAAATTTTTTTTTATGGTAACAAGCAACAAACAAATTTGTGACAAAACACAGATTTAAAAGTTGCCGCAAACTGGTTTCATGACGGTTGCGCATGTGTACGCAATCCCATACACGCTTATAGGACACAAAGAGGCAATCAATCTCGTTGGTAAGACCTTGTTTGATCTCAGAGCTGGTGTCAGTTAGACAAAGTCCATAGCTACCCCCCTTAGTTTTAGCTTTTATCGCGAGTAGGGTCTGGACAATGGGCCAGGTTGGTATCAGTGTAAAGAATGGCGGTTCGTCGCCGTAGCATTAAGGAAGCCCGACAAGCTGTCGAAGGAGAAGGTCCAATAGGCGAGGTTGGTTCAAAGAGCTTGCTCCTTATCAGGAAAGGAGGCATTATGAGGAAACGGAATGAGAGTTGGAAAGGCTTAAGCACAGCATGGAAATTGTCATCGGCGTTGAAGAAGAACTATGCGAAGCGAGCGTAAACCCTTTTCAGAAGCCAGAGAAATTGATTTGCAGCAACCAACCTAGTCTCTCTACTTAAGCAAACTCTTAGCTCAGCCTACTCTGCCATTGTTAAGACCGAGCATATAACAGCGCGCACAGAACGAAGGAGTTCCAGCTCCTCAAGTACCAGTTCGTCTCTGAGAATAAATTAAATTTGATGGCAACCTTTAAGCAATGTCGGTGGAAAGTATTTTGTACAGGGTAGAAATGTTGTAGGATTGTCAGGGATACAGCTGTTCGCAGACTTTCACCCGCTACACTGAAAGCTTGAGGCAGTTTGGGAAAGAAAATTGTTCAATTCAATTAACCATGACAGTTCTAAAGGTAGGGAAAAGAGTAGAGACCATGAGGTAAACAATAGGCGACAACCACCTTAAGACTCTTTTGATACATTCCTTGCAGAAATCAAAAGCATGGTGCTTAGAATGAGGATAGGACGGGAGGAACGCAATTGACAAATTAACAAGGAATTTAAGTGACAGGATTAGCGGAGTTAAATTTTGGGAACTTCATGGCGAGTTCATAGAGGAGTTGAGGAACCAGAGTCGAAGTCGTCCCGAAAAACATGAAGGTAGCTAGAAGTTTTGAGTTAAAGCGGCATGTGAGTGAGGTAGACTTGGACAGCAGAAAGAAGGAAATACTTGAGTAAAGAAATCCGAGGAAACAGAGCCGTAAAACAGGGGAGAAGAATGAGTAGACAGCCAGTATAGTATAACCACCCCGGTCACGGACGCCGACTAAGAACCATACGCATCTGGGAGTTTGTTACTTCCACATCCGATTTGCTGACGTGCTTCAGCTGATGTCAAGGCAATGTAGGTTCCCGATGCTGGATTTGGTTGAAAGAGCTGCGTATCGACGGGGCGACAGTGAGTGATTCAGGTGAAGTGATAAAGATTTTTGCCACGGAAAAGACGACACTAGATAACCCTAGAGAAATACGTTTCATCAAAGAAGCTAGAATATGAGGAACCTAGACGAATAGAGTTTTCGATGAAGTTATTAAAGAAGCAAGAGGTTTCGTTAAAAAGCAAGCAGAGATGTCGAAAGAGTTCGAAATATTGTATCTCGGGGTTTATTTTAAAAGTGCGCTCAAAGTAGCTGAGCTGAAGGTATCATGAAGTGGCGGCTTCATCTCCAATGGATGAGAAGGAGTTGTGTCAAGTTATTTCGGCGGAAAAAGCTAGGGAAGTGGAGGCAGTCAGGCAGTTCTTTACCTTGTGCACGGTGTTGGGGCTGGTGAATGCCAATTAGGGGAAGAACACATTATGGAAGTTGGATGACGAGAAGATACCCATCAAACAGAGCCACTTAGTCAGCCGTACATAAGCTCCTGTCCGAGGAGCTTCCATACGACGTGATGTAAGCTTTAGAAATCTTCGCAGAAAGCAGCAGTATCGGCTATGTTTGCACTCATGTCCAGATGATGCTTTCTCGCTGCGGCATACCGAAGGAAATCTCAGTGGGCTCAAAGACACTAAAGTTTAAAGCAGCGTAGGCTTGAATGAAGGGGTTTGGCAGATACCACAGAAGAGAAGGTATCAAGAGGGTTCACAGCATTTACATGGGCGGCCATTTTGTCATGGCGGTCATGCCGGTCATTGGCTGTGTAATGCCGCCCCAGAGAATGTTAAGGCTGATGAACATTGTGAGTCTTAGGTATTATATCTTTCTTTATCTGAAAAATCTCTAGATTTAGCCTGCAGACAATTAGTCTCATATAGAGGTGTTCGAGAGGTTGCTTGATATCTTCGCGAAGCGAGGCTTATAAGAGCAATATTTTGTCAAAAAGAAAAATTATTATGGATGCCTGAGAAATTATGGCTAAAGGCAAGGTTTCGGCGGTCCAACGTTTCTTCACTGGCATCAGCCCCATGACCGATTGTCTGAGGAAGGGAACAGCTTTCGCAATGCCAGACAAAGCGATTAAAGAGTTTCAAAAACTGATGAACGCGCTGGTATCCGCAACGATTCTTTCAAACCCACAGACTTTTGGAAAAGATTTCCGGATCAATGTGATTCTTCAACATCAGGTGTCGGGAATGTGGACATGGAAAGGAACGAAAAGCCTATATCCTTTATATCCCATAAGGTAAGCGCCAGGGGGAACTTGAACGCTTCGAGCGATTTCCATACTGGTAAGTCTTAGTGTGTCGGCTTACTTTGCATGAGGACCGGGGTTCGAATACCGACCGGGACAGTAAAAGTTTTTTAACGGTCCAATCTCCGGAAGGGGCTAACAAACCCTACAAAAGAGTATCAATTGTCATGAGAGACCTCTCAGTTCACCGTTGGGAAATGGCAAAAAATTGTAGATCTCGCCTACATGTGTTTAAGGACACCTTAAACGCACACAGCTTGTATATGATTGTGGGCAAGTGCCAGCTAGTTTCTTTTTTGTTAATAGGAAGGATAGGAAGGAAAACGAAGGTGTTGATACTCTATCTCGCTTCTAAATGGAGGAGCTCACGCCTGGAGTTGATTTGAGCTTCCCATAATTTTGCACCGACGAGTAATGAGAATATACCAGATGATCGGATGTTGGATGGGTTTGTGTACCAGCGGACAGGTTTTGGAAACGTTTCTGTTTTTAGAAGACATGGCACGGAAGCTCTTGATACCCGTGGAGATGCAACAGATTCTGCTTAGGGCCTACCATGGTTTTCCTAGTTATGGAGGAAGTCTACAAGACTTAAGTCAAACTACCACCAGGGATGGTGGCTGCTGTGCAAGGCTGGGTGAAGTCATGCGAGGTCTGCAAAGTAACTAAGCTATATCAAATGTAATATTTCAAGCGATCACTGATCACTGAGGGCCCATATGGAGTTCATGAGGGCCTTAACATGGAATTCACGGGACCACTTCATCTAGGTTAGGTTAGGTTGATGAATGCCCTTTTGACAATACTCACGGCTTCACTTGGACCAGCAGTTGGGTCCATTGTGTCCATTGGGAACATTCTTAATACCTGGAACGAAAACAGAAATAGACCGCTGTTAGAAGCTCAGAGTTCCGCCCTCTTGGACCCATCCGGATTTGTATACAAATCTTAGGAGGTCCTTTAGATCTACATTATTTAGATCTTCAAGCTCGTTGAAGAAGTAGCTGCCGAGGATACTACGCCTGATGCTGTTTAGGGCTGGGCATTCGCAGAGCAGGTGACGAACAGATTCAATTTCTTCAACGTCCCTGCAGCTTCTGCAGTAATCGTTATGCGGTATGCCTAACCGCTCAGCGTGTAGACCCACAGCGCAGTGCCCCCGATAAAAATAGTGATCTCTTTTTGCTTACCGCTGGCCATAGCTCCCTTGTGTGTCTGCGCGTATCAAGTTCTGTCCAACGTAGATTGGTTCTACTCAAGGATTCAGTTTCTATCCTACGTGCCATCGAACTCAGCGGGACTCTTATAGATTTGAGGGCTAGAGATGCATTCATTCCAGAACAGCTTTTTTAGCTGCCTTGCTGCTGCAGTGTATGTCCAAGGAGTTGAGGTTGAGTAGTACCTCCAGTGCCGCGGTGGGTGTGGTCCTTAGGGACCCTGTTATACCCATACAGGCTGCCCTTTGAACTTTGGTGAGGCTAGAGAGATGACACTTTCTTTCCGTAGCCTTCCACCATACAACTGCACCGTAAGATAAGATGGGTCTTACAACCACTATATACATCCAGTGTACCATGTTTGGTTGCAGTCCCCACATGCTTCCGAACGTTCTGCGGCAGGCGTATAGTGCCACGTATGCCCGCTTGACACGATCTTCTATATTATCCCTCCAGCTGAGTTTGGAGTCTAATATGACGCCCAGGTATCTTACCGATTTGGATAACGGTAACTCCACTCCCCCCATTCTTGGGTTGCTGAAGGATGGAACTGCCCTTTTCCTTGTAAACAACACAACTTCCGTCTTAGAGGGGTTAATTCCCAGTCCTCGACCCTCAACCCATTTTTCAACAATGCGAAGTGCGTAGCTGAGTCGGTCACTGAAGATTGATGAGAGTTTACCTGGGGTCAGGTTTGCTACATCGTCTGCGTATGCGCTCACAATGAAGCCTTCCCTCTCCAGGGTTTTTAGCAATTCGTCCATTACCAGGGTCCATATAAGCGGAGATAGGACACCTCCCTGCGGTGTCCCTCTGCTGACGTTACGTCTGATGCATACTTCGCCTATGTAGCAGTTTATCTTTCGTGTGCTTAACATGAGCCCGATCCAGTCGCATAGACTGCTATCTAGGTGGGCGTTTCTCAAGCTGCGCAATATCGCGTCTGCCTCAATGTTATTAAACGCCCCCTCTATGTCTAGAAAGGCACCCAAAGAGTACTCCTTGTGTTCCAAGGATTTTTCTACTACTGTTACTACTCTATGTAGTGCAGTGTCCACCGATCTGCTTCACATGTACGCATGCTGTGATTTTGATAAATAGATATCACCAATCAGCTCCCTCACATACACGTCAATAAGCCGCTCCAACGTCTTGAGCATAAATGAGGACAGGCTTATGGGTCGATAGTCCTTTGCCGTAGTGTAGTTTGCCTTCCCTGCCTTGGGGATGAATATCACTCGGACTTCTCTCCAAGCTTTGGGAATGTAGCACAGCTTTAGGCAGGACATGTAGACGTTACTCAACCATGGAATGATAGTTTCCCCTGCTTTTTGGAGCATTATTGGTCGGATGTTATCCATCCCTGGTGCTTTAAAGGGATCGAAGGAGTTGATCGCCCAGGCCAGCCTTTTTACATCGGTTATAGCCCTGATCTTTTCCTCCTTCATCTTCCTCCGAGAGCCTTGCGCTACTGTAGCGTAATCCTCATAGGTATCGGTGCACCCTGGGAAGTGAGTTTCCGCCAGTAAATCCAGCGTTTCCTTGTGTGTCGAGGTCCAATCGCCCTCTGTCTTCCTGAGTGAAGATAGCTGTATGGGCGCTTTGGATAAGACTTTTCTCAGTCGGGACGCTTCAGCTGTTGTTTCGATTGATTCGCAAAAATTCTTCCATGAATTCCTCTTGACGAATCTGATCTCCTTTTTCAGGATTCTAACGCTCTCCTTATAGGTCGTCCATTCGATGAGCCCCTCTTTTGCAAGGTTCCATCTAGACCTTGAGCTCTTGACGAGCTCGCGATCTTGGAGTTCCACCAGGGAGGGCGTTGCTTTCCTCCTGTTCTGCTGTTTGGGCAGGATTTTTTCGAAAGAGCTAGAGAGCACCCCGGTAATGTATTTGACTGTATCGTCGATCTCATGCACGGTAGTGAGATCTCTGTCTGGGCAGGGGGTGATAGTCCTCTGCAGTTCCTTATTGAACTTCACCCAGTTTGCTCTTTTTGGGTTTTTGAAAACTTTCCTAGCCTGAAAGCTTACCTGTATCTCAAAGGGTATCCAGCAGTGATCTGATAGCGATGTCTGCTAAGATACTCTCCAGTTCGTTACTTGAACAGAGCTGTTCTGAGACACGAAAGTTACGTCCAAAACTTCCCTCCTATTCGCTGTAATGAAGGTGGGATCATTTCCTTTACATACTAAAAGGTTGGAGCTAAGGACAAAATCAAACAGAACCTCGCGAGGTACCGTCGTCAAATAGCATGTAGACCGACGCTACCGCGTAGTTCTCGTCCGTCCCTCTAACCTCCACCACCGTTAGGTCACCTGTGCAGAAATGAGATAACATAAATATACGAAGGTTTTTGTTTGCTACGATACAGGTTCTCGTCTTACCTTTATTTTTAATATTGAATGCGTAGAAACTTTTCGACCCTATTCCTAAGACCCTGTTCTTTTTGTCAATCCAGGGTTCTTAAATTAGGGCTAGGTCCAGATGCTCCTTTTCGAGGAACAGCCTCAGGTTGGCTGTGGCAACCCTACTGTGATGGAGGTTTATTTGGCCCACCTTCATCGTTGTTCTCCATCTCCATCACAGTGTCCGTCGCCTTGGTTGCTTCAGCAGTCCGCTTAATCAGCTTGAGGGTAACCTCACTAGCTGCAAAGGACAACAGTAGCTGTTTTTCCGCCTCTAAGTTCCCGGGCAACTCGCCGAAGGCGACAATATAGCCCCTGAAACCATTTCTCGGCTTCTCCTCGCTGATAATTTCCCAATCCCGCATCGGAATCTGGGGTTTCTGTGCTTGCAGCACGCAGAGGATATCGTCTTTAACTATTCCCATCTCCGGAATAGTTAGCCTACCCTTTGCCCTGTTTGGGACCTGGTCTATGGGGGCTTTAAGTTCCGCACCATCCCATTCCTTCCACTACTGTTTTGGCAAAGTCGCTCGAAGCTTGCTCCTTGCAGTCGATATACGTAATGCCTTTAGACCATCTCATTCTGCAGGTCGGGGCACTAGTACCCGTGTTTTTCAGAATGTGGCTGATCACAGCTGCCCCGAGGGCTTGCTCAATCTTCCTGCCACACTCAACACTGGTTGAGTGGTTTCTTGGATTCTACTACAGCTGTAGTGGATTCCTCGTCACCTCGCTATACTGGGGCTGCCCGGCTCGTACTTGGCTTGCTGGGACTCCCCAAGGTGGTGGCGCCCCATTTTACCTTCTTCGGCGTCCTTGAAGCGTGCTCGGAAGATCGTGTTCTCTTCGGGGCGAACGCTTCTCTCCTGTGCCCCTCGGCACTACCTTTCTGCTACCCGCTTGGGCCCGGTTTGTCACTGGGTCCTCGGGTTGCAGTTCATCTTCCGGTAAAAGGCTTTCTGTTGGTTCCGAGGGATGTCCTAGTAGCGGCATCATCCGTCGGCCTTCCAGATTTTGCCGGCTTACCACCCGTACCTTTAGCTGAACGAGCAGCCTTAGGCGTAGGCCTCGTGGCAACGTCGTTAGCTATGGTCCCCCGAGCCCACTCAAGGAGAGATAGTTCCTTTTGAGTGAGGGACGATTTTTCCTTGGCTGCTAGGATGCCATATACCCATATGTTTGACCGTCTTAAACAGCCTCTTCCTCTCCATGCCAGGGGTAGTCCTTCTGGACTTGCTCCCGCGCATGGTCTCCTTTTTGTGGCCGGATTTCTGTTCGGAATCATCGGAGTGTTCAGCGAGTAGCTCTTTCTCCCTTTCCATCGAGATATCCTCACTTTCGATCAGACAGGCTGGTAGTACCACGTTTGGATCGCACGGAACCAGCGGTAGGGTATCGTCCGTGTTTTTGGCACATAGCTTGCCCTCTCCCTCATCCTTGGTTATTTTATATAGCTCGGCTATTTTGTTCCCACGAGAATGGCCAGAAAGGGTGGTCGGCCCCGGCAGAGCCGCCATACCGGGGTAAGGCTTAGGTTTATCTGCAGGTCTTCGCCTAGGCACCTGAGAGAGTTCGTTAGAGACTGGTTTAACCCCCAGCCTTGCATCCTTCGGTACGGTTTGCAATACGCTCACACCACCACTGGAATCAGGTTTGGCAGGACTTAGTTCATCGCTCCTCAGCCGACCAACACCGCCGGCTGAAAATCCGCAACTTAAGCCCCCACACCGGCGTCATAGAAGATGACGCACTCGACAAGGTGCCTGCCACGTGAGGGCTAATGTGGTTGAATGGAGACAGATTAAGTTAAAAAGGTTGAGGAATAATGAAAGAGTACCTCATATTCTTATTGTGAATTAAAGTTGAAACAGAATTATTGTTACTTGAACTCTTCAACTTGAAAAGGTTAAAATGTTCGGCAAATAACCGTCTGTAGTTGAATAGCGATTCCAGCTTAAATAATTGTTGAATTTCTAAAGGTGCTCTGCCCTTAAATGAGTCTATTCGTATCTGTTTGTTGTCGCTTTTTTTTACTCGCATTTGTCTGATCCAGACTAAAGTTTTTTTTTAAAGCTTCAAGGCTACTTTTTGTTTTCCAATGAAATCACATATTATGTCTGATGTCCCTTCCAAGCGACCTCCATGCCAGCAAAAAGTGTCAAAGGTCTATCCAGCACAATCCAAGTTATGCACCGCGCACCGCCTTGTCCCCGAGTGTATATACCGAATCCCATCTATCCTTGTTTCATTATACAAAATTAATGGATTCATATGATAAACCCACGCCTCCGCAGGAATTCCAACAAGTTTTCATTAATAAATTAAAACTCTCATAAGAACATGTTGTATACGAAGTGCAGCCCTCCACGGCCATTCCCCATGGCCGCTCCGCATCAGCATCCCTGTGAGGAGACCCTTAAACATTTTAGCAAAAGTCCTTTTTACCTAAGGGTTATTACTTAATCCAAAAGAGATACTTAACTGTACAAATTCTGGTCCGAACACTATAATTCATGATTTACCCTTCGGCACAACGAGACAAAGGAGCACCATCAGTACCACAGTACCAGCACCAAAACCCTCCCAAAAACAATGGCCAACAACAGGAAAAAAAGCAAAAAAAACCTTAAGCACTCTTCTTTGGACTGGTATAATGAGTTCTAGAACACCCCCGCACTTTTCCCCCTCCTTATGTCCTTTTATCATCTCATCTCTAGTGCTCGCGCTAACATCGATTGTGTTTTTGTGTGTATATTATACGGTGTATGGGTATCCTTGTCGTTTTCACCTGCAGGCAACACTGTGTGGCCAACTTGAAACCTATGTAGGTCACAGTAGCACCAGCTTGAAAACTGATACTAGCGGAAACATTGCCATCCTGCCTGCCTGCTAAAAGGGACATATCCTGTTGCATTGTGCGACGACGACGACGACGACGACGACGAGCACAGGCACATGAGTCAAGCCTGATATACAACATCAGAGCAACCCTCCTGCGGGGGTGGCTGAAGATGAGCATGAGCACCGGCTCGTACACTCTCAAGATAAACAGGTAAATACTGTTTGTGTTATTAACTTTGTGTTGAGAAAGGGACGAACGGGGAGCGATAGCTTGACAAGGATGTTGTCAGTATTTCTTCCTCTTCATTTTCTCGGTTCGGTATCCGTGTGTCCTTTTTTTGGGTGTGCTTTCTCGCTTTCATTGTCTTCCATTTTCCGGCAGAGTGTCACTTGATAGCGATATTGCACATGTACGTCAAAGTCCTTTTTGGGACAAAAAGTTCGCTCGGCCCAAAAGAAAAGGGACCCACGCGCGCGTAGGCGGATAAGGATGTAATTTGATGGTTTCCCTTTTCATTTTGCAGTGCGCTTTCTCTGATTGTTCTTCGCGTTTTTATTATTGTTTGATGTGTACACGGGACGCCCGGGACCGTTTGCCATTTAAAATTGCCTCCATGTTAATCTCGCGAAATCAAATGAACCCGTGCTCGCCTACACCGTGCGCCATGAGGTCAGGAGATTGACCCGAAAATGCTCAAAGTGAAAATGGATGTAGAATCTCTTTGGTACTAAGTGGTGACGAGCTCAAGAAGCCTCTCAAGTTGCTGATGGTTGCCTTCCTGAAGCTGCTATATACAACTAGTTCCATAGTTACCCCAAATCCCATTAGCCGGTGTGAAACCGAGAGTATCTTTGGGCAATAAATTCTCCGTAATTTGTCCTGCCTCACACAGTGATTGACGATACCGAATCAAAGGGAATATTTGCGTGGCACACGCGCGGGGCTGGGCAAAAGGGTAGGGAATTCCGCAGTGCCACACTCCATTGAAACTTTTGCCTTCTTCACAATAACGAAGTTTATTAATGGGGATGTTATT